>OX493393.1:26358849-26958849 GCA_950371165.1 Lacanobia oleracea | reverse complement strand
CATTTCCATCAATAAAGCAGCCAACATTAGTGCTGCTGAGCTCCTCAATCAGCTGATTAACATATACGTTAAACAATAGCGGCGAAGTTAATCCTCCTTGCCTTACGCCACATTGCAGTTTATATTCATCCGACAAGGTACCGGCCCCTCTCACCTGGCTTTTTTGGTTAGAGTACCAGTATTTGAGGAGGGCGATGGACTCCGCCGGCACACCCGCGCAACCCAACTTATCCCACAGTCTGTCATAAGCTACAAGGTCAAAAGCTTTTGACAAGTCAAGGAAGCACGCGCATACCGGCGTCCTCCTCTTCGTGTAGTAAATGACCGTATGTTTCAAGCTAAGTATGGCACTCTCTGTGGACAGACCAGCCCTAAACCCGAATTGAGCATCGTGTAAATTTACATGCTGAGCGAGATTGTTATTTAACAGGCTGTCAAGCAGTTTGGCTGCCGTCGTTGCAAGTGAGATGGGTCGATAATTATCCTTGTCGGATGTATCACCTGTCTTATTTTTTACAACAGGTATTACGATGGTACGCATCAGTAGCTCCGGCAAATAAGAGTGACATAGGAACAAATTAAAGAGCACGGCAGGTACCCGCGGCAAATGAACCCCAGCATATTTAAAGTGCTCAAAACTGAGGCCATCGTGACCGGGCGACTTGCCTCTTTGCATACTCTGAATTATTTTTGAGACACTTTTGGCAGAAAACTGCATCTTTCGCTCGGTCACCACAACCCCAGCCACGTACACAACGACACGATCAACTTTCTCACAAGATGGAACTACTCGACTTTTACAACACGATCCTGCTGGCTCCCCAAAAACATTTATCTACACGCAAGAAGCGCGGCTTGATCGACGGAGTAGGCATGGTAGCCAACAGCTTATTTGGCGTCTTAGACCAGAAATTTGCTGACAAATACCATAAAGACATTGAGGCCATACAGCGTAACGAAAACTACTTGCGTGAACTCGCAAAAAAACCAAACATCGATCATGCAACTACAAAATGACGTTTTGAAGAAAAACGATGAAAATATCAAGCTTCAATGCAAGATGATAGAACAATTCATAGAAGAAACGAAGAAGAACATGGCCAGCATTGAAACCGAAATACAAATAATAATGGCCACAAGTTACTTCAACTCCGCTTCACTTACAGCATCCCTGCTACTACGAAATCTTAAGGAAATTCAAACTATGCTGCTGAACACTCTTACTAACGTTTACAGTGGGCACATGGACGTGCACTTAATATCACCAGTCAGCCTTGTAAAGCAACTAGAAGACATATCTGGCAGACTGCCGAGAACTCTGTCATTGCCGACAGACAATATCAGAGAAGATATCAAGGAACATTACAAGTTGCTATACGTGAAAGCACGAATAACAAGAAACTACTTCATGTTCGAAGTTCACATTCCCTTAATTTCAAATGAGGACTTCACTTACTATCGGGCTATCGCCATACCATTCAAGACGGAGTCAAATTACAAATTGATGCAATTATCATCGGAATACATTGCCGTGAACTTTGAGAAGAATTCTTACATCTCACTAAACGATAAAGATTTCAAGCTATGCATCAAAAGACAAGAACATAATTTCATTTGTAACGCAAACATACCTGTGTTCAACTTACAAAACAAGAATGCACCTGGCGAAGCAAAACTACTGGGTCATCGTACTACTACGTCACCGTGTGAAGTAGACAGCGTGACGTGCGAGGAGGCATGGATCAAATTGCAAGAATCAAACAGCTGGCTGGTTGTTTGCTGCGGAAGGTGCGAATTACGTACGGTTTGTGAAAACGACGTAATATCGCAAACGATTACATCAAAAGAACTCACCATCACTTCGCACAATCAGTACAGCAGCCACCTCAACGTGAACTATGACAAGCATGTTCCAAACCTGAACTCGCCGATAAACAACATTGTCAACGTCACACTTTATAACGCGGCACACGAACTCTTCACTCTCAAGAAAAATGACTTTGAAGAAATTGACAAGAAGTTGCGCTTTCAAGAAGAAAACGAACCAAAACTGTATATGCAATTTGTCACCTTTTACTAACAATTGCTGTCATCACTTTTTTGTTGATCATAACTAACAAATACAACGCACTGTTCAGAAAGCGGCGTTCGAGGAAGACAAATAAAACGCCAACGTATGAGGATATCGAACTTCAACCAATGGGATCTCGAAAGCAGACTGCCAGAGAAGAAAACCAGCAGGCGCCTACAGACACCTGCCACGTTCAACCTCAAGGACATCGAGACAACATTGCCTTTACTTTCGATTAATCATTTTACTTTTACTTTAAGATAAGATTTTGTATACTTAAGCGTTTCTTTCTCTCTCTTCTCATCTTAGCTTCTTTAGGGGGTTGCCAATATGTACGGTCTCATCGCCGTACATTTTTCTGCTTACTCTGTAACCTACTTTAGCCTAATGATATGCGGCATAATTTCGCATTATAAAATAATATGACTAATGAATTAAAATATAGTGAACTCATAACCGTGTAGCTATCAACAACTGAGAGAAATAATCGTCTTCCACTCTAGTACTGTAACTAATTCATAACTTAATAAACTTAACTATTGCATCTTAGTGGAAAGTGTTTCTCTATACTTTACTGAACTTAAAACCTTCACGACAAATCAGTGTATGGAGTTAACTACTACAACCCGTACATAATTTGTAAAAGTACATTAATTCAATAAATTAGTGTTCAACGGACATATGCGGTGGTTGGCTGTTTGATTCTTGCAACTTGATCCATGCCTCCATGCCTGCATGCAGTGGCGTGCGTTTCATAAAGACAGAAAGACACTGCCTTAGAACTAGGGTGTTCTGATAATAGATCTAATATTATTTTATCAATAAACAAAACAACATAAAAATCTTAAATCATAAATCAGCTCCACCTATCGAGTGCCGGTGTTATCATTAAGATCGATACAGTTTACTGCACTAGCGCCACCTCGCCTTTGCCACGGCAAAGACACAAACTATTTGTCTCTGAATGTTTTGTATGTGTGCTCCGTGGAAACTCGTGGTCATGCGTATTTTTATGTGTGTGTGTTCCTATAGCTACGTGGGCTTTGCTGACACACAATGACAAAAATCACGCACACAACTGCATGAAAAGCCAGTGTCTTGGTCTAGTTATTCTTTAAAGCTAACACGAAAAAATACGATCCTTGCCGACCATTTCCGACGAAAGTTTGCTATGCAATGCGAATATTTTAATTAAGAAGTAACATTGTTTCATTGAATTTTATATATTTAGATGGCCATAATTTTTTTGTCGTATTAATTTTCCTTTTTACTACGTAATTTCAATAGTCAATAGTAGCCATATTGTTTGATGTGTGTTGTGTTTGTGACTTACGCTATCAGATATTTAGGATTTTAACATTGTGATTAGAGTGAAAATGAAAATGGATAATATTGTCTGTGAAAGTTGTTCAGATGGTGTGTGTATTGATAAAATAAAATATGACGCATTTTCAAAACTATCTTTTAGTGAAAAAAAAAACAAGTTATCGAGATAGCTCGTCCTACACCGGATTTGCAATTAATACAAACTAAAGGTAAAGTCAATCGTAAATTCAATACAAAACAATATGATTCATATCATTGACTGACAGGTTGCATACACAGTATTCGGTTATTTTGTTTCGTTTGTCTACTATTTTCAAATAATAAAACCGTCTGGAACGACATCGGTTACGCTGATATTCATAATTTTCCTACCGCCGCGAGAAAACATGAACAATCTGAAAAACACTTAGAATCTTCCCTTAAATATCACAACTTTGGAAAAAATCGTATAGAGACGCGTTTAAACTCTCAAATACAAATCGACATCGATAGACATAACGCGAAAGTCGATCGGAACCGAAATATTTTTCAGCGACTTATTTACATTGTTTGCTTTTTGGGGAAACAAGAGCTCGCTTTTCGTGGACATGACGAATCTGCTTCGTCAGTGAATAAGGGAAATTATTTAGAAATGGTCGACGTGCTCGCGAAATACGACGGAGTGTTGGAAAATCATACAAAATTGCACTAGCTCATTTACGGGTTTATCAAATCGTATTCAAAATGACCTGATCTCTAGTGTAGCGTCTGTAATGATCGAAACAATAAAACAACAAATCGCTTCCACTGATTTTGTAGCTGTGATGGTCGATGAAACACCAGACGTAAGTGGCAAAGAGCAACTAGTACTGGTTTTAAGATATTTTCATAAGTCAGAAGTTTTTGATCAATTTATAAAATATATTGACGTAAGTTCCAACCGTACCGCGAAAACTTTAAGTGCCATCATACTGCAGACTTTATCAGAATTTAACTGTTTGTCGACATTAGTAGCTCAGACATATGACGGTGCAGCTGTCCTGTCATCTGAACGGAACGGCGTTCAGTCGCTGGTTCGCCAGCAATGCCCTCTTGCTGAATACGATTGGTGTTCCGCCCATGACCTTAATTTGGTAGTTTCCAAATCGTGCGAACGTATGCCGCAAACTAAACGTTTTTTCAATCTCATAAAAACATTAGCCAATTTCTTTAATAATAGTACCAAAAGGCAAAACCACTATAATAAAATGGCTGATATGAAAAAATTGCCTCGCGTTGCTGACACTCGATGGACTTACAATTCGCGTACTGTAAATGTAATTTTCAATTCTTATTTACATTTAATTGATTTATTTGAGGATATGGCTGAAAACGAAGACTCTTGGGATGGTGAGACATTGGAGGACGCGTTAGACCAGAGATTACAGACAGAGTAAGTTGTTTGGCTAGACGATCCATTGTCGGCACAGCAGAGAAATGACAAGTAAGATCGTCTAAGTCAATACCATTTGGAAAGTCTATATGTCGCGGTTGGCCGATACCAAGAGTTCCGAGGAATTTCCAAATATCGCAATAGAAGAAATATTTTAGAGAATATGGCGGCGTTGAGCGTAGAAACCTTATATAATACCCAGTTCTCGTCAGTACGATCCCTCTTACGTTTACGGAACGCACGATCCCTGCGTCGCATTGCCATCCGTATTCCTCTCGTCATCCAGGGTGCAGGAGGACGTTTCAATTGTACTTTTTTTATGGGAGCGTGGTTATTTATTTATTTATTATTTATTTATTATACGCTTTATTGTACATACACCAAAAGTAATACAAAAGGAAACTTAAAACTAAAACACATACAATGGGCGGTCTTATCGCATTCCGCGATCTCTTCCAGACAACCTGGGATGGAAAGTATTTGTCCGGACATGAAATGGGGCTGTCATTGGTGTAAAAAAAAAAAACAAATAAAAACAAACTAAATTAAAACAAACAATAAATTATAATATAATAGATACATACATATATACATAAAACGCTATTTGAAATAGATACATTTATGTACATACATACTAAGTATACAGACAGTGAAAATAAATGACGACTACTCACAGCGACAAGTAATACTCCCTTACAAGTCTTTTGAACGCAGGCAATGACTGAGCGCGTCTAACTAGCACTGGCAATGCATTCCACAGACGAGCAGCCTGTACAGTAAAGGAGTTATCCAAGAAAGTTGTGGAATGCATTGGCATTTTCAGTGGTTGTCATACAGGTGGATCACAATGTCATTGAAGATCTCAACCTTATCATCAATTGAAGTTGCCTCAGTCATAAGCTCCCAGTCGACAACAGACGCATCTTTCTTGAGTTTCTGAACGTCCATCCTCGCAAAACAACACCTGTACAGAACCCTAGGCTGAGGCCTAGGGTTCTGTACAGGCTGGTTCACCTCAGGTTTAGGAGGTTTAAGGATATAAGAAATAAAAATCATGTCGTGATGAGAGAAATCGGGAGCGTCATGTTGACCATGGGAGGACACGAGGGAAGGATTCGAGGTGAGGATTAGGTCGAGCCAGGTGGTCAAAGCGGTAACACCTGCACACTAGCTGACTCTATGAGATTAAGAAGCTTACGGGACCGAGGGGAATTTAGGGCAAGGAGGTTTGTGTTAAAATCACCCATAATTATGTAGTGTGCATACTCAGAACCCAAAGATCATTCCGAATGAGAACGAAACCAATAAGAGGTTATGTGGTTGATAGAAGGTGCGGCTTGAGCCAAGTTTCGGATATCAAGATGACGTGAACGTTGCATTGTTAAAGGCATCGTACAGTTCACTGTAGTGACTGGCTACCCTTTGAGCATTGATGTGACACATTCAGTAACCGACTAGACTCATCATTGAAGTTCTGTACCAAAAAGTCACCACGGTTGTTGTCGAGAGAACAAAAGCTTGGGTCGCTTGAAGAGGCAGTCGAATCGTTAGCCAAAAAATAAGACTCATTATCTGACATAAATAGAAGAGATTAATAGTATATTTATACTAATATATAAAATCACTAGTGTGTTTTAGGTGAGATAGTGGTCAAACGCGTGCCTATGTTTAGTAAAAAAAAAAAAAAAACTAACTCCCTGCAATTGGGTGACAAGTTTCTAAACGAAAACTAAAATGTCAGTACGATCACAAACGTCAGTTTTGGCATAAGGAATAAGGATACATTATATTACTTAATAAAATTACTATTATTTAATCGAAAGCACTACGTAGCTCATAACTACGATTTGCGGAATGGTGCCAAACCCAAGTTATTAAACTCGTGGACTGAAACATGGAAGACGAGCTCTAAAATCAAGGGCATCTACTATGCCGCTATACAGCCCAAAATTCAACGTAGGCCTTGGTTTTTTAAATGCCCTAGACTGTCGAAGAGAACTGTTTCGTCACTCCGTAGACTTAGACTCGGACATTGTTGTAGCCCAGTGTTCCTACATAAGATCCATGTCCGGGATAATTCCCTGTGCGAGTGCGGTCTTGCGGAGGGCACTTTGGACCATATTTTCTTCTCCTGTTCCTTAAACAATAAATCCTTTGACCTTTACCAAAAAATCTCCAAATGCAACATTTCTCTCCCAATCAACTTCCATTCCCTTCTCTCCTAAATTAATCCACATTTTGGCTACATTTTTAAAAGAAAATGATTTGAAATTTTAATTGGTGCGTAACATATGTAATTAGTATGTATATAGTCGTTGATGTTTAGTATTTATCATACCTGTATATGAATTTGTAAATTATTTGTTTCTACTAACCCATGTGTTGTCGTTTCAGCTAGACTAACACCTACCACGAATACAAAGTTCGACGGCCTGCCTCTTGTTGCTGCCGTCACGACGTGACACTGGCAGAATAGTCGGAACCGGCTCAGTTGCCATTGAGAAAAAAAAAAAAAAAAAAAATACTATTATTTAGGACTTTTGTTGGTAGCGGTGAAGGTTTATCACGTGCTTGTGTTTGTGTTGCGATTTTTTTCGATTTAAGTGAATTTTATTAGTGTGAACTTCAATCGAGAATATTCTTTGTGTTTGTGTTGTATCATAAGGTTGGTTTTAACATAAATTTTACTTATTTTTCAGAATTTTAGCCATTCTCCATCAAGGATAACAAAAAGCCCCCAGACCCTCCCGAACCCTTCGATTTTACTCCAGTTATGACGATAACCCTCTCCGATGACAAACCGCTAGAAATGGCAATGGACTCCGAATCGGCTCATAGAAAAAGACCTGCTGCTTCTCCCCCGACTACCCCGATGAATCCCCCAAAGCAACCTAAAACCACTATCGGTAGACATACATACAACTTGAGGGATAACCCGCCGTTTGTTGTCCACGTTTCGCTAAAAGATGGCCTAACCTCCGGTACTGTTTTACACCCTATTAAGTTCGGAATGTTTCTACAAAAGAACAATTTTAATAACGTCGTTCTAGGTAGTATTAAACGTGTAGGAAGAAACAAACGAGCAGTCGATTTTAAATCTCACCAGGACGCGAATAGCTTTTTGATAAGTCCAATATTGGTTCAACACGGTTTTATTGCATCTGTTCCACAATACAATGTTACTCGTATAGGTCTTGTGAGAGATATACCTGTTGAATGGACAGAGGATGAAATCATTGAGAACATCAAGGTTCCCGCTGGATGTGGCCCTGTGATTAAGGCCAGAAGAATGAACCGAAAGGTGAGTTCTCTGGGCGTTACAGAATGAAAACCCACCCAGACAGTTATTTTGACTTTTAATGGCCAAATTTTACCCAATCGTGTGTACTGTTTTTATTCTGCCCTTCCGGTTGAAAGGTACATACATGTACGCAACTATCCAATGCTTCAACTGCTGTCGGTATGGTCACACACGCACAGTATGCAGATCAAAGCCCCGTTGCTTCAAATGTGCTGAAGACCACCCAGGTGACGGATGCCAAGTTCCCAATGAATGTGCCCTCTGTGTACAAGATGCCATTATGCCACCGATAAGGCCTGCCCTGAATTGGGTTGACAGAAAGGCATAAAGGCACTTATGGCTGAGAAGTCAGTTTCTTATGCGGAAGCAAGCCAGGTACTCCCTCCCGTTACAAGATCATATGCTGAAGTGTCTAGAGTACCCCAGTATAAAACTAAACCCTTATCCAATCCAGTTCAGTCTCCCAGATCACCCTCCCCTCCTCAGACTCAAAAATCATACCGCAAAACAGTCTCCCTTAAACCAAAATACCATGCCCCTCTCTCTCCTAGTTATGACAAGCAGGCTCACCAAGCCCTCACTCAAAACTACTCCCTTTTCTCCAGTCCAAAATGGTTGTGCTTACCCTCGAGAAAGTGCAAGCAGTCCTATTCCCAGGCCTATGTCCTCAGAAAACATCCTTAATGTAATATCGAATATGCTCATGACTGTTTTAGCCAACCCTGCCCAATCACTACCAGACCACGTTGCCAACAAATTGACATCCACAGTGAACTATATTCACAATGTTCCGCCCCCTGACTTTTCTCCAGTAGAACGTCGGGAGTATTACTCCCAGGAAACCTGACTTACTCTATATTATTAATAAGTTCAAACCATCGGTCTGCAGCATTGCTGAGACATGGCTTCTTCCTGGAAGCAATTTCAGGATCCCATATTTTAGTGATGCTCGACATGACAGATCAGATGGATATGGAGGATGTGCTTTGTTCATCAATAACAAAGTACCATTCTCCCCAATTCCTTCACCCTTTGTAGGTGTAATTTTGTTTAGTTTTTATATTGCACACCCACAAATTGAAGACCTTGATACAATATAAAGTTTGTTAAGTAGTGTACAGGGCCCATTACTTGTATGGGTGACTTTAATGGCCATCACTATAGATGGGGTTCAGAAACCTGCGACTACTTTGGGACAGGTCTAGTGGACATTTTTAGGATGCTGTTAGGACTGCCACGATGGTGCAGCGCTTCTGATATGTTTGCGCAAAACCGAACCGACGGCTTCCACGCCGTCATTCACAAAAAAACCGCGTCGCTATTGTCAAGGTTGCGGGCGAGTGACAACAGTATACTAAAAACTGTGGCGGAGAGTATCGACTCTCCGATTATTAAAAGTTTTGTGAGAAGGACAATCACTCAACATTAGTTTAGGGATGTCCTTTTCACATTACTATTTATTCTATTCTGTTTTCTTGTCTGTTTTATTTTGGCTACTAACACTAGTAATAGGTTATAATATTGTTTACTAACACGCTGGATCATTGTTGTCCAAAAATAAAGAATTATTATTATTATCTCCTTTATTCAGTTACATACATATAAATTATATTTTTAAATATTTGAATAGAATAAATACAAAAACATTTAAAAATATAAAAATAGTAGCCCACCGATATCGATCGGAACAGGGTCCAAGCTACCGGTGGTCAGGGCTCCAGAGAAAGGAACCTCCTGACAATGCGAGCCGTGTCCAGAAGTACCGCTTTCTGAATCAAGCCCTTGATCCAGCTGCCCAACGAGAGCCTCCTAAGGTGTTGGTCGAGGCTCGTGGCTATTAAGCCATTGGCCGACACGACTATCGGTACAATGATTGCGGAGTCCACTTCCCACATGTCGACAACCTCGCGAGCCAAGTCAATATACTTGATTTGTTTGTCTTTCTCGGCTTTCACGAGGTTTTCGTCATGCGGGACGGTTATGTCTACAATCATTGCACGCCTCACAATTCGGTCCACCACCACTATATCAGGCTTATTGGCAACAATAGTCCTGTCAGTGATGATGGACCGATCCCAGTACAATGTGATACTGCCATTATCGAGAACTGGGTCGGGCGCATACCTATAGTATGGCACCTGCGACTCCACAAGAGAGTATTTCAGAGCAAGTTGCTGATGGATAATCCTGGCTACAAGGTTGTGCCTATGCAAGTATTCTCCGTTAGCTAGACGAGAACAACCAGAGACAATGTTGTTATTGTTATTATTTATGTGTTCTTAATTATGGCTTTGCCGGGACAGAGCAACAGTTGTGTTGACTAGACAATTTTGTTCATCTAATATAGCCAGCCTTTTAAATTGGAATCGCCTGGATATGACTTATGAACTATATAAGAAAATTGTGGTTCATTGAGTCCATCCACTCCAGCCTCAGTTGTGTGGCGTAGATTGCGGGCGTATAGGAATAGTCTGAAACCACCGACTGGGAGCATACTGTCTGAAGAGATGGGTCACCAGTTTTTCTCTAAGCTGGCCCCGGCTTATGTTCCCAGCGTAGATGAATGTGTTTCAACAAACTCCCAGTTGGAATCAGATGATCCTCTGGATGGACCTTTTTCTTTAGCCGAAACTAAATCTGTCCTCTTCCATGTAAGAGACTCTGCTCCTGGAGTGGATGGATTCCCGTACTCCTTCATAGTTAAAGCCGGGGATAAGACCCACCAGTATTGTATTACTTGGACTTGGCCAATTACTGTTTTCTGTCAGGTTATGTTCCTCCTGAGTGGAAAGTTCAAATGATTGTTCCAATATTGAAGCCTGGTAAAGATCCTAGTGATCATTGTTCCTACAGACCAATTGCTTTATCGTCCAAACTTATTAAACTCTTGGAACACCTAATTAAAAACCGTATGGAATGGTTTCTGGAGAGCAGGAAACTGCTGCCAAGGACTCAATTTGGCTTTAGGAAAAGTCTGGGTACAGTTGATAGTGTGGGCATCCTCACATCAGAGATCCGGCTGGCCCTCAGTAGAAATGAGTCAGTGGTAGTCGTTTTCTTAGATATCTCAGTCGCCTATGATTCTGTCCTCCTCCCAATTCTCAGGTAGAAAATGAAACAACTGAGAATCCCGGCTAGAATGCGCCAGATCATATCTAGTATCTTTTTAGACCGTAGCATCAAACTTAGGATTCCTGGCGTGGACTCTGAACCAAGGTCAGCTTGGAGATGCCTACCTCAGGGTTCCGTACTTAATAATATAATAATATAAGCCTTTATTCAGACAAAATTAAAGTTTACAAAATAATATTAAATTAGAGACTCTGTTGAGTCGTTGACACCGACAGCTTCGTCTGTTTGCCCAGCTTTGGCAAAGGCCTCCTCCAACTCTTTCCATTTGGTTCTGTTTAGCGCTTTCCTCGTCCATGTTTTTCCTGCTATTGCCTTTATTTCATCGTCCCACCTTCTAAACTGTCTGCCTCGTTTTCTTTTCCTATCTCTAGGATACCAGAACACTATGTTTTTGTTCCACTTCTCAATGCCTCTTATTGTATGGCCTGTCCATTTCCACTTAAGTTTTCGTATTCTGGTTATTACGTTTTCTATTTTCCGTACTTAGCCCCCCTTAATATAATATTTATACATATGATCTCCCTTCTTGTCTAAATTATGACTGTAAAATTCTTCAGTATGCTGACGATATTGCACTATTGGTCTATAGCAAATCCATTGAAAGTGCTGTGCAATCTATGAACACGTCTTTGTCCTCACTAAGCCAATGGCTGTTAGATCAGGGGTTATTTCTAAGTGCTCCAAAAAGTGCAGCAGTTGTTTTTACTCGCAGACGCCTCATCCCTCTAGTTGACATCAATATTGATGGCCAAGCTATTCCTATTAAAGGGAAAGCCAGGTTCCTAGGGGTGACCCTAGATTCCAAAATGTCGGGAATGGAGCATTTTACTAAGACCCTCCAAAAATGCGAGCGCTCAGTCTCGGTTCTAAAGGCATTGGCAGGTGTCTGGTGGGGTGCTCACCCATACACCTTAAAATTGGTATACAATGCGTTGGTCAGAAGCGTACTAGATTACTGTAGTTACGTACTTGAGCCATGTAACAAAGAAGCCCTTCGTAGACTAGATGCAGTCCAAGCCAAATGTCTTGGAATCGTGATTGGCGCCATGAAATCCTCGCCCATAAATGCCCTACAGGTTGAATGTGCAGAACCTCCCCTTTCCCTTCGTAGACAATACTTAGCAGATCGTTTCTTGTCAAGTCTTTTCCCTCTCGTCCCATCCTTTACTTCCCATTTTAGGACAAATCTATATCTCTCTAAATGTCTCTTCCTATTGGAACAATAAATGTTTTCCATTGATGAATAGGTACAGAGCTTGTGAAGCTCTCTTCACCCGTTTGTCAATACCCTACTCTTCCGGTCTTTTCTTCCGCATATGAGGTGATTCATTTCAAGCCTTTTACCAGGACGTAAAAGGCGACTTCGATCGGGCTATTAAGAGATACTGGGACGGTTGGAACTTATTTTATATGGACGCATCTAAATTATCGGCAACGGGATGCACTGGTGTTTCTACATATTACCAAAACTCGAGAATAGCACTTTTATTCCAATGTCCTCCAGAAGCTTCAGTGTTCACAGGTGAATGCATCGGTATTCTTGAAGCCATCAATTTTATTTTATCCCATAGAATACAAAACTCAGTTATTTTTTCAGATTCTAGAAGTAGCATCCAGGCAATAGTTCAAAATCAATTAAAATCTAAAATTCATAGTAAAATCATCATAGATATTCGGAATTTGCTTTACACTTGTTTTAAAGTTGGGTTAAACATTGAAATAGTTTGGGTACCCAGTCATTTAGGTATAGGCGGAAACGCATACCCTTCCATCGGGGGAATGGGAGGGGTATGTGGGACTCCCCGGGCAGACCCGGTATACCCACTAAAATAACCCAGCGGCATTCCCGCATCGTCCGAGTGGAAGAGGACTGGGAGATCGGCGCAGCCTTGGCGTCCGGTCCTCCTCCGACGACAACCTTGAACGGTGGGCCCCTCACGTCCTCCCCGTTAAGGGGGAGGGCTGGGAATGAACAGCGAAGGTGGTGTGGAGTGCAATGCGGGCGGAGGCGCCTCCGCGCCTATCGCCTTGCCATCACCACCATGAGGAGGGAGAAGACGGCGTTTTCTCCGACCTCTTCTTCGCCTACGGAGTGGTGCAGCGAGAGGGTCGTCCTCCCGCGCGCGCTTCGCCGCCTCCTTTTGCGAGATGACATCCTCGCAAAAAGAGGCGACAGCTGCCCAGGACCCCTCACTCTCCAGCATGGCGTTGACCACGCCGGGAACGCCAGTATCCAACCTGACATCCAGCGGAAACCCTGGTTTTTCAAATGTTCAAAACTTTCAAAAAGGACTGTTTCGTCCTTGTGTAGACTGAGACTCGGCCATTGCTGTAGTCCAGTATTCCTATATAAAATCCGTGTCCGTGACAGCTCCTTATGCGAATGCGGCCTTGATGATGGTACCTTAGACCATATATTTTTTTCATGTTCCTTCTAATTCCCATTCCTTTATTTTTGTACCAAATGCTTCCCAAAATTAAATTTCCTCTCCCTATAAACTTCCATTGACAAATTTCTCTCCTAAACTTGTCCAACTCCTATCAAAATTCTTAAATGATAATGAAATTAAAATGTAGCGTGTGTAATGATTATTATTATATATTTTATCTTTTTTGTTTCGGTTTTAAAATATATATATTCGTTTATTAAAAAAAAGAGTGGAGGGCTTTCCACTCAGTCCCATCCCATATCCCACTAAACCCCTTTTCCCCTCTATAACCCCTCCCAACTCCCCTCCTAACTGTGACCCTTCTGTGACGAAGTGGTTGCGGGCTCGGCCGTCACTAAACTCAGCTGACGGCGGGTAGGAGAATTTTGTCACCTGCGCTAGGACCTGCGCAGTCGAGCGCCGTAAGCGGGGATGATGGAGTCCTGGGGGGTTGAGCCGATCGGCACTGACGGTAATGTGTCCGTGAGGCAACACGCCCCCTTTGGTCTGGATTTCAAGCAAAACGGTGGCCCTATCTTCTAGCCAAGGGTAGGGAAATGGCAAAAGTGTCCCGTCAGAGGGCCACAGGCGAGGTGCGTGGGGTCCGCTAAGGTCGTCCTTGGGCGGCCGAAGCGGTAGGTAAAGGCCATGCTGACGGTGTAAGTGAGGGTTGATTAGTTGCCAACCCGATCGAGCACCCGATGTCGCGCTGTAAACCAGCCTTGCGCACCTATATCTTCCTGGTAGTCCTAACGTTCGCAATCACAGTAGTGCGACGTTCCCAGGTGCGGGCTCCATGGTGGGTGGGAGCCAGGAAGATGAAGTTTAAAAATTTTTTAGTATGGACGGATTGAAGCCAACTAAAAATACCGCAGGAGTGGAGTCGGCGAAAGCTGGCAAAGCTCCTAAGCGAGGTACCTCTGGTGCCTCGCTCGCCCCTGGATGTCCTGCGGCTCACGCCGTGGGCGCCAGCGCGGGCGCTGGTCCGGCTGTGGCGAAAACCGCAGCTAAGACCAAAAAGTCCCACTCCAAGCAAAGGAGAACGGCGCTGCATGGGACCAGTACCGATCCTTTACACACAAAGGCGAAAACGGAGACGGCTAACACCTCTGCCGGAAGTAGCCTTCCCAAACACCCTCCCGCTCCTCCTGTGGCTCTTCAAGCCGCTTCCCAAGTCGCGGCCGCCTCCGGTCACACGGAGGCGATCAGCAACACCGAGGACGTTTTTACCAGCGCCTGGCAAGTGCCTACCCGTAAGGGTAAAGGTAAAGGCAAGGGCAAGGGTAAAAAATCCACTCCACAAGCCCATTGCTCTTGTTCGGGCCCCTCGGGTCCTACAGCTCCTACAAGCCAGGGTAAGAGGAGGGAAAGACTGACGCGTAAGGAGCGGCGTCACGAACGCAGGCGGGGACGCAAAGCCCCCCAAAACAAGCAGGTTGCTGCCACCAGCTCTGTTAAACCGTCCAAGCAAGGTAAGCTGAACTTCTCTGAGGGGAAGCGGTCGCAGGCTGAGGCCGGCACTAGCCGACCAACGCCTAGCACACTGCAATCTAAATCCGCAGGAGGTCCGGCAGAGGAGGCAACCACAACGCAGCGATCCGATGGAAGTGACCAGGCTGCGGCCAAGCGGGCTCTCAACAAGACGATTTCGCCCCGTGGAGAGCACAAGCGGCCGCGGCTTGACCAATCCCAGAGGATTGCTAACAGAAGCTACGCCCAAGCTGCCAGTGCGTCCCTAAACGTCGCAATAACCTGCGACCGGAGGGGCATCATAAGCCAGGGAGTATCGGACCAGGTCTTGGCTGCTATCCACAAGCGGATCATCAGCGAGGCCTGCTCTGCTATGCAGGATACACCGGGACCAACCTTCAACGCGAAACCGCTGTTCACCGGTGGAGTCCTCAAGGTGTGGTGCGGTAACGACTTCACCTTAGCCTGGCTGAAGAAAACAGTCTCCAGCCTGGCTCTCCCGGCTGGCACCTCGCTAGTCGTCAAGAGCCAGACGGAGATCCAAAAGCGGGTGCGCTGCGGCATCGTCATCCCCGACGACCAGGGAGTCTACGAGGACTCAACCTTTATTGGACGAGCCCTCTGGTACCAGAATCGCTGGATCGACGTAAGGAGGTGGGTAGTGCTGCACGCCGAGAAGCAGAAGGCTTGCTGGTTCGTGGGGATACCCATCCCCGAGGACCAAGTTCCGACCCTGATGAGCGCCGAGCGCCGTCTCTCAATTGGTTTGGGAGCGGTGTACGTCAAGTGGCTGGAGGTTCAACACACGGCCATTGCCCTGATCCAAGAGCCGTGGATTAGGGGTGGCCACATACGAGGACTCTCCAATCTTGGTGGTAAGCTCCTTGTTACTGCGGACCATGATCACCCTAGATCGTGCATCTATGTCACAGGTAACCTTAAAGCACAGCTATTAAACGACTTCTGTTGCAGAGATGTCTCTGCTGCTAGGCTGAACATACAGCGGGGAGCCACTAAGTTGGCTATCGTCTTCGCCTCAGTATATATGCCTGAGGCGAAGGAACCGCCCCCACGCGACCTGGTCCGCCTCATCACGCACTGTGAAAACAGCAGGGATGAGATTGTCATTGGGACCGACGCAAACGCACACCATCCACTGTGGAGGATGGAGACGCAAAACGCAAGGGGTAAGACATTAGTTGATTATCTGTTCACTACTAACCTATCCCTACTAAACACGGGTTCGGAACCAACCTTCGTGACCAGACGCAGTCGTACAATCATAGACCTGACTCTGGCTACGGAGGGAGCAGCGGAACTAATCACTGGGTGGCAAGTCTCGAATGAGGCTTCCTGCTCAGACCACAGGTGGATCCGCTTCGACATCCGGTCTGTATACCACCCAAACAACCTAGGCGTAATCCTCGCAACACGGATATATCGGTGTACACACGCAACCTTACCTCAAGGCTTGTACCATCATGCGATTCGGAGTTGCTTGCGGACACGGCACAGATCGATGCGCGAGTAACACTACTCACCGAATCGCTGATAAACAGCTACCGAATCGCCTGCCCAGAAACGATTCCGCGCGACACACCGGGTAAACAACCCTGGTGGGGTGCAGACCTGGAGCGCAAACGCGGTAAGGTAAGAAAGGCTCTTATAAACATCATATTTATTAGTTTATTATTATAGCATCATATATGTATTTTATTTGTTGTTATTTAATATATATTATTTTTAGTATAATTTTTCCATTACTACAGAGCCATGAACACATGTAGCGATGAGGACTGGGACGCTTATCACGCGGCCAAATCGAGCTACAAGAGATGCATCAGACTCAGAAGAACTACAGGATGGCGTAAATTCTGTGGTAACATTGAATCATGCCAACAAGCAAACAGGGTAAGGAAAATACTGGCGCAACAGAACACACCTGAGATCGCCACACTCCGGAAACCCGATAACACGTTGACAACGACACCTGAAGAAGCGCAACGTCTCCTAGTAGAAACTCACTTCCCAGGCAGCGTATTCGCGCAGGTAAATGAATGGCTTGACGTTATCCAAACACCATCAGATGATGACTGGCTTTATGCAGAAAAGATGATTACGCTGGAAAAACTTCAGTGGGCCATCAAAAGCTTCCAACCTTTCAAGGCACCAGGTCCCGACGGTGTGTTTCCTGCCTTACTACAGTGGGGAGGTACCGCTGTTGCAACAAAACTGGTGCTCTTAATGCGAGCGTGCCTGGCCTTTAGATACGTTCCTAAAGGATGGAGGGAAGTGAAAGTCATATTCATTCCGAAGCCAGGTAAAAGTGACTACACAAACACTAAATCCTATCGACCTATTAGTCTGACCTCGTTTTTACTAAAGACAATGGAAAGACTGTGTGAAAGGGAACTACGTGATGGCGTTTTAAAAACAATACCACTGCATGGTAACCAACACGCATACATCTCGGGTAAGTCGACAGAGTCCGCTCTTCATCTGGTGGTGAACCAGATTGAGGAAACGATTCACCAGAAAGGGTCCTGCCTGGGCACATTCATAGACATCGAAGGAGCCTTCGACAAGACAAACTTTTCCAGCATTAGTGCCGCTCTCTCCAAATACGGTGTGGAACAGGTACTAACTGACTGGATAACTAATATGTTAAGCAAACGAGTTGTTCGCCTTGAGGAAGAGCAGCAGTTGGCTCTGATGGCCAGAGGCTGCCCGCAGGGGGGAGTGCTCTCCCCTCTTCTGTGGAATCTGGTAATTGATGACCTGATCACCAAACTCAACGCACATCGTTACTACTGGACTGCATACAAATGTGCTCGCGAGCCTTGCTGAACACAGACTGCCTGGCCCTCGTTAAAATGTCTTTGATAGCTATTTTGGAGCCTTTCAATCCTGTCTTAGCCTTCCAGACAGAGGCCTTGATGTCGACACTGGCGAAGCTGACGAGAATTGGCCTGTGGTGCTCATTGCTGGGAGCCCCAAGCCTGTGACAGGCTTTTATTGATGATACGCTCAGATTCTTGAGAGCAAGCTTGGAATTCAAGACATCCAGGATTACTGCAGTGCTATTCTCGTTCTCCGCCTCAGCAAGTCCTTGGAAAACCAGTGCTTTCATAAAGTGAGGTATCCGGTTTCACGTTTCGTATTGTTACGTGCGTTTCCGATTAATCGCTGTATCCATGCTACAATTCTGTTTACTTTGGTCAATGAACTGCAATTAGTTAATAAGTTATGAATACAATTATTAGTTTAATTGTTCATAGAGATCGATTTCGCTAGGCAAACGTTACCTATTTTAGTTGTAAATGTACATGTTATATTTTCTTCACGACTTTGATTTTGGAAGGTGGTCAGGAATGTAGGACCTTGCCACCACAGATTAAATGTTTTAAGCTTCGTTGGTAGCAATCCACAATCGATGCACAATCTGCAGGATTATCTTGCGACTTCACATAACGCCGTTGCGTGGCAGGCATTATATGTCTTATTTTTGCAACTCGATTGGCGACGTATTTATCCCTCTTAGATGTATCCCCATTAATCCACACCAGTTCCACTTGGGAATCGCTCCAAGCGCTTGTAGTTATGTCGAATTCATTCAGCGCTACTCTGATTTTTTCGATGCGTTGCGCTAGTAAGAGTGCGCCGCAAAGTTCAAGTTTCGGTAATGTGATCGTTTGTGGTAACGGCGCTACTCTTGTTTTAGCAGCAAGTTATGTTATTGTTGGCTTGTTAAGTTCATCTCTGACGCAGCTGTAAACCACGAACGAGTAAGCCTTTTCACTGGCATCGCAGAATCCAAATAGTTCGCTCTGTTGAACCGATACAGCGCATGTTTTTTATGTTTTTTTACGTTGGGCATGTCAGTTCTTAGTTTCAGCCACTTATCTGCTATATAAGAGGGTAACTGATCATCCCAGTTAAGTTTGTTGACCCATACTTCTTGAAATATTATTTTTGCCGCAATAGTTATGGGTGACAGCCAACCCAGTGGATCATACATAGTTGTGATATTTCTGAAAGAAGCCGCCTTTTGGTTATTTCCGGACGGCATTTTTCGTCAAATTTCCAGTTAAACGCAAATGTATCGGTCTGAGGATTCCATCAAAGTCCGAATGTTTTCATGGATTCTTCTTGCTTGAAATCAAAAGTGTTTTTGCGTGAGATCTGATAATTACTTAAGTCCTTTAGCAATGCTGTATGATTGCTGTACCACTTGCGTAATTTCATCCCGGCTCCTTTTTAACCGATTTCTTCAAAAAGGAGGAGGTTCTATGTTCGGCTGTATGTATCGTTTTTTATGTATATTCACCGATTTCTCCGCCAGTTCTGGACCGATGTTTTTTTTATTTATTCGAAAGCCTACTTCTGAGGTGGTCCCATTGTCACCAAGTCAGAATCTGATGGTGGGATCCCATGAAAATCGAGGGAAACCATCAAATTTTATAAGCACATACACTGTTTTTCATAAACTTTCTAACGCAATTCAGATATTGGTGCCTGGTAATCATCATCTCATGTTGCTAAGCTGATGATGGAAGGTATAAGTCAGGATCTGATGATGGGATCTCATGAAAAATGTTTGTTCAGTGATAGTTTCGCCAATTGTAAACCGATTTGGATGATTCTTTTTTTGTTTGAAAGAGTATTTTCTCGGACTCGTCCCATTTAAATTTGGTTAAGATCTGATGAAGAACTTCGGAGGTAGGCAACGGCACTCTTTAATAAATGATAGCAAATGAATCGGGATTTCTATAATCGCATGTCTGTTGATTGTTTACACCAGTTCATAACATAATATCACGCTGGCACGCTGTACTTGAAAACTTAAAAATCTTTTTAACAAAAAATAAAATAATAAATATTTTATTGTTAAAAAGTTTTTTACATATCGATAAGCGATTTCTGGAGTTCCTGGGCCGCTTCCAGTGATTTGTGGCCACATCATATGACATCATCGACGTATGCTTCGTTAAGTAGTACTTTGGCAGCCGTGGGGTATTTGTAGCCATCATCGTATGCAAGTTGTTTGATGGTTCTCATGGCTAGCCACGCTATGCACACTTAGTGCCATAAGTAACAGTGCAGAGTTGGTATTCTTTCAGTTTCTCTGACGGCGTAGTTCGCCAAATAATTTTTTGCAATTGTTGTTTTTCCTCAGACAGCCAGATGCATCGGTACATTTTCTCGACATCAGCAGTAAAGGTGTATTTGTACTTTCTCCATTTTATAGTAAGCTCTAGAATATCCTTTTGGAGGTTGGGGCCCTTTCCTTGTATGTCGTTCAGGCTGTATCCTGTTTTAGTTTTCTGAGATGCACTGAAGACAACTCTGAGCTTCGTGGTAAGAAACATTGAGCTGTTGAAGATGTCACGGGTTTTGCTAGTTTCATATGACCCAACTCCAGGTATTCCCTAAGGAACTCTTTGTATAGCAGTACAAGTCAGCCATTTCATTTCTAATTGAAACAATTGAGAAACTGCAATCTTTTTCGATGTTCCGATCTTATTTTCATAATCTAGACATAAAGGCATCTTTACAATGTATTTTCCATCTGATCCACGGCGAGTAGTTTCTTTGTAGTAAGTTTCACACTGATCGTCTTCAGATCGGTTTGAGTTTGTTGTGGTGATGTCTTCACATTCCCAAAATTTAGTTATTTCAGCCAAGTCTAGTAGGGTGACGTTACAGTTAAAAGTGTCAAGTTTTCCACACAAAATCCATCTCAGCTGTTTATTGCGCAACGGGGGCCTTGGGGCACTTTTAATCTTGAATTATTTCGTCAGCTCCAAGCAATATGTCAACAGACCTTGAAATGTTAAAATCTGGGTCTGCCGGTTTTAAGTTCTTCAAATGCGACCACTCTGGCCGTTCAAATCTGTTATTCGTTAGTTTATTGATCAGTTTTTTTATAATCAATGCTTCAGTGGTGTCGGAGTGGATTGATTTGCAGGTTAGGTATAAACGTCCTTTACGGTCACCTGATACAGTTCCAACTCCAGATATTCTTGCAGTTAGTTTGGTTCTTGGTAGCCTCAGGAGTTGCGCTGCATTTTCAGTAATCAGGTTGACTTGTGAGCCCTGATCTACGAGCGCACAAAGATTTAAGAAGTCCCATCTATCGGCTTGACCTTAACTTGAACGGTTGTAAGACTTCCATCTCGTTGGCTAATAGATGATTTGAACTCGAAGTTTCAGGTTCCCTCGAGGGTCGTTGACCTGAGCGTTGGTTGTCATTGCTCATTGAAGGTGTATTTTTGTTGGAATTATTGTAATGTAAGAGCGTATGATGCTTCATATTAGATTCCTTACAAGTTTTACAGAGTTGCAAGTTTGATTTACGTTCTAAACAAACAGTTTTGTATAGACGCAATTTTGCAACTGTGCTGTTTCGTTGCTTAGTATCTGAGTCAATAAATTGCTGACATCGCATCAAAACATAATCGTTTTTGCAAAAAGGGCACTGCCCGTATGAAGTGTGGTAAGTTTTTGGATGCCATTTCTTCTTATGCTCGAAGGTTTTCCCAGATGCATTTTTTTCAGTTTTAGCTGATTTCTGTATGTTCTTATTTGAAGTCTTCATGGTTTCAAACGCTATAAACTGGTTTTCCAAGAACAGAAATTCGTGCAGTTTTGGCACTTCCCTGTTATCGTACAAGTTCTGTATTCGTTGTAGATCCCACAGTCTAGTTTTTGTGACATCAAATGAACATTCCTCCGCTCGCGCGCGCATGCAGTAGACGTGCCCAAAGTTCTTTCGTTTCAATTAATATAACTTACTAAGCCCAAGTAAAATTGAGTACTTCTACAATATCATCAAATCAGTAACAAATTAGTTAAATGTGTTTGTTATCATTACAACAAATTACTTAATTGAGTAAAGTTAAACGAATACAGCACAAAGATTATTGCGAGTCATCGTCGTCGCAACTAAACAACCAGTGAGTCATCAAGCTGCTTCGCTCCAATTCGTCGGCTGGCGGTGAGTCAGACAGCGCGCGCCGACACGAAGCGCTACCTTACATGGTCACAAACTTCAACACCCGACTGGATCAACACTCTCGCTAGTGAAATACATCGGATATTTTCGTTATTAGACCGTAAGGCGTCGTAGCAAGAGTTCACATCCTTCGGACTTACGAGTGAAGGGGTGTGGGTTCGATACCAAGAGCTTGACATTGTTTTTGTGAGTTTATTTTTGCACAAAAAGGCGCAAGCTTATTTGTCGCTTTTATAAGATTACAGCTTACATTATTTGTGCAGTGCTTATTTGTTTCTGTATAAGATTACAGCTTTTATTGTTGTTCTATTGCGCTAAAGTCTGCTTAAAAGGTGTAATAATGCCAGTTAATCGGACTCCTTCAAAGACGGGTCAAAAGCCGAAACGAACACAAGCACCCAAAATCAGATCCAGACCATGACGAAAAAACCTACCTACCCCTACGCCGGCTGTTCCTCAAAACGAGCATATAACTACCCGCAAACGCAAACGTGATGATGACTATTCTACCTTTACGAACGAGATCCGTGACATGTTGAAATCTCATACAGCTCTGATGGACAGCAAGTTAGAGTCCCTACAGAACACAATAAAGAAGATAATTACACAGAACACTGAAATAATGGAGAAATTGATCACTCTAACTATGCAATATGATGATATCGTCATTAGAACGAAGGAGTTAGAAGCTGAGAGATAATCTGATTATAACTATATTATGCAGTTAGAAGACCGAAGTGAAAACTTGGAAAGGATGTCATGCCTGTCAAAAATGGAAATAAGAAATATTTCGAAGCCTTCTGGAGAGTCTAAAGAAGACCTGCACAAAATCGTTATAGAAACGGCCACGGTGCTCGGTGTATCCATCCAACGGCATGACTTATTCCGGCTAAACCGGAAGGAAGGCGTGTCACCAATTATAGTGGATTTTACGAACATGCATATTAAAAGTGATTTCCTTAAAAGGGCACGGATTTTTAATAGGACTAACAAAGATAGTAAGTTGAACACTTTACATTTAAAATTAGAGGGCCCCTCTAAGCCGGTATATCTGTCCGAGTGCCTCACACCAAAAGCTCAGAAACTGTTCTACCTTGCTAGAAAATTTGCCAAAGAGAATAGCTATATGTTCTGCTGGACTTCTCTTGGCAAAGTATTTTTAAGAAAAAGTGAGGGAGAAAGCAGATTCTTATTAAAAACGAAACAGACATCGATCTTCTACATCAAGCTAAATGACTAGCTGGATATTTATGCACCTATTATCCGTATTACAATCATGATTTTATTTTATTTTTTGCATGTTCTTTCAATCTATATTATCTTATATGTTGATATTATTAGTAATTAAGTATTTCTGTTACTGTCCTTTTTACTGTCCAATTACACACATTCACCGCACATTGAAACATAACGCTCACACATTATTTTTGCAAAAACACAAAACACTTTCGTGCCTTTTAGTATGTGCCTTTAATATAGTATTTTCTGCAGCTTGTGATGTTCTGGTAGTTTGTCACTGCTGTACCATTGCTAATAGTTCTGTTTCAGTTCCTTCCTACAAAGAATATGGTTGATATACAAGATGTCGCAAACGACATTGACGATGTCGTCAATGTCGGCGATGCCATAATAGCTATTGACATGCCAGAGCACTGCAAAGCTGCCTTTAACATAGGTGCGAATTCGTTGTCAGTTCTAAATCAAAATATCAGAAGTCTAAACCGTAACTACGAAGGGTTTGCTGTACTCCTCAAGAGACTAGACATCAATTACGATCTAATTATGCTTACAGAATCTTGGCTATCCGAAAATTCGATCATACCTGAAATGTTAAATTACACAACTCACAGTACTAAAACCCATCTTAATCAAAATGACGGTATCGTACTATACATAAAAAATAGCTTACACGCAAATGTATATGAGCCAAATTATTGTCAAGAAGTAAATTGCCTTGTGACAACAATCAACAACGACTTAGCCATTGTATCATTGTACAGACCTCCAGCCTTTAAAAACTAAGACCCCTTTTTGAGGTCTTTAGATAAAATCCTGTCCAGTTTTAACCATTATAAAAACATAGTTATAATGGGCAATTTAAACATTAATATTAAACTTGAACAGATTAACCCAAAACACACAGAATACTTGAATCTGCTTGCGTCCTACGGCCTTCTTACCACGCACACTCTGCCGACTAGAGGGTCGAATTGTCTCGATCACTGCTTTGTCAAAACAAAACTAAAACCTTTGACTATAGTTTGTAATTCAACTCTAACTGACCATTCAAGTGTTATGATATCATTACCTCTGAAATTAAATAATAGACCCAAAGAAAACCTCATTCATACAAAAACCGACTACGGTGCTGCTATAAGAGACTTAAAGCAGATTAAATGGGAAGAAAGATTTCATAATAATGATGATCCAAATGTGATGATGAACATCTTCTTGAATACCATCAGAGACGTCCTATCGAATCACACACACACCATCAAGCAGACTAGGCGACAAATAATCATTAAGCCTTGGATTACACCGGGTCTTTGTAGATGTATGAGGAATCGCGATCAACTTCACCAAAAACTAAGAAAAGATCCAGAAAACCCAATCCTTATTGTAACTTACAAGCGCTATAGAAATAAATGTAACTATCTATTAAAAAGCCTTAAAAACAAATACTATAAATCCGAATTTGCTAAGTCTAGTTATAATATAAAAAAAAACAATGGGGATTGGTAAAAGAAATGTGTAGTTTAAACATCTGTCCTAAAATGCCAACTGAGCTTCTTTCCAATAATTAAACACCTCAAGACGCGGTAAATAATATAAATCTAAGGTACTTTGTCCATGTTGGTAGTAATTTGGCAAGCTCCATCTTGTCCAGGACCCGCACAAATGAATTAGATCTGAGCAGACGGTGTAGACCAAAACCGAATAGCGGACCCTTAAACTCTTTGTGCTTCTCCCAACAGACCAATCTGAAATAAGGGATATAATCGCCAACCTCAAAACTAAGAATTCCTCGGGATGGGACGGTATATCTACGTTATTTGTTAAGAGAGCAGTAGATTCCTTTATTGCACCATTAGTAAACATATGCAATTCTTGCTTTTCAAAAGGAGTCTTTCCAGATGCGCTTAAAAAGTCTGTCACTATTCCTATATATAAATCAGGAGACAATCTCTTTACTTCCTAATTTTTCAAAATCTAGAAAAACTAGTAAATAAGAGGCTAAAACACTACCTATAAACTCATAAAATTCTTTCAGGTAATCAGTTTGGGTTCAAAGAAAAAATATCAACTGCCGACGCTCTTCACAAACTAACTTCGTATGTAGTCGAAAATATGGATAGGGGGCAAAAGTCTCTAGGTATATTCCTAGACCTAGCAAAGGCCTTCGACACCGTCTCCATACCCATTCTCCTGAACAAACTCGAGACCCTAGGAATTCGGGGAATACCTCTCCAACTTTTCCCAGATTACTTAACAAACCGAAAACAGGTCATAAAAATTGATGACAGCGTAAGCCACGAGGAAAATGTGACCTTTGGAGTGCCTCAAGGCAGTGTAATGGGTCCTACGCTGTTTTTAATTTATATTAATGATCTCTGCAACTTGCCTTTACAAAATGGTCAAATAATAACATTCGCAGATGACACAGTATTACTGTTCAGCTCCAGCACGTGGAAAGATGTGACCGAAGCTACTAATCAAGGTTTTGCTTTGGTAACCTCATGGTTAGATAATCATTTGTTGACACTTAATCTTGACAAAACTAAATATTTAACATTTACAATTAACGCTAGAACTCAACCTTCTCCTAACTCAATAATAATTCAAACTCACAATTGCAATAATCAAGGTACCTGTCATTGTAAGCCAATCACTAAAACTAATTCTATAAGATATCTCGGTGTGATAGTAGACCAAAATATGAACTGGAAAGAGCATGTCACAAAGGTAAGTAACCGTGCAAGAAAGTTTATTTACATTTTCAAAACTATTAGAAATGCATGTGACATTAAGCTACTGACAAATATATACTTAGCACTATGTCAGTCTATACCGGTTTACGGCTTGAATGTATATATAATATAATATAATATATATTATAATATAATATATAATATAATATTCCACACAACTATCACACAACGCCATCTAGTCCCAAGCTAAGCAGAGCTTAGCTTGGGACCACCGGTATCGGGAACAGGGTCCAAGCTACCGGTGGTCAGGGCTTCTGAGAGAGGAACCTCCTAACGATGCGCGCCGTGTCCAGGAGTACTGCTTTCTGGATCAAGCCCTTGATCCAGCTGCCCAACGAGAGCCTCTTGAGATGTTGGTCGAGGCTCTTGGCAATAATGCCATTGGCCGTCACGATTATCGGCACAATAACTGCTGTGTTCTAAGAAGGCTACCCGCTGATGGGGGACGGATGGTAGGTATATAATAGTTTGGCGGTAGACAGCGAACCGTACGCACGCAGACGCTCGACGCTCTTTAAATTTTAGTCGCTCGGCAACGCTTCTCAAAGTTTTGTAATAAACGGCGCTTGGGGATTACTGTATCTTCAACACAATGTTCAAGTGCAAGAGGTGTGACAATCAAGCCAATGACGGGGTCAAATGTACCGGTTGTCTGGGTCAGTTTGACTTTCCGTGCGCCGGTATCACTGAGACTGGATGGAGAAAGCTCGGTGATAGGAAATTAACGTGGAAGTGCAATTCCTGTAAAGCTCTAGCAATGAGTCCTCGGGTCGGCACATCAACAGCCACGGCGGCCGATATGGAGGGGGTACTATCCGAGTTGAAGAGACTGACTGTTCAGATGGAGTCACTACCGGTGTTGATGGAGGACTTAAAGCTCATTAACAAGGAACTAGTGGAACTAAAATCAATGAGAGTGGCTTTTGCTGATGTTACCAACTCCATTGCAGGGATGAAGGAATCTCTCGAGTTTGTGCACGGCTCAGTCAGAGATCTAACTAGCAAAGTTTCGGCATTGGAACTAGAGATTAATACATTGAAGAAGACCAAAGAAGACATTGCCACTCTGCAGGATCGCTGTAGGAATTTGGAGCTTCAGTGTCGTGACAGTGAGCAGAGATCAAGGATCAACAACATTGAGATCAAGGGCGTTCCTGAATCGAACTCTGAGAACTTGTTTGACGTCATAACAAAAATAGGGAATATAATCAAATGCCCTATCCCTAAGGAAAGCATAAATTATATAGCAAGAATTCCCATGCGAAATGACAGTCAATCCAAAACAATAATTTGCTCGGTACTCAATTGCTATATTATGAAAAACGATTTTGTTGCTGCAGCTAGAAAGCACAAAATGTTGAGCGCGGCCGATTTGGGACTCCGAGGTGACCATAAAATATACGTCAACGACCACCTGACTCTGAATAACAAAGCCTTGCTCAATAAAACCAAGATTTTAGCAAAGGAAAAAGGCTATGAGTTTGTTTGGGTAACTGGCTGTAAAATTTTTATTCGCAAAAACCATACGTCACCGAAGCACCACATCAGGAATGAGCAAGATTTGAAAAAGTTTTTTTAGTTTTTAATTCGGCTCGTTTTACTGACACACTGTTTTGGATCGTTGACTCGATTGATGTAAGTTTGAGAAACGCTGGTTTTCGTTTTTTGTACGCATTCCTTTCTGGCTTGCCTTTTGTTCTCTTATCGCTCGGTGGCACCTATTCATACGACTATTTAAGCTTTGGTTATTGCTATTTTAAACTTTATGCATTTGCTAATGAGAGCGGGTTCTGCTTAAACTTGAAGAATTTATTTTATATTGACTACACTCACAAAGTCAACTATTTGTTGACCTTGAACACAAATTATTACACATATTTTGTCGATTCTGTTTTAGTCAATATAGATAACGCTTTGTTTTGCTTACACCAACTATACTTGTTATTTAAGCCGACTTTTGTCTTATATAGCTTTTACGTGGGACTTACTATTAATATGACCGTACCTTATATTTTTTCAATTATTATTCTAGTGTTACATTTGAAGTATCATGGCACCTCTTAGTATATTTTATCAAAACGTTCGGGGGCTACGGACAAAAACATCTGTTTTTTATAGGAATGTTTGTATTAGTTCGTTTGATGTCATTTGTCTGACAGAAACTTGGCTTATTGATGGCATATCCGATAATGAACTGTTTGATGACCGATATTTTGTATGGAGACGGGATCGAAATTACTCGCTAACAAACCAGACTATGGGTGGGGGGGTCTTAATAGCTATACGTCGTGAACTTGTTGCTGAAGTACGCAACGAATGGTGTTCGTCCGCCGAGGATCTATGGGTCACCTTAACCTTACACCAATCGAAACCTAAAGTTACCTACAACATGCATATTTGTGTTGTTTACATATGTAATCAGCAGTCTGGCAACTCGTTGATGGTACAACTACATAACTTTGATAATAATTTAGCTGATATTGTTCTAAAACATCCTGCGGATAAGTTCCTGATTGTTGGCGATTTTAACCAGCCGAATATTGACTGGCACGTTGCGGCGGACAGTGATTATCTATGCCCTAGTAACTTACACGGACCTATTCAGACCACCTTTTTTGATACTCTCACTGCCTGCAATTTGTTACAGTACAATTGCCACCGTAATGCGAATGATAGAATTCTTGACCTCGTACTGTCGAACAATGAAGTCAACGTCTCTCATAGCCTGAATCCCTTAGTAGAAGAGGACTCACACCATGTGGCACTTTGTATATCGGCTGACTTCGTTCAACTTCATCAGCTGCATGCTCGCCCTCGAGTCAAGTTCTTGTATGCTCTTGCAAATTATGACGCCATAGCTGAAGAAATGGTGGCAATGGATTGGTCATTAGAACTAAACAATAGGACTCTTGAGGAGGCTGTCGGGTTCTTTTATGACACTATTAACTATCTACACAATAAGTATATACCTACTAAAGTTATTGTCCCGCGTGCCAAGTATCCTCCTTGGTATAGAAGCCCTCTTATTAAAATATTGAAAGAAAAGGCAAAATTTCATGCCAAGTTTAAAAGGTATGGAAATCTTTCCGATCATCAATCTTTTGTTACTTTACGTCAGCGCGCTAAAGATTTGGAGAAGGAAATGTTTGATAGTTACATTTTAAACGTTGAATCAGCTATCTCTAAAAATCCTAGGGCTTTTTGGCGATATGTAAAATCCAAACAACAAACCAACTGTTACCCGTCTGTTCTAAAATTTGGTGAAATTTCGTCCAACAATGGAGAGGACATCTGTAATATGTTTGGTGATTATTTTTTTTCTAATTTCCAAGAGCGAAGTGAACAGGAGGAGTTTATGGCCACATTTGGAATAGATGAACATGGTAGTCAGACTGCTGGTTGCACATCAGACATATGCACAATTGATGTACGGGAGGAGGAAGTATTTCGGTTGCTGAAACAACTGGACCTTAATAAATCCGCAGGCCCTGATAACATTTCTCCAATTTTCATATCGAGAGTTGCCAAGTGTCTTTCGGTACCGTTGACAATATTATTTAAACGGTCATTTGAATTAGGAGTTGTGCCCACTATCTGGAAGTCAGCGTATATAACGCCGATTCATAAAAAAGGAGCTAAGGACAGTATAGATAATTATAGGCCAATTTCCAAACTTTGTATTTTTGCTAAAGTCATGGAGAAAATTGTACACAGACAACTGTCTTCGTCTCTCAAGCTATCTTTTTCTGAACAGCAACATGGATTTTTAAAAGGTCGTTCTACGACATCCAATCTTGCTGTCTGTAGTGACTTTCTAACGGAGCACATTGTCCAGGAGGGCTCAGGTCGACGTTATATACACTGACTACAGCAAATGTTTTGATCGAATTGATCATGCAGTCCTAATGCGTAAACTTTTATTGGTTGGTGTGAGGGGTAACTTGTTTAGGTGGTTCTCATCATACGTAGAGAACAGGTGTCAGACGGTGGTCCTCAATGGGTTTACCTCGAGAGTCTTGTACATTCCATCGGGGGTTCCTCAAGGATCCTTGTTGGGGCCTCTTTTATTTAACATTTTTATAAATGACATAGCATCTTGTTTCCTACATTCAAAAATTCTACTGTATGCGGATGATTTGAAAATTCTGGGTCTAGTGTCGACCATTGAGGACGCATGCCTTTTACAGCAAGATTTGGACCGGTTCCAAGATTACTGTGCTAAGAATAGGTTAGACTTAAATGTTTCCAAATGTTATGTATGCACATTTACTCGTAAGGCAAACCCTATCCAGTATGATTATAAGCTGTCGAATACCCTAATAGCAAGAGTCAATGTCATTCGGGACCTTGGAGTTACATTTGACTCGAAGCTTTTGTTTGACGCTCATATAAATAACATTGTCAGTAAGGCTTCTAAAGCGTTGGGTTTTATTTTTAGACTTTCTACTGACTTTAAGAATGTTAAGACGATGAAAATTCTTTACTGTGCGTTTGTCCGTAGCCACCTTGAATATGCTTCTCAAATTTGGAATCCCAACTACAATTTTTACATAAATCGCATCGAAAGCATACAAAAGCGATTTTTAAGGTACATCCAATATCGCTCAAAGATATTTCTTCCTGATTACATGAGTCGGTGTATAAAATTCCATTTTCTGCCTCTACATGAGCGAAGGAAAATTGCAGATCTTGCATTCTTATTTAATATTATGAACGGATCTACTGATGTCCCTGAGCTGGTAAGCAAGATCGGACTTCGTGTACCGTGTGCATTTCTTCGCAGATCGCGTCTCCTTCATGTTCCTCAGGTTAAGACAAACTACAGAAAGAACTCGTACATGATTAGAGCTTGTCGTACGTTTAACATGGTGTGTCAGGATGTCGAGCTTGATTTGTTCACCAGCAGTGTTAAAAGAGTTAAAAAAAGTTTGACTGATCGTTTCTTTGGTACTTGATCACCGTTTCGAGTTGTTCGTTGTTTTTCATTTTTCTTTCTTGAGCGTTGAATGAGTGTATTAGCGTGCTAGCTGTTTTCGTGAAATTGTTTTTATTATTAACGTAACAAAAGTATATGTGAAAACTTGTAAATGGCCATTTTTTACATATTGTTACTTTATACTGTTTTGTATTAGCTGTAAGTTTTCCTAAAATTAATAAAATAAAATAAAATAAAATAAAATAAAATAAATATAATAATTTTATATTCTTCTTTTATATTTATAAACAATTATATATACTATAAATACCTATGACGCACGCACACACACACACACACACACACACACACACACACACACACACACACACACACACACACACTGACTACACGTTGACAATCTTTTCTGTTCAGGATGTGATGGGGGCCTGGAGCTCTGAAATACAGGCCTAGGCTTAGTTCAAGCTCCAGATCTCCCACAAATTACAATTGTTTTGCCAAACTGTCCGTCGACTTAAAATGTGTAGTGTAATTTTTGTGGAGATAAATAAATAAACATTATTATTATATATTATTATTTCATTTATTCATTTATATACACTTACTTATTACATTTTTAAATATTTCTATAAAAATACAAAAAACATTTAAAAATATAAAAAATAGTAGCCCACCGGTATCGGGAACAGGGTCCAAGCTACCGGTGGTCAGGGCTTCTGAGAGAGGAACCTCCTAACGATGCGCGCCGTGTCCAGGAGTACTGCTTTCTGGATCAAGCCCTTGATCCAGCTGCCCAACGAGAGCCTCTTGAGATGTTGGTCGAGGCTCTTGGCAATTATGCCATTGGCCGTCACGATTATCGGCACAATAACTGCTGTGTTCACATCCCACATGTCGACAACCTCGCGAGCCAAGTCAAGATACTTCGTTTGTTTATCTTTCTCTGACTTCACGAGGTTCTCGTCATGAGGGACTGCTATATCAACAATCATTGCGCGACGCTCTAGTCGGTCTATCACCACTATATCAGGCTTATTGGCAACAATAGTCCTGTCAGTGATGATAGACCGATCCCAATACAATGTGCAAGTACCATTTTCGAGAACTGGGTCGGGCATATACCTATAGTACGGTACTTCCGATTCCACAAGATTGTATTTAAGAGCAAGGTGCTGGTGGATAATCCTGGCTACAAGGTTGTGCCTGTGCAAATAATCTCCGTTAGCCAGACTAGAACAACCGGAAATAATGTGGCGAATGGATTCCCCGGGCCGGTGACATGCCCGACATATGTCAACCGTACCGTCCTTCACAATGTATTTCCGGTAGTTATTAGTCATCATAACTTCGTCCATAATTGCACAAACAAAACCTTCGGTTTCCCCGAAGAGGTCACCAAAACGAAGCCAGGCTACGGACGCTAAGAAGTCTACAGCGGGCCCATGTAGGACCCGATAAAAGCGTCCGTGAAGCTCCTTGCTCTGCCATACCTCCCTGCGGTCGTTAGTATCTAATACCACAGGTTTGCGCCAGTTCTCGTTAGCCAAGGAGAGCGCGGTAAGGCCTTTGTCCACCGCTACCATATCTCGATGCATACCCACGCCGGCCTCTAGGAAGTATTCCCTAAGGCTGCATACCTCGCGGTTGTGCAGGGTCTTAGCATTTAAGAAGCCACGACCCCCGCACTTCCGCGGGATATACAGCCTCATCACCGATGACCGTGGGTGATGCATCCGATTTACGGTAAGCAGTGAACGTACCCTCCTATCCAGGGCGTCAAGTTCCGTCTGAGTCCATTTGAGTATGCCGAAAGAATACATCAAAACCGGCATGACCCAACTGTTGAAAGCGCGCACCTTGTTTCCGCCTGATAAAAGACTGTTAAGTACTTTGTTCAGGCGGCCAAAGAAGCGCTCCTTCAAAGATTGTTTCATGTCAGCAGCACTGATGCCTAACGCTTCCGACATACCCAAATACTTGTAAGTTTCGGTTGAGGAGAGGGACCTAAGGTGTATGGAATCCGAGAGTTGGGTTCCCACGGATTCCATAATCTCCCCTCGCTTTACATGCATGACTGCACATTTGTCCAATCCAAATTCCATCCTGATGGCGCTACTGAAGGTTTCTGTTACCTTTAGTAGCTTCATCAGTTGCAAGTTGTTAGGAGCAAAGAGTTTCAAGTCATCGATGTAAAGGAGGTGCGATATGACCTGACCACCTCTTCTCAACCGGTGGCCTTGGCCCGAACCCTCCAACAATGTACTGAGAGGGTTGAGGGCCAGACAAAACCACAGTGGACTCAGACTGTCACCCTGAAATATGCCACACTCGATCCTTATCGGTTCGCTATTCGCCTGGGTCTGTCTACATCCTGGATAGTGAAGAACCGTCCTCCACTGCCCCATACACGACATCAGGAAGGTGCGTAAAACTGCATCAACTTTGTACAGCTCCAGCACCCTCATGAGCCATGTATGTGGCACCGAGTCATAGGCCTTCTTATAATCTATCCAGCATGTCGACAGATCTCTTCGGGAACGTCGAACCTGTTGGCTAATGGCTTTGTCGATGAGGAGCAGCTCCTTAGTACCGCGGGACCCGTTCCTACATCCATTCTGAGAAGAAGACATTATTGAATTACTATCAATATGATGGTTAATCTTTCCTCTCAAAATGGATGTAAGAACTTTATAGACCGTCGGTAAACACGTGATCGGTCTATAATTTTTAGGCTCCGCGGTACTACTTGATTTATGGAGCAGGTGGGTTATTCCTGTAGTCAGGAACTGGGGCAGCGACCCTGACTCTAACGCAGACTGGAATTGAGATGCCAAGCGAGCGTGCGATCTTTTGAACCATTTAATCCAAAAGTTGTGCAGCCCGTCCGGTCCCGGAGATTTCCAGTTAGGCAACGGACGGACTGCACGAGCTACGTCTTGGGGGCTGATGTTAATTGCCCCCATTTCTGGTATCGGATCGCACGCGCGCTCGACCTCTCGAGTCCAATCGCCCTCGGTATGACTGACAGGCACCGACCAGATGCTGCGCCAGAATGAACACATGGCATCATCATCCGGTAGGCGCGTATCAGTCACACCTTGGTCTGGTCGCTCCCGGGCCCTATAAACCCACCTCTCATTGCTTTGGAATGTGCGATTCTGAGTGTATCGCTCCACTCACCGCTTGTACCGATGTATACGGTTTGCCCATGCATAGACTTTCTGCTTCAGGGAGTCGATACGCTCTGTGACGCGGGTCAGATAATCCCGAGGACTAATATCAGTCCCCGAGAACGCCTGCCTCACAAAACGCATCACTCTGCGGCGAGTGTTGCCCTCCCTGAAGCAGATTAGTTTGCCGATGAGTGCTCTAGCCTCACCGATACGACGCTCGATCCTGCACTGCCAAGCTGGTACAGCTGGTCGTGTAACTCTGTCACTACTAGGAAATTTGACATGAGCTACACGACATGCTGCTGCAGCCGCACAGTACAAGATCGAGTGGGTATCGGCAAGGTCTTCGCTGCTATCAAAATAACTTGTTAGCTGCGAATCTAGAGCACACACAAGCGCCCTATTTTTATTATGCATGGGCAAACGAGGTAGACGAGGTCTAAGCCCAGGCGGTGCGGAGCGATACTCTCGGAAGACATCCTCCAAAGCGCTCCTCAATCGCTCATTGCATTGGGTACTCACGGATGTGGCCCCGTCATCATCATCTTCACCGACGTAGTTACTTTGGATCGCGGTGAAACACTTGCACTGGGTTGTATTTGCACCGCGGCCGGTGGCGAAGTAGGTGAGACGCGGCTGCTCCGTGATTCCAGACGCAGTCTATCAAGTACGGCGTCATCCAACATACGGTTACGCTGGATAACCCGCACCTGATCCGATAATCGTTGGGCTGAAACGTTGACAGCTGGCTCAAGTACCTGAAACAGAGAGAGCATCCGACCACGGTACGCAGTCAGGTTAGTTCCCCCCTCTGTAGCCGCAAAGTATGAGCGTATCACATTCTCATTAATGGCTTGAGTCCATTTTATACGCTGCACACTTCCACCGATAGCGGGGACCCTGTCAGAGACCGGTGGGCCTCGAGGTCCCAAGCTGGCCGGTGGTCGGCCTCGTCCGCGCCGACGCGCAGGTGGTGGTGTCGTCGGCGGCGAGAAGTATTCGTCGCTCGAGCTCGACGCAACTGCAGCTACCGGAATCTCTGGACTCGCGGCTGGCGCAGGTCCCGGCGGCTGCGAGGCGGAGCTCAGCGACGAACCCGAAGATGGTGTTGATGCGGCTTGTAGTCGTGCTCGGCGTCGTGTCAACATTTTTATTATTATTGTAGGTCCCACAGTCTAGTTTTTGTGACATTAAATAAACAATCATAGGATCCCAACTGGTTCTATCAAAACTAATATTTGTTAAGCCGTTTAGGCATTCAGTCGTTACGCCATGCAGCTTCCTCAAGTTGCAAGCGTCTGGCTTCTGTATTACAGACAACTGCAGTATAGTGTTCATGTAAGATGAGAGTTGTAGTCAACGGTTGTTGTAACGTTGGTCCAGTATTTTCCAATACGAAGTGTAATTGTCGGTGCTGATGCTCAAGTGTTTCACGAATCTTTCTGCTTCACCTTTCAGCCTAGTTTTCAGATGCTTCATTTTTTGGGCCTTATTTAATGTCGGGTTTTTGTGTATCGTCTCCAGGAACAGTTCTTTGAAAGAAATAATTTTGTTATAGTGTCCCGAAAACTCTGGAATCTCGATTCTAGGAGCTGAGTGTTGGTAGCTTATTCATCTTGATTGGCTATAGCTCCCTTGTAGTTCTTTGTAGTTGAAGACTTTTCTAGTTATCGTTAAAGGCTATTCCAGTTTCCAACGGCTCTTCCAGTAGTCGTAGGCTCTTCTGGTAGTTGCTGTCAGTTCCCGCAGTTAAGGGCTCTTCCAGTAGTCAAAGGCCTGTGGCCTTACCCTTGTTAGGTAAATGCGCCTTCTCAATCCAACTGGGGCGACCCTCTTCTGGGAGACCAGCTGAACCAATTCGCTACCGTAACAAGAGACAGAACCGCACTGATATACACGAAGGCTCGAAGGACCATAAATGTACGGGTTGTAGTAGTTGACTTCGTACACTGATTAGTCGTGAAGGTTTGAAAGTTCAGTAAAGTATAGAGAAACACTTTCCACTAAGATGCAATAGTTAAGTTTATTAAGTTATGAATTAGTTACAGTACTAGAGTGGAAGGCGATTATATCTCTCAGTTGTTGATAGCTACACAGTTATGAGTTCACTATAAGTATTTTAATTCATTAGTCATATTATTTTATAATGCGAAATTATGACGCATATCATTAGGCTAGAGTAGGTTACAGAGTAAGCAGAAAAATATACGGCGATGAGACCGTACACATGTTCATCACATTTATCATAGGACTTGTTGTACTATTGAATATCATTTTACTATATTACTTGTTTCTTGCTACTTTATGCTTGCTTGCTATATTAATTCAATAAATTACTGTTCAACGGACATTCGCGGTGGTCGGTTTTATTTCAACTCCGCAGCAACAAAATTAAGATCCTTTTTCACTCGAACGGTTGGAAATTCGAATGCTAGGTACCTGCGTGGCGGCATTGAGCCACACGGTGGTGCAATATAGGCCGGCACCGAGGCGGCGAAGCTCGAACGAAAGGAACGCTTCGCCGGCCGCATCAGCCCAGCAGCCCGCGGCCCCCGCACTGCACCGCACTCGGCTCGCCACCGACCCGCAAAGTCCGTCCTCTGCGACGTAACAGACACGTTAACAGACCAAAACGAGACAGTTAAACGAGTGGAACGTTCTCCCCAGACCTTCGACACGCAGCACGAGCAGCTCCCAGTCGGCGGCGAGCGCGAGCGGGCCCGCCAGCAGCAGGCGCGCGCGGCCCGCCCACTGCACGCGCGCCACCGCGGTCCAGGCGCGCGTGCGCAGGCTGCGGCGGCCCGCCTCGCGCCACGCGCCGCCGTTGCGCAGCCACACGGCCACGCTGGCGTCGGCGCTGGCTAGCGCCAGGCGGTCACTGTCGCCGTCACCGCCGTCGCCGGGCGGCGCCAGCGCGGCGTGCAGCAGCGCGGCGGGCGCGGCGTGCGCGGCGGCCAGGCTCCAGCCCGCGCGGCTCCACACGTACTGCTGGCGCCACGCCACGCGCTCGCCCGCTACAACCGGCTTGCCATTACACTTAACTCATAATAAGAACAAGCAATAAAGTACTCGTACTTGTCTACTAACTCGCACTCGCATTGCAAACACGAAAATAAGGTTTTATTTATACATGTAAACTGCATGTAAATGATTAAATCAACCGAAAACTATTATTCAAATAAACACGCGAATCTTTCAATCCGTAGGTACAGCACCCTACTACTTCCACTGTCCGTCCGTCCGTTTGTCTGTCAGCGGGAAAACCGTTATACCTAGTTAGAAAAAAATAAACAGGCCAAGTGCGAGTCGAACTCGTTTGCAAAGGGTTCCAAACCAATTTTTTTTTAACATGTTATTTAAACACCGAATTACCGATTACTTAGGTATAGGTTTTCCTGTAATCTTAAGGTATAAAACTATTAATAGGCATTCTTTTATTTAAAAATTTTAGGCACAGTAATTTCGGAGCTAAGGAATGGTAATTTTTGGTCTAATTTCTTGAATAACTTCAAATAATTTAAAAAATTTGAAAAAAAAAATTAAAACCCTCACAGTAAGCCCTTCATTTTGATATGTCACACGATAAGGTTTGAAAAACTTTAAATTCGGAAGTTGGTGTTTTTGGTTATTTTTTTTGGGTTTTTAACACCGACTTCCGAAATTCAAGTTATTTTATACTTTTTTGTATTTTGTTTTTGGAGGTCGGTTGGCTTTTTTGTAAAAAAGTTTTTAATTTTTCATTTTTTATACCTGCATAACCCTTCACAGCATATCGGCGTGATGTTATGTTATTTCAGCAATCCCCATCTATTCTCATTTATTGAAGAGTTCCTTTGCCTACCTCAGAGTTCTTCATCAGATCTTTACCAAATTGAAATGGGAAAATACTCTTCCAAACAAAAACAGGGTCATCCAAATCAGTTGAAAATTGGCAAATTAAACCATCTGCGACGATAAGCTCGCGTGGGGCTGCCGGAGCCCCGCAGCGCCGGAGCCGATACAGAAACCATACCTGCTGCATGTTGCATGCTCTCTTGCATGCTTGCTTGTATGCCGCATGTTTGTTTGCATGCTACATGCTAGCCTGCTACATTTTTTTTTTACTATTGATAGGCACGCGTTTGACCACTATCTCACCTGATGGTAAGCAATGATGTGGTCAAAGATGAAGCACGCTTGCCTAGAAGTAACCAATTCACTCTTGATTTAAAGACTCCCAGGTTGTAACTATCAGGAAACACAGACTCCGGCAGGGAATTCCACTCCTTAGCTGTACGCATTATGAATGTGTTCCCAAAATTTTTGTGCGTGTGGGTTGGATGTCCCTCATGTACCGGTGGTGCATCGCCATTCGTCTTGTGGTCCGATGATGGAAGGGGCATGGCGGAATTAAATTATGCAATTCCCCAAAATAAAACCGGTAGAAAACCGACAGGCCAGCAAATCGTCGTCGATGCTCAAGACGAGTAAAGACGATTATCCTCTTGACTCGTCTCTTAATTGACTCAAAGGCATCAAGCTGGCATCTGGCAGATCCGTCCCAAAAATGAGAGCAGTATTCCATAAACGATCGAACTTGCGCTTGATACAGTTTGAGCAGCTGTTCCAGCGTGAAGTACCGTCTCACCTTTGCTAGGATCCCCAACTTCTTTGCAGCCACTTGAGCTTATGCCTCTATAAAAGGGCCAAAATTGAGAGTAGATGTTAATGTAATCCCAAGAAGCTCAAATTGGTCGGTTATCGGCACGGTTGCACCTCGGAAAGATGGAGCTGGATGGAATTGGCTCCTTATGGCGGAAAATAGACACGCTTGGGTCTTACCAGCATTTAAATTGACCAGATTGGCATCACCCCATTCAGAGACAGCCTGTAAGGACACATTCAAGCGCTCAACCATAGCCTACAAGTTTTCCATAAAATAATGATAAAACAGTGAATTAAGTGCTAAAAAAACGTACACAGTGTAGCTAAAGTGTTCCCGCTAAAGTGTTATCGTTATCTATTTCTAAAGTTCGTTTAAATATCATAAAAATTGCAATCAAAACTTTCCCAATACAGTATAATCATATTCAAATTCTAGAGAGTAAAAGTATAATCATATTCAAATTCTAGTTCGTTTATAATACGTCCAATGAAATAAAAACAAGGTAAGTGGTCAGATTTTGGAAATTCAAATTGAATTTATCGTTCTAGTAATTGGACTCAGCTTTGGTCTCAGTGATAAAAGATTACAGAATATTATAGCATGCCAAAAAAAGGAATTAACGAAAAATCCTACTTTTCTAAAATCAATAATGCATTATATTTGTCCATAACCTTTTACTTAAGTAGGTACTACTGTTATTAAATTATTATAATGATGTATTATTTGTTATTTTTACAGGTTTCCTGCAGATGATGAGTTTATAAGTAAATGGATAAAAATTTGAGAAAAGACGATACCTAATTGGAGGCCTACACAGTAAGCAAGGATATGTTCTGAACAGTTTGAAGAATCTTGCTTTCATGAAGAATATGAACGTCGAGTATAACATTCGCACGCAGTGCCAATAATATTTCCAAAACAGCCAGCATCTTGCCAACCAGTACCTAAGTAATTAACCCAAAATCATCAATCAATCAAACTTTTTATTTTTTAATTTTTCGTTTAAGATGTTTTGTAATAGTAGTGGTAAAAGATCCTTTTTATCTTTTTATGTTAAGGAAATTCTAAAGTTGTATAGGATCTTCATAAACCAACTTGACATCCATTTTGCTTGATTTCAGAAATTATCGTTAAAGAGGAAGCTTATAAATGGAGAAAAGCAGTTTCGCAGATCATTGGCGAAGAGTTAGCTCGAAACCTACAAAAAGAGCGATAAGAGAGGACCCTGTCCCACACCTAGATCTTATCGAAAATCATCTCGATATGATAAGGTTGACCTCTTGGTTCAATATAGTGCGCTGTTTGCAAAGTGAAAAACTTTTTTTATTTGTGAAAAGTAAATTTAATTTACACTCTAAGAATTGTTTTATGACAAACCATAGTAAACTCAATAACGAGCGTATGTGTATGTGTTTGTATTGTTTAATATAACCGTAATTATGTGTTTTATAGTATCTAATCCCATTAAATACTAATCCTATAGTACCTACCTACTTTGTGTCTTTACTACGACTAAGTCCGCCATACATGTATACGAACTCCACATTACGACCGGCCTTTTAAAAGATCACCACAGGCGGATTCGGCAAGGTAAAATGCAAAGAGTATGAACAATCAAACAATCACATTTTCGGAAATCAAAATCGCGTCTTTTATCTCGCATGAGATCTGTCGGTTGTTCATACTTTGCCTTGCTGAATTCACTTACGCAACAGACTAAAAAAAAAAAAATCAACACAAAACAATGTCTGATTCTGTAAAACTTACGAGTTGCCAACTGTTTATTAGAAACTAGCTGCCCCGGTAGTCCCTACCGCGTGGTCCCTAAAGAGCATACTCCTGGGATAAAAAAGAGCCTATGTCCTTTCTCATGCTACCTGTCAAACTATCTGTGTACCAAATTTCATCGGTTCAGTAGCTTCGGCGTGAAAGAGACAGATGACGGAGTGACAGATAGACAGTTACTTTTGCATTTAAAATATTAGTAAGAAAGTAAGGATAAGGACTAGCTTTTACCCGCGACTTCATACGCGCGTATTCAATTTTTTACCATTCCGCTAAGAATTTTAGGAAATCCTGCCTTAGTGCTCCTCTGCATTCCCCAAGGAACCTATATACCAAATTTTAGCTTTCTACGACCAGTAGTTTCGGGAGTGCGTTGTCTGTCAGTCACTCAGTAACGGTTGAATTACGGTTGATATTATAAATCAGAATGACTCACAAATATCGTGGGTTTCTATTGGTAAAAGAATTTTTAAAATTGGTTCAGTAGATCCAGAGATTACCCCCTACAACCTCACAAACATTACCTCTTTATAATATTGGTATAGATATTGTTTCGTTTATTCATTTTCTTTACTTATTAGCAGGTACATTTTTAAATATTAAAAAGTAAAATAAAAATTGTAGCCCACCGGTATCGGTAACAGGATCCAAGCTACGCTAGGCGGTCAGGGCTCCAGAGAGAGGAACGCGAACGCTTTTATAAAGAAATATAACCATTTGCCTACAATCTAATATTGTAAGTTTATAACACAAACACGAGATTTTACAAGCAAACAAATTTATAAACACATATGGACACTATACTTTTCTCTATCAGGCACATGACACTTTGCTTTTGAGAAAAGGAGACGCAACGTGCTCGCAAGTTTCGATTTAATACAGTCTCTATTCTATTTTTATATATGGCAAGCAAAGCCGATGTCGACTATTCTGCCAATGTCCAAAGTGAGTTGGTGAGCAAGTGTGCATTATATTATTGACTATGTAGGAGAAAACGATTCCTGTAGAGGCAAATTGGATTCTTCAATCAATACAGTTGATTACTTGTTGGGTTAGTACGGGACTGAAACAAACAAAGAATAAAATACTTAAATATTATTATAATTGTTAAAACATTAAATATATAACATGCCACTTCCTTAAAGACAATGATTTGAAGTTATGTTCGACTCATAGTTTTATGTTATTGTGACGGATGAAAGCCATCAGCGCCACAAGTAGGTCTGGAGAGGAAAATGTTAAAAGAGAAGGGAAATTAATTGGGAGAGGGACCTTAAATTTAGGGAGACGACTATATAAATCAAGGGGGGGGATGTTATTTGAGCATTCAAAAAAAATATGATCTAAAGTACCTTCTTCCAGTCCACACTCACAGAGGGAGGAGTCGCGTATGCGAATTTTTTGAAGAAAAACAGGGGTGCAGCAAAAACCTAAACGGATTCTGCAGAGAGTAGATACAACGGTTTTGGAGACCTTCCTGAAACCAAAGAACCAGGGTTTCGGATTTATAGTAGTTTGGACAGCATAGAAAAACCTGCCTTTCTTCTTGCTAGACTCGTTCCATTGCTCCTGCCAGGAACATCGGAGATTCAGTTTTGGGAGGGACAGCAGGTCCCATCTCATCGATGTGTATTATGTGACAGGTCAGCCGTAGCAGATGTGCACGCATCTTTAGCCAGGGCATCTACACATTCGTTACCCTTAATACCACAATGGCTAGGTATCCAAACTAACTGAACATCCTTTCGACAGTTAGCACAGGACAACAAGGATTTTTTAATTTTTAAAATAAGAGGAGAGTGTAACTTGCTTTTAAAGGGATTTTGAGCTAAGGCCTGCAAACAACTAAGAGAATCTGTGAAAATAACAGCCTTCTCAATGTTAGAGTGCGACTCTATAAAACGACAAGCTTCTAGTATAGCCACACACTCACCAGTAAATACGGAAGACTCTTTAGGGCATTTAAACTGTAAAATTATTCTAGAGCTTTGATAATAAACCGCAGCTCCAGTGTTAGTAGCATCATTAAATTTTGAAGCATCTGTGAAAAATAGTTGGTAACCATTCCATCGCTCGCCCACCACCGCATTGAAGGCCGAATTCGCTGCTGAGGATTTTTTGGAGATGCCAATATCATAAACGATTTTTGGTGTGAAGCAGATAACTTCGTAAGTAAAGTTATAAAGAGGAAGTTTAGGACACTGAGAAATCGGACACTCTAGATTTTGGATTTGTCGAAACGATTTTAAAATTATTGGAATTTCTTTATTCCTCCAATAGATTGAGCTACTGCATAAACTATCTAGCTCACGTAATCTTGGTATGAGGGGATGGGATGTTCTGGAAATAAGTCTAGACAAAAAACGAGAGGCCAGATATTGCCGCCTTAGGGCCAGGGGAGGTTCAGCGCACTCAACCTGCAATGCGTTAATGGGAGAGGACTTCATACATCCAGAGATAATCCGAAGACACTTGGACTGAACCCTATCCAGCCCCGCCAAAGCACCTTTATTACATGGAATCAGGTGGTATGTTCCATAATCCAAAACGCTACGGACTAAAGCATTGTACACTAATTTCATGGTGTAGGGGTGAGCTCCCCACCAAACACCCGCAAGAGCTTTTAAAATTGAAATGACTCTTTCAGATTTTTGGACTAAGAAATTTATGTGTGGTTTACCTGATAATTTTGAGTCTAAAAAAACGCCTAAAAAGGAGAATGGGCAAAATCGTACGGCACTTGGTCTATCAGCGGCCAGGAACATTTTATTTTTTTTTGGTTTAATATCACCCTACAATAACGGGTTCAAGAAGTTTTATATCTGTAGTGTCATTATTAATGGAACTAAATACATTTTTATTTTAGATATGTAAGCCTGTGATTTAGCGTATTAATTACTAAGATTTAGTCTTAAAAATAAGGAAATAAAATAAAATGACTTGTTTACTTCAATACATTTATTTTACATACATTTACATACATAAACTCACGCCCTTTTCCCATGGGGGTAGGCAGAAACCACAGAACGCCACTTGCTACGATCCTTACATACTCCTTTTGCCTCGTCCACATTCATACATTTAATGTACAATAATAGCACTGAGTTCTGATGCCGGTAATAAAATATCCTCGTCTTGATGTCTAGCCCATGCCAGATACCACACTACACACATAACGTGTGCGCAACAACCGATTGTGCGCCTTCCACTCAAACAACTGCAATAATAATGAGCAATTGCTTCTCTATTTTGTCTTTGTCGGTTAATTACAATATAAGAATAATATATTCTGGACCTTACATGTCTAGATTGTATTCGCACACGTAATAACCAAATATCTTCTTCTTCAATAAAATCTCTGAGCTGACTTATTTGTCGCTCCCGGTATACTTCGATATTGTATAAGCCTTCAATTAAGTGTTCAGCGTAGTAGCTGCGAGCCAACTTGATTTGGTATGTGCCAAGTGCAAACAGAATTAGGTCTTCTTCAGAAAAAACCGGAAAGTCTTCAAAAATAGGTTGGTCGCTGCTGAGTCTTTCAAATGATGCCCTCTGTCTATTTATGTTATGACGGATAACATAGTCCGCTAAGAGGTTCGGTATTTCAAAACGTTCATTAATTATATTTACGAACGATGATGCATGAATACTATCTTGTATTGGTGTTTGGAACGCATTGATGAGTGCCGCTGCGTTTTGAAAGTCCTCAAACATGTGACTTAAGGCGCGATTAAAATATTCTTGCCTAACAATTTGAAATCTCGCTTGAACCTGCCATTTATAACTTCCACTACCCAGCGGCATAGAGTTACCAGCCTAGTTCTATTGGCCTGTTCAGTAGTAAGCTGGTCTGCACCGCGGTCTTTGGTTTCTGGCATATAGGCACTGTAGTTGCATCGCTCCAAATCGCCACAGACGTCTCTAAACCCACGATCTAAAATGAATATGTCGCCAGCCCGGTAAAACCAGTGAAATGTGCCTTCTTCGTCATTTATAATTCTTTCCAAAATACTGGCATCTGAGTCGGTAGCAGCATAGGGCCCGCAAACATCAATTATATGCCCATCGGAACACACCATTAAGAACGGTTTTAATAGATTTTCGTATTTGTGTAGACTGTAGGTCTGTCGCTGGAACGAAAAGTTGGAGCTCTTCTGTATATAAATATATGTTCCATCCATGATTGTTACTGCCTTCCTTTCTTCTGGAGAAGACTCGGGATTTCCAAATAACGCGTTTGGTACAATAAGATTACGGTCAGCGACCATTCTTCTATTTAAATGGTCGAGTCCCAGGTGTCGTGGCTTAAAATCCAGAGATATAGCATCACGCGCGGTTTTTAAATGCCTTTCTAGAGTCCTTCTACTTATGTTAAAGAGCGTGGCTAATCTCTCGTTGCTATCACCAGTTCGCAACTTCATTAAATAAATGGCTAGTTTTGTTTTGGCGTTTGACTCAGACAAAGAAGGCGTTTGTTCCAAGATTTTATTGAATTGATCTCTGCTAACGCCCAATCGAATATGAATCTCATTAGGATCCATATTTGCAATATCTTCAAAGTCCAGAATATTTTTATTTAAAACAGCTTTTTTAAAAAGCTCTAGTATTTGCACAAAATGAGAGCTGTTAAAATCATGTCTGAGATTTGGACTATCAATGAGCTCTTCCCAATCATTTGATGTTAAATGTGCATCACATATTCTGGCACTGTCTGGTATGAATAAGTTAGAATGTAACATAAGAGTAATCCTTACATTCTCAGGCATTCGACGACGTGAAACACTACGGCATCTGTCAAACATACAGTTTGCCGAGGTGCTAGGCACTCGTGAATATTCTTCCACTTGAAGAACACATTCGTGCGGGGCAGGGTTATTGTTTGGCTGCACAGCCCGTTGAGCTCGTTGCCAACAGGGTCGACAAACGTATTCTCGGCCGTTGTATTCAACCTGAAAAGGAAAATAGTTTATAACATAGTATTTAAAACTCACAGCAGTTTCAGTTAAATCATGTGTTGTATAGTAGAACATGCCGAGCTCTTTTTCAACGTGACGAATGAGTCATGCTCATACGCATTGTTAATGAGTGGTTGGCCTCTATTATATTTCGAAGCTAGATAACGTTGGCTCTGTTTCCATATGCACCATGTGTGTAAAAGAGAGAGAAGATCTGTTTTGACTATAACTTAAGTATTGTTAGAAAAGAACCATACGCTTAAGGAAATAACATAATTCACTAAAAGGACGTACATAAAAATACAATCAAAACTGTAACGTGGACTTTCAATAAAGAGCCCACACTTCACCCAACGATGTGTCGCATATGCACATCGTGACACAATATTATGAGGCCATCACCGCTATAGGGTGCGTACATACGGGTAAAAACAACCAAAAAATAGTCTAAAAATACTTACTTGCTGTGGAGCTATAGCTTCAATAATATATTGAGCATTGGCAGCATTTTCCTCAAAAAGAGCATGGGTTATTTCTAACCTTCTTCTATTAACCACTGATCGATTGCACAAAACACATATAGGTCGATTTTCTGCCATTTTTCAATAATGTTCCGTTGACGTACACAAGTCCAGAGTCCAAGTACACAAGCACAAACGTACAGAAGTTCAGAGTTAATAGCCAGGTTATCAGGTTAGGAAGAAACACAGTCCAGAGGGTAGCCAGGGTCAAAACGTTTGAAAAAGAATCCGTAGATGAGCGCACAGTACACAACGTCACAAGGGTAAGCGAAGGACTGCGCCGAGTGACGCACACGCACCCCACACCTCGGCTCTTTTGTTTGCACTCGAAGCTGATTGGGCCGTTCGAACTCAGGTAGTCCATGTAGTAAACCCATTGTTGAGCTGAGTCTTGTAAACGGTATGCTGACAACGTTTTGAAATACTTTTGAAGACATAAACTAATGTTAATAAGTATTTTATAAAATGGGTTTGCACATTTTCTTGCACTTATTATCTAAGTATTTTACCTATATGTATTTTTTTTTCTAAATGAGCTGCAATGTTACGTTCATAGTAAAAGTTAGTCCTTAGTAATAGTACTTTCATTTAATACCTATTTCGTTGTTGGCCGCTCATAGACCATTTTGCTCTTTCTCCTTTTACTTTATTAACTATAGGAATGTTATGGTCTAAAATGCTCACTGAAATCTGGGGGATCTGTCTTTTCCGAGAGAAAACTACTGCCGAACTTTTGGGAGCGGAAAGGGACAGGCCATGGCTTAAAAGCCACTGGTTCAAAGAGTCCAAGGAGAGGCATAGAGAATCGGCGGCATTAACGATAGAGGAATCTGTCACATACAAAACTATGTCATCGGCGTATTGCAAGATCTGACAATTATTATTAAGGCAGGACCCAATATCGGCCGTATACAGATTATATAATAACGGACTGAGCACAGAGCCCTGAGGGAGGCCCTTCCACGTCTGCCGCTCGTCAAATTCCTCTCCCTGAACTCTCAGAACCAACGACCGGGACACAAGGAGACCACATATACATTGTATCATCTTGGCCGGAAGACTCAGCTGTTGCAATTTCTGCCTGAGAAGGGGAAGAAGTACGTTGTCATATGCAGAGGAAATGTCGAGGAAAGAGGCGACTACGGATTGGTTTTTTGAAAAGGCCAGACGAATATCCGTAATCAGGACACCGACACTGTCCATTGTGCTAAGTCCTTTCCTAAAACCAAATTGGAAATTCGGCAGTAAGTTTTTTGATTCTACCATCCACTCCAGACGATTTTTAATAAGGTGTTCCATTAGTTTGGCTAGGACTGAAGATAAGGCAATTGGCCTAAGGCCATTCGGATCATCCGGGTGTTTGCCAGGTTTCACTAATGGAATAATAATTTGTAACTTCCACTGGTCCGGAACCCAACCATGACTATAACAAAAATTTATTATTTCCAGAAAGTAAAGTTTAGCCTTTTCACCTGCATGACGAATGAAAGAATATGGCACACCGTCAATACCAGGGGCTGAATCCCGGACATGACTGAGAACCACATTTAGTTCACGCAAGGTGAATGGGGCATCAAGAGGATCGTTTGTAACATTAGGAAGGGGAGCATTTTCACATTCAGATGGGAGTGGGACATATGGTGGTGCAATTTTGTCGAAAAAACGTTCAGCAGTTTCCCTAGCTATGGGTGAAGAGATTGAAGGGGAACACCCTCGCCTAAATCTGTTGATACTTTTCCAGACTGCTGAGATTGGAGTTGAGGGGGATAAGGCGGTGCAGTATTTTACCCAACCAGCACGTTTCTTCTTGCGAAGAAGACGTTTGGCTCTGGCATTACTCTGTAGGAATGTCAAGAGATTTTCGGTATTCATAGCCGCATTGTAACATAACTCAGCCTCATTCCTTGCTCTCACAACAGAAGTGCATTCTGGGTCCCACCAGGGAGGTGAAGGGATTTTATTACGTGCACTGTTTTTTAAAGGAAAGCAAGAATCCGCACTGGAGGTAACAGCTGAAACAAAGCTCTCATAGCAGCTCTTGGCATGGCAGTGACCAGTAGTATCTGGTAAAAATGAATTTAAATTTGGAAGATTGTCAATTTTGTCCTCCAATAGTGAAACAAATTTTGTCCAATCTGGTTTGGACAGGTTATATTTCAAAAGTGGAGGAGAAGTTTTTTCTAAATAAGTCTTGTTGGCTAAAGATATAACAATAGGGTAATGGTCGCTACCATGCGACAAGGATGTACATTCCCAGTGAGCTGATGTTGCCAGATCAACCGAACAGAATGTGAGGTCGACACAACTCTTCTGCTGCCCTGGAGGGGTCCTACGAGTTGGACAACCATTGTTCAAAACGCATAGGTCTAGGTCATCTAAAATCTCCACCAGAGCCACGCCGAAGGCATCACAGCGTTCCGATCCCCATCTGTAGTGATGACAGTTAAAATCACCCATGACGAGTAACGGTCCATGGACATTAGAAAAAATGTTTTTTAAAATAACTAAAAAATCAGGGTGAGGGTGGGCAATATAAATTGAAAGCACGGTGATGCCCTCTACCTTTCCTGCTGTAATGCTCAAATTATCCTGGAGTGAGGGCAATGAAATGGGAGAAAATGGGACATGATTATTAATGAATAGAGCCGACCCTCCGTACCCATCGGGTCTATCACATCTAAGGATGTTGTAATGTGGCAAGCGGAAGCTGAGATTTGGGGTGAGCCAAGTCTCAGCAATGGAACAAACCAATGGCTTGTACTTGTTGAAAAGGAATATGAGGTCGTGCTTTTTATGCCACACGCTCCTCACATTCCACTGAAGGAATACTTGGCGAGACGCCATTTTTAAAATGTAAGAGAAGGGAAATAAGTTGATCGGCAACGTTGGACGGTGATCTTGAATTACTGGAAGATGAAGAGATAATAACTGGTATAAGTTTTATTAAAAGTTCAATAACAGATTCAGTATTACTGGGGGGGACATGGTTATTATTTAGCGCACAGCCATTAGGCTGTGAAGGTTGGGGAACACTAACTATATGTTGATGGGCAGCTTTGTCGTAGGATTGGGAAAGTGGGGCATGGGTCTTGGGCTTGAGAGTTACAGTTTTTCTGTGAGAGACAGGGGTTCTAGTGATGTTAGCATAGTTGCTTGATGTCAACGGAACTACTTTGCTAGCATCAGCATACGAAATGCATTTTTCTGCCATAACGGTTTTGATGGCCTTCTGCCTACCATGCTCGGGGCATGACTTGCTATTAGCAAAGTGATTCCCCGAACAGAGTACACAAAATGCCTCGCTCTCAGAGATGTTGCAACCATCACCGGGGTGATCGTGGCCACATCTACTGCAGCGTGGTTTTGACCTGCATAAATTTGCGATATGTCCGAATCTGCAACATTTACGGCACTGGACAGTTGGATATATATATTGCTCTACAGGAAGAGATGTGTAGCAACAGAAAATCCTCTTTGGTAAAACTTGACCGTCGAATGTAATAACGCATGTTTCAGTTGGTTTCCATTCCGTTATACCTTCTCTCTGCACTTTCCTATTTATGCGACGCACTTTTAAAATTTTTCCACATCCTGAAGGTACAGATAGATACGTTATGGCCTCCTCTTCAGTAATATCACAGGGAACACCGGTGACAACACCCATCCTTGTGATATTGTAAGTAGGAATTGATGCAGTGTAACTGTGTTTTGTCAGCAGACTGTTAACTAGGAAAGAGTTAGCATCCTGAGGGGATGTGAACTCTACAGAAACGCGATTCCTACCTACTCTATTTACTCCACCACGGACTACATTTGCTATGTTGTTTATAATTAAAAATTTGCCAAAATTTACGGGGTGGAGTGTGGTGCCTGAATTTAAATTTGTTTCAATGCGAGAAACGTGGACTATGTAAGGGGCTTTATCCATAACCGAATACTTTAAACGGCCTATTTGGCTTTTTTGCTGTTTGCTTGGAGGTGATGGGGTAATAGACTCTTCGTGGACGGGGCGTTTGCGTGAATTTTGTTGGGATTGTGACACATCCATCTCAGAGACACTACAAACAACATCAGCAAATTGCGATAATGGGTTCGGGGTCGGAGGAAAAGGGGTTAGGGAAGCTGGGATGTCGGGAGGGTCAGGATCGGGAGGTTTATTCCTATCCATTTTGGACGGAACAAATATAAAATTCGACAAACACTATACACACCTGTTTACGAACACAAGAACAACACAACTAAACTATAACAAGATCCAAAAGTAACCACAATCACACGGAAAGCTAAAAAAAAACTCTAGACACACGTGCTACCAAAACACCCGTGGCGAGAAACTCCTTAATACAGTCTATCTAGGGGATTATATATCTATGGTTGCTGTCATTGCCAAATGACAGCTGCTGTCAGTGTCATGTATGTCACGGGTTAGTGTTGCCATGCCACAGGGAAAAATCTCCCCCATAATGGATCAATCTGGGGAGATGTCAGGTCCACATCAAGAGCAGCCAAAGAAATACTTCACGCAGCAAGTATAAACAAAAAAAAAAGTAAAGTATTCCACAAAGCTCTTTTCACCAGCAAGCCACGATCACAAAGCCTTACTTCTATACCTCCACAAATTACAGCTAACATAGACCTTACTGATGAAAGCAGCTCAAAACCGGAAGAAAATGAAAATGGTTTTAAAGACGTCTCTTATTCAAAGAAAAGACAGAGAGAAAGTCCAGAAATACACAGGAAAGAAAAACAAACTAAACTAAATAACCACATTTATTCACACCAGGTCAATACTACCTCACTGGTAGTCGTAGATAATTTACCTACTTTTTTCTGTTTTTTATTTTTTGTTAACTGTTATTTTGTTAAATATAATAAAATCGTAAACCAACCGTGTCTGTACATTGAATATTTTCGCACAAGAATTACACAGAAAAGTTAGGAAAAAGACACAAAACACAAATATGCTATTTTTAAAATTTTTGTCTGTTTATCTGTTTGTATGTGCGTTTGAGGGAGCATCACGCATAAACCACAGATTGGGTTCCAAATCTAGGTACTTAAAAATATTAAGTGATAATCCGAGTAACATTTAGCGTTTATTTCATCAAAATCGACCCACAAAATCAAAAGATATTGAATTTTTAAGTTTAGTAAGAAACTTCCTAATGTATTCTGTTCCTCATGTATTCTGATTACAGCGCCATCACGCATGTATAAAACACCAAAACAAATTGTAGAGTTATGTGTGAAACTTCCTATCAAATGTCTTAAGTTACACAGTTCGACATAAGAAAAAAGTGCACCAAATGTCTTAAGTCGGACACATAAGGGCTTGGTCAGGATTGGTCGGTAAAAATCTGTGGTTGTGTTGCAAGTAGCAATACTTTCTGCATTTATATGAAAGAAATGGTTCATTCACTCTCTATTTTAATACTTTTCAACAGCAGAAACATTATTTTGAACGAACTAAACAATAAATAAATTCATCTGACATTCCACCGCTTGACATTTGCCGTGTTCCTAAATTTGTGCGTGACCGGAGAAGAAATAAACGATGAATAGTGGCAGAAAACAATAAGTTTTCTTATAAAAATCTATGTAGAATTACTGAGAAATAAGTGTAGATTCCGTATTGAGTAATTGTTTTTCAAAAATAATGATTATACAGGCGAAAAAAGTAACGAAAGTTTAGACTTAACATTTATTTTCCATACTGGCCGTTGTTTATGACATGTTTTTCTTATAAATATTCTCGTAAAAAGTTTGAAATACACATAAGTAGTGATCATATTTACCTATGAACATAATAATAGTAATAGATACTAATATCATCACGTATTGACATCATAATTGTGTGTCAAAGAGAAAAAAGTCGTAAAATTGGCGCCAAAATCATGTCGGTTGGCCGCACGTACGGTCTGCGAAGTACGGTCCGCGCCAGTCTAAACGCAAAGATGGCCAAACAAACAAACTTTTTATCAGTTGACAGAAAAAGTTGTTGTCATGCAAATAGTGCGTTTAGTAGTGATATAAAGTATGTAATGAATGTGTAAACATATGTGCCATCGTATTCTAGTGTAGTTTTGGTGAATATATTTGTGAATTCGACGTATTGTGATAAAGTGTGAAGGTTATGTGCACGAAAATTATCAAAATGAAAACATATCACGTCACTGCAAAGTCAGGTCAGTTTTATTTCATTACGTACCGGTTTTAGTAGATAGGAAAACTAATGAGGATTCCGGGAAGGTATAATTTATACTGTATTATTATCGGTTTATTGGTGTAATCTTCGTGTTTCTGAATGCCTACCCAATGTTTTTACCTAACGTGTAAAAGTCTCAACATGTGACGTGATGTGCGTACTTACGTCGCCGACCAAACGAAAGGTTACCCACATGGCAAAATAAAATTGAACATTTTTACTCCTTATCGGTATTTATCATAACAACCGATCCACAAATCAAAATATATTGAATTTTTAAGTTTAGTAAGAAACTTCCTAATTTATTGTGATTAGGCAAAGCACCATCTATTGAGAAAAACAAAATGCCTGAAAACACACGTACCCTAAAACACATTGTTGAGTTATTTGTGAAACTTTTTATCACTTAATATTTTTAAGTACCTAGATTTGGAACCCAATCTGTGGTTTATGCGTGATGCTCCCTCAAACGCACAGATAAACAGACAAACAGACAAAAATTTCAAAAATAGCATATTTGTGTTTTGTGTCTTTTTCCTAACTTTTTTGTGTAATTTTTGTGCGAAAATATTCAATGTACAGACACGGTTGGTTTACGATTTTATTATATGTATAGATAATCCGAGTAACATTTAGTGTTTATTTCATCAAAATCGACCCACAAAATCAAAAGATATTGAATTTTTAAGTTTAGTAAGAAACTTCCTAATGTATTCTGTTCCTCATGTATTCTGATTACAGCGCCATCTATTGAAAAAGATGAAATTCACGAACGCATGTATAAAACACCAAAACAAATTGTAGAGTTATGTGTGAAACTTTTAATACCCACATGGCAAAATAAAATTGAACATTTTTACTCCTTATCGGTATTTATCATACCAACCGATCCACAAATCAAAATATATTGAATTTTTAAGTTTAGTAAGTAGGAAACTTCCTAATTTATTGTGATTAGGCAAAGGACCATCTATTGAGAAAAATAAAATGCCTGAAAACACACGTACCCTAAAACACATTGTTATTTGTGAAACTTTTATACATAGCAAAATAAAAGTGAACATTTTAATACCCTAATGTTGTCATACGGGCTCCTTATTGAACGTCTTCCAATGCTAAACATTTTGTCAGTTTACTTACTTGGTCGATAGGTGGCGTTGCACTGATTAAGCGTTTTTCTGAATTGCGGTGTTAAGATTTTCTGCTTACACGATTTTCGATCAGTCTAGGTGTTTGGGTTCGGTCGGTCTCTAATAGGTCTTGAAAGTCTTTGTTAAGGTCTAAATGTTCTCTGTGTTGTATTTAATGGATTCGTTAATTGTCCTAAAGATTAGTTAAATTTACATCAATTGAATTTATGTAATTCCTAAACTATTTGTACTTTAACTAGATCTAAATTGCATTGTAAAACTGTACAATAGCCCTATGTTAGGAAATGGAGCGTTCCTTGCTTACAACTTGCGTTTCGTATTCCGACCTCGCCGCCGAGGTCCGTCGCGACGTCCCAGTAATGCTCCCCCCCGTCTTTTGCCAAACGAGCCAGCCCGCGAAGCTAATAGAAAGAAAAGCTAAAAGAAATAACTCCCCAAATAATGACATGACCCAGCCAGTCCCTTGCTGCCCCCCCCAAAACGACGCCGTTGAGCCGAGGTTGACCCCACAGGGGGTGCCCTGCCCTCAGCGAGCGGAGTTTAGTATATAAGTTTGTAGCATCGGCTGGAGGCCTTAAATTCATTGAGGCCCACACAGGCAAGTCCGGTTCAGTAGTTGACAACCCTCTAGGGCTGAAACTGCGAGTGGCCATCAACAAAAAAAAAAGTCCGTAAAGACAGTATTTTTAAAATAGGTACTTATTATGATATAAAAGACTGGCCGTAGAGTTTCTTGCACGTTCTTTTACACAGTGATCTACTTACGTTTAAAAAATCCCAAATAGCTTCATGTTTTTGACAGACTGATCTTAACAATTCAAAAGCCAAACCTGACCTAACCTGTAAATAAATGGTTTAAATCTTGAATATCTCCCAAAGTAGGTACTCCCAAGATAAGAATGCTTATGTGGTATTCCAGACTATAATCTACCTCTGTGCGAAATTTCATCCAGATCCGTTCAGCCGTATTGTCGAAATTGAGTAAGAAACATCCAGCTAGCCAAACTTTCGCATTTATTAGTAGGTAAACAAAAATTAGAAGTAAGATAATAGCTAGCTAGCTAGCTGCCCACGCGAACGATGTCGCGGGCACAGCTAGTTTTGTTAATATTTTTCTTTATTTGCCTGCTGCATGCATTCCTTCCTTTAATTGTACTCAATATGTTTACATAACGAGAGAGCGCCTTGACTTCCATAATACAAGTCTTACTTAGTTTGGAAGTCAAGAGTTCCCTTCTTTGTAGATTTTTTATTGCAATAAACCTTTTTATTTTTATAATTATTTTATAATAACTACTGGTTAAGCAAACCAATTGAGAAGTCAAACAGCTTTTTCAACCTCGAGAAAGATGTGCTTACTGCAAATTACCAGCCGAAAGAAATAACGAAGCCTCCACCAATCTACGTTGATAAGGTCAGCAATATCCAGCCTCTTATTAAACTGCTTGATGAACATGCTAACGGTAGTTATTAAATTAAAGTTCCCCGTGATGAACAGGTAAAAATCCAACCAGTCTTCTGAGACATACTCACAAATCGTAAAGCAACTGGAAATCAAACAGACAGAGTTCTATACATACAAACCCAAGCAAGATAGAAGTTTCAAAGTGGTATTAAAAAACATACATCCCTCTACAGATACAAATGAAATATCAGACGAACTTCTTAGTCTAGGTCACACAGTAATAAATACTTGGAATATTTGAAAAGACGCTTTCCATCGTAGCTCATACTTGTCCGACGCCATACTGCACCACCTGTACTTGCGCTCACATCAATAAAGCCGATAGTGTAAAATATCTGGGAATTATTATAGACAGTGCACTAAAATTTCACGAGCATATCACCGTGTCGAGTGGCAGGTTGCGGAAGTTAATTTACATCTTTAAGATTCTTAGACGGGTGGCTGAGGAAAAGGTAAGGATATCGGTGTATTTTGCACTCGCTCAATCCTTGTTGACTTACTGCATCACTTCCTGGGGTGGTGCCTCAAAATCCACAATTCTCGAATTAGAAAGAGCGCAGAGAGCCATCCTGAAAGTATAATTGTGCCTTCCGTTTAGATACCCTACTTCCCTTCTATATAAAGAAGCGAAAGTCCTGACAGTGCGCTAACTATTCATATAACAAACAATTCTGAAGCAGCATGACTTCTTAACATATTCCCCCTCTCTATCACGTGGTAAAAAGCGTTACAACCCCGTAGAAAGTAATCGCAACCGGCCTTCAACCAAGTTTTTTCAGCGATTCTTCTGCCACCTCGGTCACTACCTCTATATAAATTAACAGGATCTTACCTACATACGACATTAACAAGATTAAATGTAAAATGAAAGTAACTGGTTGGCTTCAGAAATTCAACTACTTTGAAACTGAAAAAATTATAGTTGTCTCGGTGTAGTTCTTGATTTACATAATTCATTATTGATTAAACTGTATACTTCATCATTATTTAATTTGTCCAACAAACAGATAATTCTACATACATCCTCACTTGCTACATAAACACAGACTCAACCTTTACTACACTTTCCTTCATCTCCACACTTTACTAACCATACTAACACCATATACTCGTAGATAAGGAAATTACATCTTAAGTTGTTATTAAATTATTCGCGACCACTGCCTGCTAAATAAATAAATAAGGTAGAATGCTATATTACCTAAAGGGTGGAGACCTGGTGTCCTGAAATACAGGCCCCAAGCCTAGTTTAGACTCCAGTCTCCCACAATATACTTATTGTGCAATATTGTTCCTTGGAAACTTTGTTTTTAAGGTGTATTGTGGCGAGAAAATAAATATATTATTATTTCCTTTATTCATCTTCTTTACTTATTCATACATTTATATATATATATATTAAAAATATAAAAATAGTAGCCCACCGATATCGGGAACAGGGTCCAAGCTACCGGTTGTCAGGGCTCCAGAGAAAGGAACCTCCTGACAATGCGAGCCGTGTCCAGAAGTACCGCTTCCTGAATCAAGCCCTTGATCCAGCTGCCCAACGAGAGCCTCCTAAGGTGTTGGTCGAGGCTCGTGGCTATTAAGCCATTGACCGACACGACTATCGGTACAATGATTGCGGAGTCCACTTCCCACATGTCGACAACCTCGCGAGCCAAGTCAATATACTTGATTTGTTTGTCTTTCTCGGCTTTCACGAGGTTCTCGCCATGCGGAACGGTTATGTCTACAATCATTGCACGCCTCACAATTCGGTCGACCACCACTATATCAGGCTTATTGGCAACAATAGTCCTGTCAGTGATGATGGACCGATCCCAGTACAATGTGATATTGCCATTATCGAGAACTGGGTCGGGCGCATACCTATAATATGGCACCCCCGACTCCACAAGAGAGTATTTCAGAGCAAGTTGCTGATGGATAATCCTGGCTACAAGGTTGTGCCTATGCAAGTATTCTCCGTTAGCTAGACGAGAACAACCAGAGATAATGTGGCGGTATGATTCTCCCGGATGGTGACCGTGCCGTCTTTCACAATAAATCTCCGGTAGTTATTCGTCTTGATAACTTCGTCCATAATTGCACAAACAAAACCTTCGGTTCCTCCAAAAAGATCACCGAAACGTAGCCAGGCTACGGACGCTAGTTGGTCTACGTCGGGCCCATGTAGGGCCCGGAAAAAGCGTCCGAGAAGCTCCTTACTCTGCCATACCGCCCTGCGATCGTTAGTGTCAAGCACCGCAGGTTTGCGCCAGTTCTCATTTGCCAAGGAGAGCGGGGTGAGTCCTTTATCCACCGCCACTTCATCTCGTTGCATACCCACGTCGACAGCTAGGAAGTATTCCCTAAGACTGCATATCTCGCGATTGTGGAGTCTTAGCATTTAAAAAGCCTCGACCTCCTCACTTTTGCGGGATATACAGTCTCATTACCGATGACCGTGGATGATACATTCGATATGCAGTAAGCAGAGTGCGGACCCACCTATCCAGGGCGTCAAGTTCCGTTTGAGTCCATTTGAGTACGCCGAAAGAGTACATCAATACCGGCATGACCCAACCGTTGAAGGCGCGCACCTTGTTTCCGCCCGATAGAAAGCTATTGAATACCTTCTTCAGGCGGCCAAAGAAGCGCTCTTTCAACGATTGTTTCATGTTAGTAATATTGATACCTAACGCTTCCGACATACCCAAATACTTGTAAGTTTCAGTTGGAGAGAGGGATCTCAGGTTTATAGAATCCGAAAGTTGAGTTCTCACGGATTCCATAATCTCTCCACGCTTTACATGCATGACTGCACATTTCTCCACACCAAACTCCATCCTGATGGCGCTACTGAAAGTTTCTGTTACCTTCAGTAGCTCCATCAGTTGCAGATTAGTGGGGGCAAAGAGTTTCAGATCATCCATGTAAAAGAGGTGATATATATAACCTGACCACCTCTCTTCAACCGATATCCTAGCCATGAATTCTCTAGCAGTGTGCTTAGAAGACTCAAGGCTAGACAAAACCAAAGCGGACTCAAACTATCGCCCTGAAATATACCCCGCTCGATCCTTATCGGTTCGCTAGTTCTCTGGATATTTCGACATGCTGGATAGCGAAGGACTGTCCTCCATTGCCTCATACACGACATCAGGAAGGTGCGTAGTGTTGTATCAATTTTGTACAATTCTAGCACCCTAATGAGCCATGTATGAGGCACAGAGTCATAGGCCTTCTTATAGTCTATCCAGCATGTCGACAGATCCTTTCGGGAACGCCGAACCTGTTGGCTAATGGCCATATGCCATATCTATGAGGAGCAGCTCCTTAGTACCGCGGGACCCATTCTTACATCCATTCTGAGAGGCAGACATAATCGAATTGCTTCTATATGAGTGTTAATTTTGGCTCTTAAAATGTATGTAAGAACCTTGTATGTATGTTAGACCGTCGGTAGGCATGTGATCGGTCTATAATTTTTTTTTTGGTATCCAAGGCAGTCTGGTACTGAAATGCCAACCGAACGTGCGACTTTTGTAGCCACTTAATCCAAAAATTGTGCAGTCCGTCCGGTCCTGGAGATTTCCAATTAGGTAACGGACGGACTGCACGAGCTACATCTCGGGGGCTGATTGTGATTGCCCCCATTTCTGGTATTGAATCGCACGCTCGTTCGACCTCTCTAGTCCAACCACATTCGGTGTGACTGACAGGCACCGACTAGATACTGCGCCAGAACGAACACATGGCATCATCATCCGGCAAGCGCGTGTCAGTCACACCTTGGTCCGGTCGCTCCCAAGCTCTGTATACCCACCTTTCATTACTCTGGAATGTGCGATTCTGGGTGTATCGCTCCACGCGCCGCTTATACCTCCAAATACGGTTGGCCCATGCATACACCTTCTGCTTCAGGAAGTCGATGCGCTCTGTGACCCGGGACAAATATTCTCGGGGACTAATATCAGTCCCCGAAAACGCCCGTCTCACAAAGCGCATCACTCTAGGGCGTGTGTTGCCCTCCCTGAAGCAGATCAGTTTGCCGACTAGCGCTCTGGCCTCACCAATACGACGCTCGATCCTGCACTGCCAAGCTGGTACGGCTGGTTCTGGTCGAGTAACTCTGTCATTAGTTGTTTTTATTTTGACATGAGCTACAAGACATGCCGCTACAGCCGCGCAGTACATGATCGAATTTGCATCGGTGAGGTTATCACAGTTATCAAAATAGCTTGATAACTGCGAATCCAGAGCAGCCACCAGCGCCCTGTTCTTGTTATGCATGGGCAAACGAGGTAAGCGTGGTCTAAGTTCAGGCGGCATGTAGCGGTATTCCCGAATAGCACACTCCAAAGCACTCCTCAATTCGTCATTGCACTGGGTACTTACGTTTGTAACCCTGTCATTACTCTCCTCGTCAGCGTGGCTGGGCAATTGGGTTGACTGTGCTGGTGCCACAGTCTGCGACGGAGGAGCAATGACATGGCTACACATTTCAGTGCGAAGGCGATCAAGCACACTATCATCCAACATACGGTTACGCTGGACGACGCGCACCTGATCCTACAGTCGCTGGGCCGATACGCTGACAGCTGGTTCAAGTACCTGAAACAGAGAGAGCATCCGAACACGGTACGCATTCAGGTTAGTTCCCCTCTGTAGCCCCAAAGTATTAGCATTCAACAGGGCTGCCAAGTCCTGCAAGGTGTTGCGGAGGGCACGGTATGACCACATCAGCCGAATAGGGAACAAACTTGCTTCGTACCCAGCAGGTAGTAAGGCTTTTTGGTCCCTGGCTAAGTCGGTCGAATCGAACTTCTGCCGCCCCTCACTACCACCACTGCTGAAACCTGATGGGACGCTTGCCCACTCCGCTGAGGAGAAAGCGAACTTGTTTGCTTCTTTGTTTGCGGAATCTTCGCGTCTGGATCCTGGTGGCGCGAGGCCCCCTGCTTCTCCTGGTGGATGCGAGTCGAGCATGTCGAACATTCGCATTCATCAGAAGGAAGTCCGTAGGGTACTGCGTAACCTAGACGTGAACAAGGCTAGTGGCCCCGACGGGATACCGGCAATTGTTCTGAAAACTTGTGCGCCTGAGATGTCTCCGATCTTGACACGCCTATTTCGCCTTTCGTTTGAGACTGGAAAAGTGCCGAGGGCTTGGAAGCAAGCTAACGTGCAACGTGAACCCGTGCACAAGAAGGGTAGTCGTGCTGACCCGTCGAATTATAGACCCATCTCGGTAACGTCCATACTCTGTAAGACTATGGAACGCGTGCTGAATCATAAGCTCCCGGCGTACCTAGAAACGAATGATATCCTTAGTGACCGACAATACGGGTTCCGCCGAAATCGGTCAACTGGGGATCTTCCAGCGTATGCCATTCACATCTGGAGTGAAGCCATAGAGAAGCACGGGGAGGCACTGGCGGTCTCCCTTGACATCTCGAAGGCCTTCGACAGGGTCTAGCACGATAGCCTTATTAGTAAGCTTCCTTCCTCCGGTCTGCCCGCCGGTTTGTGTGATTGGATCGCAGATTTCCTGAGGAATCGCTCTATCCGAGTGGTCGTAGATGGCTGTTCATCTGGACTGCTGGATATTAATGCCGGGGTTCCTCAGGGGTCGGTGCTTTCTGCAACACTGTTCTTGCCGCATATTAATGATCTTCTTAAACCCGGTACCTTTGGGTATGCAGACGACAGCACTGTTGCTGAGAGATACGTGTCCGACGCACGAGCTGGTGGGTCGCAGATCCGGTCTTTCCGGGAGGCTATGGTTGAGCGCTTGAATGTGTCCTTACAAGCTGTCTCTGAATGGGGTGATGCCAATCTGGTCAAGTTCAATGCTGCTAAGACCCAAGCGTGTCTATTTTCCGCCAAAAGGAGCCAAATCCACCCAGCTCCATCTTTTCGAGGTGCAACAGTGCCGATAACCGACCAACTTGAACTTCTTGGGGTTACATTAACATCTACTCTCAATTTTGGCCCTTTCATAGAAGCAAAAGCTCAAGTGGCTGCAAGGAAGTTGGGGATCCTAGCAAAGGTGAGACGGTACTTCACGCCGGAACAGTTGCTCAAACTCTATCAAGCGCAAGTTCGTGTATGGAATACTGCTCTCATCTTTGGGACGGATCTGCCAGATACCAGCTTGATGCCCGTAAGTTAATTGAGAAACTAGCCAAGAGGATCATTGGCAATGAGAGGCTCGTCGCGACGAAGCTCCAAAGTCTTGAGCATCGACCACGAGTTGCTAGCTTGTCGGTTTTCTACCGGTTGCATTTTGGGGAATGTGCGACGGAATTGCTTAATTTAATTCCGCCAAGCCCGTTCCATCATCGAACCACAAGACGAACGGCGATGCGCCACCGGTACATGGTGGACATCCCACCCACACGCACAAAACGTTTTGGGAACACATTCATAATGCGTACAGCTAAGGACTGGAATTCCCTGCCGGAGTCTGTGTTTCCCGATAGCCACAATCTGGGAGTCTTTAAGTCAAGAGTGAATAGGTTACTTCTAGGCAAGCGTGCTCCATCTTCGCCCACATCATCGCTTACCATCAGGTGAGATACTGGTCAAGCGCGTGCCAATTAATAGTAAAAAAAATAAATAATAATACGCTGCACACTTCCACCGATAGCGGGGCGGGGACCCTGTCAGAGACCGGTGGTCCTCGAGGTCCTAAGCTGGCCGGTGGTCGGCCTCGTCGCAGGTGGTGGTGTCGTCGGCAGCGAGAAGTATTCGTCGCTCGAGCTCGACGCAACTGCAGCTACCGGAATATCAGGAGCTACGGCTGGAGCAGGTCCCGGCGGCTGCGAGGCGGAGCTGAGCGACGAACCCGAAGATGATGGTCGTGTGCTTTTCTCTCGTGCCCGGCTTCTTGTCAGCATTTCAGTATTTCACTGTTATATTTCCATGTTTATTTTTTGTTGTTATCTACTTGCTGTAATTATCATTTTATTTTTTTTCTTGGTGGATTGGTGATCAAATTCATTTTGTAACTATTTTTATTCAGGCGATAAAAATTTGACGTCAGCCAAGTTGACAACCGGGCCACAGATATTATTATTCCATTTATTCATTTATATATACATACTAATTACATTTTTAAATATTTCTATAAAAATACAAAAACCATTTAAATATATATAAAATAGTAGACCACCGGTATCGGGAACAGGGTCCAAGCTACCTGTGGTCAGGGCTCCTGAGAGAGGAACCTCCTAATGATGCGCGCCGTGTCCATGAGTACTGCTTTCTGGATCAAGCCAGCTGCCCAACGAGAGCCTCTTGAGATGTTGGTCGAGGCTCTTGGCAATAATGCCATTGGCCGTCACGACTATCGGCACAATGACTGCTGTGTTCACATCCCACATGTCGACAACCTCGCGAGCCAAGTCAAGATACTTCGTTTGTTTATCTTTCTCTGACTTCACGAGGTTCTCGTCATGAGGGACTGCTATATCAACAATCATTGCGCGACGCTCTAGTCGGTCTATCACCACTATATCATTCCATATCCAAAACATTGGTTACTAATTCTACGCTTACTGATCATCAAGCTGTTTTAATATCATTACAAATAAATTCACCTAGAAAAAACTGCATGCCTAGCTACACTAAAGTCAATATGAAAAATCTCGAAAAGGACATACGCAGTATTAATTTTGGCCCTGTTTATAATTCAGACGATGCAAATAGTTGTTTAAAGTATTTCATAGACTCACTTCAATCTGCACTAAGGACAAACACGTTCTCTAAAACAATGCCTAGAAAGTATAGTTGTATTAAGCCCTGGATCACACCCGGTCTCGTTCGTTGTATAAGGCATAGAGACAAACTGCACCTAAAATTAAAACTCGCTCCTGATGACGAAGTACTCTCTGTAACTTATAAAAGGTATCGGAATATCTGTAATAATCTTTTGAAAAAAAACTAAAAAATCAGTATGATAAAAATGAATTACAGAAGGCGGGGAAAAATAGTAAACTTATATGGAAATTTGTTAAAACTCATACATTTAGATCAAAAAATGCCGAACCTCCGCTTGATATACTATCAACAGTGATAAGCCCATCCGAAGCAATCAATAAAGCAAACCATTTTTTTGTTAACGTTGGAAAAAACTTGGCTGAAAAATCATTAAATTCAAGAATTATTTCCCAACAAAACTAAATAACTAACTAAATTCTTTTGTTTTATTAGATACCGACGTTAATGAAGTAGTCAGAATTATAAACGGGTTAAAGGATGTTTGTGCTACTGGGTGGGATGACATACCTAATATTATACTTAAACGATTTAAATACTTACTTGCCCCTCCTCTAACCCACATTTTTCATCTATGCTTATCTAAAGGAATATTCCCAAAATTGCTTAAAAAGGCTGTGGTCACACCTGTATTCAAATCTGGAGATAAAAACTACGTGAATAACTACAGACCCATTTCAGTGTTAACAGGCCTCTCAAAAATTTTAGAAAAAATTATAAACAGTAGATTGGTAAAATATCTAGAAGATAACAGACTATTATCAGACAGTCAATTTGGTTTTAGGGCCAAAAGATCAACTAGCCAAGCAGTTCACGAATTGACTAACTATGTTACTACCAACCTAGACAATGGTATGCACACAATTGGGATCTTCCTAGACCTTGCCAAGGCTTTCGACACAATTTCTTGTACTTTACTTTTGCACAAGCTTGAAACACTTGGGATAAGGGGTGAACAACTTCTGCTATTTTCTGATTATCTCAGCGATCGTCATCAGTGTGTTAAGATTGGTCCGCACACAAGCTCTGAACTTAAAAATAGTAGTTTTGGTATACCACAAGGTAGCATTTTGGGCCCTACTTTATTTTTAATCTATATTAATGATCTATGCAGCCTCTCACTCCAAAATGGTGTGATAATATCTTATGCGGATGACACCGCTCTATTATTTTCAGCTAAATCAAGAGTGGAGGTCTATGAATACGCCCAAAATGTTTTAACATTGTGACTAATTGGCTCCGTAATAATCTCCTAACATTAAATACAGATAAAACCAATTATGTTATATTTACAATGAGAAATACTAACATACCGCTTACTAATCTAAACATTCGCGCACATAATTGTTGCACGTATGCTGACACTGCATGTTCTTGCCCCACTTTAGCTATAGCTGACCATTTAAAATATCTAGGTGTCACCATTGCCTCAAATTTAAATTTCCGTAAACATATCGATTTACTGTGTTCGAGAGTGCGCAAATTAATACATGTTTTTAAGAATTTACGGAACATAGCCGACTTTAAATTAATTAAACCTGGTCTATTAAGCTTTGTGTCAATCCATTCTTACATATTGCATAACTTCTTGGGGTGGTGCGGCAAAACCAATTTTACTCCCGTTAGAGCGTGCTCAAAGAGCAATTCTAAAGGTTGCTACATTTCGCCCTTTTTGATTTCCTACGCACCAGGTTTACGCAGCATGTAAGGTGCTTACAGTACGGCAATTATTTATTTTAAACACTAGCTTTTGCCCGCGACTTCGTACGCGCATATACCGGTTTTTCCCATTCCTGTAGGAATTTTTTTAAATGGTCACCCATCCTAAGACCGACCTCAGCAAATGTTGCTTAACCTTGGAGATCGACCCGTATGACTGGTTCACTGTTATATTCAAGGTACGCCTAAAATCTCGGAGTCTCATTAGAATCTCAGAGAGTTTAAATGTAAATGGTCAATTGGTCACCAAGATGGTCACCCATCCATCAGACCAACCTCGGCAAGCGTAGCTTAACCTGATCGACCCGTGGAATAACAAATCCAAAAAAAAATATTGTCATGGGCTGAGGTCATATTCCTGAGGAGAATCTTAACACCGCGATTCAGAAAAACGCGTCATTAGTACATCGCCATCTATCGACAATGTAGTTAAACTGTCAAAAATGAGTTTGAACTTAGGAGCCCACATGTTACGATAAATAATAATATTATGATAATAACATGTTCACTTTTCTTTTGCTTGCTACATAATATTAAGAGTTTATCAAATAACTCAATAATATGTTTTGAAGTTCGTTTCACACATTTGTTACTACTATTATTCTCAATAGATGGCATTGCAAGTCTCTGGAGTCTCAATGAAAACTACCTATTTTAGCGCTCGATGAAGTTTCTTCCTAAACTTAAAAATTCAATATCTTTTTATTTTGTGGGTCGATTTTGATGAAATAAACGCTAAACGTTACTCGGGTTATCACTTAATATTTTTAAGTACCTAGATTTGTAACCCAATCTGTAGTTTATGTGTGATGCTGCCTCAAACGCACAGACAAACCGACAAACAGACAAACAGATAAACAGACAAACAGACAAAAATTTCAAAACTAGCATATTTGTATTTTGTATCTTTTTCCTAACTTTTCTATGTAATTTTTATGCAAAAATATTCAATGTGCAGACACGGTTGGTTTACGATTTTATTATATGTATAGATAGTACTTCACCAGCACACTGCACTTCCTTTTGATCCTGTGCCTTCTGACAAAAGAAGAAAGGACTTGGTTTGCATTAAGTCTCAAACTAGACATGCGTTTGCTAATCGTTTTTATCTGTTCTTGGGACCTTTTCTATATAACAGGCTCAACAAGGTTCTAAGTTTCTATAGTGTAAGGTATAAAACATGTAGTAAAATGTTGTGTGAATATTTAGAGACTCTACATTACACAGACACAGAACAACTTCTAGAAATCTTGGCATGATGATGTTTGTTCCCTCGTAATTGTTTACTTTTGTATAATTACATAGGCTTAGTTTTTAGATATTAAGGTACTTATTAAGCTTTTTCTCGTAGTTGTTAAAAGATTCTTTATTTTTATTTAGTTAACCTTTAAATAGTACTGCACCAATGTAGTTGCATTGTAAAGTGGTGGCCTGAAACACAGGTTTAAATTAACCTAGATCGGGCTGATTGCTACATAACATTGCAATTCCGAACCACCATAACTTGCACCTAGAATAATAATATATTAGTTTTAGTTTATTTTCAGGCACTATAATTGTAAGGAAATCTTATCACTGTTGGCTAAATGTAACTTTTTTTTGTAAACATTTTTATTTGAATAAATTTATTATTATTCCATTTATTCATTTATATATACATACTAATTACATTTTTAAATATTTCTATAAAAATACAAAAAACATTTAAAAATATAAAAAATAGTAACCCACCGGTATCGGGAACAGGGTCCAAGCTACCGGTGGTCAGGGCTTCTGAGAGAGGAACCTCCTAACGATGCGCGCCGTGTCCAGGAGTACTGCTTTCTGGATCAAGCCCTTGATCCAGCTGCCCAACGAGAGCCTCTTGAGATGTTGGTCGAGGCTCTTGGCAATTATGCCATTGGCCGTCACGATTATCGGCACAATAACTGCTGTGTTCACATCCCACATGTCGACAACCTCGCGAGCCAAGTCAAGATACTTCGTTTGTTTATCTTTCTCTGACTTCACGAGGTTCTCGTCATGAGGGACTGCTATATCAACAATCATTGTGCGACGCTCTAGTCGGTCTATCACCACTATATCAGGCTTATTGGCAACAATAGTCCTGTCAGTGATGATAGAGCGATCCCAATACAATGTGCAACTACCACTTTCGAGAACTGGGTCGGGCACATACCTATAGTACGGTACTTCCGATTCCACAAGATTGTATTTAAGAGCAAGTTGCTGGTGGATAATCCTGGCTACAAGGTTGTGCCTGTGCAAATAGTCTCCGTTAGCCAGACTAGAACATCCGGAAATAATGTGGCGGATGGATTCCCCGGGCCGGTGACATGCCCGACATATGTCAACCGTACCGTCCTTCACAATGTATTTCCGGTAGTTATTAGTCATCATAACTTCGTCCATAATTGCACAGACAAAACCTTCGGTTTCCCCGAAAAGGTCACCAAAACGAAGCCAGGCTACGGACGCTAAGAAGTCTTCATCGGGCCCATGTAGGACCTGATAAAAGCGTCCGTGAAGCTCCTTGCTCTGCCATACCTCCCTGCGGTTGTTAGTATCTAATACCACAGGTTTGCGCCAGTTCTCGTTAGCCAAGGAGAGCGCGGTAAGGCCTTTGTCCACCGCTACCACATCTCGATGCATACCCACGTCGGCCTCTAGGAAGTATTCCCTAAGGCTGCATACCTCGCGGTTGTGCAGGGTCTTAGCATTTAAGAAGCCACGACCCCCGCACTTCCGCGGGATATACAGCCTCATCACCGATGACCGTGGGTGATGCATCCGATTTGCGGTAAGCAGTGAACGTACCCTCCTATCCAGGGCGTCAAGTTCCGTCTGAGTCCATTTGAGTATGTCGAAAGAATACATCAAAACCGGCATGACCCAACCGTTGAAGGCGCGCACCTTGTTTCCGCCTGATAAAAGACTGTTAAGTACTTTGAAAGAAGCGCTCCTTCAACGATTGTTTCATGTCAGCAGCACTGATGCGTAACGCTTCCGACATACCCAAATACTTGTAAGTTTCGGTTGAGGAGAGGGACCTAAGGTCTATGGAATCCGAGAGTTGTGTTCCCTCGGATTCCATTATCTCCTCTCGCTTTACATGCATGACCGCACATTTGTCCAAACCAAATTCCATCCTGATGGCGCCACTGAAGGTTTCTGTTACCTTCAGTAGCTTCATCAGTTGCAAGTTGTTAGGAGCAAAGAGTTTCAAGTCATCCATGTAAAGGAGGTGCGATATGACCTGACCACCTCTTCTCAACCGGTGGCCTTGGCCCGAACCCTCCAACAATGTACTGAGAGGGTTGAGGGCCAGACAAAACCACAGTGGACTCAGACTGTCACCCTGAAATATGCCACGCTCGATCCTTATCGGTTCGCTGTTCGCCTGGGTCTGTCGACACCCTGGATTGTGAAGAACCGTCCTCCACTGCCCCATACACGACATCAGGAAGGTGCGTAAAACTGCATCAACTTTGTACAGCTCCAGCACCCTCATGAGCCATGTATGTGGCACCGAATCATAGGCCTTCTTATAATCTATCCAGCATGTCGACAGATCTCTTCGGGAACGTCGAACCTGTTGGCTAATGGCTATGTCGATGAGGAGCAGCTCCTTAGTACCGCGGAACCGGTTCCTACATCCATTCTGAGCAGACATTATTGAATTACTATCAATATGATGGTTAATCTTTCCTCTCAAAATGGATGTAAGAACTTTATAGACCGTCGGTAAACACGTGATCGGTCTATAAATTTTAGGCTCCGCGGTACTACCTGATTTATGGAGCAGGTGGGTTATTCCTGTAGTTAGGAACTGGGGCAGCGACCCTGACTCTAATGCAGACTGGAATGGAGATGGCAAGCGAGCGTGCGATCTTTTGAACCATTTAATCCAAAAGTTGTGCAGCCCGTCCGGTCCCGGAGATTTCCAGTTAGGCAACGGACGGACTGCACGAGCTACGTCTTGGGGGCTGATTTTAATTGCCCCCATTTCTGGTATCGGATCGCACGCGCGCTCGACCTCTCGAGTCCAATCGCCCTCGGTATGACTGACAGGCACCGACCAGATGCTGCGCCAGAATGAACACAGGGCATCATCATCCGGTAGGCGCGTATCAGTCACACCTTGGTCTGGTCGCTCCCAAGCCCTATAAACCCACCTCTCATTGCTTTGGAATGTGCGATTCTGAGTGTATCGCTCCACTCGCCGCTTGTACCGACGTATACGGTTTGCCCATGCATAGACTTTCTGCTTCAGGAAGTCGATACGCTCTGTGACGCGGGTCAGATAATCCCGAGGACTAATATCAGTCCCCGAGAAAGCCCGCCTCACAAAGCGCATCACTCTGCGGCGAGTGTTGTCCTCCCTGAAGCAGATTAGTTTGCCGATGAGTGCTCTAGCCTCACCGATACGACGCTAGATCCTGCACTGCCAAGCTGGTACAGCTGGTTGTGTAACTCTGTCCGTACTAGGAAATTTGACATGAGCTACACGACATGCCGCTGCAGCCGCACAGCCTAGCCTAGCCTTGGTATCGGCAAGGTCTTCGCTGCTATCAAAATAACTTGTTAGCTGCGAATCTAGAGCACACACCAGCGCCCTATTTTTATTATGCATGGGCAAACGAGGTAGACGAGGTCTAAGCCCAGGCGGTGTGGAGCGATACTCTCGGAAGGCATCCTCCAATGCGCTCCTCAATCGCTCATTGCATTGGGTACTCACGGACGTGGCCCCGTCATCATCATCTTCACCGACGTAGTTGGGTCGCGGTGGAACACTTGCACTGGGTTGTATTTGCACCGCAGCCGGTAGCGAAGTAGGTGAGACGCGGCTGCTCCGTGATTCCAGACGCAGTCTATCAAGTACGGCGTCATCCAACATTCAGTTACGCTGGATGACCCGCACCTGATCCGATAGTCGTTGGGCTGAAACGTCAATATTATTATTAAGCAGTGAATCACTAAAAAACCCTAACCAATTTTTATTGTGGAATTACAGCCAAAAAGCAATAACAAGTCAATACATGAAGTTGTAAGTCTATTGTATTGCCGATGTTCCTTCGAGCCACCGCGGCCGAAACGCGAGATACCACAATGTGCTAACTGTCAACAGTATGGACACACTAAGAGATACTGCCATAGGAAACCCAAATGCATCAAATGTGCATTTGGGTTTCCTCATGGAGATCATTCCTCTATCAGCTGCGAAAGAAAGGGAAGATCGGATAATGTAAAATGTATTCTGTGCGATGGAAATCATCCCGCAAACTACAAAGGTTGTGCTGTCTACCAAGAGCTCCAGAAAGTCAAATATCCACCTATGACAACAAAGATATCTTCAAATCCCAATGAGCCCAAACTTATGTATCACCAAAATGTAACATCCAGGAATACCCCCCTTCGTATGACATACAGTCAAGCAGCCCAAATAAATAAGAAGGAACAGGAAATCCCAACAACTCAAACCAGCCAAACTACAAGTGAAACAGAACTAATGCTCAACATGCTAAAACAACCAATGCAGCAAATGACAACAATGACAAATCTTCTTAGTAACTTCATGTCTAAAATTACTCAAAATTCGATAAACTAAACATTCGTCATATGGAATGCTAACGGCTTGTCACAACACATTCTAGAACTACAACCATTCTTAGAAATTAACAAGATAGACATACTACTTATCTCAGAAACACATTTTACTGACAGGAGTCATTTTTCAATACCACAGTATACACTTTATCACACAATGCACCCAGATGGCAAAGCACATGGTGGATCTGCAATTCTAATAAAATCAAACATCAAGCGTTTTGAAAGCAATCCTTACTGCGCAGAAGAAATTATAGGCCACTCATGTTACAATTGAAGACTGGATAGGACCACTGGTTATATCAGCTGTTTATAGCCCACCCAAACCAAATATAAAGACTGACGACTACCTGAAATACATTAGGTTATCGATTCCTGGCTGGGGGAGAATAGTAACAACAAAAGGACGTCAACTATATCAAGCACTTCAGATACTGAACCTTGATATACTCGTAGTATCGACAGGAGAACCAACATACTGGCCAACAGATGTGAACAAAGTACCGGCTCTCATTGATTTCTGTATTATGAAAGGCATTTCTAAAAAGTATATAACTTGCACCTCAAGCCAAGATCTGTCATCAGACCACTCGCCAGTATTCATCAAACTGACCCGCAAAATACAAGAAAAAGCAAAGCCTTGCGTACTACACAGCCGAAAAACAAATTGGCCACTGTTCAGACGGCTCGTTGAGTATTATATAAACAATAGACTCCCACTGCACACCGAAGATGATATTGGTCAGGTAGTTGAGCATTTTAATCATTGCATACAACAATCTGCATGGGGCGCCACACCTCAACAACATCCAACCAAACGCCATCAACATCAAAACCTTCAGATATATTGTGGTCTCAAACGGGTTCCCTACTTGAAATCGAATGACGCGAGATCGAATAACACTTGCTCGAAAACGTTTACTCGATAGTACTTAAAATCGATAAATTATGAGCTCGACAGTTCACTCCCTCGATGCATCAAAATCTCGAATAATTATAAGCTCGAATCATCGGCAGCGCGAAGGCTCATTATCTTGAAACATTATTTCTCGACCGACCATCTAATCGATTTATAGAATATCTCGAAAACGGTGCGTCCTATCGGAAAAATAATGAAAATTATTCCCCCTTAATAACCGCCCTGCCGCGTAGTTCTCAACATGTAGGTAAAAAAAAAAAAGTTTCAATAAATACCATAAAAAATATTACATTTCTTCGGTTACATGAAATTCGGAATAAAATATTTCTGACTTTTTGGGTGTTCCCTTCTCGATACAAATAGTCCGTTTAGGTATATAATGTTGACATTGTGGTTAAAACTACCCTGTTTTTTACGAAGGTACTTATAAATATGTATATAAATATGTACGAAGGTACTTAGTACAAAGATTGTTTAACGTAGGTAGTTTATTGACAGTATGTGGTAGTTTGTGTTTGTTATCAGTATTGTTTAGTGACTATTTTCATAAAAATGTCCAAAATAAGTGTTTAAGCTTTAAAATCGCAAAAAGGCAAAGACATTTTGGTCTTTAATGGTTACATGATGGCAATCATTAAAAAAATCGGTGAAAAATATTATTGGTACTGTGTGCATAAAAAACAAAAGCAGTGCAATAGTACGACCATTAGTGAATCACCAGAAGGAAACGGTGTCCATTACTTGATAAAAGAAATGAGTGCTCATGGCCATGCGCCTGATCCGGATATAAAAACAACAGTTCAATTAAAAAATGATATAAAACAAGATGCAATAATCAATTTTACGTCGCGTCCAGCGCAGATAATTAACAAAAATTTGGCTAATGTGCCGAGCACAAGCGCTTGCTCAGTCCCGAATAAAAACGCCTTACGACAAATTATAAGGCGCGCCAAGAAGAAAGGAAAGCCAGTAGAACCTAGAAAATTAGAAGACATTGAAATACCCGAAGAATTGCACAAGATAGACGGAGAAATATTTTTTGCGAGAGATTACAAGTTTGGCGAGGAACGTATACTTCTGTTCACAACTAAAAGAAAATAAATTTTGCAAATATCTGAAGTATGGTTAATGGACGGAACTTTTCAGAGTTGCCCACAATTATTTAAACAGTTGTATTCTATCCATGGCATTGTCGGCGAGGGTGATTGTCAAAGAATCGTACCCCTGGTATATGCGTTTTTGACAAGGAAAACTGAAGAATGCTATATTTATCTTTTTCATCAGCTCCGAGACTACGCTGCCGAATGCAATATAGCTTTGGAGCCTCAACACATCATATCTGACTTTGAAAAGGCAGCGTTGAATGCCATCAAAATTGAATTTCCGAAAGCAATTAGCAAGGGTTGCTTTTTTCACTTTGGTCAGTCTGTGTGGAGAAAAAATCAAGAAAGCGGTCTCTCTTTTAGATATGGCGAAGACAGTGAATTTGCGCTACAATTACGCCATCTTCTTGCCTTGGCGTTCTTGGCTCCAGAAGCATATCAAGTTCTCAAAGAAGAAGTGTTACCGCAGGAAGCAGAAATTATTATGACTTGGTTTGAGAGACATTATATTTATGGCACACTAAGCTCTCATTGCTCACACACAAACTCAACCATAGTTACAATTTCAAGAACACAACAGCCTCTTTTCCCACCTGCACTGTGTCAATTCAACTCAATAATGATAGGAAATTTCCAAGAACCCAAGATAACGTTGAGGCATGGCATCGTCGTTGGAATACGTTGTTAGACAATAAAAAACTTGGATTATATGAAACGATTACAAAACTTAATGAGGAACAAATAAACACTAAACATGTAATAGAAAAAGCCAATGCTGCAGTAGACAAGAATCCACGTAAAAAGAAAATAAGACAACGCAATGCCTCTATTATGAGGTTATGTGAAAGTAAAGAGAAAATGGGTTTACTTGAGTTTTTGAGAAGTATTGCAAATCATACGAAATTATAATTGTTTTTTTTAAATATCATGACACGTTTTCCATATTTCGTACTTAAATAAACTTTACTTCTTACCTATTTGGTAAAATTACTAAGTATTTGTAATGTTATTTTGTTACTAACATTATTTTTCATGAATATAGTTGATTTATATTTTTGCGCATGCATTGTTTCATTATATTGTAGGCACTCAAAATAAAAATCCTTATAACTTTTCTGTAAATCGATTAGATGGTCGGTCGAGAAATGATGTTTCGAGATTTTGATACATCGAACAATGAGCCTTCGCGCTGCCGATGATTCGAGCTTATAGTTATTCGAGATTTTGATGCATCGAGGGAGTGAACTTTCGAGCTCATAATTTATTAATTTTAAGTACTATCGAGTAAACGTTTTCGAGCAAGTGTTATTCGATCTCGCGTCATTCGATTTCAAGTAGATCCTTCAGGAAATCTGCGATCCTATCACCCAAACCGGCGGGCAGACCGAAGGAAGGAAGCTTATTAATAAGGATATCGTGCCAGACCCTGTCGAAGGCCTTTGAGATGTCAAGGGAGACCGCTATTGCCTCCCCGTGCTTCTCTATAGCCTCACTCCAGATGTAAAAGGCATACGCTGTAAGATCCCCAGTTGACCGATTTCGGCGGAACCCGTATTGTCGGTCACTAAGGATATCATTCGCTTCTAGGTACGCCAGGAGCTTATGATTCAGAACGCGTTCCAGTCTTACAGAGTATGGACGTTACTGAGATGGGTCTATAATTCGACGGGTCAGCACGACTACCCTTCTTGGGCACGGGTTGCACGTTAAGGCAGATATACATTGAGACAGTAACTGACGTCAGTCCACTGACGAGTCAGTGCTGACCTGGCACTGCCATAGTGTAAATTGATTTCAAGTGAGTACAGTACTGTCGCGTCAGTACTGACTCCAATATTAGCGCTTCAATATTTTCGGCGTCAGTTCGCTCCCCCGCCACCCGCGCCAGTGCAACTGACGGCGTGTAAAATATGCCCAAGTCAGTCGCTGCCGCTCTGTTGTATGGTGACCACGCTTCCTCGCACCGCATCACAAAATGACAAGAAAACTGAGCGACACGGAAAACTTAAAACTTGTTCATCTATACCGAGATAATGAATGCATGTGGGACACTGACCTCTATAATATACGCTGGACTGGCTACCGCTATCAATTTATTGTGCCTATTTGAAAATCGCCATTTTGGCGCTGACGGCAGCAGTGAGAGGGAATGGAACTAATACTGTGATGTACAACAAATGGTTTGTAATCGATAAAAACTTCTCTGATAGCGACCACAATGATAGAAATATTACCAACGCTATTTTTGTTACAAATTTCTATAAATTAAATTGGTTTAGGTAATTATTAACATGTAACATTAGTGTTGTCTTTTATACGTAATATGTTTTTAAAACGTGGAATACGTTTTATAACACAAAGTACGTTAAGATTTAACCTAAAATTATAGTTAATTAATTTAAAACAAGTAATATAGGCATTTATTTTGTTAAATGTTACTAAAACACATAAAAAGACATGTCTGCACTAGTTGAGTACCTAAATAAACCAATGAACTATAGGTAGTCGTAATAAACAGATATTTTACATATAAAACATAACTTGAAATAGCAATAGTACTGTTTATAGACTGTAATTCATAATAAGTTGACCCCTTCCTTGTTCTCCAAACGGATAAAAGTTAACTATCAGATCAATAAATAATAAAATTCTGTGAAAAAGTAAATAATGTAGCTCTAATTATCTTATCGTGCACTCTTTATAGGAAGGGATTATCTTATTACTAGTCAAATACCACATGTCGCCATGTAGTACGAGATACAATAACTTTTTATTAGGTTTGTAATTACGGGAATTAACTTGTAACAACTTAATTAGGGTAGACCGGGGACAATTGAAACAAATTTACTAAAATCGTGTGCAGTGAACTATCTTTAGTATCCACATCCTTCGTATTTATATGGTTGAAAGGATCGTTATCTAGTTACTAAATTAAACATAATATATGTCTCTATTTCAAATAGTTATCCTATAATCACCTATTAAAGAAGACCGGGCGCAGTGGTTCTATTGACCCCACCCCAAGGACGTTTGAAACAGTATGTAGGGATAATTGAAACACTGAAAATATTTTAGGAACTACTGGAGCTTTTTAATCAATCTTAACAATTAAACATTCCAATAAATTATTTATTGAGATCGTACAAATCCGTCAACGTAACATTAACATTTCGAAAATTATAAACGCAAAAACCATCCCCAATATAAACAACTCAAAATATCTCTTATCTATACAATTTAAGTGCTCGAATTTGTACTATTCAATACTATTTCACATTATTAAAAGACGTAATATCCTATTATGCTATAATAAAAAATGATAATCCAGTCTCATACGAAGCAGTTTGTTCCAACCATAACAATGTTTCAATCATGAAAATGTTTCAATCATAACAATCGTTTATTGACCCGTATAGGTTTGACTCTTGTGAAATTATTGGGTATGTATACCCTAAAACTAGTCAAACATAAGTATGTATTTAAAAAACTAATCACCAAAAAGACTATCTTTAGCGGTTAGCCCAAAATAAATATCAGCTGACTTGATTGCATACGTGACAATCTCGTTTTCCTGAACAGGTGTAAATATTTTTTTTGCTGAATTGTAACCCATTGTTATATCATCGACAGGAGTATTTTCAGGAGCGCTTTCTCTCTTTTTTTTATATCGTGCTAATGAGATGTGATCTAAATCGAACATTTCTGCAGCCTTCCTCAACGATTTGCCGGATAACAATTCCTCATATGCTTGCTGATACGCAAATATGTTCTTAGAACTTCTGTCTGTAACGTGTTTTCGTTTTCTGGGCATCTCTAGAAAAGATGAATGAAAAAAATTAGATCAAACTTAATGTCGCGGGCTCAATTTTAGGATCGCCAGAGTTATTGGATTGCCTATCAGATGTAATTTAATCTGTTAGGCAACCTAACCCTAATAAAAAATAACCATTGAGACCACTTATAACAACCGCTAGGTATTGTAATTTTATAATACGAGTACCTAGTGATTGTGAGTTAAAAGTGGTTTAAATTGCTAGTTTTGTCGTCGTAATAGGTACCTTTATTTTTTTGTTAATCGGTGATTTTTATATTCCATTTATCTATACTAATATATAAAGCTGAAGAGTTTGTTTGTTTGTTTGTTTGTTTGTTTGTATGTTTGTTTGTTTACTTGAACGCGCTAATCTCAGGAATTACTGGTCCGATTTGAAAAATTCTTTCAGTGTTAGATAGCTTATTTATCGAGGAAGGCTATAGGCTATATATCATCACGCTAAATTCAATAGGAGCGGAGCAGTAATGAAAATTGTGACGCAAACGAAGTTGCGCGAGTCAACTAGTTATTGATAATTTAGAAAACACAACCTTCTTCTGTGCAGTCGGATAAAAATGCGGAAGATGCGGGGACGTTTGAAACGTTTCAAACGTCCACAGACAAGTCGTTTCAAACGTACCCATGTCACATCTTCTACTTCAGTACTCAATATTTTGGTATATATTGGCTTAAATATTAATTGACTGTAATAAAAACAATCTTAAATAGATAAACAATACTCCAAAATAAGAAAAACTGCCAAAAAACAAGATTTAAATAGGTAAACAACAAAAATTAAAAAACTTGAATACTTACTATTTGGCGCGAAATTCGTCGAAACGTCCTGTGCACGACTGTGTCGCTCGCTCGCTCAAGCCGTACTAAACACAAAACCGAACATGGCCGACGATGCAACGAACGACGCGTCACGCGCGTAGGTATCATAGTTTTCGAGAAATTAGAGTTGTTGCAATCATAACCTGTTTTAATTGTCCCCCCTACGTCATCGTCGATCCGACGCCGATTTGAACCCCTCCTAAAGTTATTTGAAATCCCGACGGTGGTCTGTTCCGAGATTCATGACAGCACATGGCTTCCGACTTGTGTAGGGCCACCTCGAGACCCAGCTGCCGGATCCTCTCAATTATTGTCACAACCCCGCGTGTTATACAACGCTGACGCCACTAGGGAGGTCGGCGCGCAGCACCCAGTCGTAGCCGATGTCCCACAGAAGCGGCTCCAGAACGGAACCCTGTGGAACACCGCACGACATCTCTCGCCGGTTCCACTCTCCCAGGTGACCGGGGTAGATGACGACTCTGTCCGTCAAGTAATCCTCGACTACGCGACGGAAGTAGGTCGGCACCCGGTGGTACCGAAGTGCCTCCCTGATGCAACTCCAGGGCAGGGCGTTGAAGGCATGGCTAGAGACACCGCCAAGACGACCCCGCTCCGCGAAACCGTGTCCCCCGTCGAGAGGGCTCTCACGCGCATGATGGCGTCCACCGTCGAGCGTCCCGTGCGGAAACCGAACTGGTTCTCCGCCAAATCCGGCCCCACCCTCACTAGGTGCTCGACAAGGCGGTTTGCAAATACTCTTTCAAAGAGCTTACCCACCTCATCGAGCAGCACAATGGGCCGGTTTGCAGACGGAGAGTCCGCAGGGTGCCCCGGCTTCTTAATGAGGACCAGTTTCTCCGTCTTCCAACGAAGTGGGAACTGGCCCCTCTCCAAGCATGCGCTTAGGAACCTTCTTAGTCGAGGCCTGAGAGCCTCCAAGCCCTGGGCCTGCAACCTATTAACCGCCACTCTCAGGTCTACCTCAGTCACCTCAGGAGCATCGTCATTGTCGTCACCGGTGTAGTCCGTACCAGGCACCGCAGGTGACGGAGCCATGAGCGGGGGAGTATGCTCCCCTCGGGACAACAGAGTGATCACCACGTCCTCCACCTGCTGGGGCCAGAGACTCCGCGTTAACGGGGGGCCCAGGTGCGGAGCTTATTCCGCACCATTTTGTAGGGTCTTCCCCACGGGTCCCCGTTCAGAGACTCCAGCATCTCCTTGCGAGCCAGATCCTTGGCCTGCAGGATCTCAGCTCGGAGGGCGGCCTTCGCCACTCTGTACTCTTCGTAAAGCTCCGCCTCTTTGACCTGCGCATCCGGAGGGCGGATGCGGAGCCTGCGGTGCCTGGTGTACCGGCGCCGTGCGGCAACGCATGCCTGACGCAGCGTCGCCAGCTCTTGCGACCACCAGTACACCCGGCGGCGGGCGCGTCCTGGCTTAACCCGGGGCATTGCTATGTCACAAATATCGGACATGGCCTCCCGGAACCACTCCGCTTCGACGTTGATGTCAGCAGGCCTGTCCGGAGGTGACACCCAGGCCTGCACGATCGAAGCTTCCAGGAGGAGCTCCCAGTCTAGCTGTTTCAGCGCCCACCGCGGCCTGCCGGACTGGCGCGGTTGAAGTCTGGGAGGAGACGTCAAACCGGATATACCGGTGAATTGATCGGAATAGGTCTCCACCTCCTCTAATACGCGCCAGTAAATGACACGCAGTCAATGACGCGCGACAGAGCAGGGCTAGCGAACGAAAAGTCCACCACAGACTCCCCCTGCATCCGCACACACGAGGGGACAGAACCTCGGTTTAGGACGCTCAGGCCTGACTCCAGAGCTCAGTCCTCTACCATCCTGCCCCGCGTGTCGGTGTAACGGGAACCCCAAGCCAAGTGCTTGGCATTGAAGTCCCCGAGAACGAGTAAAGGGAGGGAACGACACCCGGCGACGACGGCGCCCAACTCCGTAAGGGAGTTTTGGAACTCGGCGAGAGTTCGGTTCGGAGAGAAGTACACTCCTACCACGACAATTTCCCTACGCACCCCTGTCCTCTACTGACGCTTTCGAGGGATGGGGTACCTGCAGCGGCCGACAAAATTAGGGCCACTGAGCCGTTCAGGTCCTCCACCCAGTCATCCCTGGGCGAGACAAAGTGGGGCTCAGCGACCACGGCGATGTTAATCAACCACTGTGCCATGCTCTGGACCAACAAACAGGTCCTGAGCGGCGGCGCAGTGGTTGATATTCGCCTGGAGGAGGCGTAGTGGAGCCGTTATTGGTACTCCATTTCAGCCTCCTCCTGAGTCCCTTGTGAGGGTTCACTCGCAGCAACCGAAGCGACGGCGGCGGCAGGGACGGCGGTGGTGGAGGGCTTCTTTTTGCCCCCGGCCTTGGCGGGTGGAGCTTTGCCCATTGATCGGCCGGCTTGCCAGCTGCCGCACATATAACGCAGTGCGGCGTGGCGTTACACGAGCCGGTCTTGTGTCCGGGCTGACCACAGCAGAAACAACGATCGCTGCGGTCCACCTCCGAGGTGCAGAGAGCTCTCGTGTGATTTCCCAGAAGCACCTCAGAGGTCTGGGTTCCAGCAGTTTCACCTGCGCAGAAACCCAGCCCACCAGAAGCCTTCGGCCCTCCGAGATTTCCTTGGCCGCCGTCACAGGGCAGCTTACCACAACGGTTCGCATGCCCGTGTTGTCAGGACGTATGGTGCCTGCCTTCACTTGCTCGGTAGAGCACCCCCAGTCCTGACGACGACGGCCACGACTTGCTCTTCCGTGACGGAATCGTCCAGGCCCGGAATGCGCATGTCCACGCACTTGATCCGGCCCCTCGGTTGGCCTGACCGGACGACCTCAGTTTGGCACCCGCGGCGGTCGCGTACGAGGCCGTCTTCGGCTGGCCCGATGCCTTTTGGTTCGTCGGTAGCGGGGGGCGCAGGACATATGTTGATAAACATAGGCGTGAACCCCCACCTAACCACCAGGAGATTTGGTACTTGTAAACCTTCATTCCATCAGCAAGGTAGCTCAAGGTGTAACCGCAAAATTTGTACCTCGTAGAGATGGACCATATGTTATCATTATAAAACATGGTCCCACCTCCTATAAAGTAGTTTCTCCCAATGATCTTAATAACTCTATCAGACTTTACCATGCTTCCGCTTTGACTCCATATAAAGGCGAAGGCCATGAAACAGTGCCAGAACTTGTGCGACCACCACGAGATATACGACTCATGATCCAGTCCTTCACGCCGAGACGTCTTTGAGGACTGAGGACTTTGTAACACACGTCCTCAATGTTTATAATTATATACAGCCTATCATGTAGTAGATTCAGTGACCATGTTTGTTATAAAGTTCCGCTGTGCGCCGATAGATGGCGATGTGCAATTACGTCACGTTTCTGAATGGCGGTGTTAAGATTCTCCGTGACTTAATGACCTTCGAAGGATATTGTAATTTAAATCAGAGGATCGCGGATTCGCCCGGAGCCTATTCGCAGTATCACGTGTTGCGCGCGAGTGCTCCTGCCGAAACTTTCCGTCCGGACCGCACCTAGTTTACAACTCGGTTTTTCTTGTGTGTTGTCGCGGGTGATAGTCTCGAATAACACTCGTGGGAGCACACAGGGGAGGCCGCCCCGTCTCTGTCCGGTGTGGCAACACACCGTAGCGGTCACGGAGGCTCCCGCCACGCCATGCCGCCCAAGAAACCCGGCAGTCGTAGCTCCTTGGGGCACGACGCCGGCACCCCGCCTGACCGACCGATGGGGGACCGGACGCAGTCGATGCCGCACGTCACGGCCACAGCAGCGCCCGGTGCTCCACCTGCCGCTCCAGCTCCATCAGGGACGACCACCACCGGCCCACCGACGTCACCGATGACTGCGTGCGTTTCACCGGCGCCGTCGTCGAGCCGGCAACCGGCCGTTCCGGTTCGCCCTCCGGTTTTTCGCCCCGTGCCCATCCAGGCCCCGGGGCCCGCCGTCAAAAGCCGCGACCACGCTGTGCGCGCCGCCGCTCCCGCCGTGCGCTCCGTTGCACCGAGAGCAGGCGCATCCGCGCTCGCGAGTCAAGGTGCGCCACCTGTACGGCAGGCGGCGCCACCTGTAGCATCGTCTGCTACCGCGTTCGCACACCGGGCTGCGTCACCTGTACGTCAAGTGGCGCCACCAACAGCACCATCCGCCACCAAAACTGCGCGGACCGGGGCGCAGCCCGAGCAACCTGCGGCGAAGCCCGACCCGATGGCGTAGCCTACTGTGCGCACATCAAAAAAAAAAAAAATAATAATTCAAAAGCATTTTATTTCAAATAAACCATTCACAGGCACTTTTGAAACGTCAAGGTCGGTCAGTCAAAAACATGGAAGCTATTTGCACGTTCCAAAGCGTAGATCTCTATGGAGAAGAACGTGCAAGAAACTCCACGGACACTCTTTTAAATCATGTTCTGGTTTTACAAAATTTCAAGTTACATATACTTGTTGCTTCTGCATGTGAGGACAATGCAAAGGAAAAAAAAAGGGCTTATTATAAGAATTTTAAATATAAAGATTAAAATAAGCCAATGGCAGTTAAGAGATGACCAGTCTCAACCGACGGCGCCTGTTCACGAACATGACGCGTGTATCGGCACCCTTCAGCTCAACCATTTCGAAGGGGACCGAATGATTAAACCCACGCGCCGCCATCAGCGAGACATTTGAGTGAGCATGACATGCTCTCAACCACCATGCTCGTTCATGTCCAACAAGTAAAACTATAACTACTCACATAAAATGTAAATGGTTTCATGGTACTCACATTTACAAAATTTGAAAAATATGCTTCTACTTTACACAAAACTATGGTTGTCAATGACCAAATAATGAAAAATAAATTAATAAAGAGAACGATTAAGTTCTTACATCAAAAATAATAAATAAGTAATTAATATAATAATATAATTTGTATGTATATAAGAATAAATAAACGAAATAATGTAAGAACCTCTAAAAGAAGCGAGCATCTCTTCCAAATATAAAAACATAGAAACCTAAAAAGTGGACCTAAGCAGCTGTGACTGTGGAGCAGGACCAGCATTTAGCCAAGCGTTTTTATCGAGGATATAATCTTCCAGTTTATAATACGCTGTCTACATAGTGTGCGTTTTATGCATGCTTTAAATTTTCTCTCATTCAGTTCGAGAATATCAACTGGTATTTTATTATAAAATTTAATACAGTACCCCATAACCGACCGGTTGATGCGAGTTAGGGTGCTGTTCGAAGGGTCGGTAACGAACCTAACCAGCGCCTATGCTCCTCAGACTGGTTGCTGTGAGTCTGAAAAGGAGGCCTTCTGGGATGAGTTCGAGGACGTATTACGCGCTATCCCGAATTCCGAAGGTGTTTTGGTTGGGGGAGATCTCAACGGTCACGTAGGTCAGTTTGCTGGAGAGTATGGACGTGTTCACGGTGGTTTTGGTTATGGCCAGCTAAACGCAGAGGGAGTCAATATACTTAGCACCTGCGCTGTGTCTGACCTAGCCATCGCGAACACATTCTTTCAGAAGAAGCCCCAGCATCTTATTACGTACCGTAGTGGTGCCTACTCAACCCAAATAGATTACCTGCTGGTGCGACGGTGCCACATTGGCAAGGTTACCAACTGCAAAGTCATCCCAGGCGAAAGCCTAACGGCTCAACACCGCCTCCTTGTCCTGGACTTTGCGGTTGTACCGAAGAAGAGAGTGACCGAGAAACGCAAACCCCGCACTAAGTGGTGGTTGCTTGATGGTCCTAGGCAGTCGGACTTCATCGCGGAGGTCGAGCATCTCAAGATCAGTGCTCCGCATGAGTCCGCTCAAGAGATCTGGAGTAGGATCCATTCAGCAGTCACCGGTGCGGGTAAGCGCGTCCTTGGCACTTCTCGTGGTGGCCGCACCATAGGAAAGGAGACAAGGTGGTGGGATGACGGGGTGCAGGAGGCGACTCGGAAGAAGAAGGTTTTATTTAAACAGTGGCAAGGGTCCCACTCTCCGGATGACAGGGAGGCATATGGAGCGGCTAAGCGCGCTTGCAAAAAAGCTGTAGCCAGAGCCCGCAGCAAAAGTCTGGCGCCCTTATACGACAAGCTGGAAACTGCGGAGGGGCAAAAGCTTATTTTTAAGCTGGCGCGTGGCCGGGAGAAAGCTACACGGGACATTAGCAAATGTCTTTGTGTAAGGGACGCCCAGGGTAAGCTGCTCTACGATGCCCCCTCTGTTAAGGAGAGATGGTGTACATAATTCGCGGAGCTGTCTAACAAACAGCATCCCCATAACCTTCCTCCGGAACCGCCTCCTAACCTTGGGCTTATTTCCCCTATTTCCCCCGACGAAACCCGCATTGCTCTTCGCCACATGAAGAACCGGAAAGCGGTCGGGCCTGACAATGTGCCAATTGAAGTGTGGAAGGCGATGGGCCCACATGGTGTGGACCTTCTGACGGATCTTTTTAACCGCATCCTGATCACCAAGGAAATGCCGAACCAGTGGCGATTTAGCCTGATTATCCCTGTTTACAAAGGCAAAGGTAGCGTACAGGATTGTGGTAGCTACCGCGGTATCAAGATCATGTGCCACACCATGAAGCTCTTCGAGCGCATCATTGACACACGGCTCCGTAGCGAGTGTACTGTCTCTGAGTGTCAATATGGCTTCCGGGCGGGTAACAGCACCATGGACGCAGTGTTCGCCTTACGGAATCTGGCTGAGGCTTACAGAGAGAGAAGGAGAGCTTTGCATATGGCCTTTTTAGACCTGCAGAAGGCCTTCGACTGTATACCTCGGCGGTCCATCTGGTGGGCACTGCGCTTCAAGGGCGTTCCCGAGGCCTATATTGACATTATCAGAGACATGTACCGCGATTCCGTGTCCTCTGTCCAGACCGCTGTTGGCGAATCGAATGGCTTCCCAATATCTGTTGGCGTTCACCAAGGCTCGGCTCTTAGCCCGTTCTTGTTTAACGTAGTGCTCGATGTAGTTACGGCAAACATCCAAGATCAGCCTCCATGGCTAATGATGTATGCCGATGACATCGCCCTCGTTAATCAGAACAAAGCCCATCTTGAGCGCAAAGTCAACATTTGGAAGGACACGCTTGAAAACGGTGGTCTGAGACAGACTAAATGTGGCGAAGACTGAGTACATGTCCTGTGGCAGCACGGATACAAACACCATCCGAATAGGTTCGGACCTGATCAGAAAGTCCGATACGTTCAGGTACCTTGGATCCGTGCTGCACGAGTCTGGCATCGTGGACGACGATGTCCAAGCACGTATTGGCGCGGCTTGGGCGAAGTGGCGCGAGGTGTCGGGCGTTGTATGCGACCGCAAAATGCCTCCGAAGCTCAAGGGGCAGATATATAAATGCATCATTCGGCCTGTCCTACTGTACGGGGGCGAGTGTTGGCCAGCACTAAGCAGACACACCCAGGAGCTTCGCGTCACGGAGATGAAGATGCTGAGGTGGATGAGTGGCGTAACGCGATCCGATCGCATGCGCAACTCTTACATCCGAGGTAGTCTTGGTGTCCGTGACGTGGGGGAAAAACTGCAAGAGTGTCGTCTGCGATGGTATGGCCACATCATGCGCCACCCTATGGAGTACGTTGGTCGGAGATGCATGAGTATGGCTGTTCTTGGGGCTAGGCCCCGTGGTCGCCCTCGCAAGCGCTGGCTGGACGTCGTCAAGTCCGACATGAGAGCCAATGGCCTGACTGAGAAGTGGAGGAAGCTTAGTAGGAAGGCGGACCCTGGCAATAGCCGGGATTAACGCCAGGTGGAAGAATACAGTACCCCATAAAAGAAGTGTGTATTTTGGCCAATCTGAATCGGGGTTGATATAATTTGTTCCTATTTCTAGCATTAAAATTATGCCTGTCACTAATCTTGCTAAAGAGATGAAGATTTTTCCGAACATACATAATATTTTCGTAAATGTATTGACAAGGTACCGTCATGATGTTGATATCCTTAAACAGTTCTCTTAGGGAATCACGCCGACGGAGATTGTAAATGGCTCTGATGGCTCTTTTCTGCAGGATAAATTATAGACTCGATGTCTGCAGCACGTCCCCATAATAAGATACCGTAAGACATGATACTATGAAAGTAACTAAAATAGACCAGCCTCGCGGTATCTATATCGGTAAATTGACGGATTTTTCTGACAGCGTATGCTGCTGAACTTAGCCGTCCCGCAAGAGATGTTAAATGAGGACCCCATTGTAGCCTTGAGTCAAGCGTAATCCCCAGGAAAACCGTGTTTTCGACGAATTCAAGTTTCTCCTTGTTCAATACTATGTCGCAATCATTTCTTTTAACGTTCGGTAAGGCAAATCTGATGCATTTAGTTTTTTTCCCATTTAATACTAAATTATTAGCAGTAAACCAATTTTGGACCTGCTGTAGGGCGTTATTTACGTCGTCAAGATTTATGGAACGTCTATCTATCTTAAAAATTAAGGACGTATCGTCAGCAAATAATACCATATGAGGTTGATTTTTTAAAAGATGGGGTAGATCATTAATATATACTAGAAAGAGGAAAGGACCCAAAATAGAGCCTTGTGGTACCCCCATTTTGACTTCTAAACCCCGTGAATTGACACCATTTATTTGAACTTGCTGCTGTCTATCATTTAAGTAAGATTTTATTAGACTGAGTGCAAGTTTACCTCGTCCGTAATGTCCTAGCTTTAGGAGCAAGGTTTCGTGATTTACACAATCAAATGCCTTGGAGAGGTCACAAAAGATTCCTATGGCATCTTGTGCCTCTTCCCACGCTGAGTATATGTGTTTTAACAACGTGGCACCAGCGTCAGTCGTACAACGACCCCTGGTAAAACCATACTGTTGATCGTGTAAAATTTTATTGATGTTAAAATGATTGAGCATCTGATTGAGCATTACTTTCTCAAACACTTTGCTAAAAACCGGCAAAACAGATACAGGTCTATAATTATTGGTGTCTTTGCTGTCGCCCGATTTAAATAGTGGTATAACCTTACTATATTTCATTATATCCGGAAAGACTCCTTGGTCTACACATAAATTAAATATTAAAGCCAAGTATGGTGCTATAGTTTCAATTATGGACGTGCACACTTTAATAGACATTCCCCATATGTCTTCGGTCAATTTGATTTTGATTTGCCGGAAAGCTTTTATGACTGTCACAGGGTTGATGTGTTTGAACTGGAATTCAACCGTACAACCTGGAACGTTAGCTTTTAATAAATTATATGAGACCTCAGGTGAAGAATTTAAATATTCCGTAGTTTTAGTTGGTATATTGGTGAAAAAATTTACAAATTCTTGAGCTACTTCTAAATTAGAGCTTTTGGCACCATGTGTAGTCTCCAGTAAATAATCAGTGTTTCGTTCTTTATTTCTATTAGTTTCTATTTTATTCATCCGCGTTCGTGTCACCTGCCCCGATCGGGAGAGCAACTCAACCCACGGTGTCTGAAGTGCCTGCTGCCGCCGCGCCGCCTGCGCGCACCGCATCGCGCCCCACAACAACCCAGACGACTGCGGCTACCTACGCCGCCACAGCACGCCGCAATGCGTCGCCCGCTCCCCGCCGCTTGCTGGCGAGCGCGACCCAATCTGCGCCATCGACGCCGCCTGCCCGTCAAAGGTCAGAGTTTTTATTTTCCCCAACTCCACCGAGGGGCGCCGCCCAGGACTCCCCTGCCATGATGTCGGCATGTTCATCCCGTCAAGGGTCGGACATGTCGGCCTCGTCCGGGGGCTCCACTGCCGGTCGACGCGACGTGTCTGCGGACACGCCCGTTCGAGCCGGCGCCATGGACATTGACCGCCCCACCTACCCCACCGATGACAACCTGGGCTTTGGCTTCGAGTTTGCGCTCGAGGCCAGGCCCCAGCGACGACCCAGAAGCCCAGATGACGAGGCCACCGAAGAAGCAAAGCGCTACTGCCCTGACCCGCCACTACCGCAGCGCGTACCGCGCGGTCCAGGCGGGGGGGGGGCGGTCCGCCGACACCGTCACGGCGTGCCCACCTCCTGCGCCTACTGAAACTATAATGTTTGGAGAAGTGCACACTAGCGCCACCTGCGCCACACTCACTAGCGTCACCACTGGCGTTTCACCAGAACCCGCCGCGGCAGCCCCCGCGCCGAAGAAGAAGTCACCCCGGTACCCTCCGCTGATCGTGGAGAGTCTTCCAGATTGGACCGCTCACTTTAGAGCGGTGAGTGCCATACTGGGTCACCCACCGAATGCCCGTCCGTATCAGGGCGGCATTCGGTTCTTGCCTGAAAGTGAGGGCGAGTACAGGGCGGTCCAGCGGTACCTCACCGACTTGGAGAGGGAGGGCGGTCTCTCCTGGTTCGCCTATTCGCTGCCAGCGGAGAGGAGTGCCAAGGTGGCCATCCGTGGGCTGCCCGCGGACACGAATCCCGAGGAAATCGAGGAGGAGCTCCGCCTGCATGGATTCGAGCCGGAGTACGTGCGCAACATCAAGGCGCGCGAAGGACGACCCGGCTGCATTTTCCATGCAGTGTTGAAGAGGACGCCCGATTTTAGGAGAATTTACGACATCACGACCCTCTTATTTATGCGTGGTGTCAAAATCGAGGCGTGGAGAGACAAGCGAGGGCCTGCCCAGTGTCACAGGTGCCAGCAGTTCAGGCACAGCTCGCACCAGTGCCACCGCCCGCTCAAATGCGTCAGATGCGGAGACAACCACGCCGCCAGGGATTGCCCGCGCCCACGCTCGGAGCCGGCCACCTGCGCCAACTGCGCAGGCGACCACCCAGCGTGCAACAGCAAATGTCCCGTGTTCCAGCGGGAAATTCAAAACAAAAGAGCGGGCACTGTCGCCATCACGCGGCAACAGAGCCGGCTATCAGCCACCGAGAGGCCTGTGTGCGCTAATGACAGCGAGGCGCCTAGCGCTACGCTGATGGCGGCAGCAAACGGGCCCACAGACAGAGACGCTGCCATCTCCGGGGGGCGGAGAAAGAGAGGGGGGAAAGGTAGAAAGAAGGGGAAGAAGCCCACACCTCCCCCCACCACCAGTGCTACCGAGAGTGAAATGGCCGACCTTGCTCCATCCCAGGCGCAGGCGACGTCACACACCATCACCACCGCCACAACCACTGTCGCTGCTGGCGCCAAAACCAAGAAAGTTGTGAAATTGGCGCAGCGCACAGAGGCAAAGAGCGCCGTCCCAGGGGCGGAGACAGCTACTGAAAAACACGCCAGCGCTGCGCCTAGCCAGCAGCGACAGCGCGCTCACACGTCTTGCGCTCCAACCGAAGAGGAGCGCGAGCGCAAGAAAGAGTTCACCGCCTGCGCCATAAAACTCCTGATGGACCTGATTAAAGCCATCAGGCAGGGACAGGACGCGGAGCTGGTGATCCTCGACGGCTTGGCCGCTCTTCTGACGCTTTATCATGGCTAAGCCGTTGAGGGTCATTCATTGGAATGCCCGCGGCCTAAGGAACAAGGTCGCTTCACTCCGCCTCCTCCTCAAGGAACAGGACATCGACGTGGCGCTCATCAGCGAAACATTCCTGGGACCAGCCGACAGATTACGGGTCCCGGGATACTTATGCTATAGGCGGGACGAGAAGTCGGACGCCGGTGTGAACTATCGCGGTCTGGCGATACTAGTCAAGCGGAGAGTCGTCCACCAGCCTTTGCCCCTGCCTTCACTCAGCACCTTCTACGCGCTGGGTGTCCAACTACATGTCGCCGGCGAGGACATAGACGTCTACGCGGCCTACATTCCGCCCTCGGCTCCCTTTGACGTGGTTGAGCTGAGGGCCCTGATGCTAAGGTCGCAGCACCCAACCATCCTTGCCGGCGACCTCAACTGCAAGCACCCAGCGTGGAACTCCCGAACCACAACGCTCAGGGGCAGACAGCTCTTCGATGACGCGGAGGCCCACGGGTACGTGGTTTCTGGCCCGGAAACCCCGACGCATTACCCGGACCAGCAACGGCATGCGCCGGACGTGCTGGACATCGTGGTCCACAGGGGCCTACATTGCCAGATCGCCCAACAAGTACTGGACGACGAGATGCTGTCCGACCATCAACCCGTTCTCGTCGTCCTGTCAGGAATGCCAGTCCGACTTCCGCCGCCAGCGCCACGTCGAAGGACCGACTGGAGCTCCTTCCAGGAAGCGCTGGAGACCACCACACCGACTTGGCCCTTAGCCACCGCCGCAGACGTGGACAGGATGGCTAGTGAGGTCACTGCTTGCATCCAATGCGCCTATGAAGAGGCGACTACAACCCTATTGCACTCGCAGGGTCTGCTTCACAGGCCCTTGCCCCGCCACCTACGCGAATTGGTCGCCAGAACTAGGCGACTACGCAAGCAGTGGCTAATCACGAAATGCCCCACAATGAAGACGGAACTGAACCGTCTTGCGGAAAAGACGAGGGCCAAGCTCCAGGAGCACAACGCAGAGAGCTGGGAGTCCTACGTAGAGTCGACCGACGGTGACTGGCCGGCAATACACAGATTGTGCCGGCAAGTCACGACTACCCCAGCTCCGGTGCGCCCGCTCCTACACAGCGACGGGGCGCCTAGATACGCCGCATCAGACCGTGCGGAGATCTTCGCCGAACACCTGGAGCGTCAATTCCAGCCGAACCCGACTGATGACCACGACCACGTCGCAGCAGTCGAAAGGCACCTGGAGGAGTACTTCGCGTCGTCGATAGCTACCGATGAAGCACCCATTTTCTTTTCGCCTAACGCAGTGAGACGCGCCATCCTGGGGTCCCTCAGCCTGAAGAGTGACCGGCTCGCTCTGGAAACAGGACAGGCGGGAGATCAGCACTCTCGGCAGGGAGCGCCCTAAAGTCGGCGCCTACGTCGCTGGTCGTCTCTCGCTGGGCCTCCTCCGGGCAACCGGAGGTCTCACCCGGCGGGGACTGACCACCGTAGGGTCGTGAAGAGACGGCACTGTGGGACAGTGCCGTGGCGCCCTCTGCCGACACTCAACAGATACACATATCAGGCATGCAGCGACATAAAGTCGCGCTGCCATCAGCTGCGCCTAAACCGGCAACCCAACGACGTGCCCGTCGCTACGGGCACGCATATTGATCCCGCGGGATTAAAGGCATAGCCTATGCCCGCTCGCCGCGCCCTCAAGCGGGGGCGCCGCGACTACTCTACTAGGTTTAAATCAGAGGCTCGGATTCGCCCGGAGCAGTACTACACGTTCTGCGCGCGAGTGTAGCACACAATCCGTCCGGACCGCAACACTAGATCGATTTTCCTTGTGTGTTGTCGCGGGTGATAGTCTCACTAGCGCTCGTGGGAGCACACAGGGGAGATCGCCCCGTCTCTGCCCGGTGTGGCAACACACCGTAGCGGTCACGGAGGCTCCCGTCACGTCATGCCGCCCAAGAAACCCGGCAGTCGTAGCTCCTTGGGGCACGACGCCGGCGCTCCATCTGACCGACCGATGTGGGACCGGACGCAGTCGATGTCACACGTCGCGGCCACAGCCGCGCCCGGTGCTCCAGCAGCCGCTCCAGCTCCAACAGGGACGACCACCACCGGCCCACCGACGACACCAGTGACTGCGCGCGTTTCACCGGCGCCGTCGTCGAGCCGGCAACCGGCCGTTCCGGTTCGTCCTCCGGCTTTCCGCCCCGTGCCCATCCAGGCCCCGGGGCCCGCCGTCAAAAGCCACGCCCACGCTGTGCGCGCCGCCGCTCCCGCCGTGCGCTCCGTTGCGCCGAGAGCAGGCGCATCCGCGCACGCGAGTCAAGGTGCGCCACCTGTACGACAGGCGGCGCCACCTGTACCATCTTTTGCCTCCGCGTCCGCACACCTGACGGCGCCACCTGTACGTCATGTGGCGCCTCCAGTGACATCCACCGGCATCAAAAATGCGCGCCCCGGGGCGCAGCCCGAGCGACCCGCAACGAAACCCGACCCGAGAGCGCAACCTCCTCTGCGCACAACCGCGTCGGCCGCGTTCGAGCTCGAGGTGCGCTCCGCTGCGCCCGCTCCGTCCGCGAGTGCACGAAACACCGCCGCCATGTTTGGAGTGCCTGCCGCTGCCGCGTCGCCTGCACGCCCCGCAGCGCACCCTACAATTGACGTATCGGCCGCGGCAACATACGCTGCCACAGCACGCCGCACCGCGTCGCCCGCTCCCCGCCGCTTGCTGGCGAGCGCGACCCACTCTGCGCCAACGACGCCGCCGGCACAAAGGACAGAATTTTTATTCTCTTCAACACCACCGAGGGGCTCCGCCCAAGACTCCCCTGCGACGATGTCGGCTTGCTCATCCCGACAAGGTTCGGAAATGTCGGCCTCGTCCGGGGGCTCCACTGCCGGTCGTCGTGACGTGTCTGCGGACACGCCCGTAAGAGCCGACGACATGGAGGTCGGTTGCCCCAGCACCCTAATGACAACTGTAGGCTTTGGCCTTGAGCTTGCGCCCGAGGCCAGGCCCCAACGACGACCCAGAAGCCCAGATGACGAGGCCACCGAAGAGGCCAAGCGTTACTGCCCTGACCCGCCACTACCGCAACGCGTGCCGCGCGGTCCAGGCGGGGGGGGCGGTCCGCTGATACCATGGCATGCCCACCCTCTGCGCCACCTACGCGAGATGGTCGCCAAAACTAGGCGCCTACGCAAACAGTGGCTCTCCACGAAATGCCCCTCTAATAAAAGAGAATTCCACTTGGTACCGGAGAGGTTAAACCGTCTTGCGGAGAAGACGAGGGCCAAGCTCCAGGAGCACAACGCAGAGAACTGGGAGTCCTACATGGAGTCGACCGACGGTGACTGGCCGGCAATACACAGATTGTGCCGGCAAGTCACGACTACAACAGCTCCGGTGCGCCCGCTCCTCCACAGCGACGGGGCACCTAGATACGCCGCATCAGACCGTGCGGAGATCTTTGCTGACGCTTCCGCTTGGCCACACGTCAAGCACATAGCGCCCTGGCACGCGCAGCCACCTGACGCGAGACGCCTGCCGCGCGACCTCGTGCAGGACGCTGACGACCCCACCTAACCCACCGGACTTGACGCCGAGTGAGTCGCAGACACCGACACGCGACTCTCTCCCTCACTATCGACTCTACAACACTACATGCACTCGGCACTGTGTGCTAGGTTATATAGTAATAATTATTCGCGAGGTTGTCGACATGTGGGATGTGAACACAGCAGTCATTGTGCCGATAGTCGTGACGGCCAATGGCATTATTGCCAAGAGCCTCGACCAACATCTCAAGAGGCTCTCGTTGGGCAGCTGGATCAAGGGCTTGATCCAGAAAGCAGTACTCCTGGACACGGCGCGCATTGTTAGGAGGTTCCTCTCTCAGGAGCCCTGACCACCGGTAGCTTGGACCCTGTTCCCGATACCGGTGGGCTACTATTTTTTATATTTTTAAATGTTTTTTGTATTTTTATAGAAATATTTAAAAATGTAATTTGTATGTATATAAATGAATAAATGGAATAATAATAATAATCTGTGGCTCGGCTGTCAACTGGAACGTCATAATTTTTTTCTGAATCCGCAATTTTCAATTTAATTTATTAAATCATTACCATTAAAATGGCAAATATACTCAGTACAACAAAAAAAAAACCAGGAACAAAACAATAAAATCAAAGAAGACATCAATTACCGCTTTTTGGACCGACAACAAAATGTAAAATGCTGACAAGAAGCCGAGCTCAAAATCAAAACGCACGACCAACATCTTCGGGTTCGTCGTTCAGCTCCGCCTCGCAGCCGCCGGGACCAGCGCCAGCCGCGAGTCCAGGGATTCTGGTAGCTGCAGTTGCGTCGAGTTCGAGCGACGAATACTTCTCGCCGCCGACGACACCACCACCTGCGCGTCGGCGCGGACGAGGCCGACCACCGGCCAGCTTAGGACTTCGAGGCCCACCGGCCTCTGACAGGGTCCCCGCTACCGGTGGAAGTGTGCAGCGTATGAAATGGTCGCAATCGATAAACGAGAATGTAATACGCTCATACTTTGGGGCTACAGAGGGGGGAACTAACCTGACTGCGTACCGTGGTCGGATGCTCTCTCTGTTTCAGGTACTTGAGCCAGCTGTCAACGTTTCAGCCCAGCGATTATCGGATCAGGTGCGGGTTATCCAGCGTAACCGTATGTTGGATGACGCCGTACTTGATAGACTGCGTCTGGAATCACGGAGCAGCCGCGTCTCACCTACTTCGCTACCGGCCGCGGTGCAAATACAACCCAGTGCAAGTGTTTCACCGCGACCCAACTACGTCGGTGAAGATGATGATGACGGGGCCACATCCGTGAGTACTCAATGCAATGAGCGATTGAGGAGCGCTTTGGAGGATGCCTTCCAAGAGTATCGCTTCACACCGCCTGCTCTTAGACCTCGTCTACCTCGTTTGCCCATGCATAATAAAAATAGGGCGCTGGTGTGTGCTCTAGATTCGCAGCTAACAAGTTATTTTGATAGCAGCGAAGACCTTGCCGATACCCACTCGATCTTGTACTGTGCGGCTGCAGCGGCATGTCGTGTAGCTCATGTCAAATTTCCTAGTAATGACAGAGTTACACGACCAGTTGTACCAGCTTGGCAGTGCAGGATCGAGCGTCGTATCGGTGAGGCTAGAGCACTCATCGGCAAACTAATCTGCTTCAGGGAGGGCAACACTCGCCGCAGAGTGATGCGCTTTGTGAGGCGGGCTTTCTCGGGGACTGATATTAGTCCTCGGGATTATCTGACCCGCGTCACAGAGCGTATCGACTTCCTGAAGCAGAAAGTCTATGCATGGGCAAACCGTATACGTCGGTACAAGCGGCGAGTGGAGCGATACACTCAGAATCGCACATTCCAAAGCAATGAGAGGTGGGTTTATAGGGCTTGGGAGCGACCAGACCAAGGTGTGACTGATACGCGCCTACCGGATGATGATGCCATGTGTTCATTCTGGCGCAGCATCTGGTCGGTGCCTGTCAGTCATACCGAGGGCGATTGGACTCGAGAGGTCGAGCGCGCGTGCGATCCGATACCAGAAATGGGGGAAATTAACATCAGCCCCCAAGACGTAGCTCGTGCAGTCCGTCCGTTGCCTAACTGGAAATCTCCGGGACCGGACGGGCTGCACAACTTTTGGATTAAATGGTTCAAAAGATCGCACGCTCGCTTGGCATCTCAATTCCAGTCTGCATTAGAGTCAGGGTCGCTGCCCCAGTTCCTAACTACAGGAATAACCCACCTGCTCCATAAATCAGGTAGTACCGCGGAGCCTAAAAATTATAGACCGATCACGTGTTTACCGACGGTCTATAAAGTCCTTACATCCATTTTGAGAGGAAAGATTAACCATCATATTGATAGTAATTCAATAATGTCTTCTTTTCAGAATGGATGTAGGAACGGGTCCCGCGGTACTAAGTAGCTGCTCCTCATCGACATAGACATTAGCCAACACGTTCGACGTTCCCGAAGAGATCTGTCGACATGCTGGATAGATTATAAGAAGGCCTATGACTCGGTGCCACATACGTGGCTCATGAGGGTGCTGGAGCTATACAAAGTTGATGCAGTTTTACGCACCTTCCTGATGTCGTGTATGGGGCAGTGGAGGCCGGTTCTTCACTATCCAGGGTGTCGACAGACCCAGGCGAACAGCGAACCTATAAGGATCGAGCGTGGCATATTTCAGGGTGACAGTCTGAGTCCACTGTGGTTTTGTCTGGCCCTCAACCCTCTCAGTACATTGTTGGAGGGTTCGGGCCAAGGCCACCGGTTGAGAAGAGGTGGTCAGGTCATATCGCACCTCCTTTACATGGATGACTTGAAACTCTTTGCTCCTAACAACTTGCAACTGATAAAGCTACTGAAGGTAACAGAAACCTTCAGTGGCGCCATCAGGATGGAATTTGGTTTGGACAAATGTGCGGTCATGCATGTAAAGCGAGGGGCGATTGTGGAATCCGTGGGAACACAACTCTCGGATTCCATAGACCTTAGGTCCCTCTCCTCAACCGAAACTTACAAGTATTTGGGTATTTCGGAAGCGTTAGGCATCAGTGCTACTGACATGAAACAATCGTTGAAGGAGCGCTTCTTTGGCCGCCTGAACAAAGTACTTAACAGTCTTTTATCAGGCGGAAACAAGGTGCGCGCCTTCAACGGTTGGGTCATGCCGGTTTTGATGTATTCTTTCGACATACTCAAATGGACTCAGACGGAACTTGACGCCCTGGATAGGAGGGTACGTTCACTGCTTACCGCAAATCGGATGCATCACCCACGGTCATCGGTGATGAGGCTGTATATCCCGCGGAAGTGCGGGGGTCGTGGCTTCTTAAATGCTAAGACCCTGCACAATCGCGAGATATGCAGCCTTAGGGAATACTTCCTAGAGGCCGACGTGGGTATGCATCGAGATGTGGTAGCGGTGGACAAAGGCCTTACCGCGCTCTCCTTGGCTAACGAGAACTGGCGCAAACCTGTGGTATTAGATACTAACGACCGCAGGGAGGTATGGCAGAGCAAGGAGCTTCACGGACGCTTTTATCGGGTCCTACATGGGCCCATGTAGGACCCGATAAAAGCGTCCGATGAAGACTTCTTAGCGTCCGTAGCCTGGCTTCGTTTTGGTGACCTCTTCGGGGAAACCGAAGGTTTTGTCTGTGCAATTATGGACGAAGTTATGATGACTAATAACTACCGGAAATACATTGTGAAGGACGGTACGGTTGACATATGTCGGGCATGTCACCGGCCCGGGGAATCCATCCGCCACATTATTTCCGGTTGTTCTAGTCTGGCTAACGGAGACTATTTGCACAGGCACAACCTTGTAGCCAGGATTATCCACCAGCAACTTGCTCTTAAATACAATCTTGTGGAATCGGAAGTACCGTACTATAGGTATGTGCCCGACCCAGTTCTCGAAAGTGGTAGTTGCACATTGTATTGGGATCGCTCTATCATCACTGACAGGACTATTGTTGCCAATAAGCCTGATATAGTGGTGATAGACCGACTAGAGCGTCGCGCAATGATTGTTGATATAGCAGTCCCTCATGACGAGAACCTCGTGAAGTCAGAGAAAGATAAACAAACGAAGTATCTTGACTTGGCTCGCGAGGTTGTCGACATGTGGGATGTGAACACAGCAGTTATTGTGCCGATAATCGTGACGGCCAATGGCATAATTGCCAAGAGCCTCGACCAACATCTCAAGAGGCTCTCGTTGGGCAGCTGGATCAAGGGCTTGATCCAGAAAGCAGTACTCCTGGACACGGCGTGCATCGTTAGGAGGTTTCTCTCTCAGAAGCCCTGACCACCGGTAGCTTGGAACCTGTTCCCGATACCGGTGGGTTACTATTTTTTATATTTTTAAATGTTTTTTGTATTTTTATAGAAATATTTAAAAATGTAATTTGTATGTATATATTAATGAATAAATGGAACAATAATAAAGGGCTTGATCCAGAAAGCAGTACTCCTGGACACGGCGCCCATCGTTAGGAGGTTCCTCTCTCAGAAGCCCTGACCACCGGTAGCTTGGACCCTGTTCCCGATACCGGTGGGTTACAATTTTTTATATTTTTAAATGTTTTTTTGTATTTTTATAGAAATATTTAAAAATGTAATTAGAATGTATATATAAATGAATAAATGGAATAATAATAAAAATAATTTATTTGAACACAACCATAAATTACAGAGTCTTAATAGCTAGTACATGGATTGTTAATTTAGAAGTATATTGACTGCTGTCTCCCAAACTAGGCAAAACCTGTATCTTGGGAGGCAGAATATTATTAAGTACAGGTTCTTTGGTACATAGCCCATGTAAGACGACGTGATTCGTTAAAGAAAATTATGTTAAAAAGTTAAATTAAAATCTAAACAAAAACGATTTAAAGACAAAAGAAAATTTAAAATAAGTTCAGTACCTATTAATAGAGGATTGCCATTTATTAACTTGCATGGTATGTGTGTGTGCATGTGTCAGTGTGGAAGAGTGTGTGTATATGTGCATGCGTGTATGTGTAAAGATGTGGAATATTAAATTAGAAGTGCCTCTGTTTCAGTGTAGTTCAAAGTGAATAACCAAGCCTTCAACTTTCTCTTACAGTCCTGTTTGTTAAGTGCATGAATATAAAGAATTTTGTTTATTTTATTGTATAGTCTGGTGCTGGTAAATAGATATTGTTTACGTGCAAAGGCGGTACTGTGAGGCTCTGAGCGAAATACTATGTCAGCCCGTCTTTTCTTGGTGGTAACAAGAGGACTACTATGTTTCCTTAGTATCGTATAGAGCACAAATAGTTTCCGAACAGTTAACACTTCACTATCAATAAATAGTTGAGTTGTTGTGTACCTACTACTCTGTCAAGAAAGTACCGGGAAAAGATCAATAATACACAAAATGTCTGTTATTCATCCAAATTTATTTTATCACCTTCAAAGTATGCTCCTTTAGAAACGATACACTTGCGCCAACGAATAATCCATTCATCAAAACATTTTTTAAACGCTGCTTCCGGAATTGAGTTCAGTTCTCGCCGCGAATTCTCCTTTATGTCTTCTATCGATTGAAAACGGGTGCCACGAAGTGGTAATTTGAGTTTAGGAAAAAGAAAAAAGTCAGCAGGAGCCATATGTGGTGAATATGGTGGTTGCTGGATGGTATTTTTTGAGTGTTTGGTTAAAAATTCGTTCACAATGATAGCCTTGTGCGAAGGCGCATTGTCGTGGTGCAAAATACAAGAATTTTCTTTCCACAAATCTGGCCTTTTTCGTCGAATTTGCTCTCTTAAACGCCGCATAACGCTCAAATAATATTCTTTATTTACCGTTAGACCTTCCGGTAAGAATTCAGAGTGCACAACACCGCGATAGTCAAAGAAAACAGTCAACATGACTTTGACTTTTGATCGACTTTGGCGTGGTTTTTTCGGTTTCGGTTCAGCTGGAAGGCGCCACTCCGAAGCTTGTTGACTAGTTTGCATGTCAAACTCGTAAACCTACGTCTCGTCACCAGTAACAATGCGTTTCATGAATGTTGGGTCCGAACTGACTCGTTCTAGCATGTCCTCAGCGACTTTCATGCGATTGAGTTTTTGGAGAAAATTCAGATCTTTTGGGACTAGCCGAGCAGCAACATGTTTCATACCCAAATGATTAGTTAAAATGGTACGGATCGACTCGTGAGATACAGAAAGTTCGGCGGCTATCTCTCTCAGAGTTGAATGGGGATTTTCAGTCACTATTTCCTTCACTTTTGCGATGTTAACTTCAGTTGCAGACGTTGACGGCCTACCAGAGCGAGGCAAATCTTCCATCACATCTCGACCGCTTTTGAACGCTTTGAACCACTCATAAGCACGAGTTTTTGATAAAGTCGATTCACCGTAAGCCTTCTGTAACATTTTCAGTGACTCCGAACACGAAATTCCATTGGCGATGCAAAATTTAAGACAAACTCTTTGTTCGATATTTTTGTCCATTATGAAATTCGCAATACACACTATATATGATATTACTAAAACCAGCACTGTATTTAATATCAATAACAGATGCAACTCAAACTCCGCGCCAAAATGGAAAACAGTTGTGCCAATCTAACAACTCATCTCTGTGGTAGGCAGTGATCTCTCGCTGTCGGCTGTAGTTCGTGCTATGGCCGACGGCGAGGAGTCCTGGGACGCGGTGGTCTCCTTCTGCGAAACAGTTATCGCGCAGAAGGAGGCTGCGGAAAGGGAGAGGGAAATCTCAACCTCTCTCCCAGCCCGCAGCAGGCGCACCGGGCGTCGGAGGAGGGACGCTGCCCTCTTCCGGCCCCCCTAACTAGGTCTAGGGGCGGCGGAATTGGGGAAGTCCGTCGCCTCCCATTCATTCGGCCCCGAGGTGGCGGCGCGTGGTGTTCCCGTGCGCCCCTCTTTGACGTCGTGGGGGGAGTCAAACACCTCACTCCCCCCGCTGACCCGAGGTGGCCCGCAGAGACGGGCTGGCACCAGCCGGGGATTACGGAAGTCGCATTAGTTCTCGCGATCTCCGGTTGGTGAGAGATGGATCACCGGGGTGGGACATCCATGAGGATTTCCCCCCGTCACAAAAAAAAAAAAAAAAGGCATAGTGTGCGTCGAACCTCATACAAGCACGACTCTCCATGCGCCCAAACACACGCGATGAACGTACGGCGCGGACGTACGTTTCATTCGCTACATGAGACGGTGTCTCACAATTTAATTGCCGCTCAAACACTCACAACGGTCCCTCAGCCTGAAGCGTGACCGGCTCGCTCTGGAAGCAGGACAGGCGGGGGATCAGCACCCTCGGCAGCGAGCGCCCTAAAGTCGGCGCCTACGTCGCTGGTCGTCTCTCGCTGGGCCTCCTCCGGGCAACCGGAGGTCTCACCCGGCGGGGACTGACCGCCGTAGGGTCGTGAAGAGACGGCACTGTGGGACAGTGCCGTGGCGCCCTCTGCCGACACTATGACAGATACACTTAGGCACGCAGCAACCATTTGTCGCGCTGCCTCCATCTATGCCTATATGACACTCAAACGACGTGCCCGTCTTCACGGGCACGCAATGACACCGCGGGAGTAGAGGCACAGCCTATGCCCGCCTGCCGCGCCCCCTTGCGGGGACGTTGCGAATGCTCCGAGTTTTAAATCAGAGGATTCGCCCGGAGCCTATCCGCAGTACCACAAAATATCCGTCCGGACCGCACCTAGTCTTTAAACTCGGTTTTCCTTGTGTGTTGGCGCGGTTGATAGTCTCTACTAACACTAGTGGGAGCACACAAGGGAGGCCGCCCCGTCTCTGCCCGGTGTGGCAACACACCGTAGCGGTCACGGAGGCTCCCGCCACGCCATGCCGTCCAAGAAACCCGGCAGTCGTAGCTCCTTGGGGCACGACGCCGGCTCCCCGCCTGACCGACCGTTGGGGGACCGAACGCAGTCGATGCCGCACGTCGCGGCCACAGCAGCGCCCGGTGTTCCACCTGCCACTCCAGCTCCAACAGGGACGACCAGCATTGGCCCACCGACGTCACCGGTGACTGCGCGCGTTTCACCGGCGCCGTCGTCGAGCCGGCAAGCGGTCGTTCCGGTTCGCCCTCCGGATTTTCGCCCCGTGCCCATCCAGGCCCCGGGGCCCGCCGTCTAAAGCCGCGCTTTCAGTGCGGAGGCGATCAAGCACACTATCATCCAACATACGGTTACGCTGGATGACGCGCATCTGATCCGACAGTCGTTGGGCCGATACGCTGACAGCTGGTTCAAGTACCTGAAACAGAGAGAGCATCCGACCACGGTACGCAGTCAGGTTAGTTCCCCCCTCTGTAGCCTCAAAGTATGAGCGTATTACATTTTCATTTATGGCTTGAGTCCATTTTATACGCTGCACACTTCCACCGATAGCGGGGACCCTGTCAGAGACCGGTGGGCCTCGATGTCCTAAGCTGGCCGGTGGTCGGCCTCGTCCACGCCGACGCGCTGGTGGTGGTGTCGTCGGCGGCGAGAAGTATTCGTCGCTCGAGCTCGACGCAACTGCAGCTACCGAAATATCAGGAGTTACGGCTGGAGCAGGTCCCGGCGGCTGCGAGGCGGAGCTGAGCGACGAACCCGAAGATGATGGTCGTGTGTTTTTCTCTCGTGCCCGGCTTCTTGTCAGCATTTCAGTTCTTCACTGTTGTACTTACGAGTATTTCCATGATCATTGTTCTCGGTCCATGATAATTATTATTCTATTTTTTATTCCTGGTGGATTGGTGATCAAATTCATTTTGTAACTGTTATTTTTCAATAAAATTGTGCAAAAAACCGAGGCGATAAAAATTTGACGTCAGCCAAGTTGACAGCCGGGCCACAGATTATTATTATTATCTCCTTTATTCATTTAACTATACATATATATTTTATATTTGAATAAATTAAAAAAAACATTTACAAAATATAAAAATAGTAGCCCACCGATATCGGGAAAAGGGTCCAAGCTACCGGTGGTCAGGGCTCCAGAGAAAGGAACCTCCTGACAATGCGAGCCGTGTCCAGAAGTACCGCTTTCTGAATAAGCCCTTGATCCAGCTGCCCAACGAGAGCCTCATAAGGTGTTGGTCGAGACTTGTGGCTATTAAGCCATTGGCCGACACGACTATCGTTACAATGATTGCGAAGTCCACTTCCCACATGTCGACAACAAGTCCTATTATTATTATAAATGACGGAGTTATGAAGTAACAAAAAAAAATATAACCGAATTGAGAACCTCCTCCTTTTTTTGAAGTCGGTTAAAAATACATTATTTAATTATTATGGATAAATAGATTTTTAAAGCGAGTCTTATCTATACTAATATATAAAGCTGAAGAGTTTATTTGCTTTAACGCGCTAATCGATTGGACAATTACATGCGAGACTAAGCAGACGTGTCGTTTAAAATCGGATAATATGAAATATCATTAAATAATTATTGTGACTAATGTTTTGATACCTAGTTATCTGCGGCGTCAGTTATTTAAGTAAAGTGTGTCGCGTGTGATTAGTAGGTAACTACCATCTGAGTCATTGTGAAAGATGAACTAAATTTATAGACAAATAGTGTTTGTGTTAGTTATGTCTAACCCAGGATCTAGCCCTTTTGGTCGGAGCCAATTAATACGGCGAAGTCCTCCACCGACGCCAATCGAAGACTTCCATCATAGAGAGCCAAGTCCACCAGCATCCTCGGAGAAGAATGAATTGCCGAGTGAAGTTATTTCTACGCCAGAGATCCAGAAATGGATGGTATCTATAGATACCATTCTGAACGAAGTATGCACTATTGTCGCGGAAGGAAAAATGAACTCGGATCAGAAGCTCCGTGTCAATACTCTTTGCCGGAAGGTCTTAAATGGGACATCTCAAATGGCAATCTTGTACCAAGCCTTAAAGCAGAAAACCATCCAGGCGCACAGCACCATCCAGCACTTACAGGTACACCAGAACGTTTCGAACTCACTTCAACAGTTCAAAGAGGTTGTCGAAACTAAACTCAAACCTGAAAATGGCTCATATGCCAATATGGTAAAAAAAGGTTCCGACAGCTTTATTCGCCCTGCAAACCTGAGTACTGTTGCAATTTATCCCTCTGATAAGACGAAGACCAGTGACGACACGAAGTCCCTAGTACAGAAAATCATCTCGCCAGAAGAACTAAAACTACATGTCCGTGGCCTGAGAAAAGTCAGAAACGGCGGTGTCATCATTTGCACCGATAGCAAAGGCGACATCGATAAACTGAAAAAATCTGAAAAACTAGTTTCATCGGGCCTCAAAGTAGAAGAACCATCAAAACGCCGCCCTAGGATCGCTGTCATTGGTGTCCCCATAGCCCTCACTGAGAAAGAAGTTTTTGATTGCATTTACGAGCAAAACATTTCTGATAAGCTGCCGAATACTACTCGTGAGTCCTTTCAAGAAACCATCAAATTGAGCCATAAATCGGGTAAGAAAAACCTTCCTACCTGTAACTATATATTGGAAGTGCCCGCTAGTACCAGAAAAATTTTAATAAACCAAGGCCGAATTTTCATAAACTGGACATCTTGCCCCGTGAAAGATTTCACGATTGTCACCAGATGCTTCAATTGCCAGCAGTTTGGACACGCAGCCAAGTTTTGCCGAGAATCTAGTCCGACATGCAACCACTGCGGAGTAACTGGTCATTCCTTCAAGGAGTGTAACAATAAAGCTGCTCCCTCCCAATGCGCGACTTGTAAACGCTTCAAAAGAAAATGTGACCATCCAACTGGTGATGTAAATTGCCCGGCACGCAAATTTGCAGAAGACAACTACATCAATTCAATCGATTATGAAGGCGCCTAAGAGCGCCGTCGATCAAATTACTAAGTAAGCACTTAGTCAGTAGTTTACCTCATATTTTATTTGTTAGTTTATAATTAGAATGACAGATCATCTAATTTGTGATCTGGATAGTTTTTCTGTGTCTGAAGCTAAAATCTGTAATGTTGAGGACTGTAGGAATCTGATACCTGTTGGAGGTAAAACGTTAACCCTACTAACACAAAATATCCGCAGTCTAAACCGGAACATCAACGGTTTTGAAGTGTTGCTACAGAACCTTGAGGTTAGCTGTGATATTATCGTCCTAACAGAATGTTGGCTGTCGAAACAAACAGTTTTACCATCTCTTGACGGATATTACTCACAAAGAACTGATAGAACCATCAACCAAAATGATGGTTTGGTAGTATATGTAAAAAATAATTTAAAAACAGAGGTAGAAGAACCGTTATTCCAGGACAGTAATTGCTTATTAATTAAAATTTTTCCTGATACAGTAGTAATGGCCATCTACAGGCCTCCTTCTCAAAACATTGACTGTTTTTTGGACTCACTCAACATGAATTTAACAAAAGTATCATCTTTTCAAAATATAATTCTTGTAGGTGACATAAACATTAACATTGCTTCCGGGAAAACCAATGGCCATGCTAACAACTACCTGAATATTTGCGCGTTTCATGGACTATTACCCACTCATTACCATCCCACGCACCAGTCCGGCTCATGTTTAGATCATTTCTTTATAAAATCAAAGAAACCAACCCAAACATTTGTAACTAACTCATCGCTTACCGATCATCAAGCTGTTTTACTAACATTGCAAATTTCTTTACCTAGAAAAAACTGCTTAGTAAATATGAAAAACCTTGAAAATGACATAAGCGCTATTAATTTTGACCCAGTTTTTAATTCAAACGATGCAAATATTTCTTTAGAGTATTTCATACATTCGCTACAATATGCAATTAAGAAAAACTCATTTGTTAAAATAATGCCTAGGAAATATTATAACATTAAACCGTGGATCACACCCGGTCTCGTTCGATGTATGAGACATAGGGACAAACTTCACCTGAAATCGAAACTGGCACCTGGTGATGAATCACTTTCCGTCACATACAAGAGGTATAGAAATTTCTGTAACAATCTTTTGAAAAAAATAAAAAATCAGTATGATAAAAATGAACTACAAAAGGCAGGAAAAAACAGCAAGCTTGTTTGGAAATTTATAAAAAATAATACTTTTAGATCTAAAAATTCCGAACCTCCCCTTGATTTATTATCAACAGAAATAAATCCGTCCGAAGCAACGAATAAAGTCAATAATTTTTTTGCTAACGTTGGTAAAAACTTGGCAGAAAAAACATTAAATTCTAGATCGTTGCCTCCTCAAAGTTCACCTGTAACAACTTCTACACTACATTCTTTTGTTTTATTTGAGACCGACGCAAATGAGGTATTAAGAATCATAACCGAGCTTAAGGATGTTTGTGCTATTGGCTGCGATAACATACCGAATCATATACTTAAAAGATTTAAATATCTAATTGCACCTCCGTTAACTCACATTTTTCAGTTATGTTTATCACAAGGAGTTTTCCCCCAATTACTAAAAAAAGCTGTAGTCACCCCTGTTTTTAAATCTGGAGACAAGAACTGTGTTAATAATTATAGACCTATTTCAGTCTTAACGGGCCTCTCCAAAATTTTAGAAAAAATCATAAACACTCGTTTAATAAAATATCTAGAAGACAACAAATTGCTTTCAGACAGTCAATTTGGTTTTAGGCCCAAAAGATCGACAAGCCAAGCAGTCCACCGATTGACAAATTATATAAGTACAAGTATGGACAATGGCATGCACACCATTGGTATCTTTTTGGACCTTGCCAAGGCGTTCGATACTATTTCTTGTTCTATATTATTACATAAGCTTGAAACGATTGGGATAAGAGGAACACAACTTCAACTTTTTTCTGATTATCTTAGTGATCGTTATCAATGTGTGAAAATTGGTCAATTTATAAGTTCTGAGCTTAAAAATAGCTGTTACGGATTTCCACAAGGTAGCATTTTGGGTCCTACGTTGTTTCTAATATATATAAATGATCTGTGCAGCTTGCCACTCAAAAATGGTATCATACTGTCATACGCTGATGACACGGCTCTAGTGTTCTCAGCTAAATCAAGAATCGAGGTTTATGAACACGCGCAGAATGGTTTCAATACTGTATCTAATTGGCTTCTTAACAGTCTCTTAACATTAAATTTAGATAAAACAAAATACATTTTATTTACGATTAGGAAAAATAACATTCCGCTTACTAACTTAAACATTTTTGCACATAATTGTAGAACTAACGCTGACAACGCATGCACTTGTTCCACCTTAGCTAAAGCTGACTATGTGAAATATCTAGGTGTAACGATTGACACAAATCTAAATTTTCGTAAACATATTGATGTACTATGCAGCAGAGTGCGGAAATTAATATACATCTTTAAATACTTACGTAACGTAGCCGACTATGATTTAATTAAACAAGTTTATTTGGCTTTGTGTCAGTCCATACTAACGTATTGCATAACTTCCTGGGGTGGTGTCGCAAAGTCCATTTTACTTCCTCTAGAACGTGCTCAAAGAGCAATTCTAAAGGTTGCAACCTTTCGCCCTTTTAAATTTCCCACGCACCAGCTTTTCATGGCATGTAAGGTACTAACAGTGCGTCAACTAGCTATTCTAAACATCGTACTGCATCAGCACACTGAACTTCCTTATGACCGAGTACCTTCAGGCAAGAGAAGGAAAGATTTGGTTTGTATTAAACCTCAAACCAAACATGCTTTCGCAAATAGATTTTTTGTGTTTTTGGGACCTTATCTATATAACAAGCTCAACAAGCCACTTGACATATATAGTTTAAATTATAAGAAATGCAGTACAACGCTTGCGGAATATTTAGCAAAACTCAATTACGTTGACACAGAAAAACTGCTAGAAATTTTAGTATGATGTTTATTGTTTCATATTTCTTTGTATTATTTATTTTTGTTCATTGTTTAGAATAGTATTTATTAATAATTGTAAAGTTTGCTTATTTTTAATAGTCGATTAAGATTTTTTATTGTATTGATCTAGTTTACATATATAACTGACCAATTTAAATTACGATGAAGTGAGGGCCTGAAACACAGGTTTAAATAAACCTAGATCGGGCAGGTCGCTATATACATTATAAGTTCCAAGTTAAATATCTTATACGTCAAATTATTGTTAGCCATACACTAGTTTTAAGTTAGGCACTAATTTACCTTTATATAAGATTTTTACTTTATTATCTTTTTGTGGCTATTTATACACATTTTATTGTAAAAGTTTTTATGAATAAATTGAATTGAAATTGAATTGAATAAATTGAATCTCAGGAACTACTGGTCCGATTTGAAAAATACTTTCAGTTTTAGATAGGGTCATTTATCGAGGAATGCTATAGGCTATATATTATCACGCTAAGACCAATAGGATCGGAGCAGTAATGAAAAAAGTGACGCAGACGAAGTGGCGTGGGTCAACTAGTACGAGTATATAAAGCTGAAGAGTTGAAGAGTTTTGCTTGAACGCGCTAATCTCAGGAACCACTGGTCTGATTTGAAAAATTCTTTCAGTGTTAGATAGCCCATCTACTGAGGAAGGCTATAGGTTATATATCATCACGCTTAGAACAATAGGAGCGGAGTAGTAACGAAAATTGTGACGCAAACGAAGTTGCGCGGGTCAACGAGTAAAGCATAAAATAATACCTCACAATATTATCATAACACACATTTTCACATTATGAGGAGATCGTGGAGATAATAACAGCCGCACGGGTCGATCTTCAAAGTTAGGCAACGCTTGCCAAGGTTGGTCTGTGGATGGGTGACCATCTTAACATACCGAGTTTCCTCGGTGCCTCGGAAAGCATGTTAAGTCCTTGATCCTGGCTGTCATTTGTAGATGTTTGGCAGTCATTACGGATAGTCAGAAGCCAGTAAATCTGACTCCAGTCTTGCCATGAAGACCCGTGTTATCCAGTTAATGGGTTGTGGAGGTTTGGTAAAAATACTGGTATTCAGCTAAATATCCGACCCCAATATAGTTGGGATAAGGCTAGGCATATGATGAATATTATCATAACACAAATAAAGTTGAAATTTAACTATTATTAAAAACATAACTACTTAATAACTTTTAGGAACAATCTGTTTCAATTTAAAAACATACCAGCATTTTTTGTACTAAGGATGGACAACCGGATTGCCAGCTGATGACGCTTGTTAGTGTTTTAGATAATATTTGTCGCATATGCCCGATGTAATTTTATTTTTCTGTTGTTGTTTTTTTTTTTCTTTTTTCTTAACTACCTACTTAGGTTGTTATATTTTTGTGATTGAAATATGTAGTCGATGATATTGGTGCAAGGTAAAACTCTAATGTGTTTATGTTGGCATCAACTTAAATGTATGTATGTATCACTGAATAAATAAATAAAAATAACTCACAGCCTGCTATATAATTAGCGTGAAAAGTGAGTACCTGATCTTTGTTGCTCTCGGGAAATATGTAAAATGGGAGCTCTCCATATCTCTCAATGGACCACCACGTAAGGGGGTTACTCAATTTAAATACTTGCGTCACTATGTCACTGAGGGCTCTGGCAGCCAGATGCAACATGTTGGCTCACAGATTTGCTTGTTGTTGTAACAAGGTCATGAGAAGACTGTTTAGATCTTATTGTGAAATGTTCTTCTTAATGTTCACTCCGATAATGCAGCGTGTCTAGCATGTTTGCTGCAGTGCAAACCGACGATTTCTATGCCATTCTGAGGAAAAAGACTGCATCCCTAATAAGCAGAGTAAAGGCCAGCACCAACAGCATTTTGAAAACCCTAGCCGAAAACACTTTGCACCAATTTCAAGCACTCTGTCTGGTTGCTTGTGCGACAAAGTTGAATGAATTAAATTCAAGTGAATGTTACTAACCCATAGTTGATAAGTTATTATTGTACTAACCATTCAACCATCGTTGTCAAGTTCAGTAAATAAATTATTATTATTATTTAGGTAGGTACTTACATATTTTTGAATCAAATGCAACATTTACATGAACAGGTATCAGCATTGTCAATATCAAACACTAAGACCTGACTGCAGACTTTTTCAAACTTGATTTATTTACCAAATCCCAATAATGAAAAAGAATGTTCAGCTTTTCCCATTACATGCAAATATAACATAATATGTTGACAGCATCAAATTAAACAAGTGCATGTACATGTATGAAAAACTAATTGTCATATAATGTTAAATACAGACAATGGGGTGTTTACTGAAAAAATCCAATTAGTCAGTCGGATAGATTTTCAAAAAATATTGGACATTTTTCTGCGTGATGTGTGACATCATGTGGCTTGTTAAAATTATACCAAATTGACCAAGCCAGATGATGTCACGCATGTCTTCAACTCGCTGCCCTCTTTATTTTTTGTTTATGTGAAAAAAGAAACAATATGTCCAATATTTCTTGAAAATCTATCAGATGGACTAATTAGATTTTTTTAGTAAAATACCCTACTTATTACTTATTCATAAGTAGTAGAGCAAAGGGACACCCACAGCTGTAGTGATAAGTTAGAACTCCCTAGTTACATAACCACGCTATTGTTATGTCATGCCTGACACCGAGTTGCTTTTTAACCATTGATTACTAGTATTTAAAGTAAATTGAATGTGGAAGTAGGAACCACACAGAACTGATACTTATGTTTAGGCACATTTAAACTCACCTGCTTAGCTTAATGTGTCTTCAGGACATGCGGTTAGATCGGGTAATGCACACAAGACAGCGATGTTAGGTGTCGGCGCAGGTGGTACCGTGCGTGACGTGCGTGACGTGCGTGCCGGCTCGCAGCAGGCGGCGCCACAGCGCGGGCTCGGCGGCCGCCCGGCGCCAGGAGCGGCACGCGGCGCCCGCGCGCGCCAGCTCCGCCGCGTCCAGCCAGCAGAACACCTCACGCAAAACCACCGCGCAGCGCTGCTGTTCGCTCTGCCACACAGACATTCTCCTAGATCCTAATACCTTCGACCGAACAGCTTTCTTTTCTTGTGTTAGAGAAAAGAAAAGGTGTTCGGTTACTCTATAAATTGGTTTCTTGCTCCAGTTAGCTAAGCTCTGATGACTTTTTCTGTTATCGCAGTTAAATAACTCATGAAAATAATAATAGAGAGCTATTTTTAAAGTTGCGACTAAACAACTTCTCGATGTGTTGTGTGTGTTATTCAAAGTATTATATTCCTCTATGATTCAAAGTAATGACATGACATGTGTTATTGATACTGACTCACTGACAGCTAGCATTGCCAACACTAATTATTTTAAAAATTCCCCAAAGCTCCAAGTCAAATTCCCCAATTAAGGGACAAAAAATCGAAAGATTCCTTCAAATTCCCCTAAATCTTTTAGAATGGAATGTTTCAACTACAGTGCGCGCAATATAAGTCTGCGCGCTGAAGGTGGCGCTGTTTCTAATTTTAGGCCTAATCCTGCTTTCCAACTTTGTAGCCGACGCGCTGGGGTTTCGGGCCTCTTCAGAGAAAATCCTGTTTTTAAATTAAAAATCCTTTTTTAAATAAAAAATTAAATTACAAAAAAAATACACGCCACAAGAGCACAAGAGTGAAATTCAACCAAACACAGGAAATTAAGTTTACAAGTCTAGGATGGCCGGCAATTTACGTGTGCGGCAAACAGGGCGCGCGGTAAAATTCGCAGCATGGGATTTGTACGAGCTACGCTGTACATTGGACCCTAACCAATTCGTCCTACTTATATTGAAACGTTGCAGTTTGTTTTACAACATTAAGTGTACATTATTACCTCATAATATGTTATTTTAATAGCAATAAAACCTCTAAACCAGTTGGTTGTTTACTCACTCAACATAACATCCCAATACACAACATCAAAATAACATTTTTACTGTTGATAGTTACGCCCCAACATAATAGGTTGGGGCGTAACTATCAACAGTAAAAATTGTTTTTCTAGTTGACTTCAAGATGAACTCTTCTGTTCTGAGTGTCGACTGTTGCTCCACACTCCAGGGGTCTTTGTGTTATGTAACCATTCCCTTCTACGATATGCGCCTTCTCAATTGGTTATTGGGGCGACTCGCTTCTGAGAGACCAGTCCAACCGATTCGCGACCGTAAAAGGTGTAAATCACACAGCACTAAGTTACTCGAAGGACCATATTATGGTTCTTCGAGTAACTTACGCCCCAGTAACCAATTGAGAAGGCGCATATCGTAGAAGGGGATGGTTACATAACACAAAGACCCCTGGAGTGTGGAGCAACAGTCGACACTCAGAACAGAAGAGTTCATCTTGAAGTCAACTAGAAAAACAACATGTTGTCAGCTGATTTTTACCAGAATCAGAACAAACTCTACGACAGCATAAAGAAAATTGGGATAAACATCAAGAAAGATGGCTGGGACAGAAAAAACGTCAACTATTTCAAACGCCACAAGGCAATGTTGGAAAACCTGTGGTCAGAATACCAATTTTATCATGACCGCCTGTTTACAGAACGAAGTGGAAGTCATCCTTACTTTACGAATTACTGCTATAACACAACGCTGCAGTGTTACAAGGAAGTAAAGGAGCTTATACTTCAACAACACGAACAACTTACTCACGACTCTCGCTCGTTCTCCAAGGGAGCAATCGGTACAAACAAAAACATTGGGAGGCGCCAACCAACAGACAGGGGAAGGGTCCTCAGATCAAACAAGACAAGAACAGGAAGCCCTGAAGAGGGAGGTGGCAGATCAAGCTAAAGATGCCAATCAAGATAATCCAAACAGGGAACCATCACCTCCTCCTACTCGGCAAGAACAACAAAACACTGCGAAAAGGATACGGGATCCAATACCAAGCTGGATAACATGATGCGAAAACAGACGGCAAACTTCAAAACCTTCATGAGAACAGTCGCGAGCATACACGTGGAGATTCTTAATGAAAAATGGGAATTTCAAGACTCTCTGCAATGAGTACAATCGCGCTGGTCAGCTATTGACCACCTACACTGTGAGATAGAGTGCGAAACCAACGGAGAGAAGATGATAGTGTACGAAGAACCCTACACCAGGTATGAAAACCAGTTCCATGAACTCAAAAAGGCTTTGAATACCAAGATGTGGTCCGGCGCCCACCGTGAGAAAACAACACCGAGATTAGAGATACCAGTCTTCAACGGTAACTACAACCAGTGGATTCCATTCAAAGACCTTTTTACAGAAGCAATACACAATACCAATTCCCTTTCATCTACTCAGAAGATGCAGTTTCAGAAGAGTAAGGTGCAAGGAGAAGCGGAACGCTTGATTCAACACCTACAGATAAGTCCGGATAACTACCTAGTGTGCTGGGATATCCTCAATAATCGTTTCAACAATGAAAAACTTATCTTCACATCGCACATCAACATACTTTTCAATCTGCCCAACATGCAACATGCTTCGCACCCCTGTCCTCTCCTGACGCTTTCGAGGGATGGGGTACCGGCAGCAGCCGACGAAATTAGGGCCACTGAGCCGTTCAGGTCCTCGACCCAGTCATCCCTGGGCGGGACAAAGTAAGGCTCAGCGACCACAGCGATGTTAATCAACCACTGTGCCATGCTCTGGACCAATAGGTCCTGAGCGGCGGCGCAATGGTTGATGTTCGCCTGAAGGAGGCGTAATGGAGCCGTTATTGGCACTCCATTTCTGCCTCCTCCTGAGTCCCTTGTGACTCACTCGGGACAACCGAAGCGACTTCGGTGGCAGTGACGGCGGTGGTGGTCGCGGCAGCGGCGACAGAAGTGGCGCCGGCGGCGGCAGGGACGGCGGCGGCGGCCGGGACGGCGTTGGTGGAGGGCTTCTTTTTGCCCTCGGCTTTGGCGGGTGGGACGCAGGCTTTGCCCCCAACCCAGTGATCGGCCGGCTTGCCAGCTGCCGCACATACAACGCAGTGCGGCTTGGCGTTACATGAGCCGGCCTTGTGTCCGGGCTGACCACAGCGAAAACAAAGATCGCTGCGGTCCACCTCCGAGGTGCACTGGACTCCCACGTGGTTGCCCACTTGGCAGCAGAAGCACCTCAGAGGTCTGGGTTCCAGCAGTTTGACCTGCGCAGATATCCAGCCCACCAGGAGTCTTCGGCCCTCCGATATTTTCTTGCCCACCGTCACGGGGCAGCTCACCACGACGGTTCGCATGCCCGTGCGGTCAGGACGTATGGTGCCTGCCTTCACCTGCTCGGCAGAGCACCCCCCAGTCCTGACGACGGCGGCCACCACCTCCTCCTCCGTGACGGAGTCGTCCAGGCCTATAATGCGTATATCAACGCACTTGGTAGGCCTGGACAATCGGACCTCGTCCGCATTTAAGGACGCTCTAAGCCTTTCAGCCAGAGCGTCAGCGGTCGGGCCACTGGCTGCACCGGGGATCTATAGCATCCGGGCCCCAGTCATGGTCATCCTGTGTCGGAGGCCCCCAGTAATGCCGAGCTCCTGAAGTTTCACCGCCTCCTTTGCCTTTATGAGCACTTGGCTGTATGTCACGCCCCTCTTCTCCGCGTCCGGCTGTAGTGTGATCACTACAGCTGCGGTCTTTGGGGCACGGAGCCTGGCTGCGACGCTTCGCTTTTTTTGTCGCCGCCTCCTCTCGCGTTTCTTGGCCACCCTGGTTGCCTTTCTCGCCTTTTTCAACTCTCCAACTATTTGCCATCCAGCTTCGGCCGCAGGAGAGTTTGAAGACGGAGGCGCCTGTTGCACAGCTGGCGCTGGAGCTCGCGCTGCCTGTGCAGCCACCCCACCTTTCTTCAGCTTGGTCTTTGCCAGTCCAGCCCCTCGGTTGGCCTGACCGAATGACCCTGGTTTGGCAGCCACGGTGGCCGCATACGAGGCCGCCTTCTGCTGGCCCGGCGCCTTTTGGCTCGCTGCCAGGAGGGGGGCGCAGGACGATGCCCTCCAGTACAGAGAACCGTACTGCGAAGGCAGCCATCTCCTGCCGCACCAGGTCCAGAACCAGTCCAGTTTTGGGGTGGTTTGGGATCTACCTCCTCGCGGTCCACCCCGGGCAACGGCACCACAGGCTTGCCTGTGGTACGGCAAAACGATCCCACTTAAAGCGGTGGTAGGCTCCGCAAGGAGCTGCCTGGCTCGCGACCACCATCCAGCCGAAGTCCGGCGCCAAGCAGCTTGCTGTGTTCCGTCGGTATGCGGGAGTGCTAGTGCCTTTGGGAGAGAAGGAGATTGTCTGTTGCTCTGTTCAGAACCGGTCTTGGTCACTGGGCTGGGCTTTCCGGGTAACTCATTTTGGAGGGTAGCGGGATCCGAAGCACGGTGCCAGCCGTTGGCCGACCGCAGTTAGTAGAGGGCCCAAGTAGCACGCCAGCCACGTGTGAAAGGCTGCCCCGCCAACTAGCGAAAAAACCCGGTATGCTCCACCGTGCCAGCCGGCGACTGGATGGGAGGACCCGGTGGCCATATCCGGGGGGGTTCGGGCGTCCCCGCAGTCTCCAAATGAGTTCCCCATAGGTTAGTTTAGCTTTAGTGTTCCACTTGGTTCACTGAGCAGCGCCTCGACAATTCGACTTTTCTCCCCAACTACTCAAAAAAAAAATCAAACCCCGTCGGACGTGGCGTACCTCAACTACCCGGGCTACTCTCTGGAACATAAGTTCAAGAAGCAGGCTGGGGTCTGTGTGTACGTCCGCGATGACATTTTGTTGTCGTTGTCTCCGTTGCTTTGAGAAATCGACACTGGCGTGGAAAAATTTATCTACATCGGCGTATACCGATCGCAGATCGGTGACCAGGAGACAACAGCGCTGTTTAATTTCCTCGTGGAGTCGACCGACGTAGCCCAGCAACGGTACCCAACAACGAAGCTCAATTTTCTGGGGGACTTTAACGCCCACCATAAAGAGTGGTTGTTCCCGTACCAGAGAACTGACCATGCCGAGTTAGAAGCGCGCAAGTTTGCAGTAACGCTAGATCTAACCCAGCTGGTGAATGTGGCAACGCAGGTACTGGATGTTGACGCCCATTCACCCAATTGCTTGGACCTTCTGCTGACAACTGATCCGGGCAGTCAATCAGTATCAGTCTCAGCCCCGCTGGGAACGTCTGACCACTGCCTGGTGAAATACGTGTTGGCCTGCTCTCCTCCTGATAAGAGTCCTAGAGGCACAAGACGAGTATGGCGATACGAGTCAGCAGATTGGGATGAGATGCGACACTTTTTTGCGTCATATCCTTGGCGGCAAGTGTGCTTCTCCTCGGGTGACCCTTCGTGCTGCGCTGATGTGATTGCGGACGTGATTCGGCAGGGGATGGAGTATTTTATTCCATTCTCCGACATCCCGCTCGGTTACAAATCCCGGCCTTGGTATAATGCAGAATGCGCCCACGCTGAGGCACGTAAAGAATCTGCTTACCAAGCCTGGATCAAGACCCGCGACCGAAAGGCTAAAGCGCGTAGGGTTCGCGCCAGGAAAAAGCCTTTAATTCTGCCGCGAAGTTCTGCAAGCGGGTTTTTCGTAGGGCACGTTTTGACCATGTCGGACGTATCGGGGCCAAACTAGCATCGCACCCTCCGGGTAGTAAGCAGTTTTGGTCCCTGTCGAAAGCAGTCGAAACGAATTTCTGTCGACCCACTTTGCCTCCAATGCTGAAACCTGATGGTTTGCTGGCTCACTCTGCAAAAGAGAAAGCAAATTTATTTGCTACTCTCTTTGCAGGCAATTCGCGTCTGGACGCTGGCTCCAAGCACCCACCAACTTTACCTCGTTGTGATTCTTCGATGCCGGAGATCGCAGTTCATAATAAAGAGGTCTGTAGCCAAATGCGATCCGCGACCGTAACGCGTATTTATCTAAAGAATTATAACCATTTTAATCATCAATATAGCCCTCTAAGTTCATGTAGTTCGAAAGAATGATTATTTCTGAAATATTCATTCTTTCGAAGTACATGAACTTAGAGGGCTATATTGATGATTAAAATGGTCCACATACAGCTTCACACTGACCGGCAAATTGCAAAAAACATAAAAATATTTGAATTTCGCGGGCTACCCTGGAGCATCCACCTTAAGGTGATGTTCTTAGGGTGGATGAAAGATTGATTATTTCTGAAATATTCATTCTTTCGAACTACATGAACTTAGAGGGCTATATTGATGATTAAAATGGTTATAATTCTTTAGATAAATACGCGTTACGGTCGCGGATCGCATTTGGTCCACATACAGCTTCACACTGACCGGCAATTTGCAAAAAACATAAAAATATTTGAATTTCGCGGGCTACCCTGGAGCATTCACCTTAACAACTGTATAATACTAAACAATAGTAGGTAAGAACTTACCTATATACAAATCAGTCTCTTGTCATGAGTTTCTACTAGATTAAGTACCTATTTTTTTTAGTAATTGCTGTCATTTTTTAATGTTACATATATGTTATAGTGTGCATTGTAATTTTTATGTCAACAGAGCTTTGTTGTAGTTCACACTTCCCATCATCATAACATACCCATTTTATTTTTGTCGTAAACATGACATTTGTAGTGGCCGAGTTTGCCTAACACAGACGAAATGTATTCAATTACACCCAGTATGTGAAAAACTTTGTTCTTAAGTAAAATCGTAGGAGGCATTTCTGATAAACTGTGTACATTGTTGCAATCTAAACCAAACGTAATAATAGAGTCTACTAAGTACATGCAGGTTACTGTTCCATGACAAGATTCGACAGGGCAGTTTGAGGTATTTCCATTAATTTCAATGGTGTCCTCTAGACCACTAATACCAGACATAGAAATGATGTCGACGTTACAAGGTAACAAAGGAACACATCTTGTAACATTGTTTGAGCAATTTTGTGAACATGATTTTATAAAGCGGCCACTAGTGAAAACGTTTAAAAATATTCTTTCAAATATATAGCTTACGTTACATTGGCAGTAAAATACTTCTGTCTTCAAGGTCTTATTAGATGAAAAATAAATTTTACACAATTCAACTCTAAGCTGTTGCTCTGCTTCCTTTTTATTGGGAATTATCAACATATTCACATATTTTGCAATTAAATTTTTCTCGCCTAGTACCTACCTTAACCCTAGAAGCTTGCGAGGCGTACACGCAATCGTATATCGTTTGTCTCTTTCTAACGGTTGAAGCTAGCGCGTCGTGCTCTTCTACCATCTTAGTGGCCGACGGGAGCAGCTAGCGGATGGTGCCCGTATCGTTAAGGTAAGTCCCGCCAGTTTTAATTTGTCGAAGTATAGCACGCCTGCGAGACATATGTTTAGGCTTTGTGTAACTTTTAACTAAGTTTGTGTGATTTTAGTTTTGTTGTTTTTCGTATATTTTATATCTTTTTTCGGCTTTGTTTTAGGTTTGCTTTGTTTTATGTCACGTTCTAATATATTAGACGAAGACGATATTTTAGGAATCTTAAATGAGGAAGATAATCCTTCCTTGGAAGATTCAGATTCCGAAGTTGAAGATGACCACATCATCGACGACGTTCAAAGCGAAGATGGAAATAATTATGTGACTGAATACGTTTTGTCTTTACAAGAATCTGGTCACTCAAACCAAAAAAGAAACCGACCCAGCCCTTATTGCAGAAGCTGATCCATCATCTGGCGCCGACCGTGTTTCACCACCAGCCAACTCGGGGCGAATTTATCGTGTACGTGGTAATACTTTTATGGTATCCTAAATATGGCTTTTGTTAATTCTGCTATGCTATGTTCAAAAAACCATTGAACAGAAGAAAATTCATGAAGCAACTCAGCACAGATTTGGTCACGCCTTGGATGGAAAACAGACTTGAAGCGCCGACATTGAAAAGATCTTAACAAGAATGAATAAGCGAGAAGAAGAACCTGTGCCAAAAAAACGTAAATATTGCGCTTTTTGCTCCTATAAAAAAAGCGAATGTCAAAATTAGTGTGTTATAAATGTAAAAAATCCGTGTGTGGCGAGCATAAGGTTGATAATTATGTGTGTAGACTGCTCCTAAAGTTTAGCTTGTCTTATAAAGTCTGATTAATTTTAATGTTTGCTCTAATAATAACTAATAAGCGTTAAAAAAATTAGATTTTCTAAAAAAAAATATATGTTTCAGTGGATTTTGAAGAAGTTATTTTTTTTTGTTCCATTATACGCATATTGTTTTTTCTTTGTAATAAATGTGATTATAGTTATAATTTATTACAGTTATGTTTTATTTTTAGTTTATATGCCAAATTTAAATTTCTTCTACATAATAAAAATAATAATTAAATACTATTTCTAAAATAGGGTTTTTATATGTGTACGCCTCTGAGACGTATATTAAGGCTTTGTGTACGCCCGAAATAGCTTCTAGGGTTAAGTAAATATGGATATATACTACAGCCATAGGCAGAAGATAGCAGAATCTAAAGCACAAGTGTTTATTATGTTCATGTTTGAAAAACTATCTACAAAGCCATTCTGCATTAAAAGTATTTTAGGTTTTAAACTGAATTTCGTTTCTTCTCTTGCTTACCCTTGCCAATTTTCTATCAACGTTGGATTGTCAGAAAAAATTGAATCTTCATAAAACTGTCTATACGTTTTTTTCGTTTTAGTACGATTGAATTTGCCTTGGCTTGTCTCTTACGTTTGATTTTCTTATTCTTGTTCTTAACATTAGAAACTAAATCTGATTTTGCAAGTTTTAGTTCACTATGCAAATAATTAGTGTGTCTTTGTAAAAAAGCATCAATTCTATGTTTTTCAACTTTCGTCTTAAAAATTAAATGTTTTAAGGTTTTAAAATAACTCTCCGCCCCGGAAGATGATGGCGAAAAATTCTGAGCATAGTAAAAATGAATCATTACATTTGACCACAAAGGTAATTTCAACAAAAGTCGTCTCAATGTGGTTACAAAAGTTGGCAAAAAGAATACATTCTCATTAGAGGAATTGATTGTAGCATCACAATTTTTCTCACTATCTACTATTTCGTCAAACCATTTAAAATATTTTGTTTCTAAGTTATCGTAATCATCATCGTCCACGTCGTTTGTGAGCCATTCTTCATTTGAGGATTCGCCAGGAATTATTACTTCTTTTATTAAATCATTTATATCTTGCTTTGTTCTAAGATAATCAATTTGTTTATTGAGGGCCAGTTGTACAACACTTCTTATAATTTTTTTTTATGATCTCAAAATTATCACACGACTTAATAAAAGCAAGACATCGAATATAGAAGTACTTTACATTGTCTTGAACATTTCTGAAACACATTAGGTGATGTAATGTCTCTATGAAATGGCTTGTATCTAGCCTTAAGTAAGTTCCTGGTAAATCATCGATCTCCACGATTCCTTGTAATAATCGCATAACTTATTTGTAGGTACTCTTTTGTACTGTTAAATTTGGTAAATGCTGCTACTGTAGCAGATATTAATGCTGATGAGTCATCCACTATCACTTCAGACGGTTGAACAAGACGCAATGATGTCCAATTTTGTATCCATTTTAAAATAGTAGCATTTGTGTGAGATTCAGTAATCATCTGAAATATCGGTACAGATTTAAATCCAGTAGTATCAGTAATAAAGTATACATATAAAAATAACTGCTTCATTTGGTAGGGCTTACGAACTGTCAGTTTAAAAAAAATTTAACTTGTTGCATCTAAAGTAATTTTAATGTTTTCAAATTTGGCTGAGTATAGTCTGTAGTACTCAATTTGCTGTTGGGTCCAGTAATGCAAACAAAAATAGGGATGTAGTAGTAAATATCTTATAACATTTTGGTACTCTAATGACTTCCACATTTTTAAAAGTGATGTTAATGGGTCTTTATCGAAACATGTAGACATTTGATCTTCATATTTTATTTGAGTTAAGGCTGCAGATGTTGGCAAAATAGGTGGATAATCAACTTCATCTTTAAATAGTGTTACTGCAATTTTATTACGCGTTTCTGCTACAGATGCGTTCATTAAAGATTTTGCAATTTTCCTTCTAGTGTGTGGGGTCATACTTGCTTTTTTATTTGGATTATGTTTCAAATCACTGTCAAAATTCATAATTTTACATTTAAACGATATAATTTTGTTTGAGAGATCAGAACTTGTCATGGTCACTTCTGCATTGCATTGATTACATTTACCAGAAAAAATAACATTATTTTCTGATCTTCGAAATCTATAGGTAAATATGAGAGTACATAAAATTTTTGTACATAGACAAAACTTTTTTCGCAAGAGGTTGGACCACTTATATTTTGGCTTATGTAATCTTCTTCTAAATGAATATTATCTCTACATGTCGTGTACACTGGCTGTATTTTATTTTTGTCGTAAAGGTCTACATCAGAGGCAAAATTTATTTCCTTTTTAACACTTTCTGAAGCCCCTATATCAGATTTTCTTTCTGTTGATGGAGATTTTGTTACAAAATTATCTGACACTTTAATTGTACGTTTTCAGACGAGGAATTAGTGTAACTTTCGGGTACACTATCAAAAAATAACTTATAATTTCGTTTCACACACAAATAAGCCGCTCGCGGGGATATAACATACGCAAATTCTTGGGCAATGTTTTGGTATAGATTTTTGTTAAATTTTAACTTTGAATGCAGTATGTCTTGATTAAACCTAGTAAATATTTTTTTCTGTATACTCAGATCAACTTTAGCTTTTCGACCTCTTGCCATCGTTCAATGTTGGGTTTGATGACTTTGTACTTACAATCAGTACCTACTTAAGTACTTACTGTTTTTAATTCTTAAATAAGTACTTTAATCATAAAGCAAATTTTACCATTATTTTCCATTCGGTATCCGCTCTTTTTCTTTTGAAATTGATTTTGTGCAATTTGCAATCCTGAAATAATACCTACAGACAAACTTCAATATTTTCATAACATACGATAGCAAGATCAAAATTCGTTATTCGATTAACTGTATTGAGAATAAGCACGAAGCGCCCGGCCATTTCATGAAATGGTGACAGTTTATATACTAATCAATTGACATGTGGAATGTGAGCTAGGCTGTCATTGAGCTGATCAAGTTGGATCAAGGGCCTGATTCAGAAGGCAGTAAATATACTCCTCGATACGGTTCCTTTGTGTGGAGGTTCTTGTCTCTGCAGCTCTAACCACCGGTAGCTTGGACCCCGCTCCCGATACGCGGACCTCTATTTTTTAATACTTTCTAATGTTATTAATGTCTTTTTTTTAAGATTTTTTTTTTTTATATTTATAAAAACTAGATAAGAAATAAAATTAATAAACGACATAATACTTATAATCTGAGGGCCAAGTCACCCGCGTCCATAGGAGAGTACCCAATGTTTGACCCTACACGTGGTCCTCGGGTAGTGCTAATCAGGTGACACTAGCTTGTGACCACCCAATGGGCAAAGACGTACCGCCAAGCGGCCTAGCCGCGTTCCGGTACGATGCTCAGTGTAACCAATTCAGAGGAGTTGGGTCGAAATAGTTGTTCCAATGCAGGCAGACTAGCCACGCTTGCCCTGACATGGGCGTATAGGGAAACTAGTCGCAGAGGGTAGCGGGATCCGAGGCATGGTACGCTGCTGGCCAAGCACAGGTAGTTGGGGGCCCAAGTATTGTGCTAGCACCATCTAGAGACTGAGAAACCAGCGCTCTTATTCCTGTCGGAGACGCAGATCAGATGTCCATCAGACGTGTCATATCTGTCTTACTCAGGGTTTACCCTGAAGCACCACTTCAGACCACGCGCGGGCGTATGCATGGACGCCCGGGACGACATCTGCTATCGGCGTCTCCACAACCTTGAAGACCCCAGGTTCTGAACTCTGTGGGTTATAGCGGACACAGGCCTAGACAAAATTATCTACGCTTGTGTTTCGTTTGCTCGGTAGCGGTGATTTGGAGACAACTGGGCTCACACAGCACCTAAGTGAGGCGGCGGATATGGCTCAACAGCGGTACCCTTCTGCCCAATTGGTGTTACTGGGGGACTTCAACGCCCACTATCAGGAGTAGCTATTCCCATACCAGTGCACAGACCAAGCTGGTCGAGAGACGCAAAAGCTAGCGATTGCGTTAAATCTTACCCAGCTAGTCTAGGGGGCAACGAGGGTGCCGGATGTTGATTCTCACACTGCCAATTGCTTGGACCTTCTGCTGACAACAGATCCCGACCGCTATTCGGTGTCGATTTCTTCACCACTGGGTAGTTCCGACCACTGTCTGGTGAAGTCTGTGTACGTCTACTCCCCGCCACATCCTAGCCCAAGAGGCACCCGGCGGGTATGGCGATACAGGTCTGCAGATTGGGATGGCATGCGATTATTCTTCACATGTTACCCTTGGTAGCCTACTTGCTTTTCTTCGACTGATGCTTCGTCGTGCGCGCACGCCGTGTCGGATGTGTTGCGGAGGGGAATAGAGTACTACATTCCATTCTCTGACATAACAATGTCTGGCGAAGCTCGTCCATGGTTTGGTGCCGAGTGCAATCGCGCTGATGCACTTAAGCACGCGGCGTACCTAGCATGGGTCGAGGCTCGTACGCGCAAAGCAAATGACGTAAGTCAGAAGAAGAGAGCCTTCAACAGGGTGGCCAAGTCCTGCAAGAAGGTGTTGCGGAGGGCTCGGTTTGACCACATTAGCCGAATAGGGAACAAACTTGCTTCATACCCAGCAGGCCGTAATACATTTTGGTCCCTGGCTAAGTCGGTTGAATCGAACTTCTGCTGCCCCTCACTACCACCACTGCTAAGACCCAACGGGACGCTGGACCACTCCGCTGAGGAAAAAGCGAACTTGTTTGCGGAATCTTCACGTCTGGATCCTGGTGGCGCGAGGCCCCCTGCTTCTTTTGGTGGATGCGAGTCAAGAATGTCGAACATTCGCGTTCATCAGAAGGACGTCCGTAGGGTACTGCGTAACCTTGACGTGAACAAGGGTAGTGGCCCCGACGGGATATCGGCAGAGCACAAGACTTATGCGCTTGAGTTGTCTCCGAACTTGGTACGCCTATTACGCCTTTCGTTTTTGACCAGAAAGGTGCCGAAGGCTTGGAAGCAAGCTAACGTGCAGCCCGTGCCTAAAAAGGGTAGTTGAGCTGACCCGTTGAATTATAGAGCCATTTCGGTTACGTCCATACTTTGTAAGAGTATGGAACGTTTGCTGAATCATAAGCTCCTGGCATACCTAGAAGCGAATGATATGCTTAGTGACCGACAATACGGGTTCCGCCTAAATCGGTCAACTGTGGATCTTCTAGCGTATACCATTCACATCTGGAGTGAGGCCATAGAGAAGCACGGGGAGGCACTAGCGGTCTCCCTTGACATCTCGAAGGCCTTCGACAGGGTTTGGCACGATGGCCTTATTAGTAAGCTTCCATCCTACAGTCTGACTTCCCTTCCCACTTGTGCGCTGTGAGGTGTTTATTATATCGCTCCGTTCTGTAAATTCGGAATTTGCATTGTGTGTTTATTCTAAGGCTTGTGAACTGTTCCTAGCTGTGCCATAGTGTATTAAGTGCGTGTTTTGTAAGTTTTTAAAGCTGTCTGTCTATTTATTTATTGCTAATTAGTCAATTTCTCCAGCCTTCGGTAAGTGTATTTATTTTTTTCTGTGTGTGGGTACCGCGAAATAACTTAATCGATCGGTACTTATTTGTTTAATTCTTTAATTTCATTCATTCGCGTTCTAATACTTTTATTTATCGTATTCTCCGTCAATGATGATGTCAACAAATGATGACCCACCAGATCGCGGCGGAGAAATATTTCGTAGAAATACTAAAACCCAAAGGTCGCCCTTGGCGACCTCCGCTAATTCGAAACGTTTGTTCAGTGAAATGTCTCCATCATACATTTCGCCCGATGATAGGTCCAAACGGCTTCATCAAACATTCGAAACCGTGGAAAAATCCTCGCCGATTTTAAATATCAGTGATGTGAGCAATACCGACTATTGTGACTTAGTTTCCGAGGCGTCGCCATACCTGTCTAAAATTAACGACCTAGTGAATGATGGCTCTCGAATTAATGTTGCAAATAAATCAGCTATCATGGATATGACACAGCGTGTCACAGCCATTGTTTCTATGCTGGCCATAAAATCATCATGCAACGAGACGAAGTTAGCCAATACGGAACGCGAATTAGATAAAATCAAGTCGAATAACGCTGTCAATCCCGATCCTGTCAATAACAACAACTGTAAAATTTCATATGCGGACTCGTTGAAACTACGTTTGCCAAAAGTAGCTTAAGCAATTATGCAGTCCCGACCACCGTTACCTTGTGTTGTCGCATACCCTACCGCGGACCGGTCAGCTGACTATAACACTTCGTCCGCGACAAAACAAGCGCTCATGAAGGCAATTAAGCCCAGTGACGACGGTTTTCAAATTGTAGGCGTGAAAAAAACCGCGATATCAGGTGTCGTACTACGCGTTGCTAATGAAATTCAACTTAGAAAGTTAGAATCTGTGGATGCTATCAAGGCCGCTGGTTTACGACTAGAAAAGCCAAAGGGTAGACGCCCTAGAGTGTTAGTAAAGGATGTTTCATCATCAATGGATGATGGCGCTTTTCTGAACGCGCTTTACCGCCAAAATATTAAGGATGAGCTGCATATTAAAGAGGATGACTTTATAAAGTCTACCAAAATTATCCGTAGGCGCTCCTTAGATAACGGTCGAAAATGGATTGGCATTGAAATAGAACCCGCGGTACGTAAACACTTAGTGACTACTAAGGATAAGTTATTTATTGATTGGGCTACCTGCTGATTTATTGATGATGTAGAAGTAGTTCGGTGCTTGCATTGCCTACAGTTCGGTCACGTTAAGAAACACTGCGCTAGTAAGGAACCGACCTGTGCCAATTGTTCGGAGGCACACGAAACAAATGATTGCCCGCATAAGGACGACTTAAATATTAAACCGACTTGCGTGGCGTGCAAACGCTTTAAAAAACCGTGTGATCATCGCTGCGGATCTCAAGAGTGTACTACCTACAAACTGAAACTCGAACAACTAATCCTAAACACTAACTACTAATAATGGATATTTTAACCATAGGACAAATAAATCTCCATAACGATAGGGTGGCGACATCTGTTCTGGATAAATTGATTGTGGATTATAATCTTGACATAGTACTTATTCAGGAACAATACCAAAACGCGCGCTTACGTCACAGGGTGGTTCAGCTGGACTGCAGGGCGCGGACCGGAATTTATGTAACGCGTTCTTCGGGCTTTACTGTAACATCTATAAGTAATCTCATGACGCCTCATTGCGCCGTGGCGGAAGTATCATCGCCTACCTTTAAGGTTTACGTTGTGAGCTGCTACTTTCAATACTCAGACCCAGTTACTCCACATATACATAATCTCCGTCACGTCTTGCGGTCGCTCGCGGGCTGCAAAGTTATAGTAGGTGCTGATGTAAATGCATCTTCTTCCCTGTGGTATGGCAAGGTTCGTTCCACTGATTCCGAACGACGTTGTGCTGTTGAAGATTTTATTGCTGAGATGAATTTATCAATTCATAACACCCCAGACGCACCACCTACTTTTTGTAGCCAAATGGGCGAATCTTGTATTGACGTCACACTTTCTAGTGCAGACGTACGCTTGGATAGGTGGCGTGTCCTTCCTGACGCGTCTTGTAGTGATCATCGCCTGATCGTGTACGAATTTGTTCCTATGTTTACTCAAGGTTCGTCACACTTAATGGGAAATTTTAGATATAAAAGTAAGGGCGCGAATTGGGAATTCTTCGGCTCACTTTTTTCTGGTCATGTCAAAGACTTCACTCGCGATGGACTGTCAGCTGAGGAAAGTGCTGAGTTAATGTCGGACGCCTTCACTTACTGTGCTGACATTGCTATTGACCGCGCATCCATGACCAATATTCGTAGATGTAATTGGTGGAGTGACTACCTTGTTGAACAACGTAAAAAATTTCGTAGAGCTCGTAGACAGCTTAACAAGCTAAAAAAACGTAAGGTTACCGGGGACCTCTTTAATCTTGCTTTAAGTACTTTTAGAGTTGCCAAGTCACGCTACAGAGCATCTTTTGAAAAATGTAAGGGTAATTTATTGCGGAAAATTGTTGATAAACTTGATAAGGAGGGTCCGTGGTCTCCTTTGTACCACGAGTTCAAAGCTAATAGATCTGTCGACCTTGCGTACGTTCAAAACATTAAAGTAAACAATAAACATACAACCGGCATGGAAGAAACAACTGATGCTCTGCTTGATTCCCTTATACCAGACGATTCATCAGTAAATGATAATGAATACCACCAACAGATCAGAGCGTGGGCCACGGTGCCAACTGAATCACCGGAGTCAGATCTTCCATCCACTGACGAATTCATAAACGTTGTCAAGAGACTACCTCTCAACAAATCATCCGGTGAAGATAAAATATCTAATAGAATGATTATAGAAGCGTGTAAGACAGCGGGAGACTCGATCTTATCAGTATATAACCGATGCATTGCGGAAGGTATTTTTCCTCGAATATGGCGACAAGGCTATATACGCATTATTCCGAAGAGTGGCGATAAGCCCCCGGATGACCCTAAGTCCTACCGGCTCATAACCCTACTTCCATCTTTGGTAAAACTCTTAGAGCGATTTATCGTTCCGCGCTTACTACCGAATGGACCTAAATTTCATAATAATCAATTTGGTTTTACTATTGGTAAATCCACCGTCGACGCGGTGCTCTCTGTTCGTAAAGTTATTTTCTAATTCAAATTCAAAGCATTTTATTTCAAATAATCCATTCACAGGCACTTTTGAAACGTCAAGGTCGGTCAGTCAAAAACATGGAAGCTATTTGCACGTACCAAAGCGTAGATCTCTATGGAGAAGAACGTGCAAGAAACTCCACGGACACTCTTTTAAATCATGTTCTGTTTTACAAAATTCCAAGTTACATATACCTACTTGTTGCTTCTGCATGTGAGGACAATGCAAAGGAAAAAAAAGGGCTCATTATAAGAATTTTAAATATAAAGATTAAAATAAGCCAATGGCAGTTAAGAGATGACCAGTCTCAACCGACGGCGCCCGTTCACGAACATGACGCGTGTATCGGCACCCTTCAGCTCAACAATTTCGAAGGGAAACGAATGATCAAACCCACGCGCCGCCATCAGCGAGACATTTGAGTGAGCATGACATGCTCTCAACCACCATGCTCGTTCATGTCCAACAAGTAAAACTATAACTACTCACACAAAATGTAAATGGTTTTATGGTACTCACATTTACAAAATTTGAAAAATATGCTTCTACTTTACACAAAACTATGGTTGTCAATGACCAAATAATGAAAAATAAATTAATAAAGAGAACGATTAAGTTCTTACATCAAAAAGAATAAAAAAGTAATTAATATAATAATATAATTTGTAGGTATATAAGAATAAATAAACGAAATAATGTAAGAACCTCTAAAAGGAGCGAGCATCTCTTCCAAATATAAAAACATAAAAACCTAAAAAGTGGACCTAAGCAGCTGTGACTGTGGAGCAGGACCAGCATTTAGCCAAGCGTTTTTATCGAGGATATAATCTTCCAGTTTATAATACGCTTGTCTACATAGTGTGCGTTTTATGCATGCTTTAAATTTTCTCTCATTCAGTTCGAGAATATCAACTGGTATTTTATTATAAAATTTAATACAGTACCCCATAAAAGAAGTGTGTACTTTGGCCAATCTGAATCGGGGTTGATCTAATTTGTTCCTATTTCTAACTTATCGGAACATAAATATGTGGTTAGAATCTTTCTCGACATTTCTGGCGCTTTTGATAACGCATGGTGGCCGATGCTACTACTTAAAATGAAAAACCGTGGTTGTTACAAAAACATCTATAATCTGATTCTTTCTTACTTTCTAAACGGCTTCGTGAAACTCAAACTTGGACATCATTCCATTAATAAGTCTCTAACCATGGGATGTCCTCAGGGCTCAGTTATCGGTCCATATGTTTGGAATATTGGCTACGATGATTTCCTCGCACTTCCGCTCCCATGCGGCTGCTCATTAACCGGTTACGCGGACGATGGCTTGCTTCTCATTCAGGCAAGTAGGTACTCGGGCTGGCCTCGAGAATTTGGCTGACACATGCCTACGATTAATATCTCAGTGGGGCGATCGAAACCGTCTGACCTTTGCACCGCATAAAACCTATCAACTTATTTTAAAAGGAAACCTTAAATCCTGGCCTAGTATTAAATTTAATAACGTACCCGTTAAAAGAAAAGAATCCGTGTGCTATCTCGGTATGCTATTAGAAAATAACTTTTCATTTATTGATCATATAAAAACAGTAGGTGAGAAAGCAAAAAAGAACTTCTACGCCTTGACGAGAATATCTAAAGCTACTTGGGGTCTATCTTTTCTAACCTTAAAAACTATTTATGGGGCTACCTACTTGGGTTGTATGTGCTACGGGGCACCTGTCTGGGCCGAAAGGGCCATCATAGGTGCGGTACGACGTAAATTGCTTCAAAGCCAGCGTTTGGCTTTGATATTCTTATGCAAGGCGTATAGGACGGTTAGTACTGAAGCGTTACCAGTGCTGGCGGGTGTTCTCCCAGTCGATCTAGAAGTGCAGCGGCGTGCTGCAATGTACTACTACGCTAGAAAGATTACGGACCCAGAGTTCTTACCGCAACGCGGCCGTGCTAAGATCTCTAGATTACTAAAACCCCAGACTGATGTCTGGGAGGAACTTTTATCCGAGTGGCAATGTACGGGAAAATTCCATCAAAGGCCGTCACCTCCACCAGTTTTTTCCATCTGTTCGTGAGTGGCTGGACAGGACATGACTGGAGGTGGATCACTGTGTTGCCCAATTTCTCACAGGTCATGGCAATTTTAAGAGTAAATTATTTTCCTTTAAGCTTGTGGCCTCGCCTTTATGTCAATGTTCTACAGCTGACCATGAATACGAAAAATCCGCACATCACATCTTATGGGAGTGTAGTCTTTGGCAAACTGAACGCAATATTATGTTAGATAGTATTAAGGTTACATCTGGGGTAGTTTACTATACGGACCTTGTTGAAACCAGAACAAATTTCCGTGCGTTCAGGCGATTTTGCTATACCTATTACTGGAATCAAAAGTAGCTCACAATTTAGAACCCATAAGTTTAAGTGGTAAAATATAATCCGTGGTGATTGGCAACTGGGCTTAACCCAGTTGTATTTGTCCTTTGGTGCCTATTGGCCTAGTTCTATTCTGTCTCCTGCTTGATACGGAGGGAAGTGGAAATTATATATATTTTTTTTCCTACTCCTCCGATGTACTTTTCTGATTAATTTCGTTGCAGGATCCAAGACAGTTGAATCGTTTCTCCGGGACTCGTCGAGTTTCATTGGCTCGGCGTTTTTCTGGTGGTCGCCACTGTTGATTCTGGCTTTCAGGAGTTGCAGTGGTTGGGAATGTGTGGCGGGCTTGTCCCAAAAAAAAAAAAGTCTGCCTGCCGAATTGTGTGATTGGATCGCGGATTTCTTGACGGATCGGTCTATCCGAGTGGTCATAAATGGCTGCTCGTCTGCACTGTTAGAAATTAATGCCGGGGTTCCTCAGGGGTCGGTGCTTTCGGCAACACTGTTCTTGCTGCATATTAATGTTCTGCTTAAACCCGGTACCTTTGGGTATGCAGACGACAGCACGGGTCGCAGATCAGGTCTCTCCGGGAGGCTATGGTTGAGCGCTTGAACGTGTCCTTACAGGCTGTCTCTGAATGGGGCGATGCCAATCTGGTCAAGTTCAATGCTGCTAGACCCAAGCGTGTCTGTTTTCCGCTAAAAGAAGCCATTTCCACCCAGCTCCATCTTTCCGGGGTGCAACCGTGCCGACCGACCAACTTGAGCTTCTTGGGGTTACATTAACATCTACTCTCAATTTTGGCATAGAGGCAAAAGTTCAAGTGGCTGCAAAGAACTTGGGGATCCTAGCAAAGGTGAGACGGTACTTCACGCCGGAACAGCTGCTCAAACACTATCAAGTGAAAGTTCGATCGTGAATGTAGTACTGCTCTCAGCTTGATGCCCTTGAGTCAATTGAGAAACGAGCCAAGAGGATCATCGGCAATGATAGGCTCGTCGTAACGAGGCTTCAAAGTCTTGAGCATCGACGACGAGTTGCTAGCCTGTCGGTTTTCTACCGGTTGCATTTTGGGGAATGTGCGACGGAATTGCATAATTTAATTCCGCCAAGCCCGTTCCATCATCGGACCACAAGACGAACGGCGATGCGCCACCGGTACATTTTGGACATCCCACCCACGCGCACAAAACGTTTTGGGAACACATTCATAGTGCGTACAGCTAAGGAGTGGAATTCCCTGCCGGAGTCTGTGTTTCCTGATAGCTACAACCTGGGAGTCTTTAAGTCAAGAGTGAATAGGTTACTTCTAGGTAAGCGTGCTACATCTTCGACCACATCATCGCTTACCAACAGATGAGATGGTCAAACGCGTGCCTATCAATAGTAAAAAAAAAACTTGATTCAGAAAGCGTTACTTCTGGACACCGCATCGCTAGGAGGTTCCTCTTCTGGAGCCCTGAGCGCTGGTAGCTTGGACCCTGTTCACGATTCCGGTGGGCTACTCGTTTTGATATTATTACACGCTACTCCATCTATGTAACAGCCAGCCTGCAAGCTACTGAAGCTAATATGTTCGGAACCCTCAGAGCACGAGTCGCACTTGGCCGGTTTTTTTAATACTTAATGTTTATTAAATTTAATCACTTCTTAAAAAATCAATTATGTACAGTTACGTGAAAGGAAACAGAAGTGTCTGTTGCAGCAGCGGCGAGCGACAAACGACCGCGACGTAGCATACGCTTCAGCAAGCGACAAAGCGTGTCTCTTCTTTTCGAGTAGGTACTCGTAATCATTACACCTAGCGCATTCCAGCAGAGGTGGATCGGAGTCTGAAAGTATAGAAGTCATTTAGATAACTATAATGATATTGACCATAGACAAATTAATTTTATTCAAACTAAATAAACAGAACACATTAGAACTCTAGTTGATTTTCAATCGGAGGCAATTGTTTTCTTTAATTTTAATTTTATCAGGACGTCCTAATATTTCCAATCATTACTGAGTTTGTCATAACGTGATAGATTGCTTAGTTTTAAAGTTATACGGTTTTGTTTAGACAGGGGTCATAACAGCGAAAATTTAATAAAAAGCTATAAAAAAAATCCTTCGATAAAATTAAGCATAATTTCCCTCATTTTAATATGTGCACATTATGAAGACTCACGCTGTATAGGTATAGATAGATCTAGTATCATGAAGGTAAAGCGAAAGCGTAAGTTTCACACATATCTTATTAAATTACTTACCACTCTAGATACGAGTAGTATCACTGCACATGTACTACCCACTTTATTTTATTAATGCACTCGCAATTTGCGCCCGGCCACACCGTTATAATAATAGTAAAAACACGGAACACAAATATTTCGGCTCTATGTTCCAAAACTTACACTCGCTAACTGCCATTCCACACAAAAATGAACCTTGTTACGTAGGTGTGACCTATCGAAAATGCATTCTATGGTAAACGCGTTCCTTCCATTGCGCGGCCGTACTCAGCACTCGGCCGTTGATTGGTTACAGGCAAGGATCGGGATTAAGATTTGAATTGAGATATATAGTATTATAGAAAGCGGCCGTAACTGAATGCAGTAAAACTAGTGGTGGCCTATTGGACAAAATCGATCGATAGTTTCAATTACTTATTTATTTATTTAACAATTTATGTACACACATTTAATAAGATAAGAAGAAAGAAACATAAAAAAAAGTACAAAGGTGATGCTTATTTCAAAAGAAATCTCTTCCAGCATACCTGCGAAAGGAGAGTAGAGTAAAAAGAGATGTAGACATGTAGACATAGTGTGTAACAGTAGCTAAAATAAAAACTATACATATTAAATATGTATAACATACAATACATAATTAACATACTAATACATACTATATGATATAAAAGATAAATAATAATACATACCTATTTGCAACTATGACGAGAAGGAAAGATAGTGATCTTTCACTCTTCTTTTAAAAACTGCAAGAGTTTGGCAAGCCCTAATGTCAGGCGGTAGTAAATTCCACACACAATATCCGAGAGTTCCTGCGAAGTCAAATAGGGAGCCACTTGAGAACCTTGCGAAATCCTGAAACATGATCATATTTTTTAAGATTGAACACAAAACGCTACTTTTATTCATACTTTTATTCACAAAACGTTACTTTTATTCATGTGACGGTGACAGACACAGAAAAATAGTAAAAAGTAGTAGCAAAGAGGCCACATCATAACGCATGGTATTGTGTGTAATGTTTTTTTTTTAATTAAATATTTATTTATAAAAGAACATTTTTTTAAATTTAATATCTATACTAATACTAATTGTGATGTTTGTTGGTGGAGTAAATAAAAGGCGTGTAGTCGCTTAGCTCGTATATTGCGGACTGCCGGCGGCGCGCGGCGGCCGGCGCCTGACCTACCAGACTTACAATCATATAATAAACTATTCATTTTGTTTTAAGGGTGCTCTCTCGAAAAGGCTTAAAAATAGCGTGCAGATGAAGCAGTTTTTCGTCGACATTTACTGAGAAATTACATCTGAAAAAAATAGGCAGTAATCTACATGATATTGCACGTAACTTGGTTTAGCCAGAATTTATGTATTTGTAACACATAATAAGAAAAAAAAAACACCAAATCACCTCCGAATCATTGAGATGAAACAATTTTACTGCTTCATTTTTCAACAAAATACAAGAAAAAAAAATATCTACTGCTGTGCAATACAAACGAAAATAACTTGGTTTTGTTAAATTTTGAAAATATGTATTTGTTTTATTATAAAAAAATAAAAACACGGGTAGCGGAGTGGCGCGCCGAGGTGTAGTTAGCTCCGTTTGTATGCACAAGGTCATTGGCAAATATACAAGCCTTAAATAAAGATTATTATTATAAAAATTATTATCTACCTACATTACATCCCTCCACCACTAATTAACTACAAGTGACTAACTTAATAATTACAATAACTAACTTACTCTATATACCTATACTGATAACATAATAATTTATACTTAACTAATTACTTAACGTACATTTAGCAATTAACAACAATAATTTAATACTTACCTAAATCCTTAATTAAATCCTCCTTCTTCTTCTTAATTCAATCCTTTATTAAACCTACATTTCCTAATGGGGCGAAACTGGGGCCGTACAGGTATATATAGACGGTGGCGTCGAAAACTCTTCTGCCACTGTATCTTGATCGGTCCGATCGTTTTTCTGAGGCGTTGACGACCCAGGCTCCCGCGCAGGCGACGACGATGCCACCGAGACCTCCGGCCGCTCTGACCTGCCTTCGAGGGGCGGCGTAGGAGCTGAAGCTTCTGGTGAACGTGACCAATCTGTGGGGACCACTAGCGAACTCCTAGTCCTTCGCCTAAGCTGATCAATGCCTATGTACTTGTTTACCGTTACTGTCTTGTACCTTGTAATTGCTTGGCCCTGTCAAGTTAACTATAGTACGGGCAGCCATTTCTCCCCCTTTAGATATTGTCGATACCAAATGTCGTCTCCTACTTCCACCCTCCTTTCCGTCCCTCCCGCACTATCAACCTGCCCTTGCTGCACTTTTTGTATTCTAACTTCCACATCGGGTTTTAGCACGTCCAACTTGGTTCGCAACTGTCTTCCTATGAGTGCGACTGATGGGCTTATTCCCGTAGTGCATTGTTCGGTATTCCTATAATATAATAAAAATGTGTTCAGAGCCTGTTCTACACAGTTATTATCTAAATTAGCTTTTTTAATAACCCTTTTTAAAGTCTTAACTGCATTTTCCGCGGCCCCATTGGACGAGGGATGATAGAGGGCTGTAAATATATGCTGGATACCGTCACTTTGTATGAATTGGGCAAATTCACTACTAGTGAACGGCGGTCCATTGTCACTATCTGCTTGAGGATTCCCCATCTACTCCACAGCTCGCGCAACCTCATCATCGTATGGTTCGCTGCAGTACTGGGAATTTGAAATACCTCCAACCACTTGGATGTTGAGTCTACTATAACTAAGTAAGTTTTACCACATATAGGCCCCATAAAGTCTAGATGCAGCCGAGACCACGGCCTGGCGGGCCAGGGCCAAGGGCGGGGGGAGGCGCGCGGCGGGTCGTCCGCGTACGCGGCGCACACGGTGCACGCGCGACACTCCCGCTCCACCGCCTCGTCGATGCCCGGCCACCATGCGTAACTGCGTGCCAACGCCTTCGACTTTACGATGCCCATATGTGACTCATGGATGATTGTTAAAACCTTATTCCTACATCTTTCCGGTATCATCATCCGGTGACCCCACATGACACAACCTAACTCCTCGTACAGTTCTGCTTTCCTATTGAAATACGGTTGTAAGTTTACGATTTCACACCTATCTGACCATCCGTCTCGTAGGTAGTTTAAAATTCTACTTAAAAGTGGATCCCTCTCCGTTTGTTTTTTTATTTCGCTATAATCAAGCAACAACCCGTCTTGTGCAAAGTGTAGGTACGTTTGTTCAGGAATTGACTCCTCCTTCACGTTTTTAACGCTATTATTTTCTGGCAGACGTGATAAGCCGTCAGCACAATTTTCATTCGTTCGAATATATTCTATGTCGTAATTATATGCTGATAATATCACTGCCCATCGCTGCATCCTACTCGCCGTCATGGTAGGTATCCCCGTTTGCGGGCCTAACATAGATACTAGGGGTTTGTGGTCAGTGCGCAAAATAAACTTTCTTCCGTAAATATTGATGGAATTTACGTATACTGAATATAAGGGTTCCCTACGTGTATTCGAAAGTTGTTAATTCGATTTTTATTATATCGAACACGGTATGTCAATAATTCAGTTGTATGATGTTTTATTACATCGATGCTTTATTAGTGCGATGTAACGTTTGTGCGAAACACCCTACAGCGATTGCTCATTAGTTCGACAGTATGTCGGTTCGAAACAACGACGATATAAATTCTCTTTGGTTCGAAACGCCTACTGTTTTCCGTGTCATTTTATTAATAATCTTATTTTGCATTATAGACGTAAAGGAAATACATTATAAATACCATACATATCTTCACGTCTTTTTTCCTAAAATGAGGAAGACAGGTAACTAATTCAACACGTTTAGCTGTGGCATGGGCCAAAGATAACGTAACCGTCATTACGGTTTTGGCTTTTGAGGGTATCAGGCGATTGGCTAGCAACCGGTCACTGATATTGTCTACGTTATCTTTGGCCCATGCCACAGCTAAACGTGCTGAATTAGTTACCTGTCTTCCTCATTTTAGGAAAAAGACGTGAAGATATGTATGGTATTTATAATGTACCTATTTCCTTTACGTCTAAAATGCAAAATAAGATTATTAATAAAATGTCACGGAAAACAGTAGGCGTTTCGAACCGACATACTGTTGAACTAATGAGCAATCGCTGTAGGGTGTTTCGCACAAACGTTACATCGCACTAATAAAGCATCGATGTAATAAAACATCGTACAACTGAATTATCGACATACCGTGTTCGATATTATAAAAATCGAATTAACAACTTTCGAATACACGTAGGGAACCCGAATATAATCGCTAGTGCTTCCCGGTGTATTTGCGAGTAGTTTTTCTCCGCGATGGTAAGCGTACGTGACACATATGCTATCGGGCGCTCGCCCTGCAGCCCGGGCTGCGCCAGCACGCCCCCCACGCCGCACACGCCGCGCGCGCTCGCGTCACACGTCACGATCAGAGGTTTGTTGGGATCGTAGTGTGCTAATACTTCGGTACCCATTAATGCTTGTTTTATCTGTGTAAACACACGCTCACACTGTTCATCCCAGTTCCAGTCTACACCTTTTCGTAAAAGTCTGTGTAAGGGTACTAACATAGAACTGAAAGTTTTTATAAACATTGATTAAAAATTCACCATACCTATAAAGTGTTACGATTATTATAAGTGGGTATATTTATATTGGTGGTGGTATGAAATAAAAGTATTAAAAGGCAGTCCTTACTGGAGCTTGTTGTTTGACTCACGTACCTTCTAACATAACATGGCGCAGCTGGTAACTAATTAATTAAAACAGAACAATAGTAACAGTGGATAAAGTAAAGTTAAACGGACTATAAAAAAGTGCAAACAAATAAATTATAGCTAACAATGGAAACAGTGTTAACACCACCGTCACCGTTCAAATTTGATGAGAACTCGATTGATGTGGCATCTCCGCATCTGGCAAGTTGAGTGATAGTCGACGGCACAGTTGGCGCAGTGGTTGAGCGATCGGCTGATGCGCTGCGTGTCGCGGGTTCGATTCCCGCACGGAACAAATATTTGTATGGCCTACAAATAGTTGTTTCGGGTCTGGCTGTTTGTGTATGTAAGTTTGTATGTTTGTGAACGCACCCACGATATAGGAGAAATTCCTAGTGTGGGGCAACGTTTTATTTAAAAAAGTTGGGAAAGATGGAAGAAGGGAACGTAACTCGCTAATATTATTGGGAGCTTCTAGTTTACTTATTGCTTTTATTTTTGATTTGTCCGCTTTGACTCCTTCTTTGGAAACAACATAGCCTAAATACTCGTAAGTCACTTCATCAACCAAGAATACACAATTTTCTTGCTTTAGCTTTAGCCCACTCTCAGATAGCCGCTGTAAGACTTGTTCGAGCGCGTGTAAATGCTAGCTTTTATTTTTCCCACTAATTATGACGTCATCGAGAAACACTTGCACATTTGGTAAATTGCCCAATAAATTCGTCATTATACGTTGGAAAATACCTACACTTGACGACAAACCGTAAACTAACCTATTATACTGAAATAGACCCCGATGTGTATTGATAACAGTATATTTTTTTGAATCATCTAGTTCTACCTGGTTGTACGCACGTGAAAGGTCAATCTTACTAAAGTACTGTGCCCCGTTAAGGCCTACCAATACATCTTCAATCTTAGGAAGTGGGTATCGATCGATCAGCAAGGCGGGATTCAGAGTCGCCTTATAGTCTGCACAAATCCGCAACGTACCGTCTGCTTTATTCACCGGTACCAAAGGTGAGGCCCAGTCGGAGCAGTCGACGGGCTCGATGACGCCGTCGCGCAGCATGCCATCAAGTTCAGCGTCGATGCGCTCGCGCAGCGCGTATGGTACGGGCCGCGCGCGCTGGAACACCGGCGTCGCCCCCGGGCGCACTCGCAGCGTTGCCTTGCCGCCCCTGTACCGACCCAGTCCGCCACTGAATAACTCCTTATATCTGTCGAGAATATTTTTAATTCCTTCATTAATTTGCACAAATTTATGCTATTCATGCTTTTGTGGGTACATGTAAGACCGGTATTTTTATTTGGAGGTCTGCTAACCATTGTCTACCTATTAAAGAAGTAGTACCGTTTTTTATTCCAAACAATTCTAGATATTTTTCCTGCCCTTGGAATCGAACTCGTGGGCGAATTATTCTTAAAGGTTTAATTTTAGTACCATCATAAAATTTTAAAATTATATCATCATTCATAAGAATATGATGTGAAAAATAACGTTCGTAGGTACAATTATTTATACATGAAATCGCCGTCCCTGTGTCTACCTCCATTTTTATCGCGATATCATCTATTAAAATCGGCAAACTTACGGGCTTATAATTATTGAGTCCGATTAGGTTTAAGCTCTCTTCGATGTCCTCCACGTCGGACTCACTGACGACCTCCGCGGAATACATATTTCCACTTCGTCTACCGCGACGATATGTAGTTCCTCGCGACGATTGTTCGACGTTCTCCGGACAGACCCGACATAAATGCCCCGACCGCTGGCATTTGCTGCACACGAACTCCCTATAGCGACAGCTTGCCACACTGTGGTTAGTGGATCCGCAAGCTACGCAGTTGTTGCAACGTCCCGATGCGAAACTCGTGGTAGACGGGCGCGCCACGCGGTTTGCGGCTCGCCTGCCGGCGCCGCCACCGCCACCGTCGCCGCCACCGCCACCGTCGCCGCCGCCGCCGCCACCAGGCGCGCCGCCCGGGACGCGGCGGCTGTGTGGCCGCGTGCTGCCACCACTCCTGCTGCGACTCGCTCCGCAGCTGTCCCCAGTAGTTGATGCGACCAAATGTACCGCTTCCGCCTTTGGATTGCATGTGGACGCTCCATCCACTGACTGCTGGGTCTCTTTCCGCCGCTTCCGTTGCGCTCGCTATCTTTACGGCTTGTGAAAATGTTATTGAGTCATCCTCCGCAAACAGTCGTTGCCTGATGACGTCACTCTTGAGTCCGCATATGAACTGGTCCCGCAAGCTCTCACTTAAATATTCTGAAAACTTGCAGTTTCGAGCTAATCTTTTTAACTCCGTGACATAGATTGCCACGTTCTCGTCCCCTCCCTGTCTTTTCTACCGAAAACGGTACCTTTCCGCTAATGAAGATGGCGTCGGCTGAAGGTGCTGACGCATTATACCCACGGCTTCACCGTACTTTAACTCCGACGGTTTCTTTGGACTCGATAGGTTGACGAGTAACTCATACGCTTCATCACCAATTATAGAAATTAGGGTAGGTAACTTCAACTCCTCCGCCACTTTATTCACAACAAAGTACATTTCTAACCTATTCACGTAGGACGACCAGTGCCCCGTTTCCACGTCAAATTCGCTCAACTTCCCAATCGACATCTTGACTATTGTTCTTTAACGCACGCGCACTAAAGTGATTGATTCTCGTCGCAACTGTGATGTTTGTTGGTGGAGTAAATAAAAGGCGTGTAGTCGCTTAGCTCGTATATTGCGGACTGCCGGCGGCGGCCGGCGCCTGACCTACCAGACTTACAATCATAATTATTATAAACTATTCATCTACCTACATTACACTAATTACTATTACTAATTACTAATAATATATTGTGGAGGCTTGCACCAGAGGGACGAAATGAGTAAAACAGCTGACAGGTTTATAATGTTATTTATTCGCCGACCGACCCGTATATATACAAATGTTAGACAGAGAAAACGATTCGTTCGAGTCATGGTGAGCTGTCTATGTTTGGGAGTGTGCCGCCACTGACGTCTGGGTACTCGAAAAACTTGTGTCAGTTTCGTCGACGATGTAATCTGACTTTAGTCGATCCAGTGACACTACTGTTGTGCGTGATGGTACAGTCCCAATCACGCAAGCTTGCCTCCGGAAAGTACGCCGCAATCGGCTGCGCAGAATGTCAATTTGACAACAAACATACCACCGCGCATGCGCGGGTAGCTCGCGCATGCGCGGATTAGCGCAAGCGCGCGGGTGTAGTGGCATCTCACTCGCTCGTATACGTTCGATGCATAAGCGTGTCCCGCTTGCTCAATGCAATACGACTGTGTATGCGAAAAGTGTTACACGTAGTTATTGTTTTTAATAATTTATTATGGTTATTTCTTACAGTTTGATTTGTGTTCTTGTGGTGTATGTGTTTGTTGTGTTACTTTTTGATATTTTATTGTTACTGGCAGTGTTTGTTACTTGTTTATAGTATAATACGTATAAACATAAAAATATTTTAAGAACGTAACACTTTTTTACGCGATTGCACCTGCGCGGACTTCACTCGAAGCTAACTTCCGAGAGGCAAGCCACGCTGACGCGACCTGTAACTGGATCTCGTAATACTTGTCATGTCGCTTCAGTACTTCATATGGGCCATCGTACGGTGGCGTGAGCGGCGGTCTGGAGGAATCATTGCGAACGAAGACATGCGTACACGTCGATAAGTCCTTATAAACAAATAGCTTGTCAGCTGATTGCGAGCGGTGCGGTGCCGGTGTGAGTGTCGCCATACGTCATTAGAGCTGGGCTAAGGTTATTGTTTTGTCGCAGGGCAGTGCGTAATCCCAATAATACGGTTGGAAGTTCCTCTGTCCATGTCGTTGTTGCCCCGCGAGCCATAAGCGCCGCTTTCATTGTTCGGTGCCATCGCTCAACTTGACCATTTGACTGTGGGTGGTATGCCGTAGTACGAATTCTGTTGATTCCCATTTTCTTCATGAGTGCATTGAACAATGAAGACTCGAACTGGCGTCCTTGATCTGTCGTGATGCGTAGCGGGCAGCCGAATCTCACGATCCACGTCTCATACAGTACCTATTTGCGCGACGACCTCCGCTGTGACGTCACGGACTGGAACTGCCTCGGGCCATTTGGTGCATCGGTCAATTATAGTGACGCAGTACCGATATTCATTAGACAATCGAAGCGGGCCAACTATATCAGTGTGAATATGTTCAAAGCGTTGTGACGGCGGGAATTGTACTAGCGGCGTGGTTACGTGACGATGTACTTTCGCTCGCTGGCAACTTATGCAGGCACGGGTCCACTGTGCTATTTCTTTATTCATAGATGGCTAAAATAATTTTCTTGTCATCAGTTCTCTTGTAGTACGTACGCCCGGGTGACATAACTCATGTAGCGCTTTGAAGGCTGCGTAACGGTGTCTTGCGGGTAGATACGGTCGTGGTATTGTAGTTGAATGCTCACATGTGATTGGTCGGTTACAACCGGGTGTTGTTATTTCTTTGAATATCAAGTTTGCTTGTTTTTTGAGTTTCTTGAGTTCTTGGTCTTGTTGTTGATCGATGCTTAGTTGATTATAATCGATAGATGATGGACAAATAATCTCTTCGAGTCTTGATAAGGCGTCGGCGACTGTGTTTTGTTCCCCTTTTATGTATTTTATGCTGGTACAAAATTGACTTATGAAATGCAGTTGTCTCTCGCGTCTCGGTGTGTCAGAGGTACTCGCTGTTCTAATAAGACCGTAGGTAAGCGGTTTGTGGTCTGTGTATATTTCGACGTCGCTACCCTCAGTTAATCGGCGACAGTGTTTAACAGCTGTGTACATAGCTAGCAATTCGCGATCGTATACACTGTACCGCCGTTGTGTTGCGCTCATTGCTTTTGAAGAGAATGTTTGTTTGTTTTTTTACTTGAACGCGCTAATCTCAAAAACACTGGTCAGATTTGAAAAATTCTTTCAGTGTTAGATAGCCCATTTATCGAGGAAGGCTATAGGTACGCTAAGACCAATAGGAGCGGAGCAGTAATGAAAATTGTGACGCAGACGAAGTTGCGCGGGTCAACTAGTTTATTTATAAAAAAACATTTTTTGTACCATTTATTTAATTAATTTATTTATTTAACACTTTACGCACACAGATGTACAGAGGCGGACTTAATGCCTGAGGCATTTTCTACCAGTCAACCTTTGGGTGATGCAGAGAATAATACTAGTAGGTGCAAATTGTGAAAAAAAAAAACAGAAACGCAGATTATATAAAATATTAGTTATCTGCACTCCTTATCTTATTCCTCCGTCCGCGTATCTATTTATTTTGTTGCAATACCAACATCGTCACCTTATTTCAACTATTTCGACGTGTCTTGCTTCATTCAGTAGATAAATCTGTAACTACTCGATAAATACTTGTTTCGTTAGAATACATGGTCACCCTATTTCAGTCGCCATCCGCCGTACTTACTTAGTGCATTTTTATAGATAAATCTTGAATCAAGAAAAACACTGACACCATTGCACTGAAAACCTATAACACATCGGGGGTTTTACGAGCTTTCGAGGCTTCTTCCTTGTGGAGAAATCGATAATCGCAATGTTTTGAGGTAATAAGTTTAATTTTCAATTTACTGTATAAAGGGGCTGTCACAAAAAAATACACAATTAAAGTTCGTTTCAGTGTCGTCACTAAACCTTTATTGATTAACGGTTTCTCTGGACTTTTTCCTTGTGGGGGAATCGGCAATTCCAATGTTTTGAGGTTATATGTTAAATTTTCATTTTACTATTTAAAGGAGCCATCACAAAAAAAGATAAAGCAATAAAAATTAGTTTCAGTGTCACTAAATCTTTATTCAGTAACGGTTTCTCTCAGGTCCTCAGTTATGGAGATTACGTTGGCCGAACGTCCTGATGTTCCAGGAACTAAAATTAATTTTATTTTTAACCGGTAGCACTACGAGTAAAAGTAAAGCAGTGGTTGTTTGTCACCAAATCGTCACTAAATCTTTATTCAGTAACAGTTTCTCTAAGGTCCTCAGTTATGGAGTTTTAGGTTGGCCGAACGTTCTGATATCAGGTCGTTCGGCCATAAATAAATAATAATAATAATATAATAACGATTTATTTCTCACCGAAATATAAAGAAAGGTACATAAAATATAGCATCAAATACATAACGTCGAAATTTATACTGCGGGAGACTGGTGCCTAAACTAGACCGCAAAGTCTGTATTTCAGGACACCAGATCTCCATCCATCGGAAACATCATTTACAGAACTTATGTACTCGCTCAATAACAGAGTGCGGTAAGATTATTTCTAGATTCTAGAGATAATATATTATTATATGAAAGGTTAGTATTAATTTAATTTAAGAACTAACTAAAACTAAAAAAAAATACTTGTCCAAGATAACTTGAACACTAATTAGCGTTGTGTGGTGTGGGTGTATGTGTGTGTGTATGTGTGTGTGTGTGTGTGTACACGTGTGTGTTAAAGAATGTACATATAATCATGATATTTCCCCTGTTTATTTTTGTGTAGTAATTCATAAGTGGATAATTCATATGTGGGATGGTAAGCAGGTTATACTGGAGCAGCAAGTAGTTTCTCCGTGTCATCATAGTTAAGGCCTGGAGCCAGCAGCGTACTTTTATTTTGCACTTAATTTTAGTGAGATGATAAATAGATAGTGTTCTATTTATTTTATTGTAGAGAAAGCCACCAAGGCGGCAAAAAAAACGCTTTGAAAACATTGTAGACAGCCAGTTGCGGTGAGGGTCAACGGGATTAAATCGTCTTTTCCCACGGGTTAAAGCTGGTTCAGACACAAGTAGTCCGTGTTGTTTAACGACAGTTTGGAGTATGAACAGCTGACGTACAGTTAGCATTTTGGTCTCTTGAAATAAAAGTACCGTAGGATATCGGTACGGTAAGCAGTGCAACACCTTTATTATACTTCAATGTAGCATCCTCGAGATTTAACTTACATTGTAGTCCGTGTTCCTATGTACTGCATTGCCACACTGTTCCAAGATTAAAAAAAACAAGTTACATCTGACGTCTAACTACCTGTCAGTTGTCACTTCATTCGTGTTTCGTGTGCGGCATTGCTACGACGTTCGATTTCGAACTTTTTCCGTATATCAGTTAATCCCGAGTTTCTTCTAGAAAGTGTTATATAAATATGGGAAAACGAAAACGTAAGAACGAGGAAGACTATTTAATGCGGAAAATAAAACGATATGAAGATAAATTAAGATATGAACGCGAAAAACGTAAGTATTTTACACCCACCCTCCATGTGTTTTTTTTTTTGCGCATATGCTATCTTAATGAGATAACACGCGATGTTATCCTGATACTGAAAGTAATGCAACTTTTTGTTTTTGTTTTCTCTTCAGAAAATATTTCTCCGCGGTCTTCTAGTTCATCGTGTCACGATACATATTATGGAAGTCAAAACGAAGACAAGTACAGTGACCGCGAAGAAATTATTTCGCCCGAACCTGAGCACGTTCAACGTGATCAAGTAATTAAGTCAGTCGCAAATACTGTGTCACAAAATAACATCCCTCAGCCTCTGCCCGTGATGAAGAACAACTGACGACTGACCCAAGTGAAACTATTGAGGCCGCGGCTGATATATCTATTGAAATTTTGTAATTACTTGGAGAGGCTAAAAAATTAGACCCTGAGCTGGGTACAAAAATACCCGAGGAAGTCTCTGAACGTTGGGGAAAGATCCTGCTGGATGGTTTGGCCAAAGATCAAAAAGAAACCTTGAAAAAGAAGAAACTCATAACTAAAAATTTTACCTTGTCTCGAGCACCGACACTAAACCCTGAAGTCGCTTCAGTATTGTCCGACTCGGCTAAAAACCGAGATAAACACTTAAAAACAGCACAAAATCAACTCGGTACAGGTATCGCTGGCCTAGTCAATTTAACAAAAGACCTCCAATCTGTTGATAAGATATAAATCTTAAAAAGAATATCTGAGGTCAGCCAGATATTACTTGACTTACACCATGAAGACACATATAACAGGCGGAAGCTTATTGTGCCCCTTTTGGACAAAAACTTCTGGAATATAATAAAAGGCGTTAAAAGGGACGACCTTTTGTTCGGCACTAAACTTGGAGAGAACATTAAAACTTCAAAAGATATTGAAAAATCCAGTCAACAAATAAAGAAATCTATTGTACCTAACACCATGGGTAACCGTCGACTTGGATTCCAACAGAGAAATGCGCGAGGTCCTCCTCGAAAAATGAACAGTACGAGTACGACGCAAGCACCGGGCCGACATCAGCCGCAGCCATCAACGTCGTCAACGAGGAGGACCCACAGTGTGACGACTCAGCGCGGCAGACACATGAGGGGCAACAGAGCTTACGACAAGAAGAATCGCTATTAAAGGTACCTCACTCTGGCAGAATTAGACATTTAATCGACAATTGGACATCTATAACTAATGATCCTGTAGTGTTAGGTTATGTAAAAGGCTATAAAATCCCATTCATTAGCAAAGTTTATCAAAATATAGAACCTAAGAATCCAATTTCCACATAAAGATAATTATGATGATGGCCATTTCGAAACTTATTCACTGAGGAGTTATATCTAAATGTGATGATGTAATAGATCAATTTGTTTCTCCAATTTTTTTGACCCTAAGAACACTGGCGGTTACAGGTTTATATTAAACTTAAAGGCTCTCAATATTGTTTTACCGATTCGCCATTTTAAAATGGACGATATACGCACTATGTGTAAACTCGTACTACATAATTAATTTATGGCAACAATTGACTTAAAAGAATCCTATTTTTTAGTTCCAGTTCATGAGTCATATAGAAAATACTTAAGGTTTCGCTATGATAAAGTCCTATACGAGTTTAATTGTTTACCATAATATGGCCTTAGTCTATCACCGCTCGTGTTCACAAAACTATTAAAACCAGTCATGTCTCATCTAACTCTAAGAAACAATAATCACACAATAGTGTCATATTTAGATGACGTCACCTGCATCGGAGATACATATGACGCTTGTTCCAGAACAGTTATGTCAGTTATACAAACATTTAAAGAATTAGGCCTCGTGATTAATTTTGAAAAAAGTTCCCCTGAGCCAAATCAAATTCGCAAATTTTTAGGATTTATTATAAATTCACATTTAATGTGTTTACAATTACCATCAGATAAAATTAAAAAAAATACCGAATTAATTTGTAAAATTCGCAAAAAACACATACATATATTCGACATATATAACATATACATATTCGAGACTTTGCAAAGCTAATTGGTTCATTATCAGCAGCATGCCCAGCCATTGCTTATGGCTGCGTATACACTAAACGTCTAGAACGTGAGAAATATCTAGCTCTTTTAAAAGCGAATGACAATTACGACGCAAAAATGCTACTTGATCCAATTTTACAAGACGATTTTTCATGGTGGAGTCAGATATCTAATAAAAATATGAATCAGTTTCATGATGGCCACTTCCACAGAGAAATATTCACTGACTCCTCACTCACTGGTTGGGGCGCAGCCTGTGACGGTGAAATTACTAGGGGGCCATTGGTCCACAGAAGATCGAACACACCCTATAAATTACCTTGAGTTGCTAGCTGCTTTCCTCGGCTTAAAAGCATTTTGTAAAAATGATTGCAATAAGGCCGTGCTACTCAGAATAGACAACACCACTGCTATTTCCTATATCAATAAAATGGGAGGCATACAATTTCCGCACTTAAATAACATTACGCGAGAAATATGGCAGTGGTGTGAGGAAAGACAGATTTACACCTTTGCGTCATATATTAGGTCAAGAGAGAATACTGATGCTGACCAGGCTTCTAGGTATACTAATGTCGATACAGAGTGGGAACTTAATGACAACTTGTTCAAGACCATAACCAATAAGTTTAATCAACCAGATATAGATTTGTTTGCGTCGCGTATAAAAAAAAAGTGTAGTAAATATTTGTCATGGCAACGCGACCCAGACGCTTTTGGCATAGATGCATTCACAACCCCTTGGAATACTTACTTTTTTACGCATTTCCTCCGTTTGCCCTCGTACTTAAATGCTTAAGGAAGATAGTCAACGAGAAGGCAACTGGATTAGTTCTCGTTTCTCACTGACCCAGTCAACCTTGGTATCCATTGTTTAGAAGGCTGGTCGTCTCAGAAATACTTTTCTTTGAACTTAATAAAAATAATGTATTGTCTCCTTACAGAGAACCTCACCCCATGTGGAAAAAACTTACCCTGGCCTGCGCGATATTGTCAGGGAATCATACCTAAGGCGTGATATTCCACTCGAAACTATTGAAATTATGATTAAGTCTCTTTCTAATAACACCATTAATCAATATAACGTTGCACTTAAACGTTGGTATTCCTTTTGTATCGGAAATAATGTAGATTATCTGAACAGTTCAGTTGCAATGATTCTAAAATTTCTGACTAACGAGTTTTATAAAGGCGCTAGCTTTGGGACTTTAAATTCTTTTCGTTCTGCGTTAAATTTGATTTTATCCAACGAACAGATGGAAAATGATTACGTTTCTAGATTTTTCAAGGGTGTATTTAAAATCAAACCAAATTTTCCTAAATATCATACAACATGGGATCCTAACTTGGTGTTGTATCATCTTTCCAAATTATATCCAAATGAAGAGGTACCTCTTAAGGATATTTCTAAAAAACTAGTTACGTTACTTGCGTTGTCCACAGGACAACGAATGCAAACGTTATCTTTAATTAAAGTCAAAGACATTTAGGTTACCGACACTTGCATAATAATTGCCATTAACGAAATAATTAAGACATCAGCACCTAATAGACAGAATCCTCCGTTGGTTATACCATTTTTCATGGACAAACAATCCATATGCCCCGCAACAACCTTAATTTCATATATGGAAAAAACTAAGCTATTTAGAACCACTGAAAACAATGATAATCTAATTGTAACCTACAAAAAATCTATCCATAACTGTACTTCACAGTCCATTAGTCGTTGGATAAAGGAAACTCTCAGTGACAGCGGCGTGGATGTTAATATGTTCTCTGCATAGAGCACCCGCACGCGTCCAGGTCGGCAGCAAATAGAGCAGGTGTCTCAATCGAAATCATTAAAAAGGCCGCCGGCTGGACCGGAAACTCTATTTGTTTCGCAAAATTTTATAATCAACCTTTTGTAACTTCCGTAGAAGATACACGCTTTGCTGAAGCGGTATTTAATTCATAACAGTTATGATTATTACTAAATAGGTACCTATACCTTTTTGTTATGTTATCTACATACACTTAACCTAATTAATTAAGGCTACATTTATGTATCTATGATTAAAATATAAACGAATTAAATACCGTTGTTTATTTTAAATACAGATTACAGCCCCCGACATTCATAAAACTAATACCCCGTTTCACAATGTGCGCTAAACATCTACAATGTAAGTTAAATCTCGAGGATGCTACATTGAAGTATAATTTTATGGTTAATTGAACCTACCTTAAGTGAACTTTAACCAAAATTATACGAGATGTTGCATCCGAAGAGATTTAACACCCCCCCCTGCCCAATGTAACATGCAGTTTACATGAACCCTTTATCATTTTGAAACGGTCCTAGCTCTAAAACGAATGAAGTGACAACTGACAGGTAGTTAGACGTCAGATGTAACTTGTTTTTTAAAATCTTGGAACAGTGTGGCAATGCAGTACATAAGAACACGGACTACAATGCAAGTCAAATCTCTTCGGATGCAACATCTCGTATAATTTTGGTTAAAGTTCACTTAAGGTAAGTTCAATTAAACCATAAAGTATTGCCCTCTGCGTTAGCTCTAGTTCTAATAATGTGTACTTAGGTGCACCACCCCATGACGATATGCAGTACATCAATAAAGACTGAGCCAACGCAAGGTAAATCAGTCTTTTTAGCTTTACATCTGCCACATGTCTCATCGCCTTAAATACATATATTAATTTACGCAACCGATTGCTCAATGTGTTGATATGGTCTTGGAAATTTAAGGCTCTATCAATAATTATTATACCCAAGTATTTAACACTATTTGTCCTCTAGAGGCGGGTGCAGGTGCATGTAGGCCGATTTTGATCAGAACAGGAATGTGCTACTATAGAGTATTTAGAGAACGTTGATGTGGCTTGCATGTTGTTTTTTTATTGAAAATGTAACGTACACCGTTTTGTCCGCGTTTAGTGTGAGAACATTATTATGCAACCAATCCGTCACAGTGTTAAAACCTGACTGAGCAAGGGTGTATACTTCTTGCCATGAATTTGCACTGAATTAAAGGGCAGTGTCATCCGCAAAGCTTATTATTTTACCTTTACAGAGAGGGAGCAAACACAGGTCGTTGAAATAGATAAGAAAGAGGGTCGGGCCGAAAACGCTGCCCTGTGGCACACCATAGGCGACAGAAGTCTCCTCACTGGTGACCTCACCAATCTTGACGCACTGGACACGTTCACTCAAATAATTCTCAAAGAGCTTGAGTTGAACATCTCTGATTCCCAATTTTTCCATCTTCCTGATAAGGATAGGAACAGAAACAGTGTCGAAAGCTTTGGCAAGATCTAGGCAGATGCCCAGGACTTTCTGCCCACCATCCAAGTTTCTTACAATATAGTTTGTCAGATCATGAACTGCATCGGAAGTGGATTTGCCTGACCTAAATCCATATTGTGTGGGTGCTAATATTTTATTTTTTTCTAAATAGTCCACAAGCCGAATGTTCATGATCAAGAGCCTTGGATAGAGCAGGAAGTACGGCTATGGGTGTAAAGTTCGTAACACGGCTTCTGTCCTCACTCTTGAAGATAGGATGTATATTGATTTTTTAAAAGCCCTAGGAAAAGGTAAGAGCAAGGTTGCAGATGTGTGTGAGAGGTGGCACAAATATTTATATCAATGTGTTTCTTTAGGAGATCACTCGATATTCTGTCCCATCTTACAGCACACTCATTGGGCAGTGACATTATCATCTTAGAAACCTCCTGTTCATCCGTTGGTAAGAATGCCATGGATTGCGAGTTTGCGTTATTGGCAGTGTGCGTATGATGATTATTAGACCTATTAACTATGTTTTCAGCTAATTTTTTCCCGATTTCAGCGAAGAATTGATTGACTAAGTTAACAAACTGGAGTGGTGAAGATGATGTCATCAATAGTTGAGAGGAGCTGTTCTTTTTATTGGTTCTGTTTGATATCGTGTTTATGGCTGCCCAGAGTTGTTTGGAATTATTACCAGCAGCACTTAGTTCGCCTTTATCAAAATTTTCTTTTGTCTTTTTTAATAACTTAAAATAAACGATATTCTCAAAATTTCGTTACTAGGTGACGTTTTACATTTTTTGTGAAGGTTGTCTCTGTGGCGAATACATCGAAGGAGGCCAGGAGTTAGCCAAGCTCTTATAATTTTTTTCCTATTTAGGATTTTAACAGATACCGTGTTGGTCTCAAGAACCCGGCCAATAAGACCAATCATTATCTCTGCCGCCACATGAGCATTTTGAGATTGATATACCTATCCAAAGTCAAGTTGCCTTAGCTCTATATCCAACTGATGATAATTGGTGCAAATAATTGTAGCCTTTTAATTAGCTTTTGGTATTTTCATAGCTAAAAATAGCAGGACAGTTTCAAGGTCAGTAAGTGCAGAGTGGGTGACTGACGACGAGGCAGGCAGAGATGTCTTAAGCATAAAGTGATCTAGACATGCTTGAAGTCATGTGGGAAGAGTGTGAGCGGGAAGTAGACCGTGCGAGGCCAGTAGATTAAGGTAACTATGTTTTGATATATCATAACATCTATCGTGGATGTTGATATTAAGGTCATCGGTGATAATTATATTTTTGAAATGCTTGTTGTTCTGCAGGATAATGTCCAAAGAGTCAAGGAACTTGGTGATATCTCTAAAACTTGGTGTATGATATATGGCCAGTAAGATAGTATTCTGGTCCACCTTAATTTGTAGACAGTTAGCTTCCAAGACTCGAGGTTCTTCCACAGAAACTGAGAATTTTTTGTGAACCAAAACGACTACACCCTCATTTTGCGTCAAATTTCTATCAGTCTTAATGTAATTGTAGCCTTGGAGCTCAGGGATGCAGTGTGAATTTGGTAGCCAACATTCGGTCAAAGTTATAATGTCCCACTCCATGTTGGTTCTTGCAAGTATCGTATGAAATCTTGTCATATTTTTTGCTATGCTTCTTATGTTTTGATTGAGCACTAAGTGAGTGAGTAGGATTAAAGTTAAGTGGAATGCAACTATCCAAATCACATGTGAACGAGTCCGACAAAGAGACCGAATCTATGTTGCTGATATTATTTTGTATATTATCGAATTATATTTTACATAACAAGGTTTGCGACATGTGCGTGGTACTGAGATTTGAGGGAGGAAAAATGTTCTGATAGATATGACTAATGACTGCAATGTAGCAAAAAAAAGAAACTGGGAGAATACTATAGTAATTGTGTTGTAATGGTGATAAAATGATTTATATCTTGATTGATGATTGATGTTAACCTTTTGGCTCACCAATGCCCCACCGTTGTATCGCAAATGGAACCTTTTGATTCCACTGGTGCACGTAGAAGTGCATTGTGTGATGAATGAGTGAAATGTGTGTTCAAGTTTAAGTTAGTGAGTTCTAATTTATACAAATGCACGCAGAAGACCATAATCAATGAAGGAATAGATCTTAGAACTATGATAAAAACAGAAAAGTGTTCAATTCGAAGAAGTAGGTAAACAAAAAGACGTATATTTTTCTACTATAGTAATTATTTTTTTAATAGTTGCCCCTAGTCATTTTTCTTGAGTTTTCAGAGCTTCAAAGTTGGACTCCTGAGTTATTGTCCGAGCAGGTGCGCCAACGAAATGCTTCCAACTTTCGAACTGTTCTGTCACAAATTCTTTGGCTGGCATCTTTATGCGTCACATAATCGTCACTAAATACTGGAGTAGCAGCCAGCTCCCTATCTCAACTGGCCGAACGTTCTGATATACATGACAATGCCAGGGTTCTTGCCGCTGGCATTGTACATGAATACCTGAGCGAAATCGGTATTACGGTTATGGGCTAGCTAGCAAGAACTCCGGTCATGAACCCCATAGAACGCCAATGGGATGAGTTGATAAGACGACTCACAGCGAGAGATCCTGCTCTGGAGACGCTAGGCCAGCTTAAACCATCCCACAACACAATATTGTGACACTCATCCGTTCCACGAGGAAGCGTTAGGCAGTCATTAGAGCCAGGGGAGGAAATACATGACAGTGAATAAACTTTTTAAATATTTTTTTCGTTTTAGGTCTTTTTTGTTACATTACTTTTACAAATTCTTCTTAAGAAATTTAATTTTTAGGGTTCCGTACCCAAGAGGTAAAGAATAGAACCCGATTACTAAGCCTCCGCTGGCCGTACGTCCGTCCGTCCTTCCGTTCGTCTGTCTGTCAGTCTGTTAGCGGGCTGTATCTCAGGAACCGTCGACAGCTAGTTCTAATATTATCCCGAAAAATCAGGACGGTAGAGTTTATTTATTTATATATTATGCTTTATTGTACACTAAAGAAGAAAAAAACATAGAATACCATAAACTAAAACAAAATACAATCGGCGGCCTTATCGCGTTCCGCGATCTCTTCCAGGCAACCTGGAATGGAAAGAGACAACCTGGACATGACATGGGGCTGCAATTGGTGTAAACATAGTAAACAATTTAAACAGAGAAATATACGTAGGTAATAAATATGAACTGAAACATTATAAAAATTATACAATATACAATAATATATACACAAATACATACATACTTAATATATAGGAAGAGGATGAGAGAGATGCTTTGAATGACTGGCCTATGTTGCATGTTGGCTAGATCGCTTATCACTTTTTAAGTGAATGTGGCGCTGGCGTAAATCTTCTTGTAACAGCGCGCCGCACGCCGCACGATGCATTACTAAATAAATGTGATACATTTTGTTTTCTTTATTAAGGGACTAACTTTTGCCAGCGCCCGTAAGAATCTTGGTAATTATGCCAACGGAATAAACTACGTGGCCTTTGTGCTATTCCAAGCTGCTATTATCTCTGAACCAAATTTATACCAGATCCATTCAATCGTTCAGGCGTGATTGAATGACAAAAATCTATCCCCCAGACAAACTTTAGCATTCAAAAAAGTAGTATTCATACTGAAGTAAAATGTGTGAGGTATTTGTAGAGCCATCTCCATTGCTGTAGTAGTTAAGGTGGTTCTCATACAACAGGTTTGGCGGATTACTCTTAATGCAAACGAGGCACCAGCCTAAAGGCATGAGCTGCAAAAGGGGCGTGCACGTAAGTTTTTAAACGAGATAACATTTTAGGACGTTTACCTACCCATTTATGTACTTACATAAATTTAAAAAAAAACGACACTTGACATGACTTCGGAAACTTTACGATTCAGCTTAATACCAGGAAATTAAGTATGTTCCTTCAAATGGGATGTTCCATAATTTATTTGCAACCATTTTACCATTTTTTTTTTTTTTTTTTTTAACTTTGGGTGTACCCTAAGTTATCGGCTCAAATACTAAATGAAATAATAAATTATATTCAATTAAATGATTACTTGAAGCTACCCAATTTGGATATTGGGTGAGCTTCTTTGCTTCATTTTTCGATGTACGCGGCTTAAAGCGACTGATTCTGGTCGTCAGATTAGGCAAGATCTGTCACCATCTCATGTTTTTCAGCTTATGCATTTAAACAATGAAAACAATAATTTTTGTCTATTTTCATAACCTGCTGTCGAAGGACTGCCGCCGACTGTCACTGACTGTCTGAACTGTCTCCTGTAATTTGTACGTTAAGTGCCATACATTTATTTTGGTTAAACTACCTCAATAACTTGACACTTTTCAAGAAATTATCATTGCTGGAACTTTATTACGCTTTATTTCTAAAGAAAGATTACGCTAATGTTGAGTCAGAGACAGGTAAATTAATATTCTTAAATCTTTATTTTATATTAATGCTTTGGTTGGCGCCAGATAAAATGTGCAATTACGGTCATTGACCCTCATATATTTACTGACTTTCTTAATATCAAAAACGGAAATAAAGACATAAAGCGACTTATATCGTGTCAAAATCTACGTATAGATTATCAATAGGGTGATTTATAACTAAATATAAAATGCTTGAACTAATAAATGTATACCTAGTATGTTTGTGCTTATCGTAAAATGAAACGTGCGTCTGCAAACGCACCTATTGTATAACTACTGCCATAAACCCCGTCAGCGGATAGGCGTACAAAAACGGTTGTAGCACAAGCAAACGGGTCAGTCGGATTCGAGCTTTGGTAAAGTGCGCCAGCTCCAAGTTAACATTAGGAAAAGGTCGATGAACTTTACTGCAAGTTTATCTGGCGTTTATCATAGTACTTTAGTCTGTTTCTTAATCTTCAAATAAAGAGACTAAATTAACAAGTGAAAATGGCGAACTGACATAGATTTCAATAGTATTTACGCGTCGCGCACTAGAGAATCACGTACTAGAGCGTCGCGTACTAGAGTGTCGCGAACTAGAGCGTTGCGAACTAGAGCGTCGTGAACTAGAACGTCGTGAACTAGAGCGTGGCGCTCTAGAGCGTCGCGCACTAGAGCGTCGCGCACTAGAGCGTCGCGCACTAGAGCGTCGCGCTATAGAGCATCGCGCACTAGAGCGTCGCGCACTAGAGCGTCGCGCTATAGAGCATCGCGCACTAGAGCGTCGCGCTCTAGAGCATCACGTACTAGAGCGTCGTGAACTAAAGCGTCGTGAACTAGAGCGTCGCGCACTAGTGCGCCGCGCACTAGTGCGTCGCGCTCTAGAGCTTAGCGCACTAGAGCGTCGCGCACTAGAATGTCGTGCACTAGAGCGTCCTGCTTGTATTCGAGCGCGTCGTCGGCGAGGTCCTTGTCGCACGGGGCTGCACTCCTCCGCGGCGCGGGCATAAGCGCACTAGAGCGCCGCGAGCTCCTTTTTGGTGACCTGCATGTACACGAGTGCGGCGTCGGCGATGTCCTTGTCGCCCACGGTGTTGTCCACCTCGGACGAGACGCGCACGGGGCTGCCTTCCTCCGCCTGGCGCTGCTTCACCTTAATCTCACGCATGCGCGCCTCAAGGATCCGCTCGCGCTTGTTCTCGCGCTCCAACATCTGCGAACACGAGCAAACACTAAAGAGCATGCCCTCCCACCGCCGCCGCCACCGCCGCCGCCCGCCGCGCCCCTTACCACGTTTAGCAGAATCTTGTCGTTCTTATCCGAAGTGGTCAGGTTTGTGGATAGCTCCTGCATGTAGATGTACCCTTTGCTGTTTCCGCACGTCACCAATGTGCCCTGGACAGAGTACAAAAACAGGATGGTTTTGAAATTAGTTGAATAGCGCCATCATGTTTAGAGTACTAAACATGATGGCGCTGTTCAACTAATTTTGCGTGTGTATTTTACATTCTTTCCAGACAGAAATTAAACTTGAATAACTAAAATATTATAGCATTATAAAATAAAATAAAAATATATATTTATATTTCAGACAGAGTATACAAAAACTTAGAGAAATTAGTGTTAGTACGAGTACTTACATTCTATCTAATTTAACTTAATTACCTACCTACGCCAATGTAGGCCTATTCAATGCCCCACCTGCCCCGTATGGGGCTGTCCCACCTGTCCGCTATATCTCTCAGGATGCTGTCGGGGCTGGCGCAAACCCGGCGCACGGAGTGCAGCGCATCACTTTCACATGTTTGCGTGAACATCAATCTCCGCCTCCGAATGCACTACAGTAGCGTGGCAACCCCATCTGTTGATGGGGTTGTCGAGTACCCTGAACGCATTATTAAGTTGGACTGTATGCCCTCTGCGTATTATCAAATATGCGTAATTAAAATGAACACCGACGCATATTGACTGCCTGGTCCAAACTATGACCGTTTATTTGTAGCTAAAACAATTCGGTGCTGTAGCAAGAATCGGATCAGAGATGACAGAGATAAAGTCTACAATGGAGCGAGCTTACCCAGAAGGAGCTTGTTCTCTCTAACTTTAAGAGACAAGTGTTGTTGTCTGCCTACGTCTGTGTTTCAGACGCAGGCAGAAAACAACCCTGATCCCTAATCCCTCCAATCCCCAATCTTAAGAGTTCCACCCCTTTGCTGTGCGCATTATAAAAAACGTTTGGAGACGCGTAGTGCAAATCAAGGTAGGGATTGTAAAATGCAGTGCGTCTGGATGTTTGTTGGTAGAAGGGGGCCGGTGGAATGAGGTCGTGGAGTTCTTGGGCGCACTCACCGAAGTACAATCTGTAGAAGACCGACAAGCGGCAACCTTACAGCGATGAGCCAAGCTATATACACTGGTCAGCAAATAAACCGAGCCACCCGCTACCTAGGAACTCTGATTCGATTTTCTCAAAAAGTATAAAACTTACAACTATCAAAGTTATACCTACAAAAAGTGCGTTTCATGGTGATTAAAATGACTACAAATTAATTCGAAAGTACCGTCAACTCACATTGTAATCAAGCAACAAACACAATGCTAACGATTTGCTCTGTTTTTTGCCTGCTTTTTCTCTACAATGAGGGAAGTCGGATATTTCTTATCATTTCTTTAGTTTTTGTCCATCGTTTGCTCAGACGCGTGTGTTTTTGCTCCTTTTTTCGATTAACAATGGATACAACACCTCAGGAAGCAGCTCAAGCTGTAGCATTACTTTAAGCAGGCATTGCGCAACGTGAAGTCGCTCGAAGGCTTCGAATCAGCAGATCTTCGGTGCAACGAGTTTACAGACGATACCTAGAGACTGGAGCATTCGATCGCCATCCAGGTACGGACAGACCTAGGGCTACATCAGCAGCAGATGATCGTTATATCCACCTTACTGTTCTGCGAAATCGCCACCTCAACGCAGTTCAAGTCCATCAAAGTCTGCGTGACGAACGCCAAGTGGTCATAAGTTCAGATACCGTCAGAAGGAGACTTGCTGAACGGAACCTGACCCCAAAAAGAGCTGCAACAGGCCCAGCATTAACGGTAGCACACCGTCGAGCACGACTTGAATTTGCTCGAGAGCATAGGGATTGGACATTAAAGCAGTGGAGTAATGTACTCTTCACTGATGAGACCAGGGTGAGTCTACATGGAAGTGATCGACGTCAGAGAGTATATCGTCGCCCTGGAGAACGTTATTCTCAGTGTTGCATCGAGGAAACTGTTGCTTATGGAGGAGGATCTGTAATGGTCTGGGGCGGCATCTCGTTAACAGCACATACAGCGTTAGTTTTCATCGAACCGACGGGCCGTACACGTGGACTGACTTCTCATCGCTACATTACTGAAATTCTCGCAGACCATGTGGTACCTTACGCAGGATATATCGGACAGGATATGCAATTGATGCATGATAATGCACGGCCTCATGTTGCTCATGTGGTGACCCAGTATCTACGCGACGTCAGCATTCGTACGATGAACTGGCCAGCTCGAAGCCCGGACTTGAATCCGATCGAACACTTATGGGATGAGCTGAAACGTTGGGTTCGAGCCCGGGTACCTGCTCCAACAAGGCTTCCAGAGCTGCGAATCGCAATTGAAGAGGAGTGGAATACAATTCCTCAAGATTTTATCGTCAGGCTCGTAAGGTCGATGAATACAAGGATGCTGGCAGTTATCCGAGCAAGGGGAGGGAATACGGAATATTGATCAAAAACTTTTTTTGATTTTATCTTTGTTTTTGGCTTTAATTTTTTTTTTCACTTTATCATTACTAACGATTGTCACGACTAGAAAACGACTCTTCTTTGTAAAATCCTTAATAAACACTGAAATAATGATTAAAACCAATGAATTTCCTTTCATTTTAATCACCATGAAACGCACTTTCTGTAGGTACAACTTTGATAATTGTAGGTTTTTTAGTTTTTGAGAAAATCGAATTAGAGTGCCTAGGTAGCGGGTGGCTAGGTTTATTTGCTGTCCAGTGTAGCTTGACATCAACCAGTTTTACGTCACCGATGAATAATAATAATAAAAATAATATAATGGCCAATGGCCTGATGGCCAAAAGCTTCGACGAACATCTGTCGAAGCTGGCGTTACGCGGTTGGGTAACGGGCCTGATACAGAAGGCGTACTCCTCGATACGGCTCGTATTGTGAGGAGGTTCCTTTCTCTGGAGCCCTAACCACCGGTAGCTTGGACCAGACCTGCTCCAGACACCGGCGGACTTCTACTTTTTATATTTTTAAATGTTTATTGTTTTTTTATAGAAATATTTAAAAATGTAAATAATATGTATATATTATATATATTAATAAATGGAAAAAGAATAATATATCCAGGGTGTCGACAGACCCAGGTGAACTACGAACCGATAAGGATCGAACGTGGCATATTTCTGGGTGACAGTCTGTGTCTACTGTGGTTTTGTCTGGCCCTTAACCCACTCAGTACATTGTTGGAGGGTTCGGGCCAAGGCTACCGGTTGAGAAGAGGTGGTCAGGTCATATCGCACCTCCTTTACATGGATGAATTGAAACTCTTTGCTCCTAACAACTTGCAACTGATGAAGCTTTCAGTAGCTTACAGTAACAGAAACCTTCATTAGCTTCATCATGACAAATGTGCGGTCATGCATGTAATAGAGATTATGGAATCCGTGGGAACACAACTCTCGGATTCCACAGAGCTTAGGTCCCTCTCCTCAACCGAAACTTACAAGTATTTGGGTATGTCGGAAGCAATAGGCATCAATGCTGTTGATATGAAACAATCGTTGAGGGAGCGCTTCTTTGGCTGCCTGAACAAAGTACTTAACAGTTTTTTATCAGGCGGAAACAAGGTGCGCGCCTTCAACGGTTGGGTCACGCCGGTTTTGATGTATTCTTTCGGCATACTCAAATGGACTCAGACGGAACTTGACGCCCTGGATAGGAGGGTACGCTCACTGCTTACCGCAAATCGGATGCATCACTCATCGTCATCGGTGATGAGGCTGTGCCCGCGGAAGTGCGGGGGTCGTGGCTTCTTAAATGCTAAGACCCTGCACAACCGCGAGGTATGCAGCCTTAGGGAATACTTCCTAGAGGCCGACGTGGATATACATCGAGATGTGGTAGCGGTGGACACAGGCCTTACCGCGCTCTCCTTGGCTAACGAGAACTGCCGCAAACCTGTGGTATTAGATACTAACGACCGCAGGGAGGTATGGAAGAGCAAGAAGCTTCACAGACCTTTTATCGGGTAGGTTCTTACCGTCCGTAGCTTGGCTGCGTTTTGGCGACCTCTTCGGGGAAACCGAAGGTTTTGTCTGTGCAATTATAGACGAAGTTATAATGACGAACGACAACCGGAAATACGTTGTAAAGGACGGTACGGTTGACATACATTCAGTCAAAAAAGTATCGGGAATGGATGATTTGTTTATGGTTCCAAATTCAAATTTTTGTTTTATTGTAGTTGTTAGATTGGCACAACTGTTTTCCATTTTGGCGCGGAGTTTGAGTTGCATCTGTTATTTATATTAAATACAGTGCTGGTTTTAGTAATATCATATATAGTGTGTATTGCGAATTTCATAATGGACAAAAATATCGAACAAAGAGTTTGTCTTAAATTTTGCATCGCCAATGGAATTTCGTGTTCGGAGTCACTGAAAATGTTACAGAAGGCTTACGGTGAATAGATTTTATCAAAAACTCGTGCTTATGAGTGGTTCAAAGCGTTCAAAAGCGGTCGAGATGTGATGGAAGATTTGCCTCGCTCTGGTAGGCCGTCAACGTCTGCAACTGAAGTTATCATCGCAAAAGTGAAGGAAATAGTGACTGAAAATCCCCATTCAACTCTGAGAGAGATAGCCACCGAACTTTCTGTATCTCACGAGTCGATCCGTACCATTTTAACTAATCATTTGGGTATGAAACATGTTGCTGCTCGGCTAGTCCCAAAAGATCTGAATTTTCTCCAAAAACTCAATCGCATGAAAGTCGCTGAGGACATGCTAGAACGAGTCAGTTCGGACCCAACATTCATGAAACGCATTGTTACTGGTGACGAGACGTGGGTTTACGAGTTTGACATGCAAACTAGTCAACAAGCTTCGGAGTGGCGCCTGCCAACTGAACCGAAACCGAAAAAACCACGCCAAAGTCGATCAAAAGTCAAAGTCATGTTGACTGTTTTCTTTGACTATCGCGGTGTTGTGCACTCTGAATTCTTACCGGAAGGTCTAAAGGTAAATAAAGAATATTATTTGAGCGTTATGCGGCGTTTAAGAGAGCAAATTCGACGAAAGAGAGCAAATTCGACGAAAAAGGCCAGATTTGTGGAAAGAAAATTCTTGTATTTTGCACCACGACAATGCGCCTTCGCACAAGGCTATCATTGTGAACGAATTTTTAACCAAACACTCAACAAATACCATCCAGCAACCACCATATTCACCAGATATGGCTCCTGCTGACTTTTTTCTTTTTCCAAAACTCAAATTACCACTTCGTGGCACCCGTTTTCAATCGATAGAAGACATAAAGGAGAATTCGCGGCGAGAACTGAACTCAATTCCGGAAGCAGCGTTTAAAAAATGTTTTGATGAATGGATTATTCGTTGGCGCAAGTGTATCGTTTCTGAAGGATCATACTTTGAAGGTGATAAAATAAATTTGGATGAATAACAGACATTTTGTGTATTATTGATCTTTTCCCGGTACTTTCTTGACAGAGTAGTATATCGGGTATGTCACTGGCCCGGGGAATCATCCACCACATTATTTCTGGTTGTTTTAGTCTGGCTAACGGAGACTATTTGCACAGGCACAACCTTGTAGCCAGGATTATCCATCAGCAACTTGCTCTCAAATAAAATCTTGTGGAATCTGAATTGCCGTACTATGGGTATGTGCCCGACCCAGTTCTCGAAAATGGCAGTTGTACATTGTATCAGGATCGGATAGAGCGTCGCGCAATGATTGTTGATATAGAAGTCCTTCATGACGAGAGCCTCGTGAAGTCTGAGAAAGATAAACAAACGAAGTATCTTGACTTGGCTCGCGAAAAATAATAATAAAAGTTAGGTATTTTGGAACAATAACACATGAATACACCAGGTAAAACGATCATAACTGCAATAATATAAACTATAGCGCAGCTAACAACGCCCTTCTCTAAATACAGAATGGAGTGATGTTCCATAAAAAAAGAGTTAAATGAACCTGCCCAGCCTTTTCCCAACTATATTAGGGTCGGCTTCCAGTCAAGCCGGATTTAGCTGAATACCAGTATTTTATGAGGAGCGGCTGCCTACCAGACCTCCACAACCCATTAACTGGGTAACACGCTACTTCGTGGCAAGTCTGGAGTCAGATTTACTGGCTTCTGACTAACCGTAACGGCCAAAGATCTACAAATGACAGCCGGGACCAACGGCTTAACGTGCTTTCCGAGGCACGAAGGAATCTCGGTATGTTAAGATGGTCACCCATCCACACCAACCAACCTTGGCAAGCGTTGCTTAACCTTGAAGATCGACCCGTGTGGCTGTTATTATTTAGCCACGAGCTCCTCAAAGAGTTAAATAGGTAATAATATTATAGTTAAAAGTTAGTTATAATAATTTAATTTTAATGAGCTTCTTAGCTCTGCGATCCACCGAGTCAAGCGCGGCAATCCTATCACCAGTACCAATGGAGTAATTCACGTCTCCTAAGATTGAAGCCGATTCCACTTATAATTGTGGTAGGACGGGAAAATTTAAAATTTTGGCAGCCGAGTCAGTAATAACATTACCTAATCATTCCCCGAATCGAAAAGAGCTCAAAAAGACACAAACTTACCATCTTGCACAATGGCAATTGCTAATAGAAAAGTTACGTAATTGTTATTAGAGAATCGTGAAGAGGTTGGGTTTGTCTCGACCGGTTTATCTTTGTGAAGTAAAGTGTGAAGTTTATGGTTACACTTGCACGAAAAATAGAAGTACAACTTTTTAATTGATGTGAAACTCGAAGTCAATCGAAACACCAATTACTTTTGCTTGAGATAGATATCCGCTCATCTACTGGTATATCAAGAAATTACTGACATGACGATATTGAATGAGCCTTGCCACAAAACACGCACTTAACTGGCGTAGGAAGTCTAGGAGTTTTACCGCTTGCAGTACTAGCGGCGGCAACTTGAGGTTTTTCTGTTCTGCTAACAAGCGCATGAGAAACGTTAGCCCGCTTATTTGTTTGAGATGATTTTATAGACCGTTTTTGTGGCTTACTGGAAGTTCTATTATTAGTTTCACAAAAATGAGAATCGCTTAATAGCACATCACCACATTCCAAGTTTTCATCGTCACATTTCAAGTGTACGAATGATTTCAGCTGCGCATATGGATGAAACTCAATAACAGGATATTTTTCCTCGAAGTCGCAGTGCAAGTTTGAATCTATTCTAGAGAAAAGGTGGTAAACTAATACAAAATCCCATCGGTCTTCAAGTAAAATAATGGTTTTTAAAATACTTAAATTATCCTTAAACAAATCCAATGATTTTCTTAATAAATTACCGTCAGTAGTATAACAGTTAATGTTTTGAAGGTGATGATGATATAGGTGTTATGTTGGGAGACAGGGACACAGCATTGAAAGTCGGTGGTTGAGCAAAGACTGGTTTATTGTTCTTTGTACATCTTTTTTTTTACTATTGATTAGCACGCGCTTGACCACCATGTCACCTGATGGTAAGCGATGATGTGGTCGAATATGGAGCACGCTTGCCTAGAAGTAACCTATTCACTCTTGACTTAAATACCATACCATGTTGTAGCTATCGGGAAACACAGACTCGGCAGGGAATTCCACTCCTTAGCTGTACGCATTAGACATGTTTTCCCAAAACGTTTTGTGCGCGTGGGTGGGATGTCCACCATGTACCGGTGGCACATCGCCGTTCGTCTTGTGGTCCGATGATGGAACGGACTTGGCGGAATTAGATTATGCAATTCCATCGCACATTCCCCAAAATGCAACCGGAGAGTTTGGGCAGCTATTCCGGCGTGAAGTACCGTCTCACCTTTGCTAGGATCCCCAATTTCCTTGCAGCCACACAGCACAGAGTAGATATTAATGTAACCCCAAGAAGCTCAAATTGGTCGGTTATCGGCACGGTTGCACCTCGGAAAGATGGAGCTGGGTGGAATTGGCTCCTTATGGCGGAAAATAGACACGCTTGGGTCTTAGCAGCATTGAACTTGACCAGATTGGCATCACCCCATTCAGAGACAGCCTGTAAGGACATATTCAAGCGCTCAATCATAGCCTCCCGGAGAGACCGAATCTGCGACCCACCAGCTCGTGCGTCGGACACGTATCTCTCAGCAACAGTGCTGTCATCTGCATACCCAAAGGTACCGGGTTTAAGCAGATCATTAATATGCAGCAAGAACGGTGTTGCTGTATCTACATATATCTCCTGCCTACTTTCACATGCACTATTATAATAATTATGGAACAATCATTTACTTATACTAACAATCCCCTTATTAATTAAATCAAATCAAGTTTTATATTACATTGTTTTTGTGCATATAATAAACATCTTATATATTTTCTATTTTCAGATTCTTTGACAACAAAGAACGGAAAAAAAATTAACTACAGTATATTCACTTGATTTTTACTTACTTCATACAACAACAGACTCTCACCTGTATATATACGTAATAGAATAGCAACGATTAATCATGATTTACTATAATTATTTAACAGTATAATAATTTAATTGAATAATATAATAATTTAACAGGAAATAATTGAATTGATAAATATAATAATTAAAAAGTAACAGTACAGTAATTGAATAATGTAATAATTTAACAATCACATCATTCATATTATATAATGGTATGATATTACATGCTATATCCCTCTCATTGTTTATTTAGTTAAAATTAAGCATGTCGCAGAATCAGCAAAGATGCACAAATATTTTCGATTCACTATTGATAACTGTTCATTTAGAATAACGCCATCTATTATCGTTTGTCGGAAACGTCAAGCAGTGTGCTTAGGAGAGGTCGGTACGGGGCGTGGCTTGTTTGACAGCTGTCGGCAGATATTCGTTTTGACATTGAATGGATTTGAATTGAGGGATGACACTTTTGAGATGGACACGAGGGCGAGTGGTCGTTCTGCCAGCCCGTACCGAACTTACCGCGTTTCCGTAGTTTTAATCTATTCCCATCGCCTTAATCTTTAGAGATTTCTTTATTTTGTTATCAAGAGTGATAAAATAGACAATTGTGGCGTAGCAACACCTACGCCACGTCGAACTAAGATTCTGATGACGACGTACCTCACGTGGGTGAACTAGCTCCGTTAAGTACGTTTTTTGGCTCAAGTATTTGCCACTTCAAACTTATCAAAGATTCATTTGCATTAGTGTTTGTTAGAGTTAGGTTTTATACTTTTTACCAATTAGCAATTCGACTAATCAATGGATAAGTCACGCATCAACACCACCAGGCCCAGATCACACAAACTAGGGTTTTTCAATGCCAATGGCATTAGTAACCAGCGCGATGAGATCGCCAAATTCCTCCGCGATCATCAGCTAGATATCCTCCTCATACAGGAAACATTCCTAAAACCCCACCGCAACGACCCTAAAATTGCGAACTACCGCATAGTTCGCAACGATAGGTCGCGTTGTCACGGCGGTGGCATTTTCATATATTATAAAAAGGAGCTGTACTGCATCCCCTTGATCCCTTCCACACCTCGCTCACTGCTCGAATACTCAGCCTGTCGGCTAGGCATGACTGGTCATCAACCGATCACCATCATCTCCGCCTACTACCTACCGCCCTCGACCTCGTCTTCCACGCCTGACGACCCCATCGCGTTCGCTAGCGACTTCACCACCCTCTTTGGCTTGAGTGACTCCGTTATTTTAGCGGGTGACCTCAATGCCAAACATCCCGCGTGGAATTGCAACACTGCAAATGCCAGAGTCAGGGTAGGGTACAACCTAGGGGAAACCCTAAACTATGACGTCATCGCTCCGATGACTCCCACTCACTTTCCTCATGATCCCAACCAGAATCCCGATGTCCTCGATGTGGCGTTGCTGAAGAATGTAAACCTCCGTTTGCAATCTATAGAAACGCTACATGAACTCAATTCTGACCACCGTCCAGTGATCATGCACCTAGGCTCCCGCTCGGGTCAGCTCGACCCCAACCAGCCTCCCCCGTCTCAAGTGATCACCGACTGGAGGAAAGTAAGCGAAAGGCTGAAATCCACCACGTCGCCTCACCTAAACGCTATCCCCGATCATATTGTCTCAGTCGCTGACACGACGGTGGCGATCGACTTGCTTACGGATCACGTACAATCCGTCCTGAACGAATGTTCAAGGGAAATTCCAGTGGTGGAAGACCATCGCTGGAAGTTCCCGGACGATGTACGAAGTCTGATAACCAAGAAGAACGCAGCCATCCGTGCGTACAGTTCTTTTCCTTGCGACGCGAACAAAGCTCACATGCGTAACTTGCAGCGTGCTGTGAGGAAACGCACTTCTGAGCTGCGTTCCGCGCGCTGGGACAAGACGCTAAGTGAACTCAAGCCCACCCACCTCGCCTTTTGGCAACTTCAGAGGAAGTTACGATCCAAAGAAGAGGCCACAATGCCCCCTCTCATCCGCCCCGACAAGAGTGTCGCATTCGACAACTCTGATAAAGCGGAATGTCTGGCCGACAGCCTAGAGTCCCAATGCTCTCAACCAGTAGACAAAGCTCACCTCGATATGGTGGATGCCGAAGTCGAACATAGAGCTTCCCTCCCACCAGTCGAAGATCCTGATGATCCTGTACACCCTGTCACTCCCAAAGAGGTGGAGGATATCATCAAAAGGCTTCAGCCTAGGAAAGCCCCTGGTTCAGACGGCATCACCAACAAGGTGTTCAAACTCTTCCCCGCCCAACTCATAGTGCTAATGACTGCCATCTTCAATGGCGCATTAAGCAATAACATGTTCCCCCAAGCATGGAAACAGGCCACTGTTATCGATATCCCTAAACCAGGCAAGCCCAAGTCTGATCCCGCCAGTTACCGTCCCATCAGTCTACTCAACGTTCTTGGTAAAATCTACGAGAGGCTTATTTACAAGCGGCTCAAAGATTTTGCCGAAGCAAAAAGTCTTATCCCTGACGAGCAGTTTGGTTTTCGAACCAAACACTCGTGCATCCAACAAGTCCACCGCATCGTCGAACACTAAGCGCTGGCTTCCAGCGCGACTCGATGACAGGTGCCTTGTTCTTTGACATAGCGTAAGCATTTGACAAAGTCTGGCACAATGGCTTAATTTACAAGCTATACCAACTCGGCGTGCCTGACCGCCTCGTGCTTATCTTGCGAGACTTTTTGTCAAACCGCACCTTTCGCTATCAAATCGAGGGTGCACTCTCGTCCCCTCACCCCATCCGAGCAGGAGTCCCCCAGGGCTCAGTGCTATCCCCCCTAATCTTTACGCTGTTTACCAGCGATATCCCCAAGAGTAACAAGGCCCAGTTGGCCCTTTTTGCTGACGACACGGCCATGTACAATACCGGTCGCGACCCTGACTCTATCGCTCGCACTCTCCAAACTTACGCAAACATCTTGAGCAGATGGTTCAGAAAGTGGAGAATACAGGTAAACCCCGATAAGAGTCAAGCGGTTTTGTTTTGGAAACCGCGGCATAAGCCTTTGCCCAAGGTAGGCTTCACTTTATCACGACTGCTCGCAGCAAATTGTCACTCAAGTGCAAATTGCGACTGACATCGCGGTCATCCGTCCCATCATGACGTACGCTTGCGCTGTCTTCGCACACGCAAAGCCTCGTTCCAAAACCGTTTCCTCCGCAAGATCACGGGAGCTCCCTACTATGTCCGCAATGAGACTCTCCACGTAGATCTCAAACTGCCCACCATACAGCAGCTCATGAAACGCATTACAAAGCGTTTCTTCGATACTGCTGTCAAACACCGCAACCCTCTTATTGCATCGGCCGCCCGATACGAACCCTCCCGCATCTCAAAGATCCGCCGTCCGAGGCACACCTTAACCACCCCAGATGACTTTACCACTCTCTTACAGGAAAGTCGTACAGCAACAAGTACCATTAAAACACAACCGCCGTCCTTCCGCCCTCGCCGCCGAGCCCGTCGCGATTTTCTCTTCAATGTCCACCCCGACCCTTGCTCGAGCCAGCCCGCGCCGCTGAGCCTGTAGTTTTAAATTCGCCCCTAAATAATCATTGTTCGAACCAGCCCGTCCCTAGCTGTCCTCCCCCAGCGACGCCCTAAGCCGAGGTCCGTACCCCACAGGGGCTGCCCTTAGCGTGTAGTCGCTTAGTTTGTAAGTTTTTAAAATAAGCCCTGGCTGGAGGCTTTAATATTTATATTAAGGCCACCACAGGAAAGTCCGGTTCAGCAGTCGACAACCTCCTAGGTTGACCTGCGAGAGGCCACACATAAAGAAAAAAAAAAAACCTCACGCCATAGTCACATTCCGCTCGCGACGTTCGCCCTTGACGGACGTGCCTTCCCGCTGCTCCGTGACTCTCCATTACGCTCGCCCGCTCCCGTCTCGCCTGCCGTGACGTCATCTGATCCGATGCCGTCTTTATCAAGGCGGCTGACGATATATTGTTTCTTCATCAGAGTGGTCACAAAAACGTAGTGCCCCATCAGGGGAAATCCACGTTTCTCGTGGTTACTTGGTTGAAACCTTACGGTGTCAACGAAGCCAAGTATGTGTGGACCCGACACATACTAACCATCTCAGGGAAAGGTAAGAGTCGGAAGGGCATTGGACCCGCGGCCTTGGGGGATCTCCTAGTTGCGACCAATTGCTTTACCTCGCTCTCTTTCAGCTACACACCTAGAGCTGGTTGGGTGTGTCTACCCCTTCACTCTAGACCCAGTTAGGGCCCGGTTAGCACAATAAGATTGGCGATCGGTTACAAGCTTAGGGCTCACCAATAGGTACTCACACCATTTCCCACAAAAAAATCCCACTATGATGACGGATGCCGTTATTGTAGCGTTCGTCAGGAAAGTTCTCTTAAAGGACCCCGACTTTCTTTCCAAGTATGGCAAGGAATTCACGGAGATGCAAACAAAATCAGCAACACTCGACTCGATGGCTGGGGATGCACCCAGCCATCGAGTCGAGTGTTGCTGATTTTAGCGACGCTTTAGAAAGTCCCCTTTCTTCCCCGTTTGCAGAAAGGCAAGCTACCTCAAGTTGGGTACCAAAACCGGTACCACTTATCGCCACCGTCCCTACTATCAAACCGGCTTTTGTTGCCGCCGCCAAATCCTCTATTGTCCCAAAGACAATAGACAACGCGGCTCCCACCCCCGTCTCTTCCAAGAAACCGGCCTTTGTCGGTGCCCCCGCCAAATCCTCTATAGACACCGCGGCTCCCGCCCCAGGCCCTTCCAAGAAACCGGCCTTTATTGCCGCCGCTGCAAAACTCTCTATTGTCCCAAAGACAATAGACACCTCGGCTTCCGCCCCCGTTCCCACAAATTCTAATGACCCGATAGACATGAACACGTCAGTGCCATGCTCGAACCCGCCTTCTGACTCAGAAAGCAGCTCTTCCGATGCCTCATCTTCTGAGGATGACTTTCAGCTAGTCTCCTCATGAGGAAAGAGAAAGAAGAAAGCCAAAACGTCCGTAGCGTCTTCAAACACCTCCACCCCCACCACCTCCACTGCCCCAGCAGCGCAGGCAAGACGGCCGGCTAGTCCCATTGCCCCTGCCTCTGCTTCCCAAAAGAAGCAACGCCCCCCACCGCCTGTGTACATTCAGGACAAGGCGAAATGGACCGATGTTTTAAAGATGTGTGTTGATCGCAAGATTAACTACACAAATGCGAAAGCTTGCCAAAATGGCATCTTAGTTGCTGTCCCGACAGCTTACGATTACCGGGAGCTAACCCGCGGAAACATTTCCTTTCGCACTTATACCCTCCCAGAGGACACGCCCACCCGAGTAGTGATAAGATGTATCTCAAAGGAGATCTCTACTGACGACGTCAAAGAGGATCTCCTTGCACAGTCCGTCCCAGTGTCCGCCGTCCATTACTTGCAAAAAGCAAGGGGAGGTGTACTCTACGACATGATGCTGGTTGTGTGCGACCCCACCGAGGGCCACCACCCGACCCGTTGCGCGGGGTATGACGGGGTAAGTCCTTGTACTATTACCCAGTCCTAGGCAGCCCTCTTACAGGGCACGGCTGCGACCAGCGCGGCCCTAAGTGCCACCAAGGACAAAAAGAGACCGCGATTTCCTCTGCTGGTAGTGGAGAAATTGCCGAACTGGGCACATAATTTTAGAGCGATTGCGGCCCAGCTTCACCGGCCTCCCAACGCTCGCCCGTACGGCTCTGGGGTTCGATTCTCCCCGGAGTCTGAAGAAGAATACCGCCTCATCCAGAGGTACCTCACCAACCTGGAGAAGGAGGCCGGCGTCAGCTGGTTCGCGTACTGCCAGCGGAGAAGCTATTAAAGGTAGCAATCCGGGGGCTGCCGGCGGACACCGATCCGCAGGAGATTGAAGAGGAGCTCCGCTCGTTGGATTCGAGCCGGAGTACGTGCGTCATATCCGAGCGCACCAGGGAAGACCCGGCTGCGTTTTCTACGCCCTACTTAAGCGGATGCCGGACGTGCGCCGCATCTATGACACCTCCGTGCTACTTTTAATGCGGGGGTCAGAGTAGAGGCGTGGCGTGGAAAACGTGGGCCCGCACAGTGCCACCGGTGCCAGAAGTTCAGGCACTCGTCGCACCAGTGCCACCGACCGCTCGCCTGCGTACGATGCGGAGAGGGGCACGCGGCGAAAGACTGCACTCGGCCGCGAGAGGAGCCCGCCACCTGCGCAAACTGCGGGGGCGCGCATCCGGCCAGCCACGTCAGCTGCTCCGTCTTCCAGAAGGAAGCCAGAAATAGGCCGGCGGGGACTGTCGCCATTTCCAGCTCAGCACCGCGCCGCCCTACAAACGTGGATGGCCCAAAGGGAGAGGCCCATGGCGGCGCGTCACTAATGGCGGCAGCCAACGGGCACACGAATCGGAACGGAGCCACCTCCGTCGGAGGGGGAAAAAAGAATAGCAAGAGGGGGGCAAAGGGAGGAAACCCAAACCCCCCGCGACCCAGGGGACCAACACAGTTCCCCAGGCCGTCCCTGCTAATAGCAAGGCGCAGGCCAAACAAAATAAACCAGTAGCGAGTGTTAGCGTCGGCGCGCGACCACGCAACCCAAACTCCTACTAAAAAATGTGAGCAACAAATCTCAACCTAGCCACAGTGCCGACACAACCGCCGGCGCTAACTCAAATAAAGAGTTCACTGCCTGCACCATCAAGCTGCTGATGAGCCTCTTGAAAGCCATCCAGCAGGGACAGGACGCAGGGCAGGTCATCCTCAACAGCTTGGCCGAATTACTCACCCTCTACATTGGGTAAGCCGTTGAGGGTGCTCCATTGGAACGCCCGCGGCCTAAAATCAAAGGTTGCCTCCCTCCGACATCTCCTGAGGGATCAAGACATCGACGTGGCGCTCATAAGTGAGACGCACCTGGGACCTGAGGACAGGATTAAGTTTCCAGGTTACCTCACCTACAGGAAGGATGAACGGTCGGCTCTGAACCAATCGTACCGTGGTTTGGCAGTACTGGTACGGCTAAGAGTTGTCCATCAGGAACTCACCCTGCTGGCGCTGCAGAACTTATACACGCTGGGTGTACAGCTGCACGTCGTCGGCGAGGACATAGATATTTGCGCCTGCTACAAAGCGCCCGCAACGAAACTAGATTCGGCAGAGTTGCGGGCGCTAATGACACAATCGCCTCGCGCAACATTGCTCGCCGGCGACTTGAAGTATTCGTGGAGTTTGAGTTCCAAGCACCCGGCGTGGAACTCAAACTCCACGAATACCGGGGGGAGACGGCTTTTCGCTGACGCCGAAGCCTTCGGCTTCACGGTGTCCAGCCCTAAAACGCCCACTCACTACCCAGACAACAGCCTTTTCATGCCCGACGTGCTGGACATAGTAGTCCATCGAGGGCTAAAGTGTCAGATCACGCAGCAAGTGATCGACGACGAGTTACATACAATCGGATCACCAGCCTGTACTCGTCGTCTTATCGTGGACGTCGACCCGACTCAAGCCGCCAGCGCCACGTCGATTACTGGATTGGGATAAATTCACAGAAAGGGTTGAGGCCATAACTCGGACATTGCTACCGCCGCGGACGTTGAGCTACTCGCCAACGACGTCACTGCTTGCGTGCAATGCGCCTTGGAAGTGGCGACAACTCACCTACCAGCAGTGGGGAGAGGGCTACAGCCACCCCTACCATCTCGGTTACGAGCCATGGTCGCCGACAAGAGGCGCCAGCGCAAGCAGTGGCAGCAAACCTGCTCGACACTCAAATCGTCGCTCAACCGTCTCGCGGAGAGGTAAAGGCCGAGTTGCGAGCTCAGGCCGCCGCGAGTTGGGAGGAACGCATTGACGGCGCAGTGGGTGACTGGCCGTCCGTGCACAAGTTATGTCGACAGGTCACGAGCACCCCAGCTCCGGTGCGCCCTCTACTGGATTGCGACGGGGCGCTCAAATACGTAGCGGAGGAGAGGGCGGAGGTCTTCGCCACCCACCTGGAGCGTCAGTTCTGCCTGAACCCGACCGCCGAGCACGCACATGTCGCGGCAGTCGAGCAACACCTTGGGGACTACTTCGCCACGCCGATAGCTCCCGAGGAGGAAGCCATATTCTTCTCGCCGGGCGCGAAAAAAGTCAGACGCGCCCTACTACGCACGAAGCCACGAAAGGCCCCCGGTGCCGACAGTATCTCCAATACAGCGCTGCGCCACCTGCCGCACCGTATGGTCGCGGCCTTGGCGCGCCTGTTTACGGGGATACTGCGCATGGGGTCTTCCTCACCCAATGGAAAGAGGGGCGCCTTATCATGCTGCCCAAGGCGGGGAAGGATATACTGAAGCCGGAGAGCTATCGGCCGATCACTTTGCTGCCCACCATCTCCAAGGTGTACGAGTCGCTCTTGCTGCGACATCTCCAGCCACATATCGCCCCGAGACCGGAACAGTTCGGGTTTAGGGCGGAGCACAGTACGACGCTTCAATTGCCAAGGGTACTGCACCTGCTGTCTGTAATATATTTGGGTTTACACACATAAGAAAATTAGTAAGTAAGGTCACGTATAAATTAGCCTGCATGATTGTAACCGTTGAGTTCGCATTATACGCTCGCTACAAGCTGACGTCCTTTTATTTATTACTCCCAACACTTCAGTGGCGACGAGGATCACTATTTGTGCGTTATAATAATCATCGAAGTTCGTTTGTAATTATTCGAGGAAAATGTAGGTCGGCAAAGTCAGGAAGATTCGCGATTTTGATGTGAAGTCAGGCAACTGGACTTTGTACGAGGAGCGGTTGCAGATGTTTTTCAAGGTCAATAAGGTCGAGAAGGACATGTGGCTGCCGATGCTGATCACGGGCGTGGGTGATGAGGCGTACGAATTGCTGAGCACGCTGTGTAATCCAAGGAAGCCAGTGGATTTAACGTACGAAGAGGCCGTTACGATTTTGAAAAATCACCTACAACCGAAACCTGCGGTCATGGCGGAACGGTATCGGTTCAGACAAAGAAGACAGAAAGACGACGAGAGTGTAACACAATATCTGACCGAGTTGAAGAAACTCTCGAAAACTTGTGAGTTTGGTGCAAACTTGGAGGAGAATTTGCGCGACCAGTTCGTGTGTGGAGTGAAGAGTGACGTCATCAGGCATAGGTTGTTTGCGGAAGACAGTTTGACGTACTCAGGAGCAGTCAAATTGGCGGTTGGGCTGGAGGCGGCCGAGCGGGATGCGGCAGTCGTGGAACAGAAAATGACGGCGGAGGCATCGGCAATCGTGAACATGTTGCGGGAAAAGCGCATTTTGTTTGTAGTAAATGCAAACAAAGCGGACATTTGAGGCGTGTTTGTCCGCGGATGGAGGCGAACAGTGGCAGAGGGAAGAGGCGCGGAGTGAACCACGTGGATGCCACCACGAGCAACCATCCGAGGGCACGAGCGGAAGACTCTAGTTCGGACGAGCTTGAGGAAGAACTTCATCAACTATGTTTGAGCGGCTACAACCCGGTGAGTTTATCATTACTGATTGATGATAAAACATTAAAAATGGAGCTAGACATAGGCTCGGCAATTTCATGCATCAATAAGAAAACATATGATAAACTTTTTAACAATAGAGTAACTAAGCCATTTAATTTGGTGTTAAAATTTTATGATGGTAGCAATATAAAACCACTAGGGGTTATAAGACCGAAAGTTCAATACAAAGATAAAATTAAATATCTAGAACTGTTTGTGATAGACAGGGGTACAACTTCCTTGCTGGGCAGGCAATGGTTAACAGAATTGGGTATTAAAATACCTCCATTTCAACAAGAGATTATCCATAGTGTACACAAAATGTCTGATACTGTCGATTGTTTGTTGAACAGGTATAAAGAATTGTTCAGCGAGGGACTGGGGCGGTACACAGGCGGCAAGGCAACGCTCCGTTTGCGGGAGGGCGCGAGGCCGGTGTTTTGCCGCGCGCGCCCGCTGCCTTACGCTCTGAGGGGTCAGGTCGACGCGGAGTTGGACGCCATGTTGTGCGCGGGCATCATCGAGCCCGTCGAGTGCTCGGACTGGGCGACGCCTTTGGTACCGGTACGTAAAGCGGGCGGAGGACTCCGTATCTGTGCGGATTACAAAATAACTTTAAATCCTGTCTTACTGGTCGATAGATATCCGTTACCCAAAATAGATGACTTGTTAGTGAGTTTAAACGGTGCTAGTCATTTCTCAAAAATTGATTTGTCCCTTGCTTACAACCAGATTGAATTGGATAATACCTACTAAAGATTTAACTGTAATAAACACACATCGAGGTCTTTTTAAGTACAATAGACTTGTGTTTGGGTTGTCTTCTAGTCCGGGCATCTTCCAGCGTATTATGTCGAATTTACTTAGTGGTATTCCGGGGGTAGAAGTATTTTTAGATGATATCATCATCGGAACGGCGGGAACACAGGATAATCACTTGGAAACGTTAGAAAAAGTGTTCCAGCGGTTACAAAGTCACGGTATGAAGCTAAAAGGGAGTAAATGTTCATTTATGGTTAACGAAGTCAAATACTTAGGTTATGTCATATCAAAAGATGGGGTTAAAGTAGATTCAGATAAAATAAAAGCAATAATAAAAATTCCCAGGCCAACAGATATTTCAGAGTTGCGTTCCTTTTTAGGTTTAGTTAATTTTTATGCTAAATTTGTTAAGAATTTGAGTACTATTTTATCACCACTGTATGAACTTTTAAAAAAGAGGTTAATTGGAAATGGAGTGCGGAGTGCGAAAAAGTAAAAAAAATATTAGTAGGCGCAGAGGTATTAGCTCATTATGATCCAAACAAGCCGTTAGTGTTGACATGCGATGCGAGTGCGCGGGGCTTAGGCGGTGTGCTCACACAGCCGGGCGCCGACGGCCGTGACCGCCCGGTAGTGTATGTGTCACGCGCGTTGAATAACGCCGTAAAACAATATTCACAAAGAGATCGGGAGGCGTTAGCTATCGTATTTTGTTTACAAAAATTACATCAGTATATTTATGGTCGACGTTTTGTCTTGCGAACCGACCACAAACCGTTAGTAAGTATATTTGGACCAAAACACGGTGTACCAGCGATGGCCGCGAGTAGATTACAACGCTGGGCAATTATTTTATCTGCATATACGTACGATATTGAATATATAAACACTAAACAAAACGGTGCGGACGGGCTGTCGAGACTGCCGGTTCCGTGCAGTAGCGATGAGTCACTGCGGGTCACCGAGCAAACGTATTTACATTTTGCACAGAGTGCCTTATTATTAGATTATAATACAATTAAACAACAAACTATGGTAGATCCAATGTTAGGTAGGGTTTTAAATTATATTCGTGATATGTGGCCAACGGATAATGATATTCGAGAATTACAGCCGTATTTTAACCGCCGTAAGGAACTGTACGAAGAGCTAGGCTGCGTGATGTGGGGGCACAGGGTAGTGATTCCTGCAAGTGGTCGAGCCAGGGTACTACAGGAATTACATGAACCTCATATGGGCATAGTTAAGACGAAGGCGTCAGCTAGGAGTTATGTGTGGTGGCCGGGCATAGACGAGGCGATTGAGGCCACGTGCAGGAAGTGCGCGGTGTGCGCGGGGGAGGCGGACGCGCCGCAGCGGCACGCGGTCACGCCGTGGCACTGGCCTTCGAGACCGTGGGCGAGGGTGCATCTGGATTTTCTAGGGCCTATTTTCGGAAAAATGTATTTAATTATGGTTGACGCTAGAACTAAATGGTTAGAAGTATTTCCTGTACCTAGTACGGCGGCTAGTTCTACCATTGAAAAGCTTACCGAAGTTTTTTCTAGATGGGGTTTACCGAGACATATAGTCTCAGATAACGGACCACCGCTCACGAGCAAGGAAATGGCAGACTTTTTGGCTAGTCAGGGTGTAGATCACGTTTTTTCTGCTCCGTACCACCCAGCATCGAATGGGGCTGCAGAAAATGCAGTGCGTACGGTTTAAAGAATTATAAAAAAAGGTTATAAACAAAAAGAAAACATTAATTTATTTTTAAATACCTTCCTTTTGCATTACCGTAATACGGAGCACTATTCAACAGGGGAAAGTCCAGCCACATTGATGTTAGGTAGGAATTTACGTACCAAATTAGATGCATTAAAACCAGATACAGAAAATAAAGTCAGGGAGGCTCAGGAACGACAACAGAAAGCAGGAACGGACGTCAAACGTTCTTTAGAGATAGGAGAGGAAGTATGGATGAGACAATATAGGGGAAATGAAAAATGGAGTCCGGGGCAGGTAGTAGACAAAATGGGTACTACAGATTATAAAGTTATGGACTGTTCAGGCAAGAAAAGCCATAGACACATTGACCAGTTAAGACAGCGATCGCGAAGCTCATTGAGTTGTCCGACTAGCACATCCGAACGGAGTTCTCTTGATGCGGAACGTCCCGACTATCCCGAGGTGACGAAGCCAGCGTCAGTCCCCGGAGAGACTCGGAGCCCTCGGAGCGATATATAATTATATAGCTATAGATATAATTGTGATAGCTAAACATCTATTTTACTTATTTCTGAATTAAATTATACTGGTAGCTATCGAAGACTAAGTTCCTATTTCAATTATGTTTGTATAACGTTGTAAACAGTTTTAAGATATAAAATAGTTAGTGTTAAGGTTTATATTTTGTGTATTTTAGTTTTATATAATTTAGGATATGCATTATTTATGGTGGAGGATTGTAATATATTTGGGTTTACCCACATAAGAAAATTAGTAAGTAAGGTCACGTATAAATAAGCCTGCATGATTGTAACCGTTGAGTTCGCATTATACGCTCGCTACAAGCTGACGTCCTTTTATTTATTACTCCCAACACTTCACTGTCTTCAACTAGGAATAGTAAAGAGTACGCGGTAGCAGTATTCCTTGACACGGAGAAGGCTTTCGACCGAGTTTGGCACGAGGGGCTAGTCTACAAACTAGCCACCTCCACCGCGCCCCGCCGCGTGGTCAAAGTGGTCCAATCCTTTCTGTCCAACAGGAGTTTCCGAGTGGTGGTCGACGGCGCGCTGTCCACCCTCCGCCCCGTCCGGGCGGGCGTGCCGCAGGGCAGCTGCGAGTCGCCAGCGTGTTACTCACGTCACATCGACGACATCCCCGCCACCTCTCTCGTTACGCTCGGGCTGCTTGCTGACGACGCCGCGTACATTGCAACCTCGCTAAACACTAGCCACGCGGCGTCTGAGATGCAGCGCGCGCTAGGCTAACTTTCCGCCTGGCTCGCCAAGTCGTGGCTGTCGGTCGGTTAACGTGAGTAAGACACAAGCGATCGCTATAGGCTCAGCGCGCCTCCCACCGCCCCTGAAGCTGCAAGGAGTCGACGTCGAGTGGTCCCTCCAGGCGAAGTACCTCGGTGTGACCATCGAACGTCGGCTCACGATGGGGCCGCACGTCCACCGGGTCGCCGCTCAGGCGAAGGTCGCCCGCACACGGCTTCACACAGTGCTCTCGTCCCAGCTGCCGGCGCGCGTCAAGTTGGGTGTGTACAAGACGTTCATACGCCTGATTCTGACGTACGCTGCCCCCGCTTGGTTCTCCCTCACGTGCGAGGGGAAACGCGCGAGGCTCCGCGCGCAACAACACCTTGCACTGCGGACCATAGTGTATGCCCCTTACACAGTGAGGAACGATGTAATCGAACGGGACCTCGGGACCTGTCCGAGTTTGTGCAGCGCCTCGCGAAAGGCATGTTAGCGCGCGCCGACGCATCCGCTTGGCCCCACGTCAAGCAAATTGCGCCAAGGCACGCGCGCCCGCCTGACGCGAAGCGCCTCCCCCGCGACCTGGTAGGGGACGTAGACGGCCCCGTCGCACCTCACCGGACTGAGTAGGCCGCTTCCCGCTACACGCGGCCTACTCAAACAATGACACTACACACACAACTCGCATCCCGGCGTGCGACCTGTGCTAAGTTAATATAGGCAGGTTGCGTTCCGAAAATCACACACTCACCACTAGACAAGCGCTAGTACTCACGCACACATTTTGTGGCATTTCGTTGCAAACACAACGACCGGTCCGTATTAATTGGCCGAGGAGTGACCACTGCGGTCAGGGGGCTTTGCCCCGACACCGCCTGCCGCGCCCCCAGGAGGGAACGCAGCGACATCTACCGGGCTCACGCCATAGCGCAATGGGACGTCGTAGAGGTCTATATGTCATTAGTTAGGTATTAGAAAATAAAAGACGCGCCAGCTCATGACAAATGTATATAGTGATTTTTAATAAATATATGGTAGCGGGGGTGAGGAAGGGTCCGCTGGCCAGCCAAATAAGAAAAGTATAAAATTGTGTACTCTTGTTTCGTAGACAGAAATTTCATAGAATATCGTTTCGCAGAAAATGTTTTACATAATATTTGGTTGTTGTAATTTTATGTCAAATATTATTATTTCAAAGACTTGAATGAAACCTATTTTACAGAAACAATGAACAATGAATTTCATGATAACATTTTTTATTTTACAAAGGAGAAAGAGCAAAATGGTCTATGAGCGGCCAACAACGAAATAGGTATTAAATGAAAGTACTATTACTAAGGACTAACTTTTACTATGAACGTAACATTACAGCTCATTTAGAAAAAAAAATACATATAGGTAAAATACTTAGATAATAAGTGCAAGAAAATGTGCAAACCCATTTTATAAAATACTTATTAACATTAGTTTATGTCTTCAAAAGTATTTCAAAACGTTGTCAGCATACCGTTTACAAGACTCAGCTCAACAATGGGTTTACTACATGGACTACCTGAGTTCGAACGGCCCAATCAGCTTCGAGTGCAAACAAAAGAGCCGAGGTGTGGGGTGCGTGTGCGTCACTCGGCGCAGTCCTTCGCTTACCCTTGTGACGTTGTGTACTGTGCGCTCATCTACGGATTCTTTTTCAAACGTTTTGACCCTGGCTACCCTCTGGACTGTGTTTCTTCCTAACCTGATAACCTGGCTATTAACTCTGAACTTCTGTACGTTTGTGCTTGTGTACTTGGACTCTGGACTTGTGTACGCCAACGGAACATTATTGAAAAATGGCAGAAAATCGACCTATATGTGTTTTGTGCAATCGATCAGTGGTTAATAGAAGAAGGTTAGAAATAACCCATGCTCTTTTTGAGGAAAATGCTGCCAATGCTCAATATATTATTGAAGCTATAGCTCCACAGCAAGTAAGTATTTTTAGACTATTTTTTGGTTGTTTTTACCCGTATGTACGCACCCTATAGCGGTGATGGCCTCATAATATTGTGTCACGATGTGCATATGCGACACATCGTTGGGTGAAGTGTGGGCTCTTTATTGAAAGTCCACGTTACAGTTTTGATTGTATTTTTATGTACGTCCTTTTAGTGAATTATGTTATTTCCTTAAGCGTATGGTTCTTTTCTAACAATACTTAAGTTATAGTCAAAACAGATCTTCTCTCTCTTTTACACACATGGTGCATATGGAAACAGAGCCAACGTTATCTAGCTTCGAAATATAATAGAGGCCAACCACTCATTAACAATGCGTATGAGCATGACTCATTCGTCACGTTGAAAAAGAGCTCGGCATGTTCTACTATACAACACATGATTTAACTGAAACTGCTGTGAGTTTTAAATACTATGTTATAAACTATTTTCCTTTTCAGGTTGAATACAACGGCCGAGAATACGTTTGTCGACCCTGTTGGCAACGAGCTCAACGGGCTGTGCAGCCAAACAATAACCCTGCCCCGCACGAATGTGTTCTTCAAGTGGAAGAATATTCACGAGTGCCTAGCACCTCGGCAAACTGTATGTTTGACAGATGCCGTAGTGTTTCACGTCGTCGAATGCCTGAGAATGTAAGGATTACTCTTATGTTACATTCTAACTTATTCATACCAGACAGTGCCAGAATATGTGATGCACATTTAACATCAAATGATTGGGAAGAGCTCATTGATAGTCCAAATCTCAGACATGATTTTAACAGCTCTCATTTTGTGCAAATACTAGAGCTTTTTAAAAAAGCTGTTTTAAATAAAAATATTCTGGACTTTGAAGATATTGCAAATATGGATCCTAATGAGATTCATATTCGATTGGGCGTTAGCAGAGATCAATTCAATACAATCTTGGAACAAACGCCTTCTTTGTCTGAGTCAAACGCCAAAACAAAACTAGCCATTTATTTAATGAAGTTGCGAACTGGTGATAGCAACGAGAGATTAGCCACGCTCTTTAACATAAGTAGAAGGACTCTAGAAAGGCATTTAAAAACCGCGCGTGATGCTATATCTCTGGATTTTAAGCCACGACACCTGGGACTCGACCATTTAAATAGAAGAATGGTCGCTGACCGTAATCTTATTGTACCAAACGCGTTATTTGGAAATCCCGAGTCTTCTCCAGAAGAAAGGAAGGCAGTAACAATCATGGATGGAACATATATTTATATACAGAAGAGCTCCAACTTTTCGTTCCAGCGACAGACCTACAGTCTACACAAATACGAAAATCTATTAAAACCGTTCTTAATGGTGTGTTCCGATGGGCATATAATTGATGTTTGCGGGCCCTATGCTGCTACCGACTCAGATGCCAGTATTTTGGAAAGAATTATAAATGACGAAGAAGGCACATTTCACTGGTTTTACCGGGCTGGCGACATATTCATTTTAGATCGTGGGTTTAGAGACGTCTGTGGCGATTTGGAGCGATGCAACTACAGTGCCTATATGCCAGAAACCAAAGACCGCGGTGCAGACCAGCTTACTACTGAACAGGCCAATAGAACTAGGCTGGTAACTCTATGCCGCTGGGTAGTGGAAGTTATAAATGGCAGGTTCAAGCGAGATTTCAAATTGTTTAGGCAAGAATATTTTAATCGCGCCTTAAGTCACATGTTTGAGGACTTTCAAAACGCAGCGGCACTCATCAATGCGTTCCAAACACCAATACAAGATAGTATTCATGCATCATCGTTCGTAAATATAATTAATGAACGTTTTGAAATACCGAACCTCTTAGCGGACTATGTTATCCGTCATAACATAAATAGACAGAGGGCATCATTTGAAAGACTCAGCAGCGACCAACCTATTTTTGAAGACTTTCCGGTTTTTTCTGAAGAAGACCTAATTCTGTTTGCACTTGGCACATACCAAATCAAGTTGGCTCGCAGCTACTACGCTGAACACTTAATTGAAGGCTTATACAATATCGAAGTATACCGGGAGCGACAAATAAGTCAGCTCAGAGATTTTATTGAAGAAGAAGATATTTGGTTATTACGTGTGCGAATACAATCTAGACATGTAAGGTCCAGAATATATTATTCTTATATTGTAATTAACCGACAAAGACAAAATAGAGAAGCAATTGCTCATTATTATTGCAGTTGTTTGAGTGGAAGGCGCACAATCGGTTGTTGCGCACACGTTATGTGTGTAGTGTGGTATCTGGCATGGGCTAGACATCAAGACGAGGATATTTTATTACCGGCATCAGAACTCAGTGCTATTATTGTACATTAAATGTATGAATGTGGAGTATGTAAGGATCGTAGCAAGTGGCGTTCTGTGGTTTCTGCCTACCCCCATGGGAAAAGGGCGTGAGTTTATGTATGTAAATGTATGTAAAATAAATGTATTGAAGTAAACAAGTCATTTTATTTTATTTCCTTATTTTTAAGACTAAATCTTAGTAATTAATACGCTAAATCACAGGCTTACATATCTAAAATAAAAATGTATTTAGTTCCATTAATAATGACACTACAGATATAAAACTTCTTGAACCCGTTATTGTAGGGTGATATTAAACCAAAAAAAAATAAAATGTTACTGGCCGCTGATAGACCAAGTGCCGTACGATTTTGCCCATTCTCCTTTATCAAACAATAGAATATTTTTTTGACGAATATTGTTTGTCCGGTGTTTTTTTCACAGTATTTTATACTTCAGTGAAATGTAATTATAATTAAATATTATTGTTTTACAATATGTCCACGGCATATTTTTAAGATGGCAGAATTTTATTCGGAATAATTTAACTACACATAGCGCCATTTTTATAAAATAGCATTTAACCAAAATAAAATATGATCTTAAAAAATCAACATGACGTGCTAAAAAAAATTGTGACAGAAATGAATCGCTGTAAAACCGACCCCACGTAGTCTTGTCTGCCCTACACCTAGAGTGTAATTTAAGCCCGCGTAGGCGCGGAGGGGCGAGGCGGACCGCGAGCTGAGGAGCAGGTGTTATAACGCCCGCCACCGCGGCTGAGGCTGGCCGGCGGAGCCGGCCATCAAGCCGAAGCTGTGACAGAAACCATGCCTGCTGCATGTTGCATGCTTGTCTGCATACTGTGTTGCTTGCTTGCATTCTGCATGTTGCCTGCTCGTTTGCGTGCTGCATGCTTGCTTGCTTGCATGTTGCATGTTGCAAGCTGCATGCTTGCTGCATGTTGCATGCCGCATGCTTGCTGCATTTTGCATACCACATGATTGCTGCATGCTTGCTGCATTCATGTTGCATGCTCTCCTGCATACTGCATGCTTGCTTGCATTCTACATATTGCATGGTCGCTTGCATACTGCATGCTTGCTTGCATTATGCATGTTGCATGCTCGTTTATGTGCTGTATGCTTGCTTACTTACATGCTGCATGCCATTAGCTTGCTACATGCTTGCTGTATGCTTCCTGCATGCTAGCTGTATGCTTGCTGCATTAATGGTTATGCTACCATTGCTGCTTCGCGGGGTTCTGTCGAGCGGGCCCGAATGAAAAGTTTTACTTGAGTAGAATTTACCCACATTTTTTTTGTGACTGCGATGTTGTAATTTTATAGGAGGGTATGAATTTTGTCAAACGTTTAGAAACTGTCAGTTGATGAAATGTTTTTCTTGGTAACAAGTTTTATGTTAACTACTCATTATGCGGATAAAGAATATTTGATTTGTAATTCTATGTTACAATAAATATCGAAACAAAGTTTATGTGTAACAAAAGTGTGAAAGTGTGTGTGTATGATTTAAATTTATTCAAAGTAAGTACTCTGCGTATTGATTATTCTATGAAATGATAATATGTACGTGAAAAATTTTATGTGAAACGAAATTCTATGAAACTATCTTCTATAAAACAACGTACAACCGTATAAAATGGGTGAGGGCATAGGTCGCAGCGTACTCGAGTTCCAGCAGCCTAATAAGAAAAGGCGAACCTCTGCCCGATTGACTAGCCAGCTCTCGCATTAGATCCTCGCCGCCACCGCCGCCTCCACTTGCAAACGTGTTTCATTTACGGCGTTTGGGCAATCCCGAATATTATTGGTCCTTCACAAGCAGGATTGCTGTTCCAGACCAAAGAAGATGGTGCTGACACGAAGCAAGGATGGAGAGCAGATCAAGCGTCGGCAGGACGAGCTGAGCGTCGTCAAGCCTGCAGAAGAAGTTTCAAGAGGGAACACAGCTACCACCAGCACGTCGAACGCCGCTACCGACACGTCGGGCACCAGCAGCGGAACCAGTAATTCGACAAGCACCGAAGCAACGACGTCATCAGGAACTGAGGGCACCAGCGCCGCGTCCCATCAGGATAAGACCTCGCAGCGAACCCTCACGCCTGCTGACGCCCGTTCCAGTCGCTCCGTAGCCTCCCGCAAGAAACTCCTCGCGGAGTTAGAGGCGAAAGAGCGTCTGGCCGAGCTGAAGCTGAAACAAGCGAAGATTCAAGCAGAAACAGAAATGCAACAGTTACGTATTCAACGGTTACAAGCAGAAGCAGATACCTCTGACGACGAAGAAGAAGAAGAAGAAATAGAAGATGACTTGGCCTCTGTACGCATCAGTACATGGCTCCAAGACTCCAACGCGGACCAAACGCACCCAGCAAGCAAAGAAGCTCATCAAGAAGTCAAGAAGAGTTAAGAAGATGACGTCGAATCCAAGAAGAAAAAAGAAGATACGCATGCGACCAGCTAGTCACTGATAGACGTGTCCACCTTAGCCGCCGCATCACAAGCGGTACGAAGCACGAAGGAACCGCCTAAGTAGGGTCTGTGACCAACATTCTAACCCACTTGACTATTAACGAATAATAGTCAAGTGGGTTAGATAACGTTGGTCACAGACTGTACATACAAGAGCTTCCACGTTACTATGGGGCTAGCGCCGAATGGCTTGGTTTCAAGGCTGCATTTGAGGAGACGTTTATGTACTTCACCCGCAACGAAAATATAGCGCGGATACGTCGGAGTCTGCGTGGAACTGCAAAAGAAGCAGTCGGTTGCCTATTATTAAGTCAACCCGAACCAAGAGCGATCGTAAAAGCTCTGGAAAGAAGATTTGGGAGACCAGAAGCACTCATTCACGTCGAAATGGAGAAGCTGAAGTCACTGAGCAAGGTCACTGACAATCCCCGAGACCTATGCATCTTCGCTTGGCGGATAGCGAACATAGTCGGCACCATCGATGCACTGAAGAAACCTCAATATCTACACAGTCCTGAGATGGCGCAAACAGTTATTGAGAAGCTCACTCCTATCCTGAGAAACAAGTGGTACGACTATGCAGCTACGAAGAAAGAAGATGCCCCAGAACTAAAAAAGATGTCCACATTTCTCAACGAAGAAGCGGACAAGTGCGGCGCCTACGCCCTACCCGAGTCAGTTGCTGATGAAGCCTGGGGGAGGGACAGAAGACAGAGGAAGGTGGAGCGCACATTTGCTATGCCTATGGGAAAGAACACGACATCAGACGACCTGTGCCCTCAATGCAAGCAAGATCACAAGCTCACCGACTACAAACATTTCGGCAAACGCTCTCGACACGAATGCCAGATGGGAGGGAGCCAAGAAGAATAACATCTGCTACCGCTGTCGCCGAAGTCGCCATCGAAGACTCCTCTGCAGGGCACCGCCGTGTGGAAAACATGGGTGCACAATGAAGCATCACAAGCTGCTACATCACGAGAAGGAACCATGCAGCTCCAGTGACGACTCCGAGAAGAGAGAGACAGCCGAGCCAGCAGTAGAAGTCATATCAGCAGCGCAACCAGGTGGCCATCGACGCGCGTTCTTGAAGATAGCGCTCGTAATACTGAATTTTTATTAAATTTGTATAATTTAGTTTGTATATGGCGATTTGGCGTTGTCTCATTTGGTATTTTTTTTTCTCACGTTTAATTGTAACATTTTAGCTGATTAAACTTTATTTTAATAGGAAATTAGAATGTTGGGCAATTAATTAAAACCCTGTTTTTAGACTTTTACCAATTATTTAAAACAAAAATAAATAATTAAAATTTCAAAATACAGTTTTTTCCGTTGTCCCACCCTGTTTATGGCATATGTTTCGCCGCGTTATTTAAATTTGGATCGCAATATTCATATAATACTGAAGTCATTATAAAGAACGCAATGTCTTCTTTTCATTTTAAGAATTAATATTTAATACATATTTGTATAATATAACAAAATATTATTTGAATAAATTGTAAAAAAATTGGGCCTGGTGGAATTTCCTACTGAGTTACGCAAATATATACAAGAAGAAATAAAATCTACTAACTTAAGGTGAGTCAATCAGTATAAAGCCGTTTTTCGATTTAACGTATCTTGTCAGGTTCCTGGAACAGGAATGTGAAATTGTGGTATATGTTTTTTGACTATATGATCTAGTATTCAACTGAAGGAATACACGATACGAAGACATTTTCTCGATAGAAAAAAAATACAAAGTTCGAAATATCTTTTTACTTTATTTAGCTACAAGACGCAACGCTTTAGATTGGTCCTATGAAAATGACTTTAAAATAGATTAAATAACACTGTCGAGGTTTCAACTGAACAGATTTTAATTTAATAATACTTTTATGTTATCAAATCCAAAAAAATATTTTGGCACTTACGTTTTTTTATTCCAAGCTAGTCTCTTATTATCGTCATCTCATCTTTTGCCTTGCAAAAGTATTTGCATCTCTCTCGTTTGTTCAGTTCTTCAGATGCTCCTTGGAGCTCTAGCACACAGGACCTGCGTCACTTTTTTTCAAATCGGAGCTGTCAGATTTTCGTAATTTAATTTTTTTTTTCAACGGTAAATATAATATAAATATAATATAATATAATATTCCACACAACTATCACACAACGCCATCTAGTCCCAAGCTAAGCAGAGCTTGTGTTATGGGTACTAGACAACTGATAAACATACTTATATATTTCTAAATACATACATATTATAGATAAACTACACCCAGACACAGAACAAATGATCATGCTCATCACACAAACATTTGTCCTGGGTGGGAATCGAACCCACAACCTCTGGCATAGCAGTCAGGGTCACTAACCACTAGACCAACAGGCCAGTCAGATGGTACAGGTTTAGCAATTTAAAATTAAATTTAGTGTTCAAAAAGTGTCTGAACCTTTTGAAAGTATATTTTTATGAACTTGAAGAATATACAACGTAACATTTTTCTATCCGCGCCAACTTTTGAATTATGTATAAAATTGGTATGAAATAAAAGATCAAAATAAAATAAAGTACAACGTCGTTGGTAGTTCTTACCGGAAGGCAACAATGGACGCGTTTTCCAGGAAATTAATAGCTACGGCTTGAAGAAAATAGCGACTCCAAGTCATCTCCTTCATTTGTATACACGTAAAGGATCCTCTTAAAGTTTTCATATCACAAAGCAATATTGGGTTAACATTTTATTTTCTATATTGGTGTGTCTGTTTTTACAACGTTAATTTCACATTTTATCTCAAGACACACGCTAAAATAAATGTTTTAATTTTAGGATTTATATACGTCAAACATCAATGTGTCAAGAATTTTATAAAATGTCAAAGGTTACAAGCCTAGAAATGAAAAAGAGTCGAGTTTAAATTGTGTTTAGTAAATACTAGCTTTTTCCCCCGACTTGTCTGTGTGAGTTTCAGAAGTTCCAGAAATAAATGAAAAATATGTAATCCTACTAATATTATGAATCTAAATCAATATTATGTGGTAATAGTAGTTAGCACCAATTTTACTTCATCAGGATTCCTTCCTCCTGATATTTGGTAAGTCTTTACTCCTCATTATTCCAGTCCAGGGATCGGCAAATTGCATACTTTTCTTTAACCTCTACGCGGCCGGAGTGAAACCATCAGTTCCACCCGACGCCACTGATTTGAAACTTTATTTTAATGTTCTTATGGTTTATTTTCGTTTCAATCAGTGTCATCAGGTGGAGCCAATGGCTCCACTCCGGCCGCTAGATACAAATTACAAAATACTATCTCGCAAGTACTTAAAATACGAAATATAAAAAAAAATAAGTAATTTATTTGAAATATAAAATAAAAAACAAAACAGTATTTCAGCTATTCTTATTTTGAATTTTTATTTTAAAAGCAGAGATAAAGTATATTAATCACTAAAACCAGAGTTTCCTTTCATAAATACTAGATTTTCACATGAAACTTGACATTGACAATTTGACGTACACAGGTGCAGTGTGCGACATATTTAGCGGTCGCCAATGTACAAGTTAATTGACAATGCTGTCGTTTCAAAGCCTTAAGTTCGCTTTGTCGCATTTTGAACTTCTTATTAGATATACATATGTATTATATAGTCTACAACAGTATGTCAATCAAGTGTTGATAGCCTTTTCATAACGTCGGCGAAGAAAATATATATATATTTTTTTCTATTGATAGGCATACGTTTGACCACTATCTCACCTGATGGTAAGCGATGATGCGGTTGAAGATGGAACAAGTTTGCCTAGAAGTAACCTATTCACTGTTAACTTAAAGACTCTCAGGTTGTAGCTATCAGGAAATAGACTCTGGCAGGTAATTCCACTCTTTAGCCGTACGCACTATGAATGCATTCCCAAATCGTTTTGCTCGTGTGTGTGGGATGTCCACCATGCGCCGGTGGCGCATCGCCTTACGTGTTGTGGTCCGATGATGGAACGGGCTTGGTGCAATTAAATTATGCAATTCAGTCGCACACTCCCCAAGATGCAACCGACTTTGGAGCTTCGACTCGATGAGCCTATCATTTCCGATGATCCTCTTGGCTCGTTTCTCAATTGACTCAAGGGTATCAAGCTGGTATCTGGCAGATCCGTCCCAAAGATGAGATTTGTGAGTTCGATCGTGTATGGAGTAGCAGTACTCCACTTGAACTTGTGCTTGATAGAGTTTGAGCCGCTGTTTCGGCGTGAAGTACCGTCTCACCTTTGCTAGGATCCCAACTTTCTGGCAGCCACTTGAGCTTTTACCTCTATGAAAGCTCCAAAATTGAGGGTAGATGTTAACGTAACTCCAAGAAGCTTAAGTTGGTTGGTTATCGGCACGTTTACACCTCGGAAAGATGAAGCTGGGTGGAATTGTGAGATGTGATGGAGTGGGAGCGACCGAATCATCAAACCACGAGCTTGTGTGTCGGACACGTATCTCTCAGCAACAGTGCTGTTGTCTGCATACTCTAAGGTACCGGGTTTTAGCAGATCATTAATATATGCAATAGGAACAATGTTGCCGAGAGCACCGAGCCCTGAGGAACTCCGGCATTAATATTTAGCAGTTCGGACGAACAGCCTCCTATGACCACTCAGATAGACCGATCCCTCAGGAAATCTGCAATCAAATTATGTCTAATTTGACTGCAATCCGGTGGGCAGACCGAAGGATGGAAGCTCATTTCGAGATATCAAGGGATACCGCTAGTATCTTCCCGTGCTTATCGATGGCCTTACTCCAAATGTGAATGGTATACACTAGAATATCCTCAGTTGACCAATTTTGGTGAAACCCGTATTGTCGGTCGCATATAATTGCAGCGGCGCGGCGCACATGTAAAACTCCATCGGAATTTTACTGAAAATGTCGTTGCATCAGATTTAGGTTCTTGGGTATTGGTTAACTAAGTATTTAACTAACGTTATATGATAAAGAGTTAAAATTTATTTAAACAAACAAATTTTTTCACTGATAAAAAACCATCTCCGAAAAATGCACGGTTTCTGAGAAAGAGTGTTAGTGTTCAAAGCCACGGCAAAAAAAGAAACAAATTAACTACTTATCATTTCATTCGTTTCCATAACATAGTTAAATTAAGATAAGCTGATTTTTACAACTGATCTACTCCATAGCTTCCGAGTGCTAAAAATTCTCTAGTGCTATCTCTATCGCACAATTGTGGCCATGTGCTTAAAAACCTACTGAATAAGTAGTTTTCAAAATGATTTGGGGACATACTTAACATGATATAATTTACTAACAACTGAAAAAAAAACATCTAAAAATAAATAATTATTTGTCTGCGTTCAATATTTTAGTTTATTCTACGTCTAATCACTGTTTATAAGAGTGCTGCTTTTTGTTAATATTTTGACAGCAGAAACTTATGAAGTTTGTGTGCGAGCAACACTGAATCAGTTGGCGGTTTGAATTAATGTGATGCTTTGGCGCTAGGTTCGATATTTCGAACTTTCCACGTGGAAGCATGCGGGGTCCGCGTCGGGTGCGCGGCGCCCCTCGGCGCTTTCGAGCTACCATAAATTTCAAATATACGCCCTTAAAACCATTTTTATATTATGGCAACTCTACGATTTCGTTTAGCAACGTCGCCAAGTTGGTTTTTCGTTCAGTTTGACTTATAACATCATCGGAATTGGTAAGCCCGTGATAGTGCTGTTTGGAAATTCCACTGATTTACGGTGATAACGTTGTAAGTACGCTTGCTTTACTATTTCAAAGTGTATTTATAAGAAGAATAATCTATAATTTGTTAGTTAAACAAGCATTTTATTGAATTAGACCTGTTATTTCACGAAAATTTTATAGAAAATTGACCTAACCCCTCAATCCGTTACGTCAGCTGAGAAACATTTTCTCAGTGGATGGGTTTTCGTAACTCAGTGGAACATAAAGCATCGTGTACATGGTTATTTTAACCAACTTAAAAAGCAGGAGGTTCTCAATTAGGATCGTATCTATTTTATTACGTAAAACGTAATTTTACTCTGCATCTTTTTGTAGGGTTTTACTTGACTTGCAAAATTATTTTAATTTCAAATCATGGAGGTATTTCTTTGATTGATTGAAAAAATATATTTTAATTAAATTTTAGAGATTTAGTTAATTTGGATTGTTTGATTTTGTTTTTAGTATGGGAAGTGTTTGCCTTGAAATGTTGTCAATTGCACGAATATAAGTTTAACTACATTCTGCTAGCAGCTTTGCCACGTGAAAGTAGTTTCTCCATACAATCTTTGGAACCCTGGTTAGGGAATGAATTTTGGATAATCCTTTCTTATTCTTTATATACCTACATCACATAAGGCACCAAATTCCAGCGTTCTAAGTCCAAGGGTTTGGAGTGGTCGTTGATGAGTCAGTGAGTAATCTTGAGTATTCCCTGTATTAGGTATTACATATTTTTTATATTGTTTTCATTAGGTGTCAAAATGGCGCTTACCGCTGCACGCATGAAAAAATATAGAGAGAAGTTGAAGCAAAATCCACAAAAATACGAAGCATGCAGAAAGAGTAAAAAAAAAGTAAGAAAATATCTGAGCTAACCGAAGATGAGAAAGAAAAAAAGCGAAAGAAATGGAGAGAACAGAAACGGAAACAGAAGGAAAATAAAAATACAAAGAATGAAGATAAGAATTTGAAACCTAAACGGGACAGAAGGTCGAAAAGAATTACATTGGTACGAAGATATAATGCCACTATGCAAAGGATTAAGAATTCAAAAACAGCGCTTAAGTATCTATTAAATTTCTTTTTTATTGTTCAAAGTAGTTGATGTAAACTAAGCCTTACATTTTCCATACCGTTCCACTGAGTGACGGTCCACCTGTTGTGGTAATTAATTTTGGTTATTATTTTTGTTGTTAAATGAAGAAGATCTCAATATTTTGTTTAGATTAAAAGTACATAATGCTATTATTACATAAGTAGTATAAGTTTTCAATTTGATCTCTTATTTGCCAAATATACGGAAAGTTATTGTGTTCAATTTATCTTATTGTAACTAAGAGGATACAAAGTGTTGATTTTGTTACGTTATTTAATTCTAACACACATTTTCAGATTTTTTTTCGAAAAAGTGTTTAATTTTTATAATAAAAAACTATTTTTCATATTTTCTATCTTTTAATTGGCCTGTAGATAAAAATAAGTATTGTGTAACGAAGTGGAAGATGATTGTACGTAACTAGATATTTAACAGTAATTTTCTCGGTATTTAACCCAGTTTTCACTCGTTCTTTCTTATTTCCACATAATTTAGATATTCTAAAATCGATTTAAATGAAATGAAACCCAATACAATGATTAATTATTTTTTTTATAATTTTTGCGCAACTGACAAACTTTTATAAAATTGCCCAGGGGCCGCACTCCAGCATTGAAACCTACGCGCTGCTGGTTGAAGAAAGCACCGTCACACTGCTGGACGCCTCGATAGCAGACGTCATAGGGGCTGATGGGCCCGGCAGCACCATGTGGATCCAAGGAGTCGGCAATGAGATGAAGCATGACAGCAGCAAGGTCGTCGGTCACAGCATCAGGGGAAAGTACGCAGACGAAGAGTACAAAATAGAAGCCGCGCGTACTGTCAACCGACTTAGTTTCACGCCAGAAACAGTGCAAGATCGCCACATAGAAGATTGCGAACATCTGATCGACATTAGAGATCAGATCACATATGAACAAGTTTCGCCTAAGTTGTTAATTGGACAAGACAACTGGCATCTCATCGTGTCAAGAAAGCTCCGCACCGGTCGTCGTAACCAACCAGTCGCCTCACTCATACATCTCGGCTGGGTTCTTCATGGCTGCCATAGCTCACTCACAGCTAAGGTAGCGTTCTGTGGCAGCCTTCAACAAAAAGAAGAGGAATCATCATTAGAAGATTTGGTCAAGAATCACTTCAAGCTCGAGTCACTATTCATCGAACCAAGAAGACAAAGAGAAGATCCTGACCAGAAGGCCCTCCAGATCCTCGAACAAACCAGCAGAAGACTACTAGAAGGGCGATTTGAAACCGGCATGCTATGGAAAGAGAAGGAGCTCGCAATACCTAACAACTATCAAGAAGCTGAAAGACGTCTTCATTCACTAGAGTAGATATTAGACAAAGATGAAGACTTGAAAAAGAAGGTACTAGAGTCCTAGTGGTCCCGAGAAGAGAGCGTGGCGAAATACGACACGGGAGAAGAAAGAGAAAAATAACTCATGTCAACAACACAACGGCTGCGATAGAGTTTGCCTACCGAAAATCGAACGATTTTCTAAGTAGCTACGACTGATAAAAGCAACGGCACGAGTCTTACAGTTCATTAACCTGTGTAGGCCGAACAAAAACACAGTCACCGCTACAAGAAAGCGTACGAAGAAAACCGAAGGAAAAGATGGCGAACTACGCGAGCCAAGAAGACTCAATCCACGCAAGAAAATAGGAAAATACCTAACTCTACACGTTGCTATATAGAAATACCTATTACATACCTACTTCAAGCGGAACATATGTGGATTCGAGCCAGCCAGCAAGAGAGCTACAGCGCCGAGATCGACCGAATAAAGAAGAAAAGCGTGCCAAATAGTTACGATCGCATAAGTCACCTCAGCGTGTACCTCGACGCGGCAGGCACAGTACGTTTGCGAGGAAAAGTTATCGCAGCGCACGGGGTAAGCGAAGATACGTCCAACCCACCTATATTGGACGGTAAACAAAGGTACACTAAGTTGTACATAACTTATGTACATGAGAAGTTACATCATGGCGGCGTGGAAATGGTCGTAAATGAGTTACGACAACGATTATGGATATCCAAGATACGACCAGCTGTACGAGATATGATCAAGAGTTGTCTACAATGCCGCATACGAAAGGTGAAGCCAGCTTGCCCATCAACAGGCGACCTACCACCAGCCCGTCTCGCCCACCATACTCGTCCCTTCACATTCACGGGACTTGACTATTTCGGCCCCATAGAAGTCACGGTCGCGCGCCACCGAGAGAAGAGGTATGGCGCCCTCTTTACATGTATGACGTCACGAGCGATACATATTGAAGTCGTACATTTGTTGAGCGCTGACTCGGCAATATCAGCGCTGAGAAGGTTCATGGCGAGAAGAGGTTGCCCCAAAGAGTTGTGGAGCGACAACGCTACGTGCTTCAAGGCGGCGGACAAGGAGCTCGGCGAGGCAGCGCTGGAAGCTCTTCAGCATGAGACGGCGTGTCATCACATCGTGTGGAAGTATATCCCCCCGTCGGCCCCGTTCATGGGAGGCACATGGGAGCGCATGGTGCGATCGGTGAAAGAAAATCCTGAAGATCACCCTCAACGAGCGGCAGTGGCGTGCACACAGTTTTAAGACAGGGTTGGCAGAAAATTGTACTCGCCACAAATACTACACGTTGGTTTTGGTTCGTCGTCTTGTCGATTGATGATGTAGGTAATTGCCAAATGCCAACTGAAATATCCATAGATTGACTGATTTTATGGAAATATCAATTTACGGATATTCGAAGTGGCCTTTAGGCGCGTTTGTTTGATGTTTTGTAATGTTTGTGTGATTTGCAAAATTTAAATAAAATCATTGAAAAGATGGTGGTGTGAGTATACTAAGTATATAGGATTGTGTTATTTGTATATTAAATCTACACGCCTATCTTTCTGTAAGAATATCTGCAATATGGAATCGTAAAAGTTGGGAAGGCGTTTTATTTCCGTAAGAAGGTTTTCAAATTCAAATTCAAATTCAAAGCATTTTATTTCAAATAAACCATTCACAGGCACTTTTGAAACGTCAAGGTCGGTCAGTCAAAAACATGGAAGCTATTTGCACGTTCCAAAGCGTAGATCTCTATGGAGAAGAACGTGCAAGAAACGTGCGTTTTTTTCTATTGAAATCGTGGAAAGATCTGTAAGTCGTTGCTGGCCTTGTGTATTTCTTAAGTAGGTGTGTATACGTTTTAGCGACGAGAATGACCTTTCGGTTGAAGCACTGCTCGCGGGAACTGTAACAATTAATTTTGCCAAACGCAGTACTTCGGGAAAAACTATATTTATGTTATTTTCGTAAAAATGTTCTATAATTTTGTAAATACTAAGGTTTTTGAATTCGGCAGATTTATAAACACATTTGAGCTCATTGATAAGGCGGTCTAAGTTAAAGTCGTATAATTTATAAACATTTACGAATTGCGATACTAATTCAACCGGAAAATTGTTATTATATTTATTGAAATATTCGCATGAAAGTAGTCCAAAAATTTTTAACTCTTTCAGATTTTTATATCGGTCTGTTTTGGCGGCCCTGTGATTATTTTTACGCCTTCAAAAATTAATTCAAACCTAGATCTGAATGATTCCAAAAACGATTCAAAGTCCCTAATTTTTTTAATGCAATAAGTCACATCTGATGTCTTTTTTTGCATAATTTCGTAAAGCACATCAGTTTCTGCGAATATTTTGTTAAACACATGAAGTAAAAACTGAAATTGAAAGTCTTTTAAATTGTGTAACAAATACGAAACTTGTGTATGTCTCATCATCCCAAGAGTCTTCGTTTTCAGCCATATCCTCAAATAAATCAATTAAATAGAATTGAAAATTACATTTACAGTACGCGAATTGTAAGTCCATCGAGTGTCAGCAACGCGAGGCAATTTTTTCATATCAGCCATTTTATTATAGTGGTTTTGCCTTTTGGTACTATTATTAAAGAAATTGGCTAATGTTTTTATGAGATTGAAAAAACGTTTAGTTTCCTGGATACGTTCGCACGATTTGGAAAGTACCAAATTAAGAACATGGGCGGAACACCAATCGTATTCAGCAAGAGGACATTGCTGGCGAACCAGCGACTGAACGCCGTTCCGTTCAGATGACAGGACAGCTGCACCGTCATATGATTATTATTATGACCTTTATTATTATTATATGTCTGAGCTACTAATTTCGACAAACAGTTAAATTCTGATAAAGTGTGCAGTATGATGGCACTTAAAGTTTTCGCGGTACGGTTGGAACTTACGTCAATATATTTTATAAATCAATCAAAAACTTCTGACTTATGAAAATATCTTAAAACCAGTACTAGTTGCTCTTTGCCACTTACGTTTGGTGTTTCATCGACCATCACAGCTACAAAATCAGTGGAAGCGATTTGTTGTTTTACTGTTTTGATCATCACAGACGCTACACTAGAGATCAGGTCATTTTGAATACGATTTGATAAACCCGTAAATGAGCTAGTGCAATTTTGTAAATGATTTTCCAACACTCCGTCGTATTTCGCGAGCACGTCGACCATTTCTTAATAATTTCCCTTATTCACTGACGAAGCAGATTCGTCATGTCCACGAAAAGCGAGCTCTTGTTTCCCCAAAAAGCAAACAATGTCAATAAGTCGCTGAAAAATATTTCGGTTCCGATTGACTTTCGCGTTATGTCTATCGATGTCAATTTGTATTTGAGAGTTTAAACGCGTCTCTATACGATTTTTTCCAAAGGTGTGATATTTAAGGGAAGATTCTTAGTGTTTTTCAGATTGTTCATGTTTTCTCGCGGCGGTAGGAAAATTATGAATATCAGCGTAACCGATGTCGTTCCAGACGGTTTTATTATTTGAAAATAGTAGACAAACGAAACAAAATAACCGAATACTGTGTATGCAACCTGTCAGTCAATGATATGAATCATATTGTTTTGTATTGAATTTACGATTGACTTTACCTTTAGTTTGTATTAATTGCAAATCCGGTGTAGGACGACCTATCTCGATAACTTGTTTTTTTTTCACTAAAAGATAGTTTTCAAAATGCGTCATATTTTATTTTATCAATACACACACCATCTGAACAACTTTCACAGACAATATTATCCATTTTTCACTCTAATCACAATGTTAAAATCCTGAATAACTGATAGCGTAAGTCACAAACACAACACACATCAAACAATATGGCTACTATTGACTATTGAAATTACGTAATAAAAAGGAAAATTAATACGACAAAAAAATGATGGCCATCTAAATATACAAAATTCAATGAAACAATGTTACTTCTTAAAATATTCGCATTGCATAGCAAACTTTCGTCGGAAATGGTCGGCAAGGATCGTAATTTTTCGTGTTAGCTTTAATAACTAGAACAAGACACTGGCTTTTCATGCAGTTGTGTGCGTGATTTTTGTCATTGTGTGTCAGCAAAGTCCACGTAGCTATAGGACACACACACACATAAAAATACGCATGACCACGAGTTTCCACGGAGCACACATACAAAACATTCAGAGACAAATAGCTTGTGTCTTTGCCGTGGCAAAGGCGAGGTGGCGCTAGTGCAGTAAACTGTATCGATCTTAATGATAACACCGGCACTCGATAGGTGGAGCTGATTTATGATTTTTATGTTGTTTTGTTTATTGATAAAATAATATTAGATCTATTATCAGAACTAGGGTAGGCAGTGTCTTTCTGTCTTTATGAAACGCACGCCACTGACGAGCGGTACCCGAGTGATGAGACGCTGGTGACCCTACTGACAGAGGTTGAGAACACAGTAAACTCACGACCTCTCAGCCACGTCTCAGTCGACCCATCAGAACCTGAGGCCCTGACCCCGAACCACATACTCATCGGACCCAATTCCCACGTACTAGTGCCAGGTCACTTTGAAGAGAAGGACGTGACAGCCCGCCAGCATTGGAAGAGAGCGCAAGTCCTGGCGGACGTCTTCTGGCGGAGATGGGTCAAGGAGTACCAGCCCCTACTGCAACACCGGCGGGAGCCTACCAGCACAGGAGTCCAGCCCAAGGTCGGAGACCTCGTCATCATCTGCGACAGCAACCCGCCGTGCAACATCTGGCCCCTCGGACGAGTAAGCCAGCTGTATCCAGGCGCCGACGGAGAGTTACGAGTAGTGGACGTCACCTCCAGCAGCGGCCACGTCCTGTGCCGCCCCACCAGGAAGATCGTCGTGCTACCAACGGAGTCACAGCGTGGCAACGGCGGGAGAACGTGCACGACGCCCTGAGGTCAACTCACACCTAGGCTCAAGTAGTGAGGACCGCGACCTACCGAGCACCGAATCGAATAGCGCGATTCCTACGAGTTTTATTGTAAAATTTATTTAATGTTTATGAAAGCCGATTTTATCTAATAAGATTATTAATTTATAATTAGAATAACGTATCAGAGTGTATCTTATTAGAATAATCCAGTGGTATGTAAGACTGTTTAATTAGTTATAAGTTAATTAAGATAATAGAGTTATGTATATAGGTAGGTTATGTAAATAAATGATAGTTACCACCTGTTTTTCCTTCATCTTATCTCTGCGACGCCCACGATAGAAATAAACAGGTTTGTCTGGTGGATGTCACTCCGTCCCCGCAAGAGGGTGCGGCAGGCGGTATCGGGGCAAACCCCCCCTGTCCGCAGTGGCCACACCTCGGCCCGTTAAATAAGAGGAGGGTAGACAATAAACTGTCACGTCAATATTTGCTCCGTAGATAAAATTGAATAAAAATAAAAATAAAGTGTAACGAATGTTGAAAGTAATGTCATAACGTTGGACCAAGAAAAACTAAACCGTGGTATTGTTATCTGGACTACAAGTGCTGCTCATAAAGTGTAAACCTGAACAAAGTAATTCTCATTCTATGATGAACTAAAACAGTGGATATCAGTGCATTTATTATTTATTGAAGTTTACAAGTATATTTTAGCAATGTATCAGCAAATTTACGAAGAAAAGTAAAGAACATAAACATAAAGTGTTAAATTTGTCGCGTCAGAACGAGTGTGTCGGCGCGAAGAATTTTTGTAGCATGAATCATAATAACGAGTTTTAAAGTTTGAAAACACTTTTCGCCGAGCTCTAACAACTATTTCATACAGCTAGTTAATGCGCTCTTGGTTAAGTAAATCTCATGACTGACTGCAGTGAAGTTGGTAGCAAGTTCGAATCTATGTGAGGACATTCTCTTTTTGTACTTTTTGTTATTTGTGGAATTGTTCCGAGTGTTGCGTTGACCTGATAACAGTAAATACAGAGATAACAATATTGCCATTACATAAAATAATATTTTCTCACACTTAAAATATTCTAGTTATCAATTTTGACAAATGGCATCAGGGGCCACGGTGTTGGATGTGGTCGTATGTGGCGGCTGTAAGAATCCTATAGGGAACGAGCAATGTCTTCGATGTTATACATGCGCGCAAGAGTATGATCTCCAATGTGCCAATGTCACCGTAGCTGCTTATGGCACTATGGCTACAGAACGAAAGGAGAAGTGGATATGCCTTGAGTGCAAATGCAAACAACCTAGAGGGGACAACTCGAATACTCCCGTTCGATCTACAAGGTTGGAGGCGGGCTCAATTCATTACGATGATCAAAACATGAATGTAACAATTCGTAAAACACAATTTAGTCAAAACCGGAAAAGCACTGAACAACTGTATGACGAGTATTTGCATCCGGATGAGACGTATTTAGATAACCTACGAGTTGTAATCCAAGAAGAATTCAAACATGCCATAAATGAACGTCTGGTCAATATAATTAGTAATGTTGTGGCAAAACAAGTTGATCTGATTGTTAAAAAAAGCTTTTCTAATCTTAATGATCAAATTATGAGGTTGGAAAAACAACTAAACCTGATAAGTTCACGATCTATCTGCGATTCAGCCAACAGCAAACAGAGTACTGGGCCGCTTTATGCCTCTAATGATCTAGACGACTGCAAAAATAAGAATCCAGATGCTGAGAAAGCAACATCTATTGCGCCAATACAATGCGATCAGCATAAAAATGCTAGCAGGCCTACGACAAAGCCTTTACTGGATGCAATTGCTGTTCGAGTGCCTGATCTTGGTAAGAGCACCAGCAAACCTCCAAAGAAAAATAAGCCTACACTTCTTCCTATGTCACTGCTCACCCAAGAAGGAGAAAACAGCGGAAAAATGACTGATTTACTGACTTGACTTACCTCCTAGCTATAGTAACAAGCAATACCTTAGTGTTTTAGAATGTTTAGAGAACGTGATAAGTAAATATTCGGAATATAAAATTGTAGTAGTTGGTGACTTTAATCTAAAATCATGTACGAATTATGTTGTAACACAATTTAATCATTTTACCGACTATAGTAAACTTCATCAATTTAATGAAATTAGCAACAAATATGGCGGCATTTTGGATCTGGTGTTATCTACTTGTGACTTAGAGAGCGTCTGTGTAGCGTCTTGTATCGACCCTCTGGTTCCGATGGATGCGTATCATCCTGCCTTGGAAATAACTGTTGTTTTACCCAAAAGTGCAGGTGTCAGGGATCGTTCGTCTGTAATGTCCAGCGCTCAAAGCTCTGACTGGAATTTTCGTAAGGCAAATCTCTATGGGTTGTATATGGGTATTGCTAAAATAGACTGGACTGAATTGCTGTTGCAGCAGGATGTTGATGTAGCAGTAGACATATTTTATAAAAATATATTCAGCGTGTTCAAAGATAATGTCCCGAAAAAGAAAATTCCAGATTTCATTTCTAAATATGATTATCCAACGTGGTATACTTCGGAAATTAAACATTACATTAAACTAAAACATTTTAACTTAAAAAAATATAAGCAATATGGCCTACAATTCAACAAAGAACTATTTAGATACTACAGAACTAAAGTCAAGGAGCTCACTGGAATTGCTTTTAAAAAGTACGTTAAAGCTATGGAGGAAACTATAAGCAGTGATCCTTCAAAGTTTTGGAAATACGTAAAAGACAAAAAGAAAAATAGTCAGCAGAATAACCAATTCGTATATGAGGACAAGGTTGTGGAAGGACAGGGAGCCGTTAATGCGTTTGCTGATTATTTTAGTTCCGTTTTCCATAGTGATCCTCCTAAGTTAGATCCTGAGGCAGCCGAGCGCGATGCAACTGATGGAGGCTGCTTACCTGTGATCAGGGTAGATCACATTAGTTCATCAGAATTGCGGTGAGCGGTCTTTAAACTTAAAGCTTCGTCTGCTTATGGACCTGATGCTTTCCCAGCTTTCATTTTGAAGGACTGTCTGTCGGTATTGGAGAGGCCTCTCTTGTTTGTGTTTAATCTGTCACTGCAGCACAGTGTATATCCCACTCTTTGGAAGGTTTCCAGGGTCACACCCGTCCCAAAGGGTGGATCATCAACAGACGTCACGAACTTTAGACCTATTGCTGTACTGCCGGTCTTCGGGAAAATTTTTGAGTCTGTTTTAAACCATACCATCTCCAAGCAAGTCAGTAGCTTATTAGATGATTCCCAACATGGATTTCGCCGTGCACGTTCCACCTTAACTAATCATATATGTTTTGCTGACTACTTGAAGGCCAAAATGGCCGCTGGCGGTCAAGTTGATACGGCTTACTTTGATTTTAGAAAGGCGTTCGATTTAGTCGACAATGATATACTTCTGATGAAGTTTGCATCTCTCGGATTCGGTCCTCAACTACTCCGATTTTTAGCAGACTATCTCAGAGATCGACGACAGTTTGTAAGACTCAATGGATATAAGTCACCGGAGTATTTTACCCGATCGGGCGTCAGTCAGGGAAGTACCCTGGGTCCTCCCCAATTTTTAATCATGGTTAATGATTTGCCGAGAGTGTTGTCCGCCTCAAAATGTCTTATGTTTGCTGATGATTTGAAGCTGTTTATATCAGTCACTGGAGCGGAAGACTGTCTGGCATTTCAGCGAGACATTGATGCCGTTTTGGATTGGAGTGTGAGAAATAAACTGCCGCTTAACAAGTCTAAGTGTAAAGTCATTACATTCTCTAGGTCTCGTACGCCAACAACCACTGCCTACAAGCTGGCCGATGAAACACTTGAACGTGTCTCAACAATACGGGACCTGGGACTTACCTTAGATAGTGGTTTTAATTTTCACGAACACGTTAAAAACGTGTGCAAAGATGCAAATAAAGCATTGGGGTTCGTCATTAGAACTTCCTCCCAATTTCGAAGCGTCAAGGTTCTCAAGCTACTCTACAATGCATATGTGCGCAGTAAATTAGAGTATAATGCAATTGTCTGGGATCCTTCGGAGAAGATATATATACTCATGGTTGAAAGAATTCAGAGGAAATTTTGCCGTTATGTGTATAAACTAACCTACGGATATTACCCATTCTTGTATCCTTCTTTATTTGTGTCGGGAATGGTCGGATTGGATACTATGCAGCTCAGGCGCAAATTAATGCACATTGTGCATTATTATCTTTTAATCAACAATAGGATTGATAATCCATCGGCGAGAGAGCATATACATTTGTATGTTCCGCAGCAATACATGCGTGGCATAGGGCGGCGGCGGCATCAACTTCTCGCGTGCCCACTGGCATGGCGCACCCATCATGTTAATAACAGCCCAACCGCGAGGGCAATCAGTCTTATTAATAGTTACATTGACAGCAGTCCAGATGCCGACATATTTGTAGATAATCTAAACACATTAAGGAAATATGTATTGTCCTTTTTAAACAAATGATACAATGATTTTTTTAATCAATGCAATAATATTTTAATTTTTTATGTTTGATATTTTGTTTGATGTTTATTTATTTCTAATTTTAATGAATTTGAATTTTTATGTTTGACATCTAAGTGTGCGATTGACTTAGTGTAGTTCCTTTGACATTTATTTTTATTTTATTTTTTTTTATTTGACATGTAATTTTCCAATTATAAAAAAAAAAATGTTTTTTAAGTTCTTTTGATTAATATTTGGTATGTATGTAAATTGTTAGCGTGGAAGCGTATTGGTTTAAAACTGTAAGCTTTTATTGTGTTTTTTTGAATAAATATTGATAAATATTGATAAATATTGATAACACGGGCCGGTGGTGATGTTGGCAACAAAATGCCACAAAATGTTGGCGTGCGCCTGTCACTATTTTCATAGCAACAAGTCGCACGCCTGTAAGTGGGTCGCTGACGAGTTTTACTACAGGGGCGTCGCGACCGTTTGTCGCTTCTTCACGAACACATTTGGCGGTCAGTCCCCGCCGGGTGAGACCCCCAGTGATCTGGGGGAGGCCCAGCGAGAACGACCAGCGACGAAGGTGTGGACTTTGTTGATGCACCTGCAGCAAGAAGTGAGTGGCTCTCGTCCGCACCGGTTCTCATATCTAGCCGATCGCGGCCCGGACTGCAGAGCCGAATGAGATTGTGGGCGGCCGAGTACTGTGAGTAATGCCGCCCAGTGCGCATGCACCGAATAAGCCTATATTAACCTAGGGAACATATTCGGTGCGTGAGTTCTAGCGCTTGTCTAGAGGTGAATGTGTGAATTTCGGAACGCAACCTGCCTATTATTAACTTAGCACAGGTCGCGCGCCGGGATGCGAGTTGTGTGAGTAGTGTCACTGTTTGAGTAGGCCGCGTGTAGTGGGAAGCGGCCTATTCAGGCGTCAGTCCGGTGAGGTGCGACGAGGCCGTCTACGTCCCCGACCAAGTCGCGGGGGAGGCGCTTCGCGTCAGGCGGGCGCGCGCGCCAGGGCGCAATAGAGAAGATGCAGATTTAATATTTATCAATATTTTGTGGCTAAAATGTAAAAAAAGCATAATAGAAGGGCTAGTGCAACGTTTTTATTCCAGTTAATATTGATTTTTCACAATAATTACGAGTTTAAAGTAACGTAATGGAACGGAATGTATAATCAGCGACTGGTGACGTCACTCGTGTTAGTTTGTTACAGTCCAAGATACCAGGGCTCCCAGACGTTACTTATTTCGCAGTATCAAAATATTTGAATAGAGTAGTGCCAGTGTAATTTCTGCTAGCTCCATCCAATGGACAATTTGTATTTAGTGATGTATGTAGGTATGACATATTTCAAAATTCTATAGGAGGTCGTTTTGCAGTCTTCTTTTTATACTTAGTAAATAAACTATGTCCAAAAGATACTTTGTGAATAGGATCTCAATTCTCAGTGGAGATAGCGATCAGATCTTACACTATTACAATGACTAATTAGTCTTTAAATTTTTACTAAATTACTAATTATTTAAGAATATGTGTACCAGACGGGCGTGATCGACTGGAACGGGGGTGTGATGGGGTAGGTCTATCCTTCTTCTAACCCTCCGATGTGAACTGTGACCACCCGACTGCGTCCAGTCGCGCTGACGTCCTGTACCGGGTACTGAGGTTCCCCGTACCACGCGTGTAATAGATTATCCTAATTATAGGTATTGTTTTTGTTATTATAAGTATTCCTTTTTGTTGAAAACCGATAAAATAGTAATGTTTATAACTATACATGGGCTTTATCTATGCGAGTTATATAATGCTAAACGTTTCGTCGCGAACAATATGTATTTTGTAAAAATCGTGAAAATGATCTAGTCGTTTCATAGCTAGCATCTGATGATGATACTTACAAACTGGCGGTTGCGTCAACTCAAACTAGTAGGTATACAAGCGAATGTTCAAATTACCTACATACTAACACTATTCTATTCCACACATTTTGCTACTGATAAAATAAGTAAGTTCTGGAAGCACTGGGATCTTGCTCTATGACTTCGAATTATGACAGTTCTTGACCAGTGACAGACATGAGTGACGTCATCGTCCGTTTTGGCGCGAAAATTTAAACTGTCTGTTTAAAAACGCAATTTTAGCAATAAATTAATACGCTTTAATTTATTGCTAAAATTGCGTTATATGGCGGTCTATTCTAGACGGAGTTCTTTAAAATGAACGCAAAAATAAAAATATCGCATGTTCCTTGCTTGACGTGGGGCCAAGCAGATGCGTCGGCGCGCGCGAAAGGTGAGTATAGACTACAACATTTACTTGTAACAGAACAAAGAGCCACTCTATGATATGTTCTAGTGTTTCATCCTTTTACGAACTAAACATCGAGCACGCTCGCCTCTTTGTTACAAACCAACGAGCATATTGGTGTAACATTTCGTCGAGCGTATTGGTGTAACATTTCGTCGAGCCACGAGTGCGGGCGATGCGTGGTTGCGGGGTGACGCGGAGGGAGAGGGACGAAAGACGCACGCGGTCCGGGCGGTCGTTCGGTCGGTCATTTCATTTGTCGGTCCGACATTTCAAAAAAGAATGAACGCAAGGTGCAACGAAATGTTGGTAAATGCACACTCGCTGTGAGCATTTACCCGTAACATAACGCCGAGCAGACGTCAGAATCGGGCGTATGTACGTCTTGTACACACCCAACTAAACGCGCGCCGGCAGCTGGGACGAGAGCACCGGGCGGAGCTGTGCGCGGGCGACCTTCGCCTGGGCGGCGACCCGGTGGACGTGCGGCCCCATAGTGAGCCGCCATTGCAGCTTCAGGGGCGGCGCCCGCTGCATCTTGGACGCCGCGTGCTTGGTGCTGAGTGAAGTTGCGATGTACCCGGCGTCGTCGGCAAATAGCGCGAGCGTAACCAGTGAGGTGGCGGGGATGTCGTCAGTGTAACGTGAGTAACACGCTGGCGACACGCAGCTGCCTTGCGGCATGCCCGCCCGGACGGAGCGGGGGGTGGACAGCGCGCCGTCGACCACCACTCGGAAACTCCTGTCAGAGAGGAAAGATTGGACCACTTTGACAATGCGACAGGGCGCGGGGGAGGTGGCTAGTTTGTAGACTAGCCCCCTCATGCCAAACTCGGTCGAAGGCCTTCTCCATGTCGAGGAATGCTGCTACCGCGTATTCCTTCTTGTTCATCGTTGATGACAGCAGGTGCAGCACCCTCGACAGTTGGAGTGTCGTACTGTATTCCGCCCAAAATCAGAATTGTTCGGGTCGTGGCGTATAGCTCGCCGGCTGTAGGATGTTCTTCGCGGCCTTGGGCAGCATGATGACGCGCCCTTCCTTCCATTGTGTGGGGAAGGCCCGTAAACAGGTGCGCCTAGGCCGCGACCATACAGTGCGGCAGGTGGCGCAGCGCTGTGTTGGTGATACCGTCGGTGATACCGTCGGCATGGAACGACTTTGCGGGCTGTCTATAATTATGCCATCATATGAATTTCTACGTGTTCATACGGCTGATCGTCATTACGCCTGCCTGAATCAATGATTATGTGTCTTCTATTACGTCTTAAGATCTGACCTGTGTTAATTCGAATTAAATAAGATCGATTTGCTAATGAACGTTGAATTACTTCCTTTGGTCCAATGATTATGCATTTTAATTTTTCCTTTTTCATTTTTTCTAGCGGTTTTAACCTTTTTGATCCTTTATCAAAATATTTTTTCTGCTTTAATTGTCGATTCTCTAGTTTATTTGAAACATTCCCCTGCAACTTCGGTGGAAGGAGATGTGGAGAACATGGAATTATCCTTCGTAAGTATTCAAATATTCTAACAATCCTAAATTGAAGTCGGTATTTTTAAAGGGGGTCTTTTTCATCATATTTTTAATTGTCTGGACGGCTCTCTCAACCTGTTCATTTGATTGAGGGTACCTAGGAGAAGACGTTATGTGTTCAAAACTCCAGTTCAAATTATAGTGATTAATGATATTTATACCACTCAGGCTACATTTACATTACGAAGCTATTGCCCATCAAACCGATTCCTTCTCCACCGTCAAGCTACCGAATAGCGTTGTCTTTTTTCAATTATAAAAATAAATTCTGTTCGATTTTATTTATTTCATTCTTCGTCTAGTTATACATTTTTCATGCTTACTTTACTGAGTTGTGGCACAGTGCTCGTAAGTTTGTGCACGATATATGACATAGTTTTCACCACCTACCCACATTGCGTGTGCAGTCGACAAAATATTGCCCTTTGAATAGACCTATACTGATTATTTACTATCGCTCCAATTTCGTAATGTTACATGCTTCTCTTACAGTGATTATTGATAGTATATTCCTTTCAGGCTACTTTCACATTGCATTTAAGCTATTGCCCCTTGAATCGATTTCTTCTCCACCGTCAAGCTACTCACATGTGTTATTTTATGTGCTCTTTCCTATAATTAATTATGGCTAACACACAGTTAAGCTTTTACTACCAAAATGCTAGAGGGATGAGAACTAAGATATTAGATTTGTATAACAGTATTTTACGCTCTAGGTATGACATTTTAATCTTTACGGAAACATGGTTGCAGGATGACATTTTTGACATTGAATTGTGTGATAACAGATATCAGGTATTCCGTCAAGACCATGATCTTAATTCAACTGGGAAAAAGACTGGTGGTGGTGTTATGATGTGCGTCAATCGTAAATTTGACGTTAGACGACGTCAGGACTTTCAGTGTGAGGGTGTAGAGATGTTGCATGTTACACTCTCATCTCATAGCGTTGGTACTCAGGAAGACTTGCATATTATTCTTGTCTATACGCCCCCCGATTCATCCAGCATCCCATCGCGTCTCAATAACATTGGGCAGGCTGTGACGAACACAAAGACTGTGAATACTAATCATAATTTTATTCTTATCGGTGATTTCAATTTACCCTTTTTAACGTGGAACGATGAAGGCTATTCTATAATAAATAACTGTTCGCTGCAAATAAGAACTGCTGCTGCTACATTTGCAGATGAAATGAGCGTCCTTGGTTTGTCTCAGTACAACTTTATCATAAATGCTAATAACAGGATTTTAGATCTATGCTTTTACTACACCGCTCCTTTTGAGTAAAAGCGATAATCCCTTGCTCCAAGAAGACTCTCATCATCCTGCTCTTGTCATAACAGCTACCGATTTATTTTTAACACCTCTTGAGGAAGTGCTCACACCACGTCGTAATTACTATAGGGGAGATTATGAGGAACTGAATAGACACTTTAATAGGATAAATTGGGATGATAGATTGTCGGTTGAATCTGTTGATGTTGCCGTTGACTCGTTTTACGCAGAAGTTAAACTTGGCATGGAGCGTTTTATCCCCTTAGTTAATAAACCGAAAACTCATAAATACCCTGTTTGGTACAGTCGTGCACTTTTAAAAATCATTCGTGAAAAAATGAAAGTACATAGAAGATGAAGAGAAAAAATACGGTAACCCCAGGGACTACTATGAGTTTGCACGTTGACGTTCCAGACAACACAATGTTGAAGTTTCCTCTTTTCAAAGCTATCTAACTCAGACAGAAAATTCGATTAGTCATTCTCCCAAGACTTTCTGGACCTACGTTAATAGTAAAAGAGGCGGTAGTCAATACCCAAAAATAATGATTTTAAATGAGGAGACATTTGAGTCCGGTCACGAAATTTGTACAGCCTTTAATGAATACTTTCACAGTATTTTCCTTAGCCCGTCCACGCCCTCTGTTGCAACTACGAGTACATCTAATGAAGTGACCGACTCGTCTAATGTTATATCTAACCTCTATATCACCAAGACACCGTATTTAATGCCTTACGCGCGTTAGTTACAACGAAAGGTCCCGGTAATGATGGAATACCTCCTGATTTCTTGCAAAATTGCGCTCTATCAGCGCAATTGTGCAAGAAAACAGGAGGTACATCTATTCGGTATCATCATTTGGCACATCCTATAGCTTTATTTTTTCAGAAATCTTTGGCCAAGTGCGTCTGTCCCTCCCTGGGGAAAGCAGCACACATAGTACCAGTGCATAATAAGGGGCCAGAGATGGACATAGGAAACTATCGTCCTATATCTATTCTGAACATACTTAGCAAGGTTTTGGAGAAAGTCATCTATAAGAGTATATATCCAATCATATCTAACGGTATAGGTCAGAGCCAACATGGCTTCGTTAAGAGAAGGTCCACAGTATCTAACTTGGCCTCGTTTTGTAAATATGTCTTGTACAATATGGAAGCTGGTGGCCAGGTTGACGTGATCTACACGGACTTTGAAAAATCATTAGTTCGTGTGGATCACGTGATCTTGCTAGCTAAGTTACAGAAGCTTGGGATACATGGAGATTTACTGAGATGGGTTAAGTCATACTTATCGAACCGATCGCAAGCTGTGGTAATGGGAGGTTACAAATCTGACTTCGTAAACATCCCTTCCGGTGTTCCCCAGGTCTCTGGTCCTGAATCATTGTCTATGACATTCAGTCGTGTTTAAAATCTGCGAAACATCTCAGTATATTCATGCATTCCATGCATTCCCTGTTCAAGAATAGGTGATGTTTGATACAATAGTTGGTGTTTTGTAGCAAACTTTGGCCACACAATTATAATATTAGTTAATTGAATTATATTTACTATGTAATTCTGTTTTTTATTTTATGAAAAACACTTAATGATATAAACTTACCAAAAAAAAGATATTCCTTCCAAAACCTTGGTGTTACGGTGGTTATTTACACAGTTTTAAAACGCGCATTGCGGCATTTTGACGTCTTAATGTTGGCTATGATTGGACCATATTAATTTGCAATAGGACCACAAAATTATTCGTGGTCTTATTTTTCGGGCCGGTTTTGAAGCTCTCAGGAATCTAGCACTATCATTGATCGAAGTGATCTATCTACACTTACTTTCAGTATCTTTTGCATCGGGTTATCGGCTGTTGTATAACATTGGACAGCTACTAGAACAAGATTTCAAGCGAGCAATCCTCTAGATGTTCTTGGTTGTACGCCCTGTCTACTGGACCTTGCTTGTAGGAATACCTAGCTCTGTCTAGTAAGGATTGGGGAGGTACTGACGTGATCGTGCGCGCGCACAGTCAGCAGCGGCTCGTCGCACACCTGCACCGTGAGCACGGGTGCGTGCTGGCACCGCAGCAGGTCCCACAGACATAAGCGCCCGTCGTGCTGCACCAGCAGCAGCAGCGACCACCTGCGGCGTGCGAAGGGCATCAGTGGCGGGCGGGGCGGGGGTGAGGGGGGCACAGGGCAGGCCTCACCTCGTGGGGCTCCAGGTGCCGTCGCAGATGCGGTGGCGCGCGGACGGCGTCCACAGGATGGCGGACTCTTTGCAGTCCTCGCTCCACACGCGCGCCGTCCAGTCGCCCACCGTCAGGAAATTCTTCAGGAAGCCAGGGTTACGCTGCACGCGCCACACGCACCCCAGGTGCGTTCTGAACTGCAAGTGTAAATGTTATAATGTTAACGTTTAAACTTCGTATTTTAGTTCCATTGAATGGAACTTAAAAATTCTAAATATAAAATTAGAATTTTTAAGTTCTACTTGTTGTGTTGTTGTTGTTGTTGTTGTTCTTGTTGTTAAGTTGTCTTGTTTTTACTTTTTCTATTTTATTAGCTAAACAATAATGTTTAGCTAATAAAATAGAAAAAGTAAAACGCTCAAGCTTAGCAAAAAAAAAAAAATCTAATAGTAAAAACGAATTAGGCTGCTCAATATCTTTGTATTATTTACCAGCTGATCCAGCAAACGATGTTTTATATATTATTCCCATACAAATAAAAAGAAAATAACTAATTAGACCAACCAAATATACACACAAAAAGAACATAAAACTCAGTCAACCCGTTTGGGGGATTTCGATATCAAACGCTGTGACTCGAGATTTAGAGATAGTAAACAGAAAAACAGGCCAAAACTGTTGACAATCCCCGTCGTCGCCGATCATCCCCCTTTTTCCCCTACATTCTGTAAACGAACGAACAATAATTGTACCTTGTAGAGTTCCGAACATCCGTAAGACCCGTCACCCTTATAGGGTCATTTGGGTATCTGTCTGTCTGTCATAGCCAGTTTTCTCGGGATCTACTTTTTGTTTAATAATGTGAAGCATAGGTAGGTAAGTACACCATTTTGTTTTACATACAATAATACTCGCCAAACTTATGAATTTCATAGCGAGAAACGCATGTTTAATATTACACATTTACTTTGAAAAAAAAAAACAATCTTAAAACTACCCAGTGTGCATTATTTTGCTCAAAGATTAGTCACGACGGCACGAGTAGATCGAGGACGAGCCGCGGACACCGGCCACTGACAGACGGCGTACCCACACATGGCCAGACACTAAGCCACACATCCCCAGCACAGGCCAACCTCGCATCGCATAGAACTTCCGTACAATGAGAAGCCAGCCCAAACCGAAAACGCATGGCACCATATTAGGCAGCCGCACTCACACGTTATGTCTGGGGCCGGTGTCCGCGCCCACAACCCGCCCACACCGGTCCGACCAAACCCAGTCAGAGATTACCTACTAATAAATTAATGTTATTTCATTTATGCGGTGTGAGCTTGTTCTTCGGCAAAGGCAGACGAAACTCCTCCTCAACAAAACAAACTCCTTAATTTTTATTTTAACATACCTTTACTTAACTTAGGTCTGTGTCTTAACATGTATATTTTTTGAAGTTCTTTCTCCATAATAATTTGTTATTTTCGGTTGAACTAGTCTTTTCTCTCTTACACTTCTTGTATTATACTTACTTTTGACAAGTACTTTATACTCATCACTTAATGTTCTATATATCTATATAGGCTTATTATTTTATTTTTTTTTGTTTATGATGGGTTTGCTCTTGTCAGAGATGACGGAGACAAAGTCTACGATGGAGCGAGCTTACCCAGAAGGAGCCTGTTTACTCTAACTTTGAAGAGATTAGGGTTGTAAGCGTATGGAAACACAGACCCAGGCAGAAAGTTCCACTCCTTTGCTGTGCGCATTATAAAAGACGTTTGGGAACGCTTAGTGCGAATTGGTGGAATAGCTACAAGGTAGGGATGGTAAGATGCAGTGTGTCTGGATGTCCGATGGTAGAAAGGCGCCGGTGGGATGAGGTCGTGGAGTTCTTGGGCACACTCACCGAAGTACAATCTTTAGAAGACCGACAAGCAGGTAACCTTACGGCGATGAGCCAAGCTTTGTAGCTTGGCATCTACCAGTTTTACGTCACCGATGAGCCTCTTACCTCTGCGTTCCACCGAGTCAAGCGCGGCAAGCTGATGCTTAGCTGAGCCATCCCAAAGGTGGCTACAATACTCCATGCAGGATCGGCCTTGTGCTTTGTAAAGGATTAAAAGCTGTCCAGGCGTGAAGTATCGCTTCACCCTATTTAGGATGCCCAGCTTTTTGGCCGCAGTTTGGGCTTTGTACTCGATGGTAGCGCCAAAGCTGAGCCTGGATGTGAACTCCATGCCCAGGAGCTCGAGCCGATCAGTCACAGGAACAGATATCGACTTATCAAATAATAATCGACCTTCTAATCTGTCTGTAGGATTTTACAAATGGGAAATATTTTTTCATATTCTTTGTTACACACTGGACCGGTTGTTGAAATTTGGTACACATAATTATGGATTTTTGTGTCCCAACCACAAACGCGTTACGTAAATAAATCAATTTTGAGTATAAGAGGCACTTTTAGTTTGTCAAACTAGAAAAAAAAAGTATTTTAAACTGTATCTATCTATCTATACTAATATATAAAGCTGAAGAGTTTGTTTGTTTGTTTGTTTGCTTGAACGCGCTAATCTCAGAAACTACTGGTCCGATTTGAAAAATTATTTCAGTGTTACATATTAGCCCATTTATCTAGGAAGGCTATAGGCTACCATCATGCTAAGACCAATAGGAGTGGAGCAGTAATGAAAATTGTGACGCGGACGAAGTTGCGCGGGTCAACTAGTATTGTAATAAAACTGGCCAAGTGCGAGTCAAACTCGCGTGCTAAGGGTTCCGAACCAACTTTATATTCGTAACTTGTTATTTTAACACTATTGTTGACAACTACTAGTTGACCCACGCAACTTCGTCCGCGTCACAATTTTCATTACTGCTCCGCTCCTATTGGTCTTAGCATGATGATAGCCTATAGCCTTCCTCGATAAACACTGAAATAGTTTTTCAAATCGGACCAGTAGTTCCTGAGATTAGTACGTTCAAGCAAACAAATAAATAAACTCTTCAGCTTTATATATTAGTATAGATAAGCGTAAGTTACTTCCTCGTCTTGATGGAACACTGAGGCCAGTGGTTTGGCGTACCCAAGAAGATCTTTAATTGTTCTAAATACCATATGAGTAACAAAACCTTTGCGGGCAGCTTGTCCAATGGCGTTTTTCCCTTTCTGTTGCCGTTGATGACGAATCCATTTTCTGTACCGACCATGAAGCGTGACGGTATAGTCGGCTCGTACTCCAACGCACTGATGCCGTTGGACTTCGTCATGCTTGGCACGTCGAAGCTGTTCTTGACGACGTCGATGATCATCTCGTCGGTGGGCGCGTCAAAGCGGCGCAGGTCCCACCACTTGACGACGCCGTCGGGCCCGCCCGAGAAGAACTCCTGCCCCGTCTTGGAGTTGATGAACAGCACGTTGTGCACGAGGTCGCGGTGCGCCACGTGCGGCGGCGACGTGAGCGCGGGCTCGGCCTGCTGCGAGCGCGTGTCCCATGCCGCCACGCTGCCGTTTATAAGCGCACCCGCCAGCATGTGCGCGTCCTTGGGGTTGTACTGTAGGTCCAGCAGCGCGCACGGCGGCACCAGCGAGCGCTCAGGCGTATTGGCGTTCTCCACGTCCCACACGCAGGCGGCGGAGGGCGCGCGCGGCTGCCGGTACCAGTCCACGTCCACGTACGTGGCGGCGAAGTGTCCGCCGGCGTCCGGGATCCAGCATATGGATCTCACGGGCCGCTTCGGGCCCTCCAAGCGGTACACGTTCACCGTGCGGCAGCTGTTGTGTTCCACTTTGGGCATATTCAATAATTCTGTGTAATACGTCTGGTACATTTCAATCGCATTATTTTGTAATACGAGGCGTTCCAATCCCTGCAAAACGTCAAACAATAGTGAGCTGGATACCGTGTACAGATGAAAGTGTATGCGTGGTTACAAGTAACGACTACAGTGGCGAGGTAATGACCTCTGCATGGCAAGGGCTTGGCCGAGCAGTGTAGCGAGATAGTTACTAGATCAAAGATTTGTTCGCGAGGCCTGCTCCTTGCAATCCATTTCACGTCCAACCAACTTTACTTTCTTCATCGATTAAAATTCCACAGTTAATTGTTTATTTTCAATTATGCGTGAAAAAAGTGTTTCTACAAACCGATTAGTATTTTTTACAACCCGTTTTCTTCAGTCACTGAATCAAAAATAAACTGACTCGTCGTGAAAGTTACAAATACATATGAATTTCGACTTGTCCTGCCCACTCAACATCCAAAAGCGTCCCAGTATCAGTTGAATATGTCCACTGTACTCGTTACTAGTACCAGCCCCAGCAGCGCGGCCGCGTTACGCCACTGACCGGGGCCTGACCCATGACGCAATGGATGTAGCCGTCGTCCTTCTCGATCTTCCGGCGGTACCTCTGCGTGGCCTCCGGGTCGTTCACATTCACGCCATCGGGCCAGCCGCCCTCCGCGTGGTTGGCGCCACCGTTGGTGAACTCGGCCCTGCAAGAGGCGCACCGGGGTGAGCGCGAAGCGTGTGAGTGATGTGGGGAAAAGGAACATTCTCATAACGAGAATATTCTGATCGAGAATGTTCGGGAATATTCTCGTGAACGGAGAATTTGCGACAACTTATGTTTCACTGTATATAAATAGGACAATTGTGCCATAACTAGCAGCTATAATAAAGTTAATAACTTGTTTGATTCTGGACTTTGTAAAAAGTTCTTATTTTTAAAGAAAACTCGATGATCTAATAAACCTGGACATACTACTCTGTCAAGAAAGTACCGGGAAAAGATCAATAATACACAAAATGTCTGTTATTCATCCAAATTTATTTTATCACCTTCAAAGTATGCTCCTTTAGAAACGATACACTTGCGCCAACGAATAATCCATTCATCAAAACATTTTTTAAACGCTGCTTCCGGAATTGAGTTCAGTTCTCGCCGCGAATTCTCCTTTATGTCTTCTATCGATTGAAAACGGGTGCCACGAAGTGGTAATTTGAGTTTAGGAAAAAGAAAAAAGTCAGCAGGAGCCATATCTGGTGAATATGGTGGTTGCTGGATGGTATTTGTTGAGTGTTTGGTTAAAAATTCGTTCACAATGATAGCCTTGCGCGAAGGCGCATTGTCGTGGTGCAAAATCCAAGAATTTTCTTTCCACAAATCTGGCCTTTTTCGTCGAATTTGCTCTCTTAAACGCCGCATAACGCTCAAATAATATTCTTTATTTACCGTTAGACCTTCCGGTAAGAATTCAGAGTGCACAACACCGCGATAGTCAAAGAAAACAGTCAACATGACTTTGACTTTTGATCGACTTTGGCGTGGTTTTTTCGGTTTCGGTTCAGTTGGAAGGCGCCACTCCGAAGCTTGTTGACTAGTTTGCATGTCAAACTCGTAAACCCACGTCTCGTCACCAGTAACAATGCGTTTCATGAATGTTGGGTCCGAACTGACTCGTTCTAGCATGTCCTCAGCGACTTTCATGCGATTGAGTTTTTGGAGAAAATTCAGATCTTTTGGGACTAGCCGAGCAGCAACATGTTTCATACCCAAATGATTAGTTAAAATGGTACGGATCGACTCGTGAGATACAGAAAGTTCGGCGGCTATCTCTCTCAGAGTTGAATGGGAATTTTCAGTCACTATTTCCTTCACTTTTGCGATGTTAACTTCAGTTGCAGACGTTGACGGCCTACCAGAGCGAGGCAAATCTTCTATCACATCTCGACCGCTTTTGAACGCTTTGAACCACTCATAAGCACGAGTTTTTGATAAAGTCGATTCACCGTAAGCCTTCTGTAACATTTTCAGTGACTCCGAACACGAAATTCCATTGGCGATGCAAAATTTAAGACAAACTCTTTGTTCGATATTTTTGTCCATTATGAAATTCGCAATACACACTATATATGATATTACTAAAACCAGCACTGTATTTAATATAAATAACAGATGCAACTCAAACTCCGCGCCAAAATGGAAAACAGTTGTGCCAATCTAACAACTACAAAAAAAACAAAAATTTGAATTTGGAACCATAAACAAATCATCCATTCCCGATACTTTTTTGACTGAATGTACATATAAAAATAGCCTGAAAATGAATACCTAGTCTTTAATGAATAATCAAAATAAACCAAAGTGATTTAAATAAGAAAAGTTAGTTAAGTAACTGTACTTTAGCAAAGATTATAAAATCAAGAAGTACTTACCTCCTATAAAGTGCTATGACTATGTGATTTTAGTGGAAACATATTTATTTTTGTCCTACCAGCCGTTTTTGATGTAATCAAGAGAAATTTATATGACGTTCCTATTTTTACTTTATTTTGACCATTTTTTTTGTGGAACAAGCCCGCCACACATTCCCAACCACAGCAACTCTTGAAAAACAGAATTAACAGAGGCAACCACCAGAAAAACGCCGAGCCAATGAAACCCGACGAGTCCCGGAGAAACGATTCAACTGTCTTGGATCCTGCAATTAAATTAATCAGAAAAGTACAGCGGAGGAGTTGGAAAAAAATCAAAAATATAATTTCCACTTCCCTCCGTATCAAGCAGGAGACAGAATAGAGCTAGGCCAATTTTATTTTGACCATATTAAAAGAATAAGAATCTTCTAGCGTATACCATTCACATCTGGAGTGAGGCCATCGAGAAACACGGGGAGGCACTAGCGGTCTCCCCATATCTCGAAGACCTTCGACACAGTCTGCCATGAAAGCATTATAGGCAAGCTTGCTTCCTTCCTACGGTTAGCCCGCCGGATTGTGTGATTGAATTTCAGATTTCCTGTGGGTTCGGTCTGACCGAGTGGTCATAGATGGCTGCTCGTCCGGACTGCTGGCTATTAGTGCCATCTGGTGTCGGTGCTCTCGGCAACATTGTTTCTGCTGCATATTAATGATCTTCTTAAACCCGGTACCTTTGGGTATGCAGACATTAGCACTGTTGCTGAGAGATACATGTCCAACGCACGAGCTGGTGAGTCACAGAACCGGTCTCTCCGGGAGGCTATGGTTGAGCGCTTGAACTTGTCCTTACAGGCTGTCTCTGAATGAGGCAAGTTCAATGCTGCTAAGACCCAGGCGAGTATTTTTTCCGCTAAAAAGGGCCAATTCCAGCCTGCTCCATCTTTCCGAGGTGTAACCGTGCCTATAATCGACCGACTTGAGCTCCTTGGTGTTATTTTGATATCTACCCTCAACTTTGGACTTTTCGTAGAGGCAAAGGCTCAAGCGGATGAAAAAAACTTGGGGATCCTAGCAAAGGTGAGATAGTACTTTACCACTGTGACTGTTTCTAAGTTACCCTAGGCTGATAAAAATTAGATTTTCTTGGTATTAACCTAATTGCTTAGGTTGGTCCTGCATTAGGCAGGAGGTACAAGCCCCTCCAACCGCGTGTTCCCGTAGGGCTCGTCCCAGACTGTTCACCCTCCCACCAATACTACGAAATGAATTCCCAAAACTACTGCCTTGTCCGACCTTTGAGGCTGTGGGACAAGGGGGGATAAAAGGCGAAGTTAATATTGGGAATTCACGGTTAGTATACATACGTTAAACAATAAATACCTTATTATGGAACAATAACTAGATTACAATGTATGAGAAGACAAGAGGACTGCGAAAGGGAAAATGACACGTAACGCTTGTGTGGCGATAGTGAATTTCTTTACAATAATCTAGAAACCCACCCCAGTGATGTACGGCCGCCTTACAACTGCCGGTACATTGTACGTGTGCCGTCGATCCTAACGTGCATAGGCCTAAAGAGAACCTGCTGCTGTAACAACAGTACATGTTCCCTACACTTAAGCATGTCTTACACAATCCTAAGGCAGAGGACTGCGAAGTGCCTCTGTCATTGAGCGAGATAAGTTTCCAGAAATACTGGACGCGCTATATAAATTAGCCCCTTACATCGACATATCAACCTATAAAGAACACATCATAATTATAACTTGCACAAGCGTACCGCGTTGTCAGTCAGTGGCAGAATTCTCCACAAAAGTCTTGCTGTGCGCTGAGGTGGGTTTAGAACTCGTCACCTCGCATTTTCTCAATTAATGTTTCGCCAAATATTATTCTTTGTACCAGTGAGAGGCCCGAAAGCCAGGTTTGATTTGACGAGACACATTTACTAACGTTCCTCAGAACGGCTATGGATCAAGTTTAGGGTACTTAGTGAAGCCTATCCCCACTTCCGGGAAATGCGCGTACATCAGAACAATAAAGTATTCTGCGGTCAGTCGGTTCAATGGGAGAAGTAACCTCTACTTATGTTTGGTTGGTACGACATAACCTTAGACATTGCAAGGAAGCATTATAGTTCAAACGGTAACTTGAGTAGTGTCTTTGTAGGGTTTGTCTAAAGTCAGTTTAGAGTCATTGTTGTATATAGTCTATTGCTACGTCTAAAGCAGACTCTTAGGAAGGCTTTCTCAGATTTCCATAGAACCAAACACAGGTGTCAGTTACTTCGTTTAAGTCAGAGAGGGAAATAAGGTAGGATAATACACACAGCACTGGCCCATTAGTTTACCAACACAACACACATATTAACACTAAATTAATCTAACTTATATTTAACTTAATAAATAATAATGGCTATCCTAAGGGTTACAACAACAACGCAAACTCGCCATTTGGCATTGACTGAGACTTCTAGACTATCTAACACCAGCCTACCATATCCTGGTTCCGTACGGTCCCGAGTTCTAAAACCAAGTGACACCCACGCCTTCAGCGTCGGGCCTTGCCGCTCGCTAACAGATGCCTTACTTGCTAAAACCTTGGCCGGGTGCGAGTCGGCCCCGCAAACGGAGGGTTCCGCACCACAAATATTAACTTGTATTATATGCTGCTTTACCGGTAATGTATGTTCATAATCCGTGAAAACTTCTACAGTCGAGCATTGTGGCCCTTGAGACAGCGTTCGCCGACCAACAGACGGACGGACAGACAGACAGCGGAGATCCAGCAACAGGCTCCTACCTCCATGAATCGGGCATGGAACCCCAAAATTTTACGCGGCTCAGATTCCGACCCCCATTTTTGTGCAATTTCTTAATTGTTTTAAAAGTTCGCTTGGCTTTTTTCTATGGTGATTTATCGCAAACAGATGAGTGAGAACGCCTTTAGAAATCAGATATTTATTGACTCTTATTTGGTTGGCTCCTCGCTAATAATGCTCTCTGCATACGATTAACGTAAAGTATTGTTTGCGACAACTGTTAAGTGGGTTCTTAAGGACTTCGCAATTTACAAGCGGATAACATATTCTGTAATTCTCGAAATAAAGTGACAGGTTGGCCTTTACCATTAAAAGGGCAATTTATGTTTTTTCTAAACGTAAACACGTGAAGTGTTTCGAAATGAAATAAATATTTTGTATTATTAGGAGTGGGTCATTACACCCCAGTAAAGCTGCTCAAACTTCATCAAGCGTAAGTTCGATCGTGTATGGAGTACTGCTCTCATCTTTGGGATGGATCTACCAGATACCAGCTTAAGGCGATAAGCGAATAATAAGGCCGTTTTAAGAATTGTTTTTCTCGTAAAGTACCTGTGATAGAGATTTGATATTTTGGTTTATGTTTCTTGACTTAATGATCTACCATAATTTTAAAGGAATATACGACGCGAAGGAATTTTCTTGACAGAAAAAAATTGCAAAGTTCGATCTGTCTTTTTGCTTTTATTCATTTTTATGGCGTAATGAATTCGATTGATGATATGAAAACTGCTTTAAAACTCAGAAAATTTATCTAGCTAAATTATTAACCTATTTTGATTTGGTTATACTTTTATGTTACAAAATCTGAAAATTAATTTTGGCACTTACGTTATTTATTCCGAGCCACCCTCATTCTATTACCATCTCTTCTTTTGCCTTTTAAAAGTATTTGCGCCACTGTCGATTAAGAACAATTCAGATGGTCCGTGGGCCTTATCAAGGCAAAACCTATGTCACTATTTTACAGATCTGAGCTGTGAAATTTTCGTAATTTAGGTAAATATTTTTTAACATTATTGTACATAATTCACCAGCTTAAAGTTGTAAATAAATAATTTTATTTCATCGTTTGAAATACGTCAAATATCAATAAGTCATTAAACTTGCCAGCTTACGAAAAACATTGAGTTTCGAAACTAGTTTCTGCCCGTGACTTCGTCTCAGTGATTTTCAGAAAAAAAGAGAATAATTAAAAATGAAAACTAACGAAAACTAAATAAATAGTATTTAGTCCCGAAAATTTTACCCCTTTATGATTCTGACCTCCTTGTAGTTTATTTGTGATTCTATTAGACATTAACGTCTTTAAGTCGATGTTTTAATTTGTATTATTTGATTCTGAATGGGGCGATGCCAATCTGGTCAAGTTCAATGCTGCTAAGACCCAAACGTGTCTATTTTCCGCCAAAAGGAGCCAATTCCACCCAGCTCCATCTTTCCGAGGTGCAACCGTGCGCGTGCCGATAACCGACCAACTTGAGCTTCTTGGGGTTACATTAACATCTACTCTCAATTTTGGCCCTTACATAGAGGCAAAAACTCAAGTGGCTGCAAAGAAGTTGGGGATTCTAGCAAAGGTGAGACGATACTTCACGCCGGAACAGCTGCTTAAACTCTGTCAAGCGCAAGTTCGATCGTGTATGGAATACTGCTCTCATCTTTTTTTCATCTTCATCTCAAGCCCGTTCCACCATCGGACCACAAGACGAACGGCGATGCGCCACCGGTACACGGTGGATATCCCACCCATACGCACAAAACGTTTTGGTAACACATTTATAATGCGTACAGCTAAGAAGTGGAATTCCCTGCCAGAGTCTGTGTTTCCTGATAGCTACAACCTGGAAGTCTTTAAGTCAATCCCAATCTCAATCTCAAATCGTTTATTGCAATCCATAATGTCAAAATAAAAGTGGTAAAAATAAATACATAGAAGCAATTATGGACCCTGTCGGGCACAGCAAAACTTTAAATAATTAGGAGAGAGGAAGAGCGCAATTTATAAAAGTTTATTATTTCCTGTCCAACTTGTATGCAATTAAGTACATTATTTGAATAGGATGTGATTTATTTATTGTTATTATTAATAGAGTACTATATTGTTTATTTATTTATTTATTATTATTAATAGAATAGCATGTCATATATTTATTATTATTAATCGGATAGTATTTTATTCATTTATTACCAATAGGATTGGATGTCATTTATATATTATTATTAATTGAATAGGATGTCATTTTTTATTATTATGAATTGAATAGAATGTCATTTATTTATTTATTATTATTGATAGAATAGCATGTCATGTTTTTATTATTATTAGGTTTGCATTTATCCTGTTATTATTAAAACTTATCCGTAAGGAATTCTTCCAATGTGTAGTAGCTTTTTTCAATTAATAATTGTTTTAACTTATTTAAAAATATACTGGTTTTGTTTTCTTGCTTTATGTTTTCCGGTAGTTTATTGTATATTTTAATCGACATAGAATATGGACCAGTAGCATGTAACTTGAGGCGGGACGGAGCCAAATTTCAAAAGTCAAAAGTGAATAGGTTATTTCTAGGCAAGCGTGTTCCATCTTCGACCACATCAACGCTTACCATCAGGTGAGATAGTGGTCAAACGCGTGCCTATCTATAGTAAAAAAAAAAAAAACTAACTGTTATTGCGGTACTTACAGAATCAAAATATTAAATTTAGAAACCAATCAAAGCCTCGGGTTCGTATTCTCGAAATGTGGGACTGTAAGTAGAATAAAATACTACATAAAACTGAGGTGGGTTTTGTCATTTCTAAGTTCATTCGATGACCAATGTGTAAAGAAGAATCAAATAAGCAGTCCAGCATCTGCTGCAAGTCTGCAATATCATCCACTTTGTTGAGTAAATCAATGTATGTATGTGTGAAGAGTGTAGCAAGTACGTATGAATGTGTGTGTCGCCCTAATATCCATAAGAAATGTTCACCTAAACAGTCGCAAATAAATCAGCATAGTGCAAACACGTATTTTTACTATCAAGAATTCCCACAAGCAAAACTGAACCTTAAACCTACTACATTTTGGTCGACATCGAGCCGGATATCTGTTCGACTTACGACGTTTCATCCACTGAGCGCAATACAAAAGGACGGGTCGAGCGGCGAGCGACGAACAATAGAAGGAATTTGCACAAAAAATATAAGTACATTTTTAAAGCTCATTAGTGAACAGTGAGTGTGATCAAAACAAGATATTATAACTACAAAAGATACGAAGAAACGTTTCGTTTTATCACGAATTGAAGGCTTATTACAACAAATATGGCAAATACAGCGGAACAATTATTAAATGTGTTAGAAGATACGGCTAAGGTGTTAGAAAAAACTCAATCAAACCTTAAGAAATGCCCGAAACAACGTCTAACAAAAGGATACATAGAAGCACGCATTAAAAACATTGAAGAATATTGGTCTACATACAAAAGTGCATATATAGAACTGGTGAAATGTGTTCCAAGGGCGAATCGACAAGATATTCCATATTTTGTAAATGAAGAATACTTTGTTCAAGAAGATTTGTACACTTGTTTACTAGCCGATCTAAATGATTTATTGTGTTCATACAACAAGTCGCCGGTTCCTATGCAAGCTGACCATAACATCAGTGGTTCTATGGAAGTACAAGTGAAGTTACCAAGGATTCAACTTCCCACCTTCTCAGGTATTTATGATGAGTGGCCTGCTTATCAAGATCTATATATGTCATTAGTGCACAATAATCCAACATTAAGCAAAGTGCAAAAGATGCACTATTTGAAAAGCAGTCTTACGGGAGAAGCCCTGTCGCTGGTGAAGCACGTGCAAGTTACAGAGGTTAACTATGACGGCGCGTTTCGTACGCTGAAGGCGCGTTTCGGTAACAAGCGAATTATTGTCAACTCAATATTGAAAAGATTGTTTGCACAAAAGAAAATATCCACCCAAACTTCAAATAACATTAAATCAATATTGGATACAACTACTGAATGTCTGAACGCACTGACAAACCTGAACCTATCAACCAGCTCATGGGATACGCTCACCCACTCACTCATTGTATTTTTAGTCGTCCAAAAATTGGACCCAGAGACGCATCGAGAATGGGAAGAAGCTGCTTACGATGACAATGACGACGAGTTACCTAAATGGGATGCACTGCACAAGTTCCTACAGTCGAAGTTCCGCACGCTCGAGCTTATCACACCTTCAAATAGAGAGAAGCCTACTCCTAAGGGAAAAGAATACGCTGTTCACGTGTCCACATCAAATACTTCAAAACCAAGAAGCTGCGCTATGTGCGAAAAGGACCACACATTATGTCATTGTGAGGAATTCATAAAACTTAATCCAGCAGAGAGGTGCGAGTACCTGAAAAAACACAACCTATGCTATAATTGTCTGGCCCCAGGACATTCCGCTTATAGATGTCGCCTGAAGATGTCCTGCCGAAAATGTCACAAACGTCATCACACGCTCACGCATCAATCCACGCCGATGACGTCACCAAATCAACCAGACAACAAGAAACAACAAAACAATGAAGTTGAAACTAATCAAGATTCTGCAAAACCAGCCGAAACCAACGTTACACTTTCATCGCATGTCGCTGCAAATTTGTCCACTGCACTACTGGCCACAGCCCTTGTACCAGTAAAAAACCATGATTCGGGACAAGTGACAGTGCTCCGTGCTTTGATTGACCACGGCTCTCAAGCAACGTTCATGAGTGAAAGAGCGGCCCAGATGTTACGATTGAGGAGAACGCCTGTCAATGGCACCATCACTGGAGTCGGCTCAACCAAAACAAATGTGAAGTATGCTGCAGAATTCGAACTACTATCCAGACACGACGCTTGTTTCAACCTTAAAGTCAAAACCTACATCATGTCTACGCGACTCACTACCAAATTACCGTCACAAACCATCTCCACCGACACCTGGCCGCATCTGCAAGGACTCGCTCTGGCGGATCCAAGCTTCAATAAATCAGGACGAGTAGATTTATTACTGGGTGTGGACGTGTGTGCCCAAATCATGAAAGGTGAAGTTATCAAGGGTCCCCCAGGAACACCGTGTGCGCAAAACACCACCTTGGGATGGATTCTATTTGGAACCGTGGACCACAAACTACCTGGAGATGAAATTATAGTCATGCACCTCAATCTTGATCTAAATGATCTGCTGAAACGAATGTGGGAACAAGACCCATATGACAAACAACAACCCACAGCTGAGGAACGAAAGTGCGAGGAAATCTATGAAAGCACGACCACAAGAAACAAGGACGGACGGTATATTGTAACCTTGCCAAGGAAATCTAACACGCTATTATCAACCCATGGAGATACGAGAACAATAGCATTAAAGAGATTATATCAATTAGAACAAAGATTCAAGAATAACCCAAAACTTAAAAGAGACTATGCTACTGTCATGAAAGATTACAAATTAAATTACATGGAAGAAGTACCGAAACAAGAAATTTCCAATCCTTCTGTGTACTTACCGCACCACGCGGTAATAAAGGAAGACAAAGAGACATCTAAAGTAAGAACTGTTTTTAACGCATCTCAAAAGGGAAGCAACAATGTATCCCTTAATGACGAACTGATGGTAGGACCACAGTTACAAGACGACATGAGAAGTCTAATCATGCGATGGCGGATGAAGAAGGTTTGCTTTGTGGCTGACATCCAAAAAATGTATCTTCAAATCATCGTTAAAGAGGAAGACCGAGATCTGCAACGAATTCTATGGAGAAATGATAATCAAAACCCTGTCCAAGACTACCGTCTTACCCGAGTCACGTTCGGAACTGCTTCTGCTCCTTACTTGGCAGTAAGGACCTTGCATCAAGTAGCCAAAGACGAAGGACGAAACTATCCTGAAGCGGCGGAAATAATAAGACGCGACTACTTCATGGATGACATGATGTCGGGTAAAGACAATGTAACAGACGCATTAAAAGTGGCCAAAGAAATCGACGCCATACTTGAAAAGGGCGGGTTCAAACTGAGAAAGTGGTGTTCTAACGATGCTGGCTTTCTGAAAGAATTTGAAGAATCTGATAGAAGCTCTCACGTAAAACTAGATATTACATTGGATGGAATTACACGAGCCTTAGGTTTACACTGGAACATGGGCAATGATCGATTTCAATACAACCCAAACTTACCTGCTACGTCAAAGGTCACTACGAAGAGAACAATTCTGGCGGACTTACAGAAATTATTTGATCCACTAGGCTGGCTGGCACCTTCTATATTGCCAGCAAAACTTCTCATTCAACGATTATGGCTGCAAGGAGTAACATGGGACGAAGAAGTAGATGAAAACATTGCCACAGAATGGAATAACTTACGAGAATCAATTAATCTATACTTACCTGATATTGAGATAGACAGATGGCTTCATACTACTGAAACTAATATGAATAACACCAGTATTCACGGCTTCTGTGATTCATCAGCGAAAGCTTACGCTGCAGTAGCTTATTTAAGAGTACGAACATCCAAGGGTGAAGTAAAGACCTCCATCATTGCCGCTAAAACGAAGGTAGCCCCTACTAAACCTCAATCCTTACCTCGTCTGGAACTCAGTGGAGCTGTACTGCTTGCTGGACTCTTGAAGCAGATAAAGGAAGCCATGAATATACCAACCTGTCAGATATTCGCATGGACAGATTCTACTATAGTACTTTCCTGGCTTTTCGGTGATCCTGCAAGATGGAACACGTACGTTAGAAATAGGGTAGTTGAAATTCTGGACAAAATTGGCAATCACAATTGGTATCATGTCAAATCATTAGAAAATCCAGCTGACACTGCTTCGCGGGGAAAATCCTTGCTAGACCTAAAGGACGATGAACTATGGTGGAAGGGTCCAACGTGGCTCACCGAAGGAGAAATCCAATACAGCAGACCAGATGCGATGATGACGGACCTGGAAGGAAAAGAAAAAATACAAGTTAACCTAACAATTGATAATGAAAAAAGTATATGTACAAATTTTGAAAATTGTGATACATTACAAGAACTGCTTAAGGTAATAGTGTACTGCAAAAGATTTTTAAAAGGAAGAAAAATAGAAAATAAAGACTTACCTATGAACACGGAGGAACTAGATGACGCGTTGAAAATTTGCCTGAGAATAGCACAAAGGGATAGCTTCGAAGAAGAAATTCACCACCTGAAATCAAACCTACCAATTAAAAGAAAGAGTAAACTAAACAATTTAAAACCTTACCTGGACGAGAATGGCCTCCTCAGGGTGGGCGGAAGATTGCGTCACTCTGACCTAAATGAAGATAGCAAACATCCGATTATTCTTGATCGTGACAACAACCTTGCCACTCTCCTCATCACCGACGCACACCGACAAACACTGCATGGCGGAGTTCAAGTAATGCTCTGTTTCCTACGAACTAGATACTGGATCCTGAAAGCAAGGACATTAGTTAAATCAAAGATCAAGAAATGTCTCATTTGTGATAAACTAAACGCTACAACAAGGCCACAGCAAATGGGAGACCTACCTCGAGTTCGAGTGACACCTGCAAAACCTTTCTGGAACACGGGCGTTGACTTCGCAGGCCCTTATCAGGTCTTGATTTCAAGAGGCAGGGGAGCAAGAACGCACAAGGCATATATCGCTGTCTTTGTCTGTATGTCGACAAAGGCGATTCACTTGGAATTGGTGGGAGATCTCACGTCAGATGCCTTCATCGCAGCCTTCCGAAGATTTGTAGCAAGGCGAGGAAGATGCGCTGATATATGGAGCAACCAAGGACGCAACTTCGTCGGTGCAAACAGGCAACTGGTAGCGGATTGGGCTGAGGCTAAATTACAATTCGAGGGTCCAATCGCCGAGAAGTTAGCAATCGAAGGAACGAAGTGGCATTTTATCCCAGCCTACAGCCCACACATGGGCGGACTCTGGGAAGCTGGAGTGAAAGCGATGAAACACCACTTAAAACGGATCATGACCAGACATATGACCTACGAAGAATTGAGCACCTTGTTATGTCAAGTCGAGGCTTGCCTCAACTCACGGCCTCTAACCGTATTGGACGACACAGACAACGATCGCCTGCAACCACTGACCCCCGGTCATTTCCTTATTGGTGAAACACCCATCACTGTGCCGACACCAGACCTCCGAGATATCCCAATGAGCCATTTATCGAGATGGCAGCATCAACAAAAGTTATTGACTGATTTCTGGCACAGATGGCAGCATGAATACCTGTCAAGAATGCAACAACGTTCAAAATGGCACTACAAGGTCAAGGAGTTTGACCTAGGACACATTGTTCTAATCAAATCTGATAATTTACCTCCGGGTAAATGGATGATGGGACGCATTGTTGACAAGCACCCGGGTACTGACGGCGTAACGCGTGTGTATTCTGTGAAAAGTGGTGATAGTGTAGTGAAAAGGTCATTTAATAAGTTATGTTATTTACCAATAGATATTGATACTTGAATTTGCATGTAATTTGTTGAAATATCGAAATGTAAGATTATTTAACTGATTAATTAATTTAACTAAGCACCTATGTTATGTGTTAGGTTTATCATTTCCATTGCAGTTAACTTAATTGAGATTAGGAGACATTGTGAAAGGGCCATAGACCCTTTGGTGGGCGGTATGTTGAGTAAATCAATGTATGTATGTGTGAAGAGTGTAGCAAGTACGTATGAATGTGTGTGTCGCCCTAATATCCATAAGAAATGTTCACCTAAACAGTCGCAAATAAATCAGCATAGTGCAAACACGTATTTTTACTATCAAGAATTCCCACAAGCAAAACTGAACCTTAAACCTACTACACACTTATTTCAATTGTGAAATGTACCTATTCGCCACTTTTGCCGTTGCTTTCAAAGCCTGTCCACTGAACCAGTCTCAATTAAGTCAATCGCCATTTGTGCCTTTGCATACGGCGTTTTTTTAACGCTGCAACGTCATACGTGATGTTATGTTATGATGCGCCCTAATTTAACGCTAATAAGCATACGTGGAATAATTTAGTGCCACGGTAAACGCTCATTTGTATCGATACAAACGCACTAATACGGCGATATAGACGCGCTGCAATCGCGCGTACCTATTGTACTATAGAAATTTCGGTGTTTTCTTCAGACTCCTCAATACTTGTAATATGGAGTCTGATGAGACAGCACTGCTTACGCCGGCTTTATTACTGATTAAAATATAAGAAGGGAAAATTAGCGACTCAATTGGATAGGGGTATTCACGAGCAAAAGAAGAAGGTAATTTTAATAATACTATTTAAAAATAATGGTCAAACATAAAACGGGGAAAAACATAAAACTACTATCGGATGATATGCGAGTGTCAAGTCATTAAATGAACCAAGCCCCTCCCCCACATCACCCGTTTCCTTTCTCCGACAATTCGAACGCGCTTCCCGCGCAAATGCGACGTTCGTAAGACGTGCGTTGTCGGCTCAGGAAAAATACGATGTGTGCATAGGCTCTTACATACCATCAGCGATGAATGTGAGTTGGAAGTTCTTTAGTTGTATTAGAACTTTTGAACGACGTTAATTCAATGATCAATACCTCAAAAACTTTTCAAAACTTTGAACTGCAATTTGCCTTTGAATTGCCTTATACTGGTGGCAAAAAAAAATATTGAAGATCCGATTTGACCACCTTATATATCACGAATGGAGGAACTCGTAGCTAAAGAATAACAAATGCACGGGTAGATCCAATAGGACGGAGCCGAAGCATCCTTACCCTGCGCTTGATGCAGCTACTCACCGGACACGGTTGTTTCGGGAGATACCTGTTTCGAATTCGGCGGGAGAATACGCTCGCTGCGAGAATCGTCCGGAGGACACGGTGGAGCATATGGTGGAGGTCTGCCCTGCCTGGAAGGAGCACCGCCGTGTCCTCATTGAGGCGATCGGCGGCGGCGACCTCTCGCGTCCGGCCCTGGTTCAAGCCATGGTCTGGAGCGAGAAGTAATGGGAAGCGAACACCTACTTCTGCGAAGCAGTAATGCAAGCAAAGGAGGAAGCCGAACGCGTGAGAAAGAGGGAAACCTTACGCTCCAGCTGCCGCATCAGAAGAAGACGCCCCGGGCGTCGGGAGTCACAGGGCGATTCTCGCGGCCACCGCAGGCGCGGGCCTGCGGACGGCAAGCATTGGGTGGCTTGCCGTCCGATCCGACCAGACCCGGACTAGGCCCGGGTCGACGGCGCTTTGTTCCACGCGCGTCTCACGGATGCGGACATCGTTCGAAAGAGGCACCGTACCCTGGAACGCAAAGGGCACTAGGAGAAACTTGGATGGGTTTTAGTCAGTAAGAGTCTGACACTCTCTTATGCTTCACCTAAAGCGGGAGGAGGCATTTGATGATTTCCCATCCTTAAAAAAAAAATAGGTAGCCACTACGTTAAATACGTACTAGGCATGCCTTTTAAGTTCTGTCATTTCCATGTTTCCCGGCAATTTTGAATTTGGAACTGTTCTATATTCAACTGTGTTTAAGCTTTGAATCTCAAAACAGTTGAAAGTATTAGGATTAATACTCTTGTTTAGTCACAGCATTGATCGGAATCTGTCGGGATACATACGAAAATGAATCTTTCTAAAAAAACGTTTGTGCAATAATTTTCTACAACATTAGAAGAGGCCTGGCACGGCTATTAGGCATGCAGTCGACGCTTTCAAGTCAGACATTTTGGGGACTTTAGAGTGGAATAAATGTTATAATTACTGGTTGGAGCGAATGGAAAAGTGTATTATACTACGTGGTGAATACTTTGAAAAACAATAAAAAGTACTATAAGTATAAGGTTCTAGTTGTGTTTTTTTCTTCAAACGACAAAACTTAAAAGGCATGCCTCATATTCAGCTGAATCCAGTTTGACTGGACGTCGACCTCAATAGTTGGGAGAAGGAAGGAATCATTTTATTATTTTTCTACTTTGAATATTTTTTATTATTTTAAAAGGTTGTTTATAAGAGTATCGATACAACACTGAATCGTTTCGTGGTGTGGAAGTACGAGGAGAGTTTGCGGTGCGCTCGAGGAGAGGGATGCTAAATCACGCCTTTCGAACTGTCATAAATTATTCACCTACGCTATTAACACCCTTGAGTCAATCGAAAACGAGCCAAAAGGATCGGTCATGATAGGCTCGCCAAGTTGAAGCTTTAAAGCATCGAACTCTGCCAGAGTCTGTTTCCTGATAGCTAGGTTACTTCGAGAAAGCATGCACCATCTTCAACCGCATCATAGTTTACCATTAAGTGAGATAATGGTCTAACGCTTGCCTAACAATAGTAATAAACTGGCTAAGGGCGAGTCGGACTCGCGTACAAAGGGTTCCGAACCAATTTCATATTTGTAACAGGTTATATTATTTTAGAGTTTTCCTGTAATCTGTAGGCAAAAATCTATTATCTGCATTTTTGTTTTTTTAATTTCGGGCGCAATAGTTTCGGAGATAAGGGAGGAATAGTCATTATTGGTCTGACTTCTTGAATAACTTCAATATTGTTCATTTTAAAGCTGATAAATTATTTTGACATTAAGCCCTTTCATTTGATATGTCGCACGTAATTTTTTTTTTTTCTACTTTGTCCCTCAAAATTGTATTTATTTACATAAAGCGTCCGTGTTTGAGTCACAAAAGTCAGTTTCAACAGAATCGGTCCAGTAGATCTGTAGATAACTGGCTGTGACAGACGGAGCAACAGACAGACAAACAGATAGACAGACAGATACCCGAGCTATCCTATACGGTTTCCGTCGATACCCTAAAAAAGATGGTTTTGTTATCAATTGATACTGTATTTTAGTTTCGAAAATCCTTTTAATGCAGTTTGTTTTACAAAATGTTTCAAAATACATGTAACACGAGAAACACACTACACATCCCAACTAACACAAAACGTTAAAAAAACCTATACAGGGCTCGTATATCAGTTCCATTTGAGTATAAAAGTGTTAACGCATACAGCGTGCAATTGAGTTAGAGCATGCTCTAACTCACTTATAACCATGAAAGAGGCCCACAGTTTTACAGGTAAAAGTTATAGAAAGCCTATAGTACGGTGTCACAAAGATATTAAAGCTGCACAAGAGTGCTTACTCATCGTCAGCTACTACTTTTACCAGTATTACCGTTGTAATACAGGGTTGGTAAACACTAGAGGTGGTATAAATCCTATAGTACGGTGTTAAAAAGATACTACTTTAACCGGTATTACCGTTTGTAATACCGCGTTGGTGAGCACTACAGGTGATAGAAAAGCGCAAGTCAAGATTTAAACACTCTACTAAAATTAAATCTGTTCGTAGTGGAAGTGTTATGTCATCCATTATTCAACACAGCAGAATAATATTATGGAATATTTAGTTATTTAAGTATGTGAAATGAAAAATGACTGCCCTTATGATTTCACGGTAAATGTATACCATGTTTCTCATGCCAATTTTAACGCGCCTAGGATTTAACACGCCTGACAAGGGAAATAATATTTATTGTTAGATTACCAAAACAATGGCGAACTTTACAAAAGTGAGGTTAGTGTTAAAAAAAAAGTTTGATACCAATACCTTTAGAACGTCTTTAAAAGAGTACTGCCTAACACAATAAACTTTAGTTAAACCCTTTATTACAGGTTAAACCTAGATAGAGGAGTTGTTTGACACCTTTAGTTTCTCGTGTTATTCATTTCTCAACAAACTCTATTATATACTCTATGTCTGCAATAATAGTCAACATAGCACCTTAAGTAATATAAAACACTTCATTGCTATAACTATACAACAATAAGTATTTAAGGGAGACGGTAAACACTTTTGTAAAGATTTGGGTATCACAGAATAGTTAAAGCTATAACGTATTAAGTATACTTGCTGCTACTAGCAGCCATACCATTATAACTGCCAATGCTGTATTACATCGTCCATTAAAGCTTTAGTGCTGCGATTGGGGCTAAAACTTGTTTTTTAACTCCTCTATATTGTCTTTATAATAAGACGTTTAATTACAGTCAGTAAAATGACATTTCCAGTGTTGCAGGTTTTTAGTCCCACATAAATAGTGATGTGGTAGAATCGAGTTTTTACAATATTAAAAGTTAGTCGAGATTATATTTTTTTTATTCAATATCAAATTGCCTTTATACAAAAAAAAAGTGTTTTTTACGGTAATTAAACAGAAGACATACACGGTAGGTAATTAAATATTACATAAAATACTGTTATATTATTTGTTTTTGGTTATTGGAAGCACTATGGTTATCACCTATCACGCTATGGACGCCAATATGTTTTTCATTCTGCTCCCGAATTCCAACGGTGTCGGAAGTAATAAACAAGAAATTGCAGAGGACACACTTCTGTCCTCTGCAATTTCTTGTTTATTTCTTACTTGTTAACTTGTTATTTTTTTGTTGAGTTTTGTTACGTTGGTTGGTGTTTTAGATGGATCCCCAACCGTCCATATCTAAAGAGGGATGTCTCCCTCCAAAAAAAAACGTCGATCATTTGTTATGAGTGAGAAACAAATGGTTCTCAATGCATATAATTATGTATGGAATCAAAATGCAGCAAAACCTTTTGTTGTTCCAAAGAAAGATGTAAATTTATAAAATTATAATATAATACAAAATACATAATTGCACATCATACATAAAAATAATTAACACACATTGTCATTGTCTCGCTGTAGTTTACATACTTGTAATATTTTACAGGTTCATCAGGTTGTAAATGATGACCCTGACCTACCAAATATGTCAAAGAGTACCATGCGAGTAGTTTTAAAACATTTAAAATTTAAATATGCCAGTCGCAAACGACTCAGCTGCTTGACAGACCGTCAAGGCTTAATTCTGTGGCGTAGACGATACTTGAAGACAATCACAGAATATCGGAGACAAGGAAAAATAATTTATTATCAAGATGAGACCTGGATTAATGAAGGTAATTGAATATTTTTATTTACAACTGTATTTAGTAAATATTTTTTCAATTTAGAAATGTATTTGTGTCAGTATTATATTATATTATTTATATGAATTTTGTATAATTATTAACAGGTCATACAACTGCTGGTAAAGTTTGGCCTAAGGGGCCCAACCGACAAAGGTCGACGCCTAATAATTTCACATATAGGCAGTGATGAAGGTTTTGTAGAAGCCGGTTTACTTATTTTTGAATCGAAGAAAAATAGTATGGACTATCATGAAGAAATGAACTCGGAGTGTTTCGAGGAATGGCTTAAAAGCCTTTTGCCGAATTTAAAGCCAAATGCGGTGCTGGTATTAGATAACGCACCGTACCATTAAAGAAAATTCGAGCGTATACCCACCTCAAACTGGCGGAAGGCTGATATTATTCAATGATTGGATGAAAAACAAATTTAATATCAACCTACTGTAGCGGCATCAAGGCCGCCACAGGAAAAACCTACGGAGCAAATCTACAGGAGCCAGCAGCAGCACCACTCCGACTCACTGGAGCCTGCAGCATCATCCTGACTCACTGGGATCCCATCACCCCGACTCACTGGGGCATCGCATATAGTTCCGACTCACCGTGAACTCTGCGACATCCGGTTCCGACTTACTGGAGTCTGCAGCATCATCCCGACTCACTGGGAGATCTCATCACCCCGACTCACTGGGGCACCGCATATAGTTCCGACTCACCGAGAACTCTGCGACTTCCGGTTCCGACTCACTGGAATCAACCTTCAACTGGCTTGGCAAGCATCTCAAGATGCATGGACGACTCATCCACTATCGACCTCCGGTCTCCGGAGGGGAGTGATGTAGCGGCATCAAGGCCGCCACAAGAAAAACCTACGGAGCAAATCTACATCGCAACAAAAAGAACCGCGGCGCCATCTATCCCACTAGCAGCGAACTACAACGTTGAAATCCTGCATCGCGCAAGCAGAGTTTACCGTGCGATTTGAACATATACATCAGCCCGAATATCAACTATCGGGCAGTAGCCCGCCAGGCACAACAGCCGCCTGGTTGGAGGATCCTCCTTTTCAATTGAGGTATGCGGGACTTTACTCTCTGTACCGCTACCTCCCCAAACTACAATGATAAAGGCTGAATTAATAGAAATAGTAAAATTACAAAAATCTAATATCACTGTGAGCTCAACCCAATAGAGTAAGCAAAGTGTAATCACTGGTACTACAAAGCAAAAATCTTCTGCTGATGATCTACTAAAAAACAATAATAAACTCCACGATGCTGTTGAATTGGTTAACAATTTTTTTGCGGATGCTGGAAAGCTACTTGCTGACAAAATTAATTGCTCTGATAATTCCAAAATCACCCTGCCTACTTTAAATGATTTCAGTGGACCTCGCATCCCGAATTCTATGGTATTGCTCCCACCAAACGAACCAGAAATTGAATCCCTTATCATAAATCTTAGAAATGACTCTGCAACGGGCTGGGACTCTATTTCGAACAGGTTTCTAAGAATTTCAAAACACATTATCGTCCCACACTTTACCACGATCGTTAGGCTATGTATTGAACAGGGCGTTTTTCCTAGTGTTTTTAAAAGGGCGCTCATCACTACTGTCTACAAAAGTGGAGCTCGAGACAGCGTAACAAATTACAGACCAATATCTGTGTTGCCAGCGCTCTCTAAATTACTAGAAAGAGTATTGAACAACCAACTCATAAAATTCCTAGAGCAAAATAACAAATTATCTGACTCCCAATTCGGCTTTAGGGTAGGTAAAAGTACTGATGGAGCCGTTACCTCGTTAGTAAATTATATTACGGCTTGCCTAGATAATAAACAAAAGTGTATCGGAGTCTTTATTGATCTAGCCAAAGCTTTTGATACTGTTTCGATCTCTGCTCTTGTGGACAAGCTGGAAAGGTGTGGAATAAGGGGAACTGTGCTTAAAATCTACAAGGACTTTCTTACTGGCCGTCTGCAAAGGGTTAAAGTTGGTAGTGCTATTAGTTCGGATGTCGCAGTCATCTACGGAGTTCCACAGGGTAGCATCCTAGGCCCCAGCCTCTTCCTAATTTATATAAACGATCTATGTCAATTGACACTGAATAAAGGCAAAATATTTACCTATGCAGATGACACAGCTTTGGTGTTTCAGGGAGAGACTTGGGATGAAGTCCAACAAAATGCGGAGATAGGGCTCCATAAAGTCAGCTTGTGGCTGAGGTATAACTTGTTAACGCTTAACATTTCGAAAACCTCATTTGTCCAGTTCACTAACGCTCGCATAAAACAGCCCAATGTGGCTGTCCGGATACACACATGCAAATCACCTTTTACTCAACAGTGCTCGTGTACAACTCTCATCAAATCTAAGACGGTCAGATACCTTGGAGTTCTCTTAGATGAGAAAATATCCTGGCAACCACATATCGAGATGGTTTCGTCACGAGTCAGGAAACTTACATGGGTGTTTAAAAATTTGAGGCAAGTCGCTGACAGCAATCTTCTCCGTACAGTATATTATGCATTGGCTTAATCGGTTATTGGTTACTGTATTGGGGTTTGGGGAGGGGCATGTAAAACGTACCTCTTACGCCTGGAAAGAGCGCAACGGTCCTTGCTAAAAACAATGACATTCAAACCATACAGATTTCCCACGAAGACATTGTACGAGTTGTGCCGGGTTTTCACAGTAAGACAACCGTTTATTTTTCAGATAATTACAAAAAAACACGTATCTACCCCATATGACCCAGGTAAAATTCGAAATAAGCGAACAACTCCAAACGTAATTGAATCTGCTAAATGTAGCTCGGCTTTTGCAAGATGCCAAAACACTTTTCTTTCTGTATATTTATACAACAAAATTAAAAGAATTTTAAATATATATCCGCTATCACTACACGAATGCAAAACTAAAGTAAAGAACTGGCTCTTTTCTCTTGGTTATGAGGATGTTGAGAAATAATAAATAAATAATCTAATTTTACAAATGAACATATTTATAGAATATACATACACCTACTCATACACAAACAAGAATAGGTACACACGCACACGTACACAACTCCGATATACACACACACACACACACACACACACACACATACATACACACACAGCACGATATAATAGAAATTAAATGTAATTTAGGTAATGGATAATAATTGTATGAATTCAATGATATATTTTTGTTCCACTCCATGTTTCAATTCATTATTTATTTATTCTTAATTTTTTATTTTTATTTTTTATTTCAATTGTATTTCTTGCATGTTTGTCTATTTCTGTGTTGACATTACTATCTAAGCCAAATAAAGCGGGAGAGGGCGCTGGCTCCTGACATACAGGTACACCTAGTTTAGGAGTCAGAGGCTTCAAACAAGTTTTTTGTATCCTATTATGTCAATAAAGAAATATTATTATTTAATTCCTTTATTTATTTTCTTTACTTATTTATATATTTTTAAACATTTTTATACAATATATACATTAGAAAAAAAAAAACATTTATCCACCGATATCGGGAACAGGGTCCAAGCTACCGGTGGTCAGGGCTCCAGAGATAGAAACCTCCTGACAATGCGAGCCGTGTCCAGAAGTACCGCTTTCTGAATCAAGCCCTTGATCCAGCTGCCCAACGAGAGCCTCCTAAGGTGTTGGTCGAGGCTCGTGGCTATTAAGCCATTGGCCGATACGACTATCGGTACAATGATTGCGGAGTCCACTTCCCACATGTCGACAACCTCGCGAGCCAAGTCAATATACTTGATTTGTTTGTCTTTCTCGGCTTTCACGAGGTTCTCGTCATGCGGGACGGTTATGTCTACAATCATTGCACGCCTCACAATTCGGTCCACCACCACTATATCAGGCTTATTGGCAACAATAGTCCTGTCAGTGATGATGGACCGATCCCAGTACAATGTGATATTGCCATTATCGAGAACTGGGTCGGGCGCATACCTATAGTATGGCACCTCCGACTCCACAAGAGAGTATTTCAGAGCAAGTTGCTGATGGATAATCCTGGCTACAAGGTTGTGCCTATGCAAGTATTCTCCGTTAGCTAGACGAGAACAACCAGAGACAATGTGGCGAATTGATTCTCCCGGACGGTGACATGCCCGACATATGTCGACCGTGCCGTCTTTCACAATAAATCTCCGGTAGTTATTCGTCATGATAACTTCGTCCATAATTGCACAAACAAAACCTTCGGTTTCTCCAAAAAGATCACCGAAACGCAGCCAGGCTACGGACGCTAGTTGGTCTACGTCAGGCCCATGTAGGGCCCGGAAAAAGCGTCCGTGAAGCTCCTTACTCTGCCATACCGCCCTGCGATCGTTAGTGTCAAGCACTGCAGGTTTGCGCCAGTTCTCATTTGCCAAGGAGAGCGGGGTGAGTCCCTTGTCCACCGCCACTACATTTCGATGCATACCCACGTCGACAGCTAGGAAATATTCCCTAAGACTGCATATCTCGCGATTGTGGAGAGTCTTAGCATTTAAAAAGCCTCGACCTCCACACTTTCGCGGGATATACAGTCTCATTACCGACGACCGTGGGTGATGCATTCGATACGCAGTAAGCAGTGTACGGACCCGCCTATCCAGGGCGTCAAGTTCCGTTTGAGTCCATTTGAGTACGCCGAAAGAGTACATCAATACTGGCATGACCCAACCGTTGAAGGCGCGCACCTTGTTTCCGCCCGATAGAAAGCTATTGAATACCTTCTTCAGGCGGCCAAAGAAGCGCTCCTTCAACGATTGCTTCATGTCAGTAACATTGATACCTAACGCTTCCGACATACCCAAATACTTGTAAGTTTCAGTTGGAGAGAGGGATCTCAGGTTTATGGAATCCGAGAGTTGAGTTCCCACGGATTCCATAATCTCTCCACGCTTTACATGCATGACCGCACATTTGTCCACACCAAACTCCATCCTGATGGCGTTACTGAATGTTTCAGTTACCTTCAGTAGCTCCATCAGTTGCAGATTAGTGGTGGCAAAGAGTTTCAGATCATCCATATAAAGGAGGTGAGATATAACCTGACCACCTCTCTTCAACCGATAGCCTAGCCCTGAATTCTCCAGCAGTGTGCTAAGAGGATTCAAGGCTAGACAAAACCAAAGTGGACTCAAACTATCGCCCTGAAATATACCTCGCTCGATCCTTACCGGTTCGCTATTCCTCTGGATATTTCGACATCCTGGATAGCGAAGGACTGTCCTCCATTGCCCCATACACGACATCAGGAAGGTGCGTAGCGTTGCATCAACTTTATACAATTCTAGCACCCTCATGAGCCATGTATGAGGCACCGAGTCATAGGCCTTCTTATAGTCTATCCAGCATGTTGACAGATCCTTTCGGGAACGCCGAACCTGTTGGCTAATGGCCATATCAATAAGGAGTAGCTCCTTAGTACCGCGGGACCCATTCCTACATCCATTTTGAGAGGCAGACATGATGTTGTTGTTGTTAATATGACTATTAATCTTTGCCCTCAAAATGGATGTAAGAACTTTATAGACCGTCGGTAAACACGTGATCGGTCTATAATTTTTAGGTTCCGCAGTACTACCTGATTTATGGAGCAGGTGGGTTATTCCTGTAGTTAAGAACTGGGGTAGCAACCCAGACTCTAAGGCAGACTGGAATTGAGACGCCAAGCAAGCGTGCGATCTCGTAAACCGTTTAATCCAGAAATTGTGCAGCCCGTCCGGCCCTGGAGATTTCCAGTTAGGCAACGGGCGGACTGCACAAGCTACATCTTGGGGGCTGATGGAAATTGCCCCCATTTCTGGTATCGGATCGCACACACGCTCGACCTCCCGAGTCCAGTCTCCCTCAGTATGACTGACAGGAACCGACCAGATGCTGCGCCAGAATGAACACATAGCATCATCATCCGGCAAGCGCGTGTCAGTCACACCTTGGTCCGGTCGCTCCCAATCCCTATATACCCACCTTTCGTTACTTCGGAATGTGCGATTCTGGGTGTATCGCTCCACTCGCCGCCTGTACCTACGAATACGGCTTGCCCATGCGTACACCTTCTGCTTCAGGAAGTCGATGCTCTCTGTGACACGAGATATATAATCTCGGGGATTGACATCAGTCCCCGAAAACGCCCGTCTCACAAAGCGCATCACTCTAGGGCGTGTGTTGCCCTCCCTGAAGCAGATCAGTTTGCCGATTAGCGCTCTGGCCTCACCAATACGACGCTCGATCCTGCACTGCCAAGCTGGTACGGCTGGTTTTGGTCGTGTAACTCTGTCATTAGTTATTTTTATTTTGACATGAGCTACACGACATGCCGCTACAGCCGCGCAGTACATGATCGAATGTGCATCGGTGAGGTTATCACAGTTATCAAAATGGCTTGACAACTGCGAATCCAGAGCAGCCACCAGCGCCCTGTTCTTGTTATGCATGGGCAAACGAGGTAAGCGTGAATATTAAAAATAAAATATATAAAAAATAAATATTATTATTCCATTTATTTATTTATATATACATACAAATTACATTTTTAAATATTTCTATAAAAATACAAAAAACATTTAAAAATATAAAAAATAGTAACCCACCGGTATCGGGAACAGGGTCCAAGCTACCGGTGGTCAGGGCTCCAGAGATAGGAACCTCCTGACAATGCGAGCCGTGTCCAGAAGTACCGAACGTGAACGAACGTGTTATTATTATTATTATTAAAGGGGTGCGTCGCCAGAAACAATAAAACTTTTAAAATAAAAGACGTAAAAAAATTATTTGAAGAAGGCCTGAAGGAAGTGACGCCTGAAAATTGGAGACAGTGCATCAACCATGCCATAAAAGTCAAAGACAAAATGTGTTAACTCGATCACATCATAGATGAATAATTATGTGTATTCAATCGTTATAAATGTAACTGATTTCAATTCTGGATATACCGATTCAGAATCTGGAATGCTGGTCCTGCTCCACAGTCACAGCTGCTTGGGTCCACTTGTTAGGTTTTTATATTTGGAAGTGGTGCTCACTCTCTTTTTTTTTAGAGGTACTTACATTATTTCGTTTATTTATTCTTATGTAGAAGCATATTTTTCAAATTTTGTAAATGTGAGTACCATGAAGCCATTTACATTTTATGTGATTAGTTATAGTTTTACTTGTTGGACATGAACGGGCATGGTGGTTGAGAGCATGTCATGCTCACTCAATATCTCGCTGATGGCGGCGCGTGGGTTGGATCATTCGGTTCCCTTCGAAATGGTTGAGCTGAAAGATGCCGATACACGCGTCATGTTCGTAAACGGGTGCCGTCGGTTGAGACTGGTCATGTTTTAATTGCCATTGGCTCAATTTAATCTTTATATTTTAAATTCTTATAATAAGCCTTTTTTTTTCCTTTGCATTGTCCTCACATGCAGAAGCAACAAGTATATGTAACTTAGAATTTTGTAAAACAGAACATGATTTAAAAGAGTGTTCGTGGAGTTTCTTGCACGTTCTTCTCCATAGAAATCTACGCTTTGGAACGTGCAAATAGCTTCCATGTTTTTGACTTACCGACCTTGACGTTTCAAAAGTGCGTGTGAATGGTTTATTTGAAATAACATGCTTTTAATTTGAATTTAAATTTGAATCGGAGTCGGAATCAATAGCAACCGTAAAGAATAAAAACGTATAAAATTACTAGTATAAAATAATTAATAATATAGTAATTAGTCTATTGATTGCCGAACATCACTATTGTAGCGGGTCACCTTTTTTTGTATCAGTGACAGTTGCACTTGTCAATTTACTCACTGGAATAAATAATCGTATTTTAGTTATAACACGGTTGTTAGAAGTATACTGGATTACGCATCTCCAGCATGGAACCCTACATATCGCATCCATGTCAATAGGATAGAACGTATACAGAAAGCCTTTACCAGGTATCTGCGCTTCAGATGTTCTAGTTGCGACAAAGATACTAGTTATCCTCTAAGGCTCAACCATTTCAATATGATATCTCTGGAACAACGTAGAATTCTCTCCGATCAGATATTTCTTTACAAAGTTATTCATAATCGGTCCGACGTTCCGGAGCTATTATCTGAACTTAATATCTCTGTGCCTAGACGCACTATAACTAGATCTGTACGCAAAACAGATATTCTTGCTTTGTCCTCATCAAGAACAAACCTTGGTTGCAGTGCCCCTATGAATCGATTAATGGCTTATTATAATAAAATCCACAATAACAGCAACATTGACATCTTTGCCGATACTTTGTACCAGTTTCGTAAAAAACTTATGACGTCCATCCATTTGTAACATTATGATCTCGTTTATTGCAGTCGTTTTACTTATAATAATATTTTTCTTTTAGTAACTGAGTATTTTTTTCACAACCAAATTTAATAAAATTTTAACGTTTTTAATCTTTTTTATCTGTTCTGTTTTTAATTATCAAGTAAGTTATTCTGATGTGTTTTCTTTTATATTGTCTTCTAATAGTAAAGTTGTTTCATTTATCTTTCACAGTAACAATAAAAATAAGTTTGGTTTAGTTTAGTTTAGTTTATTTTATATCATTCAGGATCTCACAATAAAATTAGAATGTATTTTTTGATTTATGATTAAGCTGTGTATTTCTGTACGTGACAAATTCACCATAATAATAGATGTGTAAGTTCTTTTATGTAATTTGTTATTAGTGAATAAGTCGTTGGAGTACCTAATATATAAATAAATAAATAAATAACTGAGATAATTATAACCCATATTATAACCATACTACTTAAAGTCATGAAAATGCCTGTAATTGACACCAAAATGTTATATGGAATTTCATCTATCATACATATTTCAAAACTGGATTAGATTAAAGTTAGGTTTTGTTACTCCGTTTCTAAGTTCTCATAAATTCTCGGCTTGGAGACGACGGTTCTCGAGAACATATCCGCAAAGTTCTCGCTAAGAGAATGTTCTCGAGAATTTTCCATCACGTGTGACGTCACTCACTCGTGCTAGTAGGCACCTACCGGATGGTGTTGATCTCGCAGTGCGAGTAGTTTGGTGTGTTTTGCGTGCTGGTGTGCACGGGGTTGCGCAGGATGTAGTGGCGCTGCTCGGTGGGCATGGACGCGATGCTGTCACACATGTCCACGCGCGCCACGCTGAACATCGGCTGGCGACCGTAGTTACTGCGCAGTTTTGCATATGACTGTACTAACGCCATTTTACGAACTCAAGTAATATTTATAATCAAGCAAAAAAAAATATTATATAAGAGCACTAAAGCCAATGATTTCTTAAATGACGAGCATAGTTAATAATATTTTGCAGCGATACCAAAGAGAGATACTTTGACAACACCTAATTGACACTGACTATGTACCGCTATTTACCATAGACTATAATACAACACAGCTATGTACAGTCCTACCAACTTCTATTCTATTCTATTTTTTATATATGGCACGCAAAGCTGATGTCGACAATTCTGCCAATGTCCAAAGTGGATTGGAGAAGTGTGCAGCATTTAACTGCTAGAGAACTTCGATTCCTGCAGAAACGATTTAAATTCGTCAATCGATACAGTTGATTACTTGTTATGTTAGTATGGGACTGAAACAAAGAATAAAAATACACATATTGTTATAATTGTTAAAAACATAAATATGCATGCCACCACGATACAAATAACGATTTGGAGTTATGAACAGCTTATAGTTTTATGCTATTGTGGCGGATGCATCAGCGCCACAAGCAGGTCTGGGAAGGAAAATGTTAGAAGAGAGGGGAAATTAATTGGGAGCGGGATTTTAAATTTAGGGAGACGACTATATAAGTCAAGTGTTGATGTTGATGTTGTTTGGACATTAAAAAAATAAGTGATCTAAGGTACCCTCTCCTAATCCGCATTCGCAGAAGGAGGAGTCACGTATGCAGAGTTTATGTAGAAAAACGGGGATACAGCAAAAGTCTAAATGGATTCTGCAGAAAGACGTTTCTGAAACCAAAAAAACATGTTTTTGGGTCTATAGTGGGTTGAACAGCAAAAAAAAAACCTGCCTCTTTTCTTGCTAGACTCATTCCACTGCTCCTGCCAGGAACGACGGAGATTCAGTTTCGAGAGCGCCAGCAGGTCGTAACTTTGATGGGAATTGTGTGAGAGGTTAGCCGTTGCAGATGAGCATGCATCTTTAGCCAGGGCATCGACACAATCGTTACTTTTAATACCACAATGACTAGGTATCCAAAGTAGTTGAACATCCTTTTCACAGTTGGCACAGGACAACAAAGATTTTTTAATTTCAAGAATAAGGCCCTATGTAATTTATTTTTAAAAGGATTTTGAGCTAACGCCTGCAAACAGCTAAGAGAATCTGTAAAAATAACAGCTTTCTCGATATTAGTGCGTGACTCTATAAAACCACAAGCTTCTAATAAAGCCACACACTCACCAATAAATACGGAAGACTCTTTGGTAATAAACTGAGATCCCAATGTTATTAGAGTCGTTTAATTTCGAGGCATCCGTAAAAAATAGCTGGTAACCTTTCCATCTCTCGCCCACAGCCGCATTTTGGAAATACCAATGATACACTTACACAATTTTTGGGGTAAAGCAAATAACTTCGTAAGCGAAGTTATAAAGGGTTAGTCTAGGACACTGGGAAATCGCGAATGTCATGCGTAGCAGTCCCATCCATCAAGGCAAAAGTAAAAAAAAAATAAAAAAAGGACACTGGGAAATGGGACACACAAAATTTTGGGATTGACGGAACAATTTTAAAAGTAATGGTAATTCTTTATTTCTCCAGTAGTTTAAACTTCTGCATGGAGAATATAGCTCATTTAGTTTTTCTATGAGAGGATGGGATGATTTGAAAATTAACCTGAACAAAAAGCGGGACGCTAGATACTGCCGCCTCAGGGCCAGAGAGGGTTCAGCGCACTCAACCTGCAATGCGTTAATGAGAGAAGACTTCATACAACCGGAGATGATCCGAATACACCTAGACTGAACTCTATCCAGCCCCGCCAAAGCATCTTTATTACATGGAATCAGGTGATACGTTCCGTAGTCTAAAACGCTACGAACTAAATCGTTGTATACTAAATTACTAACTTCATGGTGTAGGGGTGAGCTCCCCACCAAACACCCGCAAGAACTTTTAAAATGGAAATAAACCTTTCACATTTTTGGATCAAGTTTATATGAGGTTTACCTATTAATTTGAAATCCAAAAGTATACAAGTATATTGCGACCTGATATGCTCACTGATATTTTACCAGATATACATTGTATCATTTTAGCCGGAAGGCTCACACCCGTATTCACAAACAATACTTTTCTCAGTAAAGTAGGAATGCTATGCGATGTAAGGCATTTCTCACTGCATTGCATATGGCAAGCCTTTCAATTCATAAACAATACTCAAACGACTCTTGACTAAGCAAACGCACAGCGTTGAATAGAGCTATGTGATTGGTTCGTTTGTGTTGCGTAGTTCACTTCGCTGCTTGACGTTCATTCCTAGGTCTAAATTTATCAGTGGCAAGAGTATAAAAAGTACCACTTCTTTAGAAAACTGTAGCGTCGCCTAAATTCATCCGAACTGTAATCATCAAAAGGATTTTGGAAATCCCGTATCACTTTTCTGGTAATAGTTGTGTTTTTCTCATTGACATAATTATCAAATTCTTCTTCACTACTATAATCCATTGTAAAAGGACGCTATTAAAATGAAAAAAATATCACAAACATTAAAACCCAACCCGAAAAATATTTCTCGTTACACATCACCGAGAATCGAGAGACACTAGCTATGCATTGCTTAAAACAGCTAGCAGGCTACCTTAGCTGTGCGTTCAAGAGACGCATAGTGCTAGCCGCTACTCAAATATTATAAGTTTCTTGATTAGACTATCCACTCCAAACGATTTTTAATGACATGTTCTAGTAGTTTGGCTAGGACTGAAGATAAAGCAATTGGCCTTTTCTTTTCAAAAGGCCATTCGGATCATCTGGGTGTTTGCTAGGGGAATAATTATTTGTAATTTCCACTGATCTGGTACCTAGCCATGACTATAAAAAAAAAAAACTAAAAAGTAAGTTTTGGCCGTATCACCTGCACGACAGATGACGGAATATGGCACTCCGTCAATACCAGGAGCTGAGTCCCGGACATAACTAAGAACTACATTCAGTTCATGCAAAGTGAATGGCGCATCAAAGGGATCGTCTGCTATGCTAAGAAGGGACACATTTTCATATTCAGATGGAAGTGGAACATACGGTGGTGCGATTTTATTTTGTCGAAAAAATGTTCAGCTATTTCCCTAGTTACAGGAGAAGCGATTGAAAGGGAACACCCACGCCTAAATCTATTTATATTTTACCAGACAACTGAAATTAGAGTGGAGGGAGATACTCGTAAGGAGGTGCAGAATTTCACCCAGCCTGCACGTTTCTTCTTGCAAAGAAGACGTTTGGCTCTAGCATTAACCTGCATGCCAAAAATTTCGGTGGTCATAGCTGCATTATAACATGTCTCGGCCTCATTCCTTGCACTAACAGCCGCCGTGCATTCTGGATCCCACCATGGAGGCGAAAGTTTTTTGTTTTGGCCACTGTTTTTTAATGGGAAGCAAGATTCTGCACTGTACGAAATGGCTGAAACGAAACTCTCATAGCAGCTCTTGGCTTGGTGGTGATCAAAAGGAACCGGTAAACATGAATTTAAATTTGGAAGATTTTTAATTTTGTCCTCCAATAGTGAAATAAATTTTGTCCAATCTGGTTTGGACAGGTTATATTTCAAAAGTGGAGGGGAAGTTTTATCTAAATAATTTTTGTTAGCTAAAGATATAACTATGGGGTAATGATCACTACCATGCGACCAGGATGTACATTCCCAGTGAGCTGATGCTGCCAAGTCAACTGAACAGAATATAAGGTCGACACAACTCTTCTGCTGACCCGAATGCAGAGATCCAAGTCATCCAAAATCTCCAATATAGCCACTCCGAAAGCATCACAGCGTACCGATCCCCATCTGTAGTGATGACAGTTAAAATCACCCATGACGAACATTAAACCATGAACACTAGAAAAAATGTCTTTTAACATAACTAAATAATCATGGTGAACCCTCACCTCACCGCAATATAAATAGAAAACACTGTGATACCTTCTACCTTTCCTGCTGTAATGCTCAAGTTATCCTGGAGTGAGGGCAAGGATATGGGAGAAAAAGGGACACGATTATTAATGAAAAGTGCCGATCCTCAATACCCATCAGATCTATCGCATCTGAGGGTGTTATAGTGTGGCATTTGGAAGCTAAGATTTGGGGTGAGCCAAGACTCAGCTATAATAATAACTAGCACTTTGCCTGCGACTTCTTTCGCGTGGGTTTAGTTAGAACTCCAGGAACTATGAAAGAATAGAATATATGAAAATTACTTATTAACAGACTAAACGTAGGGCAGTTCATTCAATCGCAAGATTTTTTTCAGACAGTAGTTGTTGGATGTGAGTTGACGAAAACCACAGATTTCGCTATAATTCCGTTTATTACACGAAAAGTTACATTGGATGCTAATCCGCGGTTATAGCGCTACGGCAGCTATTGGTCAACTAAATAAATATAAAAGTAAATAAAATGAGTAGCGAAAAGTAGGTCACGGCGTAAGCATAATATGCCTGTACGTGAACCGTACATGCTCCCGAGGGAAAAGTAGAATGAGCATCCATTACAATGCAAATAATAATATAAGAAAAGTGTAAAGTAAATAATAAAAGTAAAAATGTAAACGTATAGGTATAACACTCATTTAAATTCGTAAAAGTGAAATGCTTTCTTCGGCTGTCTTGCGGGCTCGGCTGCTGTCGAATGTATTTCTTGTAGCTCGATGTCCCCTTCAAAGTTATCCCTTCCTCTAGTTGTCACTTCCGTTTTGGCAGAGAGTTTTTTGACGCATTTCTTTATTTTTCTCCATCGTTTAATAATAACATAGGGGGCAAGCACAGCGATTCCTCCCAACAACAAAGAAGTTACCGAGTAGAGATAGATGTCGTGACTTGACATGTCAGACGCCTTCGGTAATATTTTTCTCGTTTTCTGGAATTCCAACTGCTGGTCAATTTTTCTTATTTCTACTGCAGTTGGCGTTTCTTGTTCTGTCATATTTAATTTTGCATTCTTCCAGCCAAGGTCAAAAATGCTGTTTATCGTTGAATTGATGGTTGGTATTTCTATATTTGGTTCCATGTTAAAAGAACTTCCCAGCTGATTGTTTGTAAATATTGTGGCGTCCTTTTTCTGAAGTAAATAAACACTTTGATTACAAGGTAATCACTCCAATCCCGTCAATGACCACTGGCGTAAATTGATCGTGACATATTACGCGCATCAGCTGTTTTTCGCACAGTGTAAATAGCCACATGTTTGATTTGTGAAGCTTTGTCCAGGTGTCCTTGCATGTTACATCATTGAGGATGCATGATAAAGTCTCTTGTTGGTTGAAGACTTGGGCCTCACATGGGGCGCTTTTATCGTGCATGTTGTAGACAGGGTTACGTGAGACACAAATGAATTCGTCTTCTCCGTATGAAGTACATTGGCGCGTGTCTTGGTCTTCTATTGTTATGTAAGAGTTTTTTACAAAGTTGATTCCGATGAACCTTGAACTTGGTTGCACGAGTTTTAAATGTCCTTGTCTAAGGAACGGTATTGGAATGACTCGATATATCCTGTAGTCTTCATCGCTCAGCAAGGGGATGTGTATTTCAAATAGCATGTAGTTGATTCGAGCCTTTACATGGACGAGATTATAGATATTTTTCAAATCCCTTTGAATGTCCTTTACAAGTAGCGACAATCCCTGTGGCAACCGTCCGGGTATTATGTTTAGCTGTTCGATCAGTTGGTTAGCCGGGAATAGATGGGTGTCTAAATGTCCTCGGTAAATTTTGGCGAGAGCATTTATCAGCATTTCCAATATTCTGTTTAAATCACTTAAAATCAAAGTTGACGTCACGGCAGCAGAATTAATGTCATTCATCGTGAATAGCATTTGCGCCTTGTTTATTATTTTAGTGATGTCGCTGCAAGTTTGGTTCATGTAGTCGTGCAATGTTTTGAATTGTTTATTCATGAAGGCAGTGTTTCTCTTTGTAATGTTGTTTTCAGCCTCTACAATTAATGTCATTCATCGTGAATAGCATTTGCGCCTTGTTTATTATTTTAGTGATGTCGCTGTAAGTTTGGTTCATGTAGTCCCGCAATGTTTTGAATTGTTTATCCACGAAGGCAGTGTTTCTCTTTGTAATGTTGTTTTCGGCCTCTACAATTAATGTTTGGTTTTTCATAAGTTGTAGTAAGTAGTGTTATCATTTTATTGTAGATTCTGTATGTCTCTTTCGTACTTTTCAGCAAAGTCTGCATCGAGCACTCCAAAAAGAGTTCTTGCTAATTTCCCAACTCCATCAAAGTATCCTCGTTTTGGTCTCGAGTGTTGAGTGAGCAGCATAGAGTTGTAGTCAGCTAAGTGGCTCAATTCATGACGTAGGTGGCCGACAATTGTTTGGCAAGGCGTGTACTCATGTGATATTCTTTGGCATAGTTTATCTATTTTGTTCACATAATCACTGATCTGATCAGTTGCTTGCCAGTATGAAGTTAGATTGTAGTAAACCAATACGGTCCATTCGTCATGTATTAATTGTATTTGCCCAGCTTTATCGAAATAAATCGGATGATTGCTCGGTATAGGTGTAACCTTCAAGTTATTCGTCGTTGGCGCTGACTGTGCAAATCCCGTCATTGCTAGTATAGATAGGAGAACAAGTGGCAGCCAATTGTTCTTGTTTTTTATTGTCCCTCCCCGTTTTTCAGTTTCCGGAGTAGATGTCCTTTTCTCTTCCTCTTCTCTTTCTTCTTCAAGTTTCAGCGGTAATGGTGAAAGCTTCGTTATAGGTCGTTTAAGTGACCCATTCTTAGTTTTCAAGGTGACAACCCGCACTCAACCATCAGCGCCTGGATGTAGTTCCTGGACTCTTCCCATAGCCCAGCGGCCAGGAGGTAAGTGTTCATCTTTCACTAATACTAGGCTTCCTTGTTTCAGGTTTTCTTTAGGGTGCTGCCATTTGCAGTTGATGTAGATATTCGCTCGACCAGCGCTTCCAGATGTGCACGTTCATTTGTTCGACAAGCCTTCATCTGTTTCTTAAATCGTGCTCAGCAAATTCTTGCTCTTCTTGTGGTAGTGACAGTAGGGGTCTGCCAATGAGGAAGTGACCGGGAGTTAGATATTTCAGGTCTTCGACATCCTCTGTTAATGGGCACAGGGGACGAGAGTAAAGATAGGCTTCAATTTGATTTAGTAATATAGTGAATTGTTCAAAAGTAAACTTCTGTTCTCCCAGTACTCGATGTAGGTGATATTTCATGGCCTTGACGGCAGCCTCCCACAGGCCTTCAGCTGTTGGCCAAAGTGGCGCATTGAAATGCCACTCAACTTGTAAGTGACTCATCTCATCGAAGAATTCTGAAGTCTTAAACTTATTGTTTTGATCAAATTCCTGTTGAGGTAGTTTTGCTGCACCCACAAAATTTGTTCCGCTGTCGGAGAATACGTGTCGGGGTGTACCTCTGCGGGCACACATCCTTTTGAATGCGGCGAGGAACGTTTGCGTAGTCATGTCCGATACCAATTCCAAATGCAAAGTTTTGGTCACCATGCATATGAAAATTGCTACGTATGCAAGTTTTAACTCCTCTTCCTTTGCTGATTTTCACATCAACATGTCCGGTATAGTCAACGTCCGTGTATGTAAACGGTCTCGATGGGGTTACGCGTTCCTTTGGCAAGTCTGCCATCAGTTGGACGTTTCGGTTTGGTTTGAAACGATGACATCGGACGCACTGTCGAAGTTCCTTCTTGACTGTTCTGCTACCTCCAATGACCCAAAATTTTTGACGTATATGAGCCAAAGTGAGCCGTGGACGGTGACGCGATGAGCTTCTTGAATAATAAGCTCCATTAATCTTCCTTTAAAAAAATTAAAGAAATTAGCTGGAAGGATAATAGGATGTTTAGCTTCGGGAGATAAGGTTGAGTAGCCTAGTCGCCCTTTCACACGCAGTATTCCACTTTCGTCAAGAAATGGGGTTAACTTCAGCAAGTTACTTTTTGTTGATATTGGTCGATTTTTCTTCAAAAATTAAATTTCGTCGCCATAGTTTTCATTTTGAACGTTCTTGATGACCAATTCTGTTGCACCCATAATGTCTTGTGGTGATAACTACCTTTTTGTTACCGCAGTCGGCTAAGTTATCGGTTGAGTTTAGTGTGCGTTTTTGCTTATGAATGTTGTTTAGTCGTAAAATCCATCCAAGCACTCGTATTACGTGTTTATAATTACTGTCCTTCAGTAATGTGTCAATTATTTCACATTTCTTGTATGTGACTGCGCAGCAGTTTATTTCTTGCAACTCTGTTGTATAGTTCGGGCGATTGTCTTGATGGTTTTTTGGCAAGTTTGTTTTTAACCAATCTGGTCCATTCCACCAGAGTTTAAAATCTAGAAGCTGAAAAGGTGTAAGCCCTCGAGATGCGCAGTCAGCAGGATTTTCTTCTGACTTCACGTAGTTCCAGTGGTTTGCCGCGATAATGCTGTTTATTTGTTTGACTCTGTTAGCCACATATTTCTCCCATCGGTTTATATCGCCCTATAACCAGGCTAAAATGACCTTGGAGTCGCTCCAGCACCTTATTTGTAGGTTTTCATTGCAGAGTGTGTTCTGAACCTTTTCTAACAGTTTTGTTAGTAAAACGGCCCCGCAAAGTTCCATTCTAGGTATAGTTATTTATTGCTGATTGGTGCAACCTTTGTTTTTGCCGTAATTAACGTAGTCTTGTATTCGCCGGCTTGATTTTTCACTCGGCTGTAAACGGCGCACGCGTAAGCTTTTTCGCTGGCATCGCAAAACCCGTGTATCTCTAGGTTGTTTTCTTGACATTGTAACCATCGTGGTATGGAAAGTTTGTTTAGCAGCGGGATATCTTTTCTCATAGTTTCCTAGCTAGATTTTCGGGTAAGCGTTCATCCAAGTTGATTTTGCTTATCCAGATTTTTTGGAACAGAAGTTTGATTTTTATTGTAAGTGGCGATAGTAATCCAAGTGGGTCGTATAGCTTGCTGATTTCGCTCAATAGTACACGTTTTGTCAGTTTTTTCTTGATTGGTACCCATTGGTATGTGAAACTATCGTTGTTTTGATTCCACCTCATGCCCAACATTTTTGAGTTTGTTGTTTGCTCTGGGCTAAAGTCGATGTTTGTATTGTGGCATTTTTGATCATCTCTCAAGTCTTCCAAGATAATCAGTTCATTCGTTTTCCATTTTCTCAAGTTGAATTCTCCTTTTTTCAGCAACTCAATTAGCTGTGTGACCAGTGTTTTTGATGCGTCGACAGAATCCTGCCCGTAAACCAAATCGTCCATGTAAAAGTAGTTTTTCAGGACATTTCCAGCTTCCGGATAGGTATCTTTTTCATATTCTGCGAGTTTATGTAGAGTGCGCATTGCCAGATAAGGTGCACTTTTCGTTCCGTAAGTTACCGTGCCCAATTGCCAATCTTGTAGAGGTTTTTTAGGGGATGATCTCCAGATTATAGTTTGCAGATGTTGTTGTTTTTCATTCAGCCAGATAAACCGATAAAGTTTTTCTACATCTGCCGTAAACACGTATCTGTACGTTCTCCAATTAATTAGTAGTGTCGGTATATCCTTTTGTAAGTTCGGACTGCAGTACATGTGATCGTTGAGGCTGCGGTCTCCTTTTGTCTTGTACGACGCGTTGAACACTACTCTTAGTTTTGTTTTAGTGGACTCAGCTCTCAACACGCCATGGTGAGGAAGGTAGACTTGGGCCCTACTTTCTACGGTGACAGGTTGCATGTGTCCCATAGCGATGTATTTGTTCATAAAACGCTTGTACTCGTGACTGAGTTCATTGTTTTTGAGCATTTTTCTTTCCAGTTGAAGGAACTGTGCTAATGCTTGTGTGATTTTGTGACCTGGCATTTCTCAAGTTTGTTTCGAAGTTAGGCTTCATAGGCATTTGTACTACATATTGTCCGTTTGCCAATCTTGTAGTAGTTGCGTTGTAATATTCCTCACAGTATTGTTCCTCACTAGTTGATGGTGATTTGTCTGGAATTTCCTCGGTTTCCCAAAATCTTGGCATGTTTTCGAAATCGTTAAGTGTCACGAAGCAGTTGAAAGTCTTTATATTCCCGCATAGAACCCAGCCCACTTTGGTTTGTTGAACTACAGGGTATCTCTTGTCACTCCTGATGACGCCGTTTAGTATAAGTTCTGATTAGATATCCGCGCCCAAGAGCAGATTGATTGGGCCAGGTTGAACTGTGGGTCCGCGAGTTTTAAGTTTTCCTAAAAGTCCCAGTTGCTGATTGAAAACGATGCGGTAGGTAAATTGCTTATGAGTTTTTTCATAATTAATGCTTCAAAGTTGAATTTGTAGTCTGTCTGAATGTATTGACTGGCATTCTAATTTCAATGCCCCTTTGCAGTTGCCGTTAAGGGCTCCTACACCCGATACAACGGCGCTCACTTTGCGTCGCTGTAATCGGAGGCGCTGTGCCGCGTTTTCCGTTATTAGACTCACTTGGGAGCCCTAGTCAATTAGACCTCTCAAGTTGATGAAGTTTCCATCAATTGTTTTGACTTTCAGAAGTACAGTTGTCAACAACACTTCCTTTTCTTCGTTCGTTATGTTGTTGACTCCATAAGAAGTTGAAGAAGTTGATGATGGGATTTCCTCCCTTGTCGCTTGTTTGTTGCTAGCTAGTTCAGTTTCCGCTTCATGCATAAGTGTGTGGTGTGCCTTATGATACAATTTACACGTCTTTCGTGATTTGCATTGTTTTTCTCCGTGGCTAAATAAGCAGTTTTTGCAAATATGCAAGTTAGGAACTACGTCATTCCGTTTGTTTGTGTTCATTGCCAAGAATTGTTCGCAATTCATCAAAACGTGATTAGTTTTGCATATTGGGCATGTTTTAGCTGTCGTGAAGAAGGCTTTTGGTGAGTTTTGTGATTTGTTAAAGTGCGATGACCCCTGCGTTTTATTTTTGTAGTTGTTGGTCGGTTTTCTGAACCCTTATGAGCCTGCTTTTCCGATTTCCATGGTTTGTTTGATGACGATAATTTTTAGCTACTTCCCTGGAGAGCTTCCAATGACATGAATTTTGATTCTAAAAACTCGGTGAACTCTTCCAGGTCGAGAAATTCCCTGGGATGTTTGATCTCCTTTATATATTCGTTATACGTAACGCTATCCAGTTTTTGAATCAACAGGTGAACCACGATCGGATCCCAATTGGTGGTGTCTAGCCCGATGTTTCTGAGTCCGTTCAAGCACTCCATCATGACGTCGTGAAGCTTCCGTATGCTTGCAGCGGTTGGTTGCTGAATACTAGGTTGATTCAGGCGGCGCGGCAAAGGGCCCTCGGGGAGCGCCCCGTCGCGGAGGAGTGGGAGGCCGTGCGGCGGGAGGCGAGGGACGCAAATAGACGACATTGGACGGAGGACCTCGCCACCGCCACCTTTGGCCGCCGAACCCTGGACGCACTCGGTCCGGTCCTGCGAGACTGGCTCGAGCGCTCCCACGGTTTCCTCTCATTCCGTCTGGTGCAGGTGTTGTCAGGCCACGGCTGTTTGGCAAGCACCTGCACCGGATCGGGAGGGAGGAGACTCCGGCGTGCCACGACTGCAGCGCGGCGGAGGACACGGCTCAGCACACCCTCGAGGTGTGCCCAGCTTGGTCTGAGCCGCGCCGCAGTCTAACTGCGGAGATCGGACGGGACCTCTCACTTCCCGTCGTGGTCAACGCTATGCTGGAGAGTGAGAGGTCCTGTGCAGCTGTCGCCTATTTTTGCGAGGATGTCATCTCGCAAAAGGAGGCAGGCGATAGGCGCGGGGGCGCCTCCGCCCGCATTGCACTCCACATCACCTTCGCTGGTCATTCCCAGCCCTCCCCCTTAACGGGGAGGACGTGAGGGGCCCGCTGTTTTAGGCGGGTTGTCGTCGGAGGAGGACCGGACCCCAAGTCTGCGCCGATCTCCCAGTCCTCTTCCACTCGGACGATGCGGGAATGCCGCTGGGTTATTTTAGTGGGTTTACCGGGTCAGCCCGGGGAGTCCCACATACCCCTCCCATTCCCCCGATGGGCGGGTATGCGTAATGCATATTTTCCCAGCGCAAAAAAAAAAAAAGAGCGTGTTCATGTTCTGGCCTAATCACCGCCCTGGGACTTAGAGGCGAGGGTTCTCGCCTCGTTTTACCGGTGGCGCGAGGAGGTGCGGACGCGGGTTGGTGAACCAATGCAGCGCGAGATCGAATGCGTTGGTCACAGCTCCGCGAGGCCATGGTGAGAGAATGGCGGGAAAGGCTTTCGCGACCTACCGTGGTCGAATGGAAGGCGTACTAGATCTCACAATCTTAGGTCAAGTGTAAGACGGAACACCGGGGTGGTTTTTAGTCAGTAAGAGTCTGACAGACTCCTTCGCCCGCCCCAGGCGAGGGACATCCATGAGGATTTCCACGCCAGCAACAAAAAAAAAAAAAGGAACGTGTTCATGTAAGATGTGAGTAGCAGCCGTTTGTTATCGTAGCGGTGGGTCGGCATCTCCCAGCAAGATGCGTAGTTCTCAGCACTGATGCTAAGATGCTGACCAGTTTCTCCGCCTCACCTTTCAGTTATGTTTTCAAGTGTTGCATTTTTGAGCCTTCGACAGTGTCGGTTTGTTGTGTACACTTTCGAGATAGAGGTCTCTAAAAGTCAACCACTGGTTATAGTCCTTTTCAGGTCATCATATAAAAGTTTTCTGCTGCATTGTATTTCTGTTGGTAAGTTGAGTCTTCGTCTTGTAGTATGTAGTCTAGTTCCCAATTTACCTTCTCGATATGCTCCCATTTAGTTTTCAGGGTACTTAAGTGGTCGTCTACTTACCATTTTTCCATCGGTACCGCCAATGCTATGTTAAAATTGCAGCATTGTTGACGCAAAAGATCTTGTTGCCTTTCCGTGGACTCGCTTGTTTCCCGAGGAGGTATGTGGAATTGGATATCGTCGAAAGTAAATTTCAATTGTTCCTTACCTAGCGTAGGCGTCGCAGATAGTTGTTCCGTTTTACTAGTAGATGCGCATGGCAATTCCGATTTACGTTTCAACATGTCTTGCAGCACTTCTTCATACAGCTTCTTCGTAGTGATGAAAATTTCGTCTTTGAAGTATTGAAGATCTGTCGCTCCAGACGCTTCCAGTAGTTGATGATTGTGAACAAACTTCTCCCAGTTCTTGTTCAGTCGAGAAAGACACTCCTCCAGGTACGCCAAGTTCTTCCTGGTGGGACTGTCCTTCTTGTAGTTAGTGCAAATAAGCTTCAAATCTCTGAAGATAGTTTCTTGATGGCCTATCAGTTCCTTTACTGCCTGAACCAGTGTTATTAGTTATTGGTTCGACCGTTGGGTGGGGCGTAGTTGTATCACCGCAGGTACTTGGTTCACCAAAGTTACGAAGTTTCCGCAGGTTTTGGATATAAGTACGACGGCACCCTACTAACGCGATCCGCTCTACTGGGACACGCAACGTTAATAGAGACAATACGCACCTGTTACATCCGGCTCGAAGGACCACTTTTATGTATGGCTCAGATTTACTTACAGTAGTTGTTGGATGTAAGTTGACGAAAACCACAGATTTCACTATAATTCCATTTAATACACGAAAAATTACGTTGGATGCTAATCCGCGGTTATAGAGCCACGGCAACGGTCAACTAAATAAATATAAAAGTAAATATAATGAGTAGGGAAAAGTAGGTCGCGGCGTAAGCATAATATGCCTGTACGTGAACCGTACATATTATTTTTGAAACCGTCGTAACTTTTAAACGAAAGGTTTGAACAAAACCTAACTTTAATTAACTTAATTTCGGAAGTCGGTGATTTTGGTTTTTTTTCGGTTTTAAACACCGATTTCCGAAATTAAAGTTACTTTTTACTTTGTAGTGTTTTGTTTTTGGAAGTCGGATTTATTTTTTGTAAAAAAAAATATTTTTATTTTACACAAACACAGCGTGCCAGCGTGATGTTATGTTATGAACTGGTGTAAAAATCAACAGACATGCGATTTCAGAAATCAGGATCCATTTCCTATCATTTATTGAAGAGTTCCGTTGCCTACCTCCGAAGTTCTTCATCAGATCTTCACCAAATTCAAATAATAATAATAGGTCTCTACCTATGAAATTGCCGTTCTGCAGTACTGGCCATTTCAAATCAAAATAATTTTTGTTTGGCTAAGAATTCTAATTTCAAATTAATTTTTTTAAAAAACATGTTTTTTTTTTCCAAAAGTAGTCATTTGTTTATTGATTAGTGTTACATTTTCATCGCATTTCAATCTTTTTCGTCATCATGGATACGTTAAAAAGTCGAGTAATTATGGAATATGAATACCGTCGTGGCAGCAACGCGGCACAAGCGGCACGCAACATCAACGACGTTTACGGAGCTAACACTACAAACCAACGCACCACCTGTTATTGGTTTGCTCGCTTCCGTTCTGGAAATTTCGACCTGAAAAATGAACCTCGCGGTCGTCCGAAGACTTTGGTCGACAATGACGAATTAAAGGCGATTGTGGAAGCTGATGATACACAATCTACGGCTGAATTAGCAGCAGCTTTCGACGTTAGCGTCAAAACAATATGGGTCCATTTGCGTCAAATTGGCAAGGTAAAAAAGCTTGACAAATGGGTGCCCCACGAACTCAATGATCGCCAGCGCGAAGTACGCGTCGAGACGTGCCTTGCACTGCTCAACAGACACACATATGAAGGAATTTTGAACCGCATTGTTACCTGCGATGAAAAATGGATTCTGTTTGATAACCGCAAGTGCTCAGCAAGTTGTTTGGATCCTGGTTCAGCACCTAAACAATGCCCTAAACAACGAAAACTTACCCCTAGAAAAGTGATGGTCACTGTTTGGTGGTCTAGCGCCGGTGTGATTCATCACAGCTTCTTACCAAACGGGGTGAGCATTACTGCAGATGTGTACTGTGAAGAACTGAACACAATGATGGAGAAGCTGGCACATCTCCAACCAGCATTGGTCAATCGCTCGTCTCCGCTGTTCCTGCACGACAACGCGCGACCTCATACTGCACAGCAGACGGTCTCCAAGTTGCAAGAACTGGGGTTGGAAGCTCTCCGTCATCCACCCTACTCACCAGACCTTGAGCCTACAGACTACTACTTTTTCCAGAATTTGGATAACTTCTTGGCGGGGAAAAAATTCAATACCCGTGAGGCAGTACAAAATGCCTTTGAAGAATTTGTTGCCTCCCGTCCAGCTGATTTCTTTAAGAAGGGCATCAATAAACTGCCACTGCGTTGGCAAAGATGCATTGATTGCATGGGTGATTACTTCGATTAATACAAATAAAAAATACATTAAAAAAATTCGTTTAAATTTTTTCATACAAAACGGCAATTTCATAGATAAAGACCTAATAATAATAATAATAAGCTGGCAACACTGATTGTCAGAAAAAGTTTTATTTCGTGCTTCTAGTTTTATACCAATGAAAATCAGTTTATATCCATGTTTAAATAACGTTTTTGCAATAGAAACCTTCCATAATCAAAACATACACATAAGAAACTAACCAAAACGCAAAAATTATGGCGAAAGAAAAAGAAAATATAATTATGTACACGACAGATGACACATGTCAATTGAAAAATAACACTGAAATACCGATGTCGAAGAACGACATAATATACTTTGAATGATAATGATAACAAGAGCAGCATCGCAACGTGCACGCCCACCACCCGCGGACCCGTCGCTGAACTCCGCCCGTCGTCGCCGGACTTAGGATTACCAGAGTCACCGGCGGCCGCAGTCGCGTCGAGCTCCAGTGACGAGTATTTCTCTCCGCCGACGTCGCCAACACCTGTACGTCGGCAGGGGAGAGGCTGGCCACCGAGGGGCTAGGGACCGGCCCCGAGCCGGATCCCCGCTGCCGGTGGTTATGTGCAGCGAATAAAATGGACTCAGTCTATTAACGACAACGTCATACGCGCATATTACGGGGCTACAGAGGGGGGAACTATGTATGTATGTATGTATGTAAATCGGGCTGGTTTCCGCAACTCCACGACTAAACGCGTATTTTGCGTGCAGGTGGGACAAATGCATTATTCGATCCACCCCAGCTCCCCAAGGCAGGCCAGCAACGCCTTGGTGTTACCAACTATCTCGTAGAGGGTACCTGGGTTTCCGAAGTACTTTGCCCTGTAATCCGCGACTACCGGGCAGCTTAGAAGCAGGTGTGTTGCTGTGTCATTCTCCTCCATGAAGGCTTTGCAGAGCGGGCTGTCAGTGACTCCTATAGCATAGAGGTGTTTATTAAAAGACCCGTGGCCAGTTTAAACAGCTGTGACTGAACGCAACTGTTGTTTAGTCAGTCTTAGGGCTTGTTTTGTGAATCGGCCATCTATAGAGGGAAGTGCCTCTTTGGCCTGCCTACACTCACTATGGTCAACCCATAGCTTGTGATGTTTATCTCCGGTGCGTTTCCTTACCAGATTGCGTAAGTACCCGAAAGGCAGCGGCACGATGGGTTCAGGTCCCATCGCTGACAAACTCGACCCCCTTCGGGCGAGTTCATCCGCAGCGTCGTTGCCTCGAGATTCACTGTGTCCCTTGATCCATTGAATGGTTACTTTGTTGTGTCTACCAATCTGGTTGAGACGTTGGTAACACTCGAGAATCAACCCAGAGTTCACTGTGTGGCTGTTCAGAGCTTGGAGGACGGCCATGCTGTCCGAGAGTATGCGAATTGAGTGGTCCTTAACTTCCCTGGTTAGGATGGCTGATGCCGCCAGAGAAATGCCCATGCATTCAGCCTGGAACACTGTGTTGTGGACCCCCAATGGTGTGGCTATGTGGATATTGAGATCATCTGAGAAGATTCCCGCACCAGTACCTGTACCTGTTTTTGATCCATCGGTGAAGATCCGCAGTTCGGCGGGGCAGAGCCCCTCGCACCGATGATCCTCTGATTAACTAATGATGATGAACTAACCTCACTTGCGTACCGTGTCAGGATGCTGTCTTTGTTCCAGGACCTTGAACCAACCATGAATGTTTCGGCCCAACGATTGTCGGATCAGGTGCGGGTTATCCAACGTAATCACAGGTTGGACGATGCTGCACTTGATAGGCTGCGCTCAGAGGTACTGAGCAACTTTATCATTTTAACTCCGACACAGGCCGCGGTGCAGGCGCCAGCTAGTGGCACGATCAAACCGCGGCCAAACAACGTCAGTGATGAGGTAGATGATAGGGTTGTCACGGTAAGTAGCCAGTGCAACGATAAACTGAGGAGCGCACTGGAGGTTGCGCTTCGCAAGTATAGATCAATTCCGACCGAACTTAGGCCCCGTTTACCACGGTTACCCATGCACAAAAAAATAGGGCGCTGGTGTGTGCCTTAGACTCGCAGCTGCAGAGCATCTTTGAAAGCAGCGAGAGCCTCGTTGATACGCACTCAATCCTGTATTGCGGGGCTGTTGCGGCATGTCGTTTGGCAAATGTCCAGTTTAGTAGTTGTGATGAAGCTATTCGACCAAAACCTGCTGCACCAGCCTGGCAGTGCAGAATCGAGCGGCGTATTGATGAGGCTAGGGCACTCATCGGCAAACTATACTGCTTCAGGGAGGGCAACACACAGCCACGCGTGATGCGCTTTGTGAGACGGGCGTTTTCAGGGACTGATATCAGCCCTCGAGATTACACGTCCCGTGTCACGGAGCGCATCGACTTCCTGAAGCAGAAAGTTTGTGCATGGGCAAACCGTATTCAGCGGTATAAGCGGCGGGTTGACCGATACACGTAGAATCGCATGTTCCAGAGCGATGAGAGGTGGGTATATAGAGCTTGGGAGCGACCTGAACAGAGTGTGACGGGCGTATACCGCCCGGATGATACCGCCACGAGTACATTCTGGCGAAGCATCTGGTCGGTGCCCGTCTGTCATACCGAGGATGGCTGGATGCGCGATGTCGAGCGCGTGTGTGAAGCTATACCAGAAATGGAAAAAAATAACATCACTCCATTAGATGTAGCTAAAGCAGTCCGTCCGTTACCGAACTGGAAATCTCCGGGACCGGACGGACTGCATAACTTCTGGCTCAAATGGTATAGCAGCTCACACGCGCTCTTGGCATCTCAATTCCAGTCATACTTAGAGTCTGGGTCGCTACCACAGTTTCTAACAACTGGCGTTACCCACCTGCTCCATAAGACTGGTAGTCCCGCGGAACCCAATAACTATAGACCAATTACTTGTTTGTTGACGGTCTATAAACTTCTTACATCCATACTGAGAGTGAAGATCAATGAGCACATTGAAATTAACTCAGTTATGTCCGCCTCTCAGAATGGATGTAGGAAGGGGTCCCGCGAACTAAGAAGCTTCTCCTCATAGACATGGCCATAAGCCAACAGTTTCGTCGATCTCGCAAGGATCTGTCGACATGTTGGATAGACTACGAGAAGGCCTACGACTCTGTGCCACATACATGGCTCATGAGGGTGTTGGAGTTGTACAAAATAGATGCAACTCTACGCACCTTTCTTGAGTCATGTATGAGGCAATGGAAGACGGTCCTTCGCTATCCAGGATGTCGACCGATTCAGGGGGACGATAAAGCCTGTATGGATTAAACGGGGAATATTTCAGGGCGACAGTTTGAGTCCACTTTGGTTTTGCTTAGCTTTGAATCCTCTAAGCACATTGCTGGAGAATTCAGGTTTAGGCTATCGGTTGAGAAGAGGTGGTCAGGCCATATCTCACCTTCTTTACAATCAATCAATCAATCAATCAATCAATCAATCCATTTATTTGTTAAACAAAGGTGTTTACATAGGTGTTTACATAAATAGAGGTTGCGCTATGTTTTGTCATAATTATGACATACAAATTTTTAAGTGACCCATTAGGTGTCATTAGATTATGCATGCGTAAATAATAAAGTTTTGAATTGAATACAGGAAAAAAAAAAGAAATGTCAATGATATCAAAAATAATACAAAGTCACAGTACTTATTGTCTAATGGTAAAAAAATGCATCATTGTAATAATTGGTCGCAAGAGCAAACGTGCTCGGGAGAAGGATGTATAATCCAGTAAGGTGCTGGTAGGGTAGTATCATGACCGTACTTCCGGGATTGTCCTGATAGCCGTGGTATCCTCTCCACTCCTCTAGCACCTCAGGATATGTTGCCCCCTTGGCGCTACGTTACTTTGTGCTAGCGACCCTTTTCGGGGGGCCCATTTATTGAGTGTGCAAGTCACCCCCTGCCATTTTAAAGCCGTTTTAATTGTCAATGGTCAGGCAGGGGCCATTAGTTCTTCCATAGTAAACCATTATTAGTCCACTAAACCAGCCAAACCCATAGCGTTTCATCTTTTGTTTTCATATTCTGCAATAGTCCTGCTCCAACCGGGTATTGTCCTTGGATATACTTTCACAGTGCATACAGGGATAATCGTCGGTTGGTGTCCCATTCCATTTGAAATGTCTAAAGAGGCCTCTACGAGTTGGCTTCGGCCCCTCGTACGCCTACCAAAGGACCGGGTCTCTAGGAAGAGGGACCCGAGAAAGTACAAAACATTAAAAATAATAATTTTATTCACAAACTTTTACAAGAATCCTATGAAAACCTTGACTTCTGAGCTAGGTAAAAACCTGTATTACAGAAGTCAGTGCCCTCTCCCACTTTGAATTTGATACAAATAGTGAATAAAAAATATAAAAAAATCATAAGATGAAGTAAATCAAATAAATGATGGGTTAGGTTTACTCATGTTGTGGGTATGCATGTAGATAACGTGTTTGTTTGGTCGTATTTTAATTGAAGTAGCCCGTTCTTAATTTTCATTTTTGTTTCTCGAATAGTAAGTGGATGAATGTTTATTATTTTGTTTATTTTATTGTATAAGTAGGATTACCTATAAGATTGCTGTCGTCTAGCCGTAGCTGTCCGACATCTGACAGGTAAGCAAACGTTAGTAACAACACGTTTTCTCTTATACACATTTACATTACAGGGAGTTTGCTTGTGTTTTTTTAATATAATTTGGGATATATATAATTGTCTAATTGTTAACAGTTCGCAATTTTCATACAATTGTTTAGTGTGATATCTGAAGGGTTTAAAAGTCATTGCTTTCAATAATGACCTTTGAGCCCTTTCTAATTGCATCATGTGGGTTTTACAGGCACCACCCCAGACCCCTACACAATATCCAAGTATGGATTGAGCTAAAGCATAATATACATATATTACAAAGAAGAGGAAATTCCGCGGCGTGCCTAAGTTTTTTTTTTTTACTATTAATAGGCACGCGCTTGACCACCATCTCACCTGGGCCCCAAGTCTGCTATTACAATAGTGTCAGAATGGTCGATCACTGATCTCATAATTGTTGATTTTGACAAGTTTGGTAATCTACTAACATAATAGTGTCATTATGACTTTCCAATGAACAATCACTGACACTCCACTGAACGAAATGGCATAAAATGGTAATCTCGTACATAATGACAGTCGTATGCGGTAATCTGCTAAAATTTTGACAGTTCCATCGATCAGTGACCTACCATTAGAACGTAATCGTGTAGTCATTGCTTTTCCAGTCACTGCGCCATTCTACCGGCGTTTTATATCCAATATTTTTTGGACAAACTTCGCCCTTCATTGGTGCGGCTGCTGTAGCCAAGCGCCAGGTGTCAGTGGTTTTCGAGAAACTCAATGAGAGCCGAAAGGAGAAACCGTAACTCCATAAAAATTTGGGCCTGGCGTTACAGAGCTGGATTTCGCCATAAATTAGAGCATTTAGGAAGGTTTCACGAGCCCAATTTTGACCCACTGACCAAATCAGATAATATTTGCCCATATTTTAGGTTATTATTTTTAAATAAGTTACTAGCTTTAGCTCGCGACTTTGTACGCGCATATCTCGATTTTTTCCGTTCCCGTATAGCCTAACAATATAAAAATATTTTTTCAAATCTGATTGATTCCAGAGATTAGCACGTTCAAACGAAAAATGCATATTTGTGGCTATGTTTCCTACACTAAATATTATCAAACATTCGTCGTTATAGAGATCTAAGACTATATACTCTAAAATGCACTTGCAGCTATGCTGCAGTGCTTGCATCCTATAACGATGATTTTTTAGAAAAGTGCTCAAGCTTTCAGTTTCTTTATGCTGAAGTTTTCAGAAAACTATATTTTTTAGACAAGGGCCATGTGCATCACTCCTGGCTTGCTTTTGCTTATATTGTATTTAATAGGGTGCTAACTTATATCAGTTACAGTAATCAGAAATAGTATTATCTATATATATAAAAATCAATTGCTGTTCGTTAGTCTCGCTAAAACTCGAGAACGGCGGGGCCGATTTAAATAATTCTTTTTTTGTTAGTTTCGCCAGAATACAGGGAAGGTTTAAAAACAAAAAAAAAAGTAGGTAGGGTAGGTAGGGTAGGTAGGGTAGGTAGGGTAGGTAGGGTAGGTAGGGTAGGTAGGGTAGGTAGGGTAGATAGGGTAGGTAGGGTAGGTAGGGTAGGTAGGGTAGGTAGGGTAGGTAGGGTAGGTAGGGTAGGTAGGGTAGGTAGGGTAGGTAGGGTAGGTAGGGTAGGTAGGGTAGGTAGGGTAGGTAGGGTAGGTAGGGTAGGTAGGGTAGGTAGGGTAGGTAGGGTAGGTAGGGTAGGTAGGGTAGGTAGGGTAGGTAGGGTAGGTAGGGTAGGTAGGGTAGGTAGGGTAGGTAGGGTAGGTAGGGTAGGTAGGGTAGGTAGGGTAGGTAGGGTAGGTAGGGTAGGTAGGGTAGGTAGGGTAGGTAGGGTAGGTAGGGTAGGTAGGGTAGGTAGGGTAGGTAGGGTAGGTAGGGTAGGTAGGGTAGGTAGGGTAGGTAGGGTAGGTAGGGTAGGTAGGGTAGGTAGAGTAGCCCATTGACGGGAGCGAAGCCGCGCGGGTCAGCTAGTCTATATATATAAAAATCAATTGCTGTTCGTTAGTCTCGCTAAAACTCGAGAACGGCGGGGCCGATTTAAATAATTCTTTTTTTGTTAGTTTCGCCAGAATACAGGGAAGGTTTAAAAACAAAAAAAAAAAGTAGGTAGGGTAGGTAGGGTAGGTAGGGTAGGTAGGGTAGGTAGGGTAGGTAGGGTAGGTAGGGTAGGTAGGGTAGGTAGGGTAGGTAGGGTAGGTAGGGTAGGTAGGGTAGGTAGGGTAGGTAGGGTAGGTAGGGTAGGTAGGGTAGGTAGGGTAGGTAGGGTAGGTAGGGTAGGTAGGGTAGGTAGGGTAGGTAGGGTAGGTAGGGTAGGTAGGGTAGGTAGGGTAGGTAGGGTAGGTAGGGTAGGTAGGGTAGGTAGGGTAGGTAGGGTAGGTAGGGTAGGTAGGGTAGGTAGGGTAGGTAGGGTAGGTAGGGTAGGTAGGGTAGGTAGGGTAGGTAGGGTAGGTAGGGTAGGTAGGGTAGGTAGGGTAGGTAGGGTAGGTAGGGTAGGTAGGGTAGGTAGGGTAGGTAGGGTAGGTAGGGTAGGTAGGGTAGGTAGGGTAGGTAGGGTAGGTAGGGTAGGTAGGGTAGGTAGGGTAGGTAGGGTAGGTAGAGTAGCCCATTGACGGGAGCGAAGCCGCGCGGGTCAGCTAGTCTATATATATAAAAATCAATTGCTGTTCGTTAGTCTCGCTAAAACTCGAGAACGGCGGGGCCGATTTAAATAATTCTTTTTTTGTTAGTTTCGCCAGAATACAGGGAAGGTTTAAAAACAAAAAAAAAAAGTAGGTAGGGTAGGTAGGGTAGGTAGGGTAGGTAGGGTAGGTAGGGTAGGTAGGGTAGGTAGGGTAGGTAGGGTAGGTAGGGTAGGTAGGGTAGGTAGGGTAGGTAGGGTAGGTAGGGTAGGTAGGGTAGGTAGGGTAGGTAGGGTAGGTAGGGTAGGTAGGGTAGGTAGGGTAGGTAGGGTAGGTAGGGTAGGTAGGGTAGGTAGGGTAGGTAGGGTAGGTAGGGTAGGTAGGGTAGGTAGGGTAGGTAGGGTAGGTAGGGTAGGTAGGGTAGGTAGGGTAGGTAGGGTAGGTAGGGTAGGTAGGGTAGGTAGGGTAGGTAGGGTAGGTAGGGTAGGTAGGGTAGGTAGGGTAGGTAGGGTAGGTAGGGTAGGTAGGGTAGGTAGGGTAGGTAGGGTAGGTAGGGTAGGTAGGGTAGGTAGGGTAGGTAGGGTAGGTAGGGTAGGTAGGGTAGGTAGGGTAGCCAGTTGACGGGAGCGAAGCCGCGCGGGTCAGCTAGTATTAAAATAAAAATAAAACATAGCAGTAAGTAAATCGTTTTAATCATCTTCTTCATTATGATTATCATAATATGTTTGTAGGTAGGTTCTTCTAAATGAGGAATGTCTTGACTGTTCCGCTCATTGACAGCTGATGAAGATGCCCCAGATGGTGAGGGGCCTGAATGGAAATACCGGGATGCTCTATTTGCTCGCACCCATCAAAAGAAGCGCACTTGAAGCACCCACCTGAAAATAATTTATCCACATTACAGGAAGCCATTACACAGAGACATTGTGTATGTGTGTGCCCATTTTGAAAATGACTGAATTAATGAAATCCTGCAAATGAGAAATGTTGATGTTAAGAGCTTGACTAATATTAAATACTAATTGACCTGCGCAACTTCTTTTGCCTCACAATTTTCGTTACTGCTCCGCTCCTGTTGGTCTTAGCGTGATAATATAGCCAATAGCCTTCCTCGATAAATGGGCTATCTAACACTGAAAGAATTTTTAAAATCGGACCAGTAGTTCCTGAGATTAGCGCGTTCAAGTAAACAAACTAACTCTTCAGCTTTATATATTAGTACTAGTTGACCCGCAACTTATTCTGCGTCACAATTTTCATTACTGCTCCGCTCCTGTTGGTCTTAGCTTAATGATATACAGCCTACAGCCTACCTCAATAAATGGGCTATCTAACACTGAAAAAAATTTTCAAATCAGACCAGTAGTTCCTGAGATTAGCTCGTTCAAGTTAACAAACAAACAAACTCTTCAGCTTTATATACTACTCTGTCAAGAAAGTACCGGGAAAAGATCAATAATACACAAAATGTCTGTTATTCATCCAAATTTATTTTATCACCTTCAAAGTATGCTCCTTTAGAAACGATACACTTGCGCCAACGAATAATCCATTCATCAAAACATTTTTTAAACGCTGCTTCCGGAATTGAGTTTAGTTCTCGCCGCGAATTCTCCTTTATGTCTTCTATCGATTGAAAACGGGTGCCACGAAGTGGTAATTTGAGTTTAGGAAAAAGAAAAAAGTCAGCAGGAGCCATATCTGGTGAATATAGTGGTTGCTGGATGGTATTTGTTGAGTGTTTGGTTAAAAATTCGTTCACAATGATAGCCTTGTGCGAAGGCGCATTGTCGTGGTGCAAAATCCAAGAATTTTCTTTCCACAAATCTGGCCTTTTTCGTCGAATTTGCTCTCTTAAACGCCGCATAACGCTCAAATAATATTCTTTACTTACCGTTAGACCTTCCGGTAAGAATTCAGAGTGCACAACACCGCGATAGTCAAAGAAAACAGTCAACATGACTTTGACTTTTGATCGACTTTGGCGTGGTTTTTTCGGTTTCGGTTCAGTTGGAAGGCGCCACTCCGAAGCTTGTTGACTAGTTTGCATGTCAAACTCGTAAACCCACGTCTCGTCACCAGTAACAATGCGTTTCATGAATGTTGGGTCCGAACTGACTCGTTCTAGCATGTCCTCAGCGACTTTCATGCGATTGAGTTTCTGGAGAAAATTCAGATCTTTTGGGACTAGCCGAGCAGCAACATGTTTCATACCCAAATGATTAGTTAAAATGGTACGGATCGACTCGTGAGATACAGAAAGTTCGGCGGCTATCTCTCTCAGAGTTGAATGGGGCTTTTCAGTCACTATTTCCTTCACTTTTGCGATGTTAACTTCAGTTGCAGACGTTGACGGCCTACCAGAGCGAGGCAAATCTTCCATCACATCTCGACCGCTTTTGAACGCTTTGAACCACTCATAAGCACGAGTTTTTGATAAAGTCGATTCACCGTAAGCCTTCTGTAACATTTTCAGTGACTCCGAACACGAAATGCAAAATTTAAGACAAACTCTTTGTTCGATATTTTTGTCCATTATGAAATTCGCAATACACACTATATATGATATTACTAAAACCAGCACTGTATTTAATATAAATAACAGATGCAACTCAAACTCCGCGCCAAAATGGAAAACAGTTGTGCCAATCTAACAACTACAAAAAAACAAAAATTTGAATTTGGAACCATAAAAAAATCATCCATTCCCGATACTTTTTTGACTGAATGTATAAGTATAGATAGATAATGAAAATAACACTCTCTATGCCCTCGTTAACAAAACTAAACTCAATAATGTTTTTCATAACCCGTGAATAAAACTAGTAAACTAACCAAGCACGGCAGAATCCATTATATTACACTCTTGCACTGTACCAGTTCTGTACTGTAAAAGTTGATGAGGACAAACTTTTTTCAGAAGACAACATCCACATTGAATAACACTCATCGGTGTCCTAGTGTCTGTTCATTTCCATCTGGTCTACTTTCATCAAGAGCAAGCTTGGAAGATGAAGTCATTTTCATTTATCTGAAACAAACAATTTTCATTCGACTATTAGGTCTAGCACTAGCATTTAGAAATAAACATCTGAGTGGCTATTTTTGGTAAACATAAGTGGCCATATTACATTTCTATTGAAGGGAGGCTGGCCTCCCCTCTGAGAGAGAGAATAGGTTGTAATTGACCATACAGATTTAGTCTGGATTGGTGATGTTTTGAGTTTGAATTTGTTGCACATTCTGGTATTATTTTTAAAAATAAAACCATTAAAAGAAAACTTAACAGAACCTATTACACCATTTAGTTTGTTTACATTAAATATTACGTACAAAAATGTTAAATGTTTACGATATAGAAATATCAGATACTAACCCACCCATTCCTGTACAATAGGAAGAATGATTCATTTCCAATATTCACCTTCCTATTGTATTGCAGCGTTGCGTTGCTATTCCGCATGTGATGCACAGTCTCATGATGTCGTTAATGAGAAGTAAAAAAGAGCAATAAACAAATCCATGAATTATTTGTTTTTTTAATGACGCTCACGTTAAACTTCAATTAGCTCTTTGCAAAACACCGGTCGCTTCAAAACAAATAAAAACAGTCGTCGACGTCAGTAAAGTAAACAGTACCTAATGTCACTAATGTCACATTTGACTTTGACAGCAAAACGGATAAAATATAAATGAGTTTCATTACGTATTTGCTATTTACGACTTTGATACTACTTCAGATTTCATAGAACACTAATAAATAATATGTAAAATTATATACAATAGCAATCTGGCATAAATTAATGTTCAAATTTAATAGCAGTTTTTCGAAAATTATTTCTCCAAACGGGTTTTATAATAATGGCAATACGACACTGTCATTCCACTACAATTTCATTACGAGACCACTGACATGCTACTGAACGATCAGTGAAGGACCATTATACGACCATTATGAATTTAGCAGATTACGAACTTTTAGCAAAATGACAATGGCATCGTGTTGGAATGACGAATTTATAAAAATTGGCAGACTAGGGGCCCTGATGGTAAGCGATGATGTGGTCGAAGATGGAGCACGCTTGCCTAGAAGTAACCTATTCACTCTTGACTTAAAGACTCCCAGGTTGTAGCTATCGGGAAACACAGACTCCGGCAGGGAATTGCACTCCTTAGCTGTACCTACGCATTATATAAGTTTTTTGAAAACCCAGATTAGCTTCATAGTGCGACCCGTAACAAGACTTGTATGGGGTTCCCAACTTAGCCTCTCATCTAAGATAACACCTAAGTATTTGACCTGTGTAACTTTATTAATAGAAAGACAAGAACAGCTATTACTATTAGGATAATTACAAGAATGAACTTTAATATTAACATTTTAAGGTTAGTTTTAGAAAATGAAAATTGTATGAATCAAGTTTTAGATATATTGAGAGTAAGGAGATTGGCTCCGAGCCATTGGCCAAGTCGATGGAGGCCGTTCTCGGCAATACGACGTACCTCATCCCAAGTATCTCCATGGAATATTACGGTTGTATCGTCAGTATATGCAAATATTTTACCGTTGCAGAGTGGTTGAAGACATAGTTCATTGATGTACACCAGGAAAAGACTCGGGCCGAGTATACTGCCCTGAGAAACGCTATAGACAACATTTGCATCAGAGCTAACATAATTTCCAATCTTTACCTGCTGTCTACGGTTACACAAAAAGTCCCCAAACATTTTTAGGGCCGTTCCTCTTACGCCTAAAAATTGAATGAGTCTGCTATTAAGTGATTTTTCCAATAGTTTTGAAAGTGCAGACAATACAGAGATAGGCCTATAATTCGACACATTCCCGCCCTTATGCACAGGAGTAATGAGAGCTCTCTTAAACACATCCGGGAAGATACCTTGAGCATAGCAAAGTTCAAAGAGGTAAGTGAGAGTAGGGACTAATATTTTTGCACAGTTTAAGTAACTGAACTGGGATAGAGTCCCAGCCAGTAGCACAGTTATTTTTAAGTTTTAATATTAATGCTTCTATTTCAGCATCATCCGGCGGTAAGAGAACAATAGAATTAAGGTTGCTAGGAACTTTAAAATTGTAAATAGGGTTATGCGTAGGAGTAATGGCATCGGCAAGCTGCTTACCTATGTGTGAAAAATATTTATTGATTTTATTAATATTGTTTGAATTAGAATTTAATAAGCCATTTGCAGTTGATTTATCATCAGTATAGTTAATTGTGGACTTTATTGCTTTCCACGAATCATTGGGAGTTTTGGCGTTTTGGAGTAAGGATTTTTCATAAGTTGTTTTCAATTTTCTTAACAGAGAATTACAGTAATTCCGATAACGTTTAAACGTTGTTTCTAAGGTGTAGTTAGTAGGGCTCTTTTTGTGTTGTTTATGGAGTCGGTTCCTATACAGCGCAAAAGCCCACTTGTAATCCAAGGTTTAAGGATTCTTTTTTTACAAGTTGTTTGGTAGACTTTAGTATTCGCTTTTATTATGTTTGATAATTTATCTACAAAAGCAGTGGCGGCAGCGTTTGCATCAGGAATAGACTTAATAAAGGAGAAATCAAGAGTCTCTATTTGACTAACACACGTTTTTATGTCTACTTTGTTTACACTACAATTTTTGTTAATAATTCTACGTGTGGAAATGCTTAATGAGACAATCACTGGAAAATGATCTGTTATACAGGAATCAATGACACATACAGTTGCAGGACAAATGGTTTTCATCATGACGTGGTCGAGACAGTTGAGCATTCTGGTGGGATAGGTATGAGCAGGCAATAAGTCAATTTCTGCCAGTAAGTTCAGATACGATGCGCTGCATCTGTCTGTGTTATTAATTTTGATATCAATATTGATGTCTCCGACCAGTAATACATTATTGCTAGAATTTAAAGGGCGCAAAATATTATCTAACTAGTCTAGGAAACTATCAATGCAATGTATAGACGGTGACCTGTATACGGTCAGTATAGACATATCGGGTACAATTTGTAATAATAAAAAGTTAGCACCTGAATTTATAGTCCGGCTCCACCACAGAGCACTTAATTGATTTCTTTACATACATTACTGTAATGTATGTTATAATTGGTTACTGTGGGTACATTTATATAAATTAGCAATAAGTGTTGTAGGTAGTTGCGTATTGTAAGATTGCCAGTCATAATACGCTAGTGTCTAAACGGCTACGTGTTTTATTTGATTTTCTGGATCCAGAGCCCTCCAACCCAAGAATTGTTCAGTGGCGACGAGGATTAAAACGAACAGTGTGTAAATTAGGCGGGTGATAGTTTTTTGTCGTGACTGCGAAAGCAACAACGTTAAAATATGACAGTTGGCAAAATTAACGAATTCGATATTCACAAAGACGATTGGAGGTTGTTTATTGAACGACTTGAACAGTACTTTCTAGTAAACAAAATACCGGCGGAATTGCAAGTGCCGACGTTAATTACCGTTATGGGTGCGACTAGCTACGAGTTGTTAGTGAATTTATGTACTCCGGCGAAACCGAAGACAAAAACATTTGAACAAATAACGCTTGTTATGGAAAAACACCTACAACCGAAACCGAATGAGGTGGCTGAACGTTATAAGTTTTGAAATCGCAAGCAGCTCAGCAATGAAAACATATCGGTCTATTTATTTATTTAAACACTTTCAGCACAAAAATGTACAGAGGCGGACTTAATGCCATAAGCATTCTCTACCAGTCAACCTTTGGGTAATGCTAATCTATGTGGCTATTTTAAAGAAAATGTCGAAAACTTGTGAGTTTGGGGCCTGGCTACAGGAAAGCTTAAGAGACCAGCTGGTTTGCGGGATTAAGAGCGAGACCATTAGACAAAGGCTGTTTGCAGAGACCAAATTGGATTTCATGAAGGCATATAGTCTGGCCTTGAGTATGGAGGCGGCAGAGAAAGATGCAGCATCTGTAGTGGATGGGTCAGGTAGCGCAACTAGTGAGGAGAAAAGGACGGTGGATTGTCGGTTAAAATTTCCATTATAGCCCGCTGATTTAAGGGACGTGGGGAGTGGGAGGGGGGGGGGAGAGGTAGGTTTGCCCCCTGCACCACCCCCACCCCCCGGAGCCCCATGGTTATGGAGATATCCATGGTTAAAGTTTTGAGGTTAGAATAGAATTTGAGTTAGAAAAATAGGTAAAATTGAGTATCGTTTAGCAGGAGGGAGTGGGGAGGTGCCCCCTGTGCCCTAGCACCACTCCCATGTAAAAGCGACGCACTGTACTTGAGAAAAAATAATTATAGTAACCTAACCTCAAAACGTGTTATAGCCGCTCAACATTGCAGTCACGGGAGGCCCAGTCGACGGAGCCCCGCTTCGCGGGGCTCCTGCTTCTGAGTGGTTTATAAAAAAATAACCACGAAGGGGATGGCGGGGTCTATTCGCTCGCTTTGCTCGCTCACTCGACCCCACCATCCCCTTCTAACCTAACCTGTCCGAGTCGGGGTGCCCCCAAGTCCAGAGCTCGCTTCGCTCGCTCTTGCGTCCAAGTTCTCCTATTAGCAGTAGTAGTAGTCAGTGGAGATTTATTGGGGATTTTATGAATGAATTTTTTGTTATTGACAGCTGAGAGATAGCATGGCGTCGCTTCACGTTCCATTCCACATAGTGTAAAAAAAATCGTAATTTTTTGTGTAAAAAAAGTCAATGTAATTGCATAATACAACAACAACTATTGTGCACATTTATTACACACCAAAAGTTTGTGAATATGTAAAAATAAAATTTATACTACACCTGCTCGGAAAGTACCTTGATACTTTATCAAATTTACGGTAGAAAGTACGTCATTGCATATCGAACAAATATGCGGCGAGAAAACGCATCTGAGCGGGAGAGAAAAGTGTATGAAAATCCATTTCTTACGTGGTTTTTCTTTTTTAATTTTGGTTAAGACTATGCGCTGGTAACCTAAATATCAAAAGCCAAAAAGTTTTTACAGTGAGTTTTTATCTCCAAGTTCGCAAAATGACACTGGCCACTAGCTGTGTGTTGGATGGTGTCAAACAATTTGAAAAAAGAACATGTGAAAATTGCAGACGCCATTGGCGCCATTTTCAAATTAAGCTTCACTAACTGCAACAATTTCAATATAAATTTCAATTAGTAAAGATTTAGTTTTTTATTTTCCTCGTAGGTGTAGTATAAAGCACTATGTATCACTCGAGAGAAAGTGCGATTCCCGATCTCGGGTGTTTTAAAGCCCTCGCCTACGGCTCGGGCTTCAAACGACACCCTCGACGGTAATCGGTCACTTTCTCCTCTCGGTGAACAATGTACTATATATTTATGAAAAAAACATGACATATAATTTAATAAAAAATACTTCTAACGTCAACGGAACGTAAATGGTCAACTTTGACGTCTACCATGACAATTATCTAACCTAAAAAATTGCAAATGGCGCACTAGTTTCCAATTTTTATTGAAACTTTAATGAATTTTATCTCGTAAATTGTGACTCTCCGAATCTTGAAATTTTGTAAAAAGCTTTCTATTTGTAAGTACTATCTACAAAAAAAATACGAACTTCCAAAGTAGCGGGCTATAATGGAAATTTTATCCGGATTGTCAGCTGATGACGAATACGCGGCGAGGCGGCGGCGGCGGCACGAGACGAGCGTGCGCAGCTGGTCGCTCACCGGCAGGCGAGCAATTGCTACGCGGACGGTCGAGGGCGGCCCGGGCGGCGACGCTGGCATCTGCGTCTGCGGTGGAGCGGGAGCAGCAACGGCAACAGTGTCGAGCGTGTGGCTGGCCGCATGAGGCGGCCGTTTGCAAGTTCGAGCGCTATGTATGCCGGGTGTGCAACCAGCCGGGCCATCTGCGGCGTATGTGCCCGCGTCTAACGCAGCATTACACCGTCGCGGCCGAGATCGCAGAGGGCGTCGAGAACAGCGAAGATAGTGACGAGGTAATAATGATTGGACTTAATAAATTGACAGTAACTCAGTGTAAACCTATATATGTGTCATTAGAGGTTCAGGGCAAGATAATGAAGTTTGAGTGTGACACTGGTAGTGCTGTATCATGTATAAATGAATGCACATATAAGGAGTTATTCAGTAACAGTTAAAAAGACTTGTATGTGATAAGAAATGGTAAAACAATGCTACTCGGCAGACAATGGATGGCATCGTTAAAAATACAACTGCCAGTATTGGATTATGATGATTATGTAAATAACAATAATATTCGCAATGAATCTGAATTTGATTTAAATACATTTAGTGCTAGATACTCTATAGTGTTCGCCGACGGGTTGGGGCGTTTCACGGGTGGTAAAGTTGGCATTCATTTGCGGGAAGGCGCGAGGCCTGTGTTCATGCGCGCGCGCCCGCTGGCGTACGCGCTGCGAGGCCCGGTGAAGCGCGCGCTGGTCCAGCTGGTGCAGGACGGCATTCTCACTCCGGTTGAACGTTCCGACTGGGCTACGCCCATCGTGCCCGTCGTGAAGAAGGACGGCAGCATAAGGATCTGTGCCGATTATAAACTAACATTGAATAAGGAAAACTCATTTCTGAGTTAAGCTCGCCTTTGTACATGAACTTTCATTACTGTATTTTGAATAAGCTGTTTTGGTGTACAATAAAGAATGAAAGAATTAAAGAAGGTAATAGAAGTTGACCGCTATCCACTACCTAGGGTCGAAGATCTACTCGTTCGGTTAAACGGGGGTGAACGTTATAGTAAGATAGACCTTTCCCAAGCTTATGCTCAATTTGAGCTTGGTGAATCACGGAAATACACGACAATTAACACACACAAAGGTTTGTTCCGATATAATAGATTAGTGTATGGCCTGGCGTCTAGCCCGGCAATATTCCAGAGACGTTTGGAACAGATGTTTGCAGATTTACCGCAGGTAGGCGTATTTCTTGATGACGTCAGCATAACGGGGAGCACAGTATCGGAACACATGATTAATTTATGCCAGGTTTTCGACCGATTAGAAAAGTATGGCTTGCGAGTAAGGAGGGACAAGTGTTCGTTCTTTGCTGAATCCGTCGTTTATTTAGGGCATGTCATTAGTAAAAATGGTGTGCATACTTGTCCGGATAAAGTCAAGTCAATTACCAACACCCCGGCGCCGTCGAACATATCGGAGCTAAGAGCTTTCATAGGCATGGTTATGTATTATGCTAAGTTTATAAGAAACGTTAGCACTGTTTTAGCTCCTTTGTACAATCTATTGAGATTAGGAGTAAAATATGTATGGAGCGCAGATTGTAGGAGCACTTTTGAAAAAGTTAAAGCATTGTTAGCTAGCAGTGAGGTACTAACACACTACTCGGCCGAGTTGCCCCTCGTGCTGACTACCGACGCAAGCAGCGTCGGGGTGGGCGCCGTGTTGTCGCACATCACGGCGAGTGGCGAGCGGCCGATAGCATACGCCTCGCGGTCACTTAGTGCAGCAGAGAGATCATATTCTCAGATTAATCGGGAGGCGCTAGCGATAGTTTTTGGGGTGAGAAAATATCATCAGTATTTGTACGGTCGGAAGTTTGTGCTGAAGACCGACCATAAACCACTAACGTATATATTCGGGAACAAAGTAGGAATACCAATTGTGGCGGCATCTAGGTTACAGAGATGGGCGGTACTCTTGTCAGCTTACAATTATACGATTGAGTACGTCGGATCAAAAAAAAATTGTGCGGACGCATTGTCACGTCTGCCTAATAAGACTAACTTATGTACATATAGAAACGAAAGTACCTATGTACATTTTGTAGAAGAATTTTTACCTGTCACGCATGAAGATGTAAAGAACGCTACAAAAAAAGATGACATACTCGTACGTACAGTCAAGCTGGCCAAACGAATGTGCGGTTACAGAAATACATCCATATTTCTATAGGCGTCACGAAATATATGTCGAAATTTATGTAGGGGTATAGAATGATTATACCCTTGAAATTAAAAAACCTGATTTTAAGACAACTTCATAACAGCCATATGGGTATCGTGAAGATGAAGAGCCTAGCCCGAAGTTATGTCTGGTGGCCTAGCATAGACGCGGACATAGAAGCGATGTGTAAAAAGTGTGAGACGTGCGCCGCGGAGGCTGACGCACCGGCGCGGGTGCCGCCGCAGCCGTGGCCTTTTACCACGCAGCCGTGGACCAGGGCCCCTAGTCTGCTAATTTTTATAAATTCGTCATTCCAACACGATGCCATTGTCATTTTGCTAAAAGTTCGTAATCTGCTAAATTCATAATGGTCCTTCACTGATCGGTCAGTGGCATGTCAGTGGTCTCGTAATGAAATCGTAGTGGAATGACAGTGTCGTATTGCCATTATTATAAAACCCGTTTGGAGAAATGATTTTCGAAAAACTGCTATTAAATTTGAACATTAATTTATTCCAGATTGCTATTGTATATAATTTTATATATTATTTATTAGTGTTCTATGAAATCTGAAGTAGTAACAAAGTCGTAAATAGCAAATACGTGATGAAACTCAATTATATTTTATCCGTTTTGCTGTCAAAGTCAAATTTGATATTAGTGACATTAGGTACTGTTTACTTTATTGACATCGACGTCTGTTTTTATTTGTTTTGAAGCGACCGGTGTTTTGTAAAGAGCTAATTGAATTTTAACGTGAGCGTCATTAAAAAATCAAATAATTAATAGATTTGTTTATTGCTCTTTTTTACTTCTCAATAACGACATCATGAGACTGTGCATCAATTGCGGAATAGCAACGGAACGCTGCAATACAATAGGAAGGTGAATATTGGAAAATGAATCATTCTTTCTATTATACAGGAATGGGTGGGTTAGTATCTGATATTTCTATATCGTAAACATTTAACCTTTTTGTACGTAATATTTAATGTAAACAAACTAAATGGTGTAATAGGTTCTGTTAAGTTTTCTTTTAATGGTTTTATTTTTAAAAATAATACCAGAATGTGCAACAAATTCAAACTCAAAACATCACCAATCCAGACTAAATCTGTATGGTCAATTACAACCTATTCTCTCTCTCAGAGAGCCAGCGTCCCTTCAATGGAAATGTAATATGGCCACTTATGTTTACCAAAATTAGCCACTCAGATGTTTATTTCTAAATGCTAGTGCTAGACCTAATAGTCGAATGATAAATGTTTGTTTCAGATAAATGAAAATGACTTCATCTTCCAAGCTTGCTCTTGATGAAAGTAGACCAGATGGAAATAAACAGACACTAGGACACCGATGAGAGTTATTCAATGTGGATGTTGTCTTCTGAAAAAAGTTTGTCCTCATCAACTTTTACAGTACAGAACTGGTACAGTGCAAGAGTGTAATATAATGGATTCTGCCGTGCTCGGTTAGTTTACTAGTTTTATTCACGGGTTATGAAAAACATTATTTAGTTTAGTTTTGTTAACGAGGGCATATAGAGTGTTATTTTCATTATCTATCTATACTTATATATAAAGCTGAAGAGTTTGTTTACTTGAACGAGCTAATCTCAGGAATTACTGGTATGATTTGACACAGTTTTAGATAGCCCATTTATCGAGGAAGGCTATTGGCTATATTATCACGCTAAGACCAACAGGAGCGGAGCAGTAACGAAAATTGTGAGGCAAACGAAGTTGCGCAGGTCAATTAGTATTTAATATTAGTCAAGCTCTTAACATCAACATTTCTCATTTGCAGGATTTCATTAATTCAGTCATTTTCAAAATGGGCACACACATACACAATGTCTCTGTGTAATGGCACTCTGTTATGTGGATAAATTATTTTCAGGTGGGTGCTTCAAGTGTGTTTCTTTTGATGGGTGCGAGCAAATAGAGCATCCCGGTATTTCCATTCAGGCCCCTCACCATCTGGGGCATCTTCATCAGCTGTCAATGAGCAAAACAGTCAAGACATTCCTCATTTAGAAGAACCTACCTACAAACATATTATGATAATCCTAATGAAGAAGATGATTAAAACGATTTACTTACTGCTATGTTTTATTTTTATTTTAATACTAGCTGACCCGCGCAACTTCGTCTGCGTCACATTTTTCACTAATGTTTCACTCCTATTGGTCACATTGTGATGATAAATATAAACGTCATTAAACGGGCTATCCAAATCTAAGAGAATTTTTCAATTGGAACCAGTGCCGTCAGGTGATATACCTTGTCTTGCCAACTGGCATTTTGGCATTAATAGTTAAAAAAAAATATTTTGTTTTATTTTAAGGTGTTTTTATTTCTACAATGCCAATAAACACAGTTTTCTTTCTTTCAAAACAAACTCTTCAACTTCTTAATATTAAGTACCAGCTGTTGCCCGTGACTTCATTCGCGTGTTTGTCGTATAGTTAAATGATATTGCTAGGTAAGATCGCTAAGATAAGAATTACGAATAGTCAAAATCTAGCATTACTTGACCCTTCTTAGAATTAGGAATCTCGAAGACTGTTATGCAAGGTATTGGTTGTATCACCTCATCTATCCAAAATGCCCTAGTAATTTTTCGTATTGAGAAATGTTTTAACGATAACTTTTTTTTTATACATGATGTTAAAGAAAGTGGCTAGGGTTGTTAACACGCGATACAGAGAGCTAAATTAAAATTGGCCATGGGAAAACCAACCAGAAGAGAAGTCTATCCCCGCTATGGATAGAGTAGAGTTGAGAATTCGTAATTCGCACTAAGGCTCCCATTGGTTCCGTTGTACGTAGAAGCCCTGGCGAGGTTAGCCAGCCAAGCTCCGCCCAAATGCACAGAAGCCTCTTGTCTTTGGGGACGACCTCACCGTTCCGAGGATTTGTTTACGTCGGGAAGCAAAGGTCTCATTTCCAGGACGAAGTCGGGGACTGATTTTTCAGCGTCGAAGAAACCTCTGCATATTGGGCTGTCTATGGCGCCAAGTTCATGTACAAAACTGTGACAAAGAAAAGTGTGTACGGATCCAGCACTACCATCTCGGAAACTCTCTTCGCGAGTTCACTCTGGCGTCATTGCCTGGGGATCTACAGTTCCCCATGATCCACTGGAGAGTGAAGCCCGCAACGGATAATCTCTGGCCCTAAGCTGGTCATGACGTATCATGGGCTCACTGGGAATTGGACAGTTATAAAACTAAACAGAAAATAATTGGGAATAAGGTGGAATGAAAATAATGTCACTGGAACAACATATTGGAGCAATCAGCCGTAACCTTTTCAGCTACTATGACAGATTGTTGGATATGTGAGACTTTCAGCCGAGAGCCTTTGCAAAGTTCTATACAAATTAAATGTGTAAATAGAAATAATCAAACTTTTGGGAGGTATGCGGTACAGAGAGTAAAGTCCCGCATACCTCATTTGAAAAGGAGGATCCTCCGACCAGGCGGCTGTTGTGCCTGGCGGGCTACTGCCCGATAGTTGATATTCGGGCTGATGTATATGTTCAAATCGCACGGTAAACTCTGCTTGCGCGATGCAGGATTTCAACGTTGTAGTTCGCTGCTAGTCGGATAGATGGCGTCGCGGTTCTTTTTGTTGCGATGTGGCTTTGCTTCGTAGGTTTTTCTTGTGGCGGTCTTGATGCCGCTACAAACTTAATTGGATGATAGTTATTATTATTATTCCATTTATTCATTTATATACATATTCAATACATTTTTAAATATTTCTATAAAAATACAAAAAACATTTAAAAATATAAAAAATAGTAGCCCACCGGTATCGGGAACAGGGTCCAAGCTACCGGTGGTCAGGGTTCCTGAGAGAGGAACCTCCTAACAATGCGCGCCGTGTCCAGGAGTACTGCTTTCTGGATCAAGCCCTTGATCCAGCTGCCCAACGAGAGCCTCTTGAGATGTTGGTCGAGGCTCTTGGCAATAATACCATTGGCCGTCACGACTATCGGCACAATGACTGCTGTGTTCACATCCCACATGTCGACAACCTCGCGAGCCAAGTCAAGATACTTCGTTTGTTTATCTTTTTCTGACTTCACGAGGTTCTCGTCATGAGGGACTGCTATATCAACAATCATTGCGCGACGCTCTAGTCGGTCTATCACCACTATATCAGGCTTATTGGCAACAATAGTCCTGTCAGTGATGATAGACCGATCCCAATACAATGTGCAACTACCACTTTCGAGAACTGGGTCGGGCACATACCTATAGTACGGTACTTCCGATTCCACAAGATTGTATTTAAGAGCAAGTTGCTGGTGGATAATCCTGGCTACAAGGTTGTGCCTGTGCAAATAGTCTCCATTAGCCAGACTAGAACAACCGGAAATAATGTGACGGATAGATTCCCCGGGCCGGTGACATGCCCGACATATGTCAACCGTACCGTCCTTCACAATGTATTTCCGGTAATTATTAGTCATCATAACTTCGTCCATAATTGCACAGACAAAACCTTCGGTTTCCCCGAAGAGGTCACCAAAACGAAGCCAGGCTACGGACGCTAAGAAGTCTACATCGGGCCCATGTAGGACCCGATAAAAGCGACCGTGAAGCTCCTTGCTCTGCCATACCTCCCTGCGGTCGTTAGTATCTAATACCACAGGTTTGCGCCAGTTCTCGTTAGCCAAGGAGAGCGGGGTGAGTCCCTTGTCCACCGCTACCACATCTCGATGCATACCCACGTCGGCCTCTAGGAAGTATTCCCTAAGGCTGCATACCTCGCGGTTGTGCAGGGTCTTAGCATTTAAGAAGCCACGACCCCCGCACTTCCGCGGGATATACAGCCTCATCACCGATGACCGTGGGTGATGCATCCGATTTGCAGTAAGCAGTGAACGTACCCTCCTATCCAGGGCGTCAAGTTCCGTCTGAGTCCATTTGAGTATGCCGAAAGAATACATCAAAACCGGCATGACCCAACCGTTGAAGGCGCGCACCTTATTTCCGCCTGATAAAAGACTATTAAGTACTTTGTTCAGGCGGCCAAAGAAGCGCTCCTTCAACGATTGTTTCATGTCAGTAGCACTGATGCCTAACGCTTCCGACACACCCAAATACTTGTAAGTTTCGGTTGAGGAGAGGGACCTAAGGTCTATGGAATCCGAGAGTTGTGTTCCCTCGGATTCCATAATCTCCCCTCGCTTTACATGCATGACCGCACATTTGTCCAAACCAAATTCCATCCTGATGGCGCCACTGAAGGTTTCTGTTACCTTCAGTAGCTTCATCAGTTGCAAGTTGTTAGGAGCAAAGAGTTTCAAGTCATCCATGTAAAGGAGGTGCGATATGACCTGACCACCTCTTCTCAACCGGTAGCCTTGGCCCGAACCCTCCAACAATGTACTGAGAGGGTTGAGGGCCAGACAAAACCACAGTGGACTCAGACTGTCACCCTGAAATATGCCACGCTCGATCCTTATCGGTTCGCTGTTCGCCTGGGTCTGTCGACACCCTGGATAGTGAAGAACCGTCCTCCACTGCCCCATACACGACATCAGGAAGGTGCGTAAAACTGCATCAACTTTGTACAGTTCCAGCACCCTCATGAGCCATGTATGTGGCACCGAGTCATAGGCCTTCTTATAATCTATCCAACATGTCGACAGATCCCTTCGGGAACGTCGAACCTGTTGGCTAATGGCTATGTCGATGAGGAGCAGCTCCTTAGTACCGCGGGACCCGTTCCTACATCCATTTTGAGAAGAAGACATTATTGAATTACTATCAATATGATGGTTAATCTTTCCTCTCAAAATGGATGTAAGAACTTTATAGACCGTCGGTAAACACGTGATCGGTCTATAATTTTTTGGCTCCGTGGTACTACCTGATTTATGGAGCAGGTGGGTTATTCCTGTAGTCAGGAACTGGGGCAGCGACCCTGACTCTAACGCAGACTGGAATTGAGATGCCAAGCGAGCGTGCGATCTTTTGAACCATTAATCCAAAAGTTGTGCAGCCCGTCCGGTCCCGGAGATTTCCAGTTAGGCAACGGACGGACTGCACGAGCTACGTCTTGGGGGCTGATGTTATTATTATTATTATTTCGTTTATTGTACACCTCCTAACAAGCACAGTAAAAACGCTTATAAAACTAGTGTACAATGGGCGGTCTTATCGCACAGGGCAATCTCTTACAGACAACCTTTGGATGGACTGAACTAAAGAAGCTAGATTTAGGGCGGTCAGTGTACAAACATCATAAATAATATTAATAGAGAGACATACATAATAATATAAAACAAATACATACAATATTAAGTAATATACTAATAAATATCAAATATATAACAGGGAAAGGAGACAAAACGTTATAGTGAGAGGTAATGTTCCTTCACCAATTTTTTAAACGTTGGTAGCGTTTGAGCGCGCCTCACATCTATTGGTAATGCATTCCACAAACGAGCTGCTTGAATAGTGAAAGATTTGTCAAAGAAGGATGTGGAATGCATACGAATACTTAATTTAAGATTTTCCGATGATCTCAAAGACCTAGAATGCGTGTCACAGAGAAACTGAAATCGTTCTTTAAGGACGATTTCGATTATGTTCTTAAATTGCCGTTTTCATCGAAATATTTTCCATATTTTTCCAAAAACATTTGTCAATATAGCCCGTATGGATGGTCTGCTTGGTCGATGGGTTCCGTGTAGGTACACAGAAGAAATGCTCTTCTTCTTCTTTTCGAATCGATGTACAACTCCCTAGATCGTTTGAGCCCAAAAAGTGGCTACGTTAATTGCAACATCGGTGACATTCATTAAATTCCCCATAGTACAGGTGTATGAGCACTCGGGGCACTCCAACACGTGGCTCATATTTTGAACAGGGGCCCCGCACTCACATTGAGTTTTCAACGGGTCTATGAAACCCCATTTCGCCAAGTTATGTTTGCAGCGGCCTACCTGGATGCGCAAACGGTTCAAAAAGCGCCGCACCAAGCCCACCGCATTTCTCTACCTAAGAGCAACTGCTCTTTGGGTTTCATAAAATCGTGATTCGGTGGATACGTCTTGACCTCCCACAGTTTGCCTTTCTCATTAGATGGCCTATTTTGGATTGCATATGTGTGTCGAAGGAAGTTTTTGTGACTCTTTAGTCTATCTGAGATTGACGTGATGAATTAATGCTGAAGCGACGGAACAACAGAGGCTTTCTTCTAAAATAACCTAACCATCTTCTTAATAATTGTGGGTGATGTTGTCAGCAATTTTTAATAGTATCAGACCCAACAGCTATCAGCATCAGTATCAGTCTCAGTATCTATTATGTTCGCATTTTTCTTCTTCTCCGTCGTTCCTTTACTGCAAAGGATCACGACCGCATACGACGCGTATCCATATGTCTTCTGCTGCGTGGACCGCTCTGTTAATGTTGCTTCTAGCAGCCTTCTCTATTGCGTCAGGCCATAAAGAAGACCATGAAATTGCATATTTAAACTTTACCTTGTTGACATTATATTGCGCTATGAATGGTGCTATTCTTCAAACTACAAAGTTGAGAAACTTTTTGATGAATCAAGTTGATTCTTAATTTATTTCGAATCAGAAACGCAAATCAACGCAAAAAAAAACATTAATCGAATTTCTCTCTTTTCGCGACTCCTATATCATGGGACTTCGCCAGCTGCTCACGGATAAGACGTATGACGTGATCTTTGGCCCTAAGCCCGTAAAGATTCATTATTGCAACTCAAGTTAAGCTTAGCAAATGTAATCACATCCCTGCCATTCAAAAAATGAGATCAAATGCATAACGCCATCTATGGTATCTGAAGCTGAACTTTCAAAATTCAAAGTTCGCAGTTCGTTTTATTTTGATTAATAGGAATATTACGTTCATTCAAAATGATATTTTTAAAGTATTAAAAGGCTCACTTTTTTAAGACGGTTTAAAAATACCACTTATAACGAAAAAATTGTTTTGATGTAGTTCTCATGCTGTCGTTAGTACTATTTGGGTGGCATTACGGGTATCCGCACTACGTTATAAGTTGATTTCATCTGCATCGCCACAATTCCTATCCGGTTTATGTGTAAAAGTTAACTACATTGGTTTTGTACTTTTTAACATAATGCGAACAAAAAAAATACGGACGAAAATTGGTTCTGTTAATTCATAGATCAATAGGTCATAGATCAATGCAAAAAAATATACAATAACATAATTATTTTTAATGTATGAAAAAAATAGTAAAAATTAGTACAAAAAAGAAAGGAAATTAATAATTTAAAAAATTACTATTCAAAAAAAAATTTTGTATGTTTGGATTCGAACCCACATCGAGTGTTTTGAAAGGCAGACTTCAATCCGATGGTCTATAGTAATCAATTCCTCACTAAACTGTTTGGAAAAAATGTGGATTATAAACTTAAATGTTATTTTAAGTACAAAAAAAAACATTTTACTATGTTTTTACAAAATTATAGTGCAAAAAAACAGTTCAAAAGATAAAATAAATACAAAAATAATAGCTGTTGCTGGCCGGGGATCGAACCATGAGCCAGTCGTTAAAACAGTCATTTTTTAATATTGCTCATCCTCCAAAGCACATAGCGTGATAATATATAGCCTAAAACCTTCTCCTGACCATAACAAATACTTTTTTTTTTTAATCGAAATCGGTCCAGCCATTCACGCGTGATGCGATGACCAAGGGAAATAGGGATTCATTTTTATATATATAGATAATACTATTTCTGATTACTGTACCTGATATAAGTTAGCACCCTATTAAATACAATATAAGCAAAAGCAAGCCAGGAGTGATGCACATGGCCCTTGTCTAAAAAATATAGTTTTCTGAAAACTTCAACTTAAAGAAACTGAAAGCCTGAGCACTTTTATAAAAAGTCATCGTTATAGGATGCAAGCACTGCAGCATAGCTGCAAGTGCATTCTAGAGTATATAGTCTTAGATCTCTATAACGACGAATGTTTGATAATATTTAGTGTAGGAAACATAGCCACAAATATGCATTTTTCTCTATCTATTTTTGTTTGTACGAATAATAATATTTGAAAAAATATTTTTATATTGTTAGGCTATACGGGAACGGAAAAAATCGAGATATGCGCGTACAAAGTCGCGAGCTAAAGCTAGTAACTTGTTTAAAAATAATAACCTAAAATATGGGCAAATATTATCTGATTTGGTCAGTGGGTCAAAATTGGGCTCGTGAAACCTTCCTAAATGCTCTAATTTATGGCGAAATCCAGCTCTGTAGCGCCAGGCCCAAGTTTTTATGGAGTTACGGTTTCTCATTTCGGCTCTCATTCAGTTTCTCGAAAACCACTGACACCTGGCGCTTGGCTACTATAGCCGCACCAATGAATGGCGAAATTTGTCCAAAAAATATTGGATATAAAACGCCGGTAGAATGGCGCAGTGACTGGAAAAGCACTGATCGATGGGACTGTCAAAATTTAGCAGATTACCGCATACGTCTGTCATTCATTTGTCATTATGTACGAGATTACCATTTTATGCCATTTCGTTCAGTGGAGTGTCAGTGATTGATCATTGGAAAGTCATAATGACACTATTATGTTAGTAGATTACCAAACTTGTCAAAATCAACAATTAAATAATTAAGCTAAAATTTTGACAGTTCCATCGATCAGTGACCTACCATTAGAACGTAATTGCAAAAATGCATATTTTTGTGGCTATGTTTCCTACACTAAATATTATCAAACATTCGTCGTTATAGAGATCTAAGACTATATACTCTGGAATGCACTTGCAGCTATGCTGCAGTGCTTGCATCCTATAACGATGATTTTTTATAAAAGTGCTCAGGCTTTCAGTTTAGTTAAGCTGTAGTTTTCAAAAAACTATATTGTTCAGACAAGAGCCATGTGCATCACTCCTGGCTTGCTTTTGCTTATATTGTATTTAATAGAGTGCTAACTTATATCAGGTACAGTCAACAGCAAAAGTAGATGATCAAAATCAGAAATTCAATACTAATGAACGGAGTTCGCGTCAGAACTGTGTGGCGTCGAAGTGATTCAAAAGTATGTGATAGTAAATTATACCAAAAATTTACTACTAGTACAGCTGCCATATATTCGTGATCAGTTTTAACTCCAAAAGTTATTAACTCAATTCGCATCAGAACTAAGGAGTGAAAAAAATTTACAAAACTAGTGAACAGTTAAAATCAAAAATTAAATGATGAAACTGAGGCGACGTTATCATGAGGCATATAATTCATCCATCCTTATTTTTAATTAACCCAGTAATTTAATTTGTTATGTTTTACGGAAAATCTGCTGAATTGGATAAAAATTTGCATATTGTATATATGCCAAATTTCATCCAATTGAACCCCTAAAAAAGCATATGTTCAATAAAAAAAACTTTTTTACAAAAAAAACAAGCGACTTCCAAAAAAAACACTACAAAGTGAAAAATAATAGTTATTTTTCACTTAGAAGTCGGTGTCTTTGGATCTGTGTTTTAGTTTTTTGCCACCGATTTCCAAAATAAAAGTAATTTTTCACTTTGAAGTGTTTTTTTGGAAGCCGGTTGTATTTTTTTGTAAAAAGTTTTTATTTTTCACTTTCTAGTGGGTCAGTTTGTAATTTATCTAAGTTACAATAGCCAAATGTCAACTGCTCATCACCTTTTACAACATATGGCTTTTCCCGATGCAGGGACGTTAATTGTTGAGGAGTTCTCCTAGTAAGAACCAGGAGATCTGGAGCTCCATGGTGAAGGCATCATCATCACTATGCATTTTGACGAGCATAAATTACTTAGCAACCATATTAAAGTAATCGAATCGCAACCCGTGAAATACTTAGGCATAATTGAGTAGTTCCGATGCCCATCTGTGGTCTTCATCATCAGTTCCACTTCAGCAAATGGTGCTTTTCGAGAGCAAATGCACGAGTTACTATAAAAAATACCCAAATCACTATAGGTGTGCCTATAAAATTTGAGGGTTTCCCTCGATTTCCATAGGATCCCTTCATCAGATTCTGACTTGGTGACAATGGGACCACATCGAAAGTATACCCTTTCAAACAAAAAAAGAAGTATGAAGTAGTTATGCCTGAACATACGTAAAACAATATATATATAAACATCCGAATTGATTACCTCCTCCTTTTTCAGAAGTCGGTTAAAATCATAATATAATAGAAAAACTTTACTATTTTAATTGTGTTTTTTTTTTGTAACTTCTGTCAAATGTTTAAAAGTAGCTAATGTGATACAAAACGATAATTCAATAAATATTATTATCTTTGCATGTGTGTGCAGCCTCCGCTCGAACTTTTAACAATTGACCTTAACCTATCCGCAGCGACGAATAAAGCAAACAATTACTTTATTAACATTGGGAAAAATTTGGCAGAAAAAACTTATCGCTCAGAATGTCTTCTTTTCAAAGTCCATCTAAGCCTCATACTACACTGAACTTTATTGTACGAATAGTGAAGTGATCGGTATAATAGACGCCTCCACTAACTCACATTTTTCAGCTATGTTTAACCCAGGGAATATTCCCAAAATTGCTAAAAAACTCAGTAGTCACCCCTGTTTTCAAATCCGGAGACAAAACCTGTGTTACTAACTATAGACCTATTTCAGTACTAACGGGACTCATTTTGAAAAGAATTTAACAGATTTTGGAAAGAATCATTAACAACAGAATAGTAAAATATCTTGAAAATAACATACTACAGACTGTCAGATCAACAATTTGGTTTTAGGCCTAAAAGATCATCGAGTCAAGCAGTACACAAATTGACAAATTTTATATGTAAAAATCTCAATAATGGCACCTTTTTAGACCTTGCCAAGGCTTTTGACACTACTTCTTGTTCTCTTCTATTACTTAAGTTCGAAAAAATTGGGATAAGAGGAGCTCAGTTAAAATTGTTAGCGGAATATCTTAGCGACCGTTGCCAGTCTATTAAAATCGATCAGTACACGAGCTCTGAACTCAATAATAGTAACTATGAAATCACAAGGCAGTATTTCGGGGCCCACATTATTTTTAATATATATAAATAACCTTTGCCGCTTACAACTTCAAAATGGTTTAATTATGTCAGATGCGGATGACACAGCTCTACTGTTCTCAGGTAAATTACGAACTCGATCGGCCCTGGTTCAATCTATGGTCCGGAGCGAGGAGGCATGGGAAGCGGTCACCTCCTTCTGCGAAACAGTAATGCTAGCAAAGGAGGATGCCGAACGAGTGAGAGAGACGGAAACCTCACGACCCAGCCGCCGCAACAGAAGAAAACGCCCCAAGCGTCGGGAGTCGCAGGGCGATTTTCGACCACCGTAGGCGCGGGCCTGCGGACGGCGAATATTGGGTGGCTCGCCGTCCCATCAGAACCAGGCCCGGGTCGGCGGCGCGCTGTGTTCCACGCGCGCCTCAAGGAGCTATCAGCATGGGAGACGGGGCCCGCTAGGGCCAGTGCCTGTCGGGGTGCGGAATCCGCTCGAAAGAGACGCCGCAGCCCTGGAACGCAAAGGGCATTAGGAGGAGCACGGATGGGTTTTAGTCAGTAAGAGTCTCGACACTTCCTTCCGCCCCGCCCAGAGCGGGAGGAGTAATTTGATGATTTCCATCCTTAAAAAAAAACACAAAATGGCTTTAATATTGTGTGTAATTGGCTACATAACAATCTATTAACGTTAAATACAGATAAAACCAAGTTTATTCTATTTTCAATGAGAAATACTAACACGTTGCTTACTAACCAAAACATTCGCGCGCACAATTGTAACACAAACGGTGACACAGCATGCACTTGTTCTACTTCAACTAAAGCTGACCACATCAAATACTTCGGCGTCACGATTGACACAAACCTAAATTTCCGTACACACATCGATTTATTATGCAGTAGAGTGCGTAAGCTAATATATATTTTTAAGAATTTACAGGACATAGCCGACTACAAATTAATTAAACAGGTTAACTTGGCTTTGTGTCAATCTATTCTTGCATGCTGCATAACTTCTTGGGGTGGGGCCGCAAAATCAACTTTAATTCTGCTAAAACGTGCTCAAAGAGCAATTCTAAAAGTCGCTACACGTCGCCCGTTCAGATTTCCCACACACCAGTTTTATATGTGCGACAACGTGCTAACAGTTCGACAACTTTTTGTTCTAAGTATAGTTTTACTGCAACACACTGAACTAGATTTTAAACATGTACCTTCAGACACGAGAAGAAAGGATCTGGTCTGCACGAACCCTCAGACTAAACATGCTTTCTCAAAAAGATTTTATTTATTTCTAGGACCTTTCTTATATAGTGTGTCCGGACATGGACTAGCGATATTCTAAATACTTAAATATAAACTTTTTTAAAGTACAATTACACTCTAGGCTTGGGTCCAATACACTTCCCCGCTATGTGGCAGCTATTTTGTTTTTTTTTTTGGTCAAATATGCTCTATGCAAGTAAAAAAAAATCATATCTTTCAAAATTTTAGTCATACTGAGTTAGAAGTAGGCTTATTTGAAAGGCAATAAGTAATATTGTCTACCATCTGCATTACAAAACAATGTGTTCACAGTTCCATAATTTTTGAAAAAAATGACAAGGTCAAAAAAAATACGAAAAATTATGCAATTCAAGCAATAATTTGTTGATGACTACAAAAAGATCCCGAAAACTATTTTTTTTTATTAAATCGACAGATTTTGAGCTAAGCTACAATACAACATAAAATTCACAACTGTATGTATAATACTTTCAAAGTAATTGTTGTTTGAACATAGCATATGCGCAAGTACAAAAGGCCTTTGTCGGAATCCTAAATAAGAAATAATTAAAAACACTACATTCATAATTATGTTAAAAGTGAGTCATTTTCTGCCGTTTCTATTTCCCATCAAAGACCCGTATAAGCGAGTTAGGGTGTTAACCGTACGACAACCTTTCATTTGCAATACGATCCTACGCAAGCACGCTCTTCTTAGCTATAACCCAACCCTATTTGAAGGTTAACGACGAAAACATATGGTCTGTTCCACAGCTCGTTTTCATACGGCTTTTGCCCGCCGACATTTTGGTTTCCTGGGTAACTGCTTGTCTAACAAAATTAATTAAGTCTTATCTCTCTCACAAATGATCATAATTATATGTTTCACCTTGTTTATTATTTAACTTATTTTTGTAAACATTATTTATGTATACCGATATGAACCTTAGTGAAGAGTAAAATAAAGATATTTGTATTTGTATTTGTAAGTATAATGAATTTTATTTAATATTTTTTCCAATAATAAATGACGATTAAAATATCTAAAGCAGTTGCTCAAAGTTGCCACCTCCAGCTTGTAGACACACTACGACTCTCTGTGCCACCTGGGTTGATGAGCGCCTAATTAAATCCAAATCGGGTCTAATTTCTTCGGCGGCTGCCATAATTTTTGCGATGATAGATTATTATTTAAATATTCTCTTACTGCTCGGGAAAAAAGTGCGCTGGAGCTGGAACCACATACGCCGACGGTATGATAGTTTATTTATTTTTTTTACTATTAATAGCGTGCCTATTAATTGAAAAAAAAAAAAAAAAAATAACGTTTTTTTATTAAAGTCCAATTTGATTTAGCGAATGTTTGGTTTGGCAGACTTTTAATGAGTTCGTTCATGAAGAGCACATCAGATTCGAATTAGAAGTTATTGTACATCGAAGTACATTCAAAGCTTTATCATCCCTTTTTTTAATATTAATAGGCACGCGCTTGACCACCATCTCACCTGATGGTAAGCGATGATGTGGTCGAAGATGGAGCACGCTTGCCTAGAAGTAACCTATTCACTCTTGACTTAAAGACTCCCAGGTTGTAGCTATCGGGAAACACAGACTCCGGCAGGGAATTCCACTTCTTAGCTGTACGCATTATGAATGTGTTCCCAAAACGTTGTGTGCGTGTGGGTGGGATGTCCACCATGTACCGGTGGCGCATCGCCGTTCGTCTTGTGGTCCGATGATGGAAAGGGCTTGGCGGAATCAAATTATGCAATTCCGTCGCACATTCCCAAAAATGCAACCGGTAAAAAACCGACAAGCTAGCAACTCGTCGTCGATGCTCAAGTCTTTGGAGCTTCGTAGCGACGAGCCTCTCATTGCCAATGATCCTCTTGGCTTGTTTCTCAATTGACTCAAGGGCATCAAGCTGGTATCTGGCAGATTCGTCCCAAAGATGAGAGCAGTATTCCATACACGATCGAACTTGCGCTTGATAGAGTTTGAGCAGCTGTTCCGGCGTGAAGTACCGTCTAACCTTTGCTAGGATCCCCAACTTTCTTGCAGCCACTTGAGCTTTTGCCTCTATGAAAGGGCCAAAATTGAGAGTAGATGTTAATGTAACCCTAAGAAGTTCAAGTTGGTCGGTTATCGGCACTGTTGCACCTCGGAAAGATGGAGCTGGGTGGAATTGGCTCCTTTTGGCGGAAAATAGACACGCTTGGGTCTTAGCAGCATTGAACTTGACCAGATTGGCATCACCCCATTCAGAGACAACCTGTAAGGACACATTCAAGCGCTCATCCATAGCCTCCCGGAGAGACCGGATCTGCGACCCACCAGCTCGTGCGTCGGACACGTATCTCTCAGCAACAGTGCTGTCGTCTGCATACCTAAAGGTGCCGGGTTTAAGCAGATCATTAATATGCAGCAAGAAGAGTGTTGCCAAAAGCACCGACCCCTGAGGAACCCCAGCATTAATATCCAGCAGTCCAGACGAGTAGCCATCTATGACCACTCGGATAGACCGGTCCCTCAGGAAATTTGCGATCCAATCACACAAACCGGCGGGCAGAAGAAAGGACCGAAGGAAGGAAGCTTACTTATAAGGCTATCGTGCCAGACCCTGTCGAAGGCCTTCGAGATGTCAAGGGAGACCGCTAGTGCCTCCCCGTGCTTCTCTATGGCTTCACTCCAGATGTGAATGGCATACGCTAGAAGATCCCCAGTTGACCGATTTCGGCGGAACCCGTATTGTCGGTCACTAAGGATATCATTCGCTTGTAGGTACGCCAGGAGCTTATGATTCAGCACGCGTTCCATAGTCTTACAGAGCTTACAGAGTATGGACGTTACCGAGATGGGTCTATAATTCGACGGGTCAGCACGACTACCCTTCTTGGGCACGGGTTGCACGTTAGCTTGCTTCCAAGCCCTCGGCACTTTTCCAGTCTCAAACGAAAGGCGAAATAGGCGTGTCAAGATCGGAGACAACTCAGGCGCACAAGTTTTCAGAACAATTGCCGGTATCCCGTCGGGGCCACTAGCCTTGTTCACGTCTAGGTTACGCAGTACCCTACAGACTTCCTTCTGATGAATGCGAATGTTCGACATGCTCGACTCGCATCCACCAGGAGAAGCAGGGGGCCTCGCGCCACCAGGATCCAGACGCGAAGATTCCGCAAACAAGGAAGCAAACAAATTCGCTTTCTCCTCAGCGGAGTGGGCAAGCGTCCCGTCAGGTCTCAGCAGTGGTGGTAGTGAGGGGCGGCAGAAGTTCGATTCGACCGACTTAGCCAGGGACCAAAAAGCCTTACTACCTGATGGGTATGAAGCAAGTTTGTTCCCTATTCGGATGATGTGGTCAAACCGTGCCCTCCGCAACACCTTCTTGCAGGACTTGGCAGCCCTGTTGAAGGCTCTCTTCTTCCGAGTCACGTCATTTGCTTTGCGCGTTTGAGCGTCGATCCATGCCAGGTAAGCCGCGTGCTTAAGCGCATCAGCGCGACTGCACTCGGCACCAAACCCTGGACGAGCTTCGCCAGACATAGTAATGTCAGAGAACGGAATGTAGTACTCCATTCCCCTCCGCAACACATCCGTCACGGCGTCTGCGCACGACGAAGCATCAGTCGAAGAAAAGCAAGTAGGCTGCCAAGGATAACATGCGAAGAAAGATCGCATGCCATCCCAATCAGCTGACCTGTACCGCCATACCCGCCGTGTGCCTCTTGGACTAGGATCGGGCGGGGAGTATACGGATACAGACTTCACCAGACAGTGGTCGGAACTACCCAGTGGTGAAGAAATCGACGCCGAATAGCGGTCTGGATCTGTTGTCAGCAAAAGGTCCAAGCAATTGGCAGTGTGCGAATCAACATCCGGCACCCTCGTTGCCCCCTGGACCAGCTGGGTAAGATTTAACGCAAGCGCTAGCTTTCACGTCTCTCGTCCAACATGGTCTGTACACTGGTATGGGAAGAGCCACTCCTGGTGGTGGGCGTTGAAGTCCCCCAGTAACACCAATTGGGCAGAAGGGTACCGTTGCTGAGCCGCATCCGCCGCCTCACTCAGGTGCTGTGTAAGCTCAGTTGTCTCCAAATCACCGCTGTGTGGATAAAATTGTTTACGCTTGTGTCTACCACACAAGCGTAGACAATTTTATCCAGGCCTGTGTCCACTAAAACCCACAGCGTTGAGAACCTGGAGTCCTCAAGGTTACGGAGACGCCGATAACAGATGTCGTCACGGGCGTACATACATACGCCCGCACGTGGTTTGAAATGGTGCTCCAGGGTAAACCCTGGGTACGAAAGGTAAGACACGTCTGACGGACATCTGATCTGCGTCTCGGAAAGGAACAAGAGTGCTGGTTTCTCAGTCTCCAGGTGGTGATGGACTGCGGCGAGATTTGAGTGCAGACCTCGGATATTGCTGAGGTGCACTTTGTGGGGGAGGATATGCTGCCGCTGTACATCTTTACTTCTTTTGTTCCTTTTGGCCATGTTCGAGTGAAGGAAGGAGAGGAGAAGGAAGTGAAATGAGGTTCCATGCTGCTACCCTCAGGCACGCTCTGACAGGACGACATCATTGGGGGACTAGTCTGGAGACTGCGGGGACGCCCGAGCCCCCCCGGGAATGTCCGTCGGGTCCTTCCCCGTCTGGTCGCCAGCCAGCACGATGGCGCACCCCGGGATTTTTCGACAGTTGGCGGGGCAGCCTTTCATGTGTGGCTAGCACACTACTTGGGCCCCCAACTAACTGCGGTCGGCCAGCGGCGCACCGTGCCTCGGATACCGCTACCCTCCGCGACTAGTCTCCCGATACGCCCATATCAACGCGAGCCTGGTCGGTCTGCCTGCATTGGAACAACTATTTCGACCCAACTTCTCTGTACTGGCTACACTGGGCATCATACCGAAACGCGGCTAGGCCGCTTGGCGGTACGTCTTTGCCCAGTGGGTGGTCACAAGCCATCGGCCGAAGCCTACCATCAGTTAGTGTCACCTGATTAGCACCACCCGGGGACCACGTGTAGGGTCTATCATTGGGTATTCTCCTACGGACGCGGGTGACTCGGCTCCCAACCAACCCAAGGTAGGTCCATGAGGCTGTCCGCAAATTGTGTTTCTAAGAATTCTAAAAACCTGGCGCCGTTTAATGTAGGTGACAATTCCAATGGCCCTATCAGTCTATCGTTGATTATGCCAGCACACACATATACTGAGAATTCATGTTGGAATGAGCTTGGGCGCACCGCCCTTGGATTTGCGGAGCACCAAAGATGGTTGTTTCTGTGGTTTGTAATCCCAGCTCTTGTAAATTTGGCTTCATTAGTCCACAGTATTCTTTGTAAAAAATTACGGTTCTGTCTCAAATTTTTATTTATCCACGAACAAAACACAGATCTCGCAGTAAGATCTGGTTCGATCACGTCTTGAACCCGTCGAAAATGACAAGGGTATAACCTTCTCTTTTCAAAATTCTCGTTACATGCCACTTAGACATTTGAAGTAGCACTGCAATCCGTCTAACGCTTTGTCTAGGATCATTAGTTATTAGTCTAAGCACTTCTTCTTCAACTTCGGGCGACACCAAGCGATCATGTTCATTAACAGCTCTTTGAATACCTCTTTCCGCTAATCTTGAATGCACGTCGATAAAAGTTTGGTGACTCGGTGTACAGCCAGATTTGCAGCAATATGTTGCGATAAATATTGACGCTGTGCCATACTTTATCACACTTTTAAAGATAAACACTCTAACGCAGCACGCAAACAGTAAGGATGGTAAGAGAAAGTAGCGACAACGCAGGGCGAGGGACAACTAACGAACTAACCAAACTATCATTTGTCCTTAAAACTGTGATTTTGTTCCAGGTAGAGGACTAATACGTTCTATCTCGCTCACTTATGGTAGTAACGAACAGTATTTCTGGCCTGTTCTTGGATGGAATGCTGTGAACGCCTTAAATGTCACTCTAGCGGTTAACAAAGGCCTTTTGCGCTTTCGCATACGCTATGTTCAAACAACAATAACTCTTAAAGTATTATACATAAAGTTGTGAATTTTATGTTGTATTGTAGCTTAGCTCAAAATCTGTCGATCTAGAAAAAAATAAGTTGTCGGGGGTGTTTTTGTGGTAATTAACAATTAATGGTTGAATTGCATAATTTTTCGTATTTATTTTTTCGACTTTCACTTTTTTTTAAAAGGTATTGTGAACGCATTGCTTTGTAATGCAGACGGTAGACAATATTGTTGCCTTTCAAATAAGCCTATTTTTATTTCCGAATGACTAAAACTTTAAGAGATATGATTTTTTTTTGAACTCGCATAGAGCATACTTAAAAAAAAGAAAACAAAATGACTACCACATAGCGGGGAAGTGTATTGGACCCAAGCCTAGGGTGTAATTGTACTTTAAAACAGTTTATATTTAAGCATTTAGAATATCGCTAGTCCATGTCCGGACACACTGTATAATAAATTTTACTAATTGCTTAAGATATACTACTCTGTCAAGAAAGTACCGGGAAAAGATCAATAATACACAAAATCTCTGTTATTCATCCAAATTTATTTTATCACCTTCAAAGTATGCTCCTTTAGAAACGATACACTTGCGCCAATGAATAATCCATTCATCAAAACATTTTTTAAACGCTGCTTCCGGAATTGAGTTCAGTTCTCGCCGCGAATTCTCCTTTATGTCTTCTATCGATTGAAAACGGTTCAGTTGGAAGACGTCACTCCGAAGCTTGTTGACTAGTTTGCATGTCAAACTCGTAAACCCACGTCTCGTCACCAGTAACAATGCGTTTCATGAATGTTGGGTCCGAACTGACTCGTTCTAGCATGTCCTCAGCGACTTTCATGCGATTGAGTTTTTGGAGAAAATTCAGATCTTTTGGGACTAGCCGAGCAGCAACATGTTTCATACCCAAATGATTAGTTAAAATGGTACGGATCGACTCGTGAGATACAGAAAGTTCGGCGGCTATCTCTCTCAGAGTTGGATGGGGATTTTCAGTCACTATTTCCTTCACTTTTGCGATGTTAACTTCAGTTGCAGACGTTGACGGCCTACCAGAGCGAGGCAAATCTTCCATCACATCTCGACCGCTTTTGAACGCTTTGAACCACTCATAAGCACGAGTTTTTGATAAAGTCGATTCACCGTAAGCCTTCTGTAACATTTTCAGTGACTCCGAACACGAAATTCCATTGGCGATGCAAAATTTAAGACAAACTCTTTGTTCGATATTTTTGTCCAACAGATACATAACAGATGCAACTCAAACTCCGCGCCAAAATGGAAAACAGTTGTGCCAATCTAACAACTACAAAAAAACAAAAATTAGAATTTGGAACCATAAACAAATCATCCATTCCCGATACTTTTTTGACTGAATGTATAATGTAAGTTATAATAGGTAATGTTTATTTAATTTGATTATTTAGCAAAACTAAATTACACGGCCATACGGAAAAACTACTAGGGGTGTTAACCTAAGTAGCTGACTATACTGTAATTACTCTAACCTAATACCTATCATTTTATGATAATTTTAGTTATATAATATAATTTAATTATAAAATATAATATAAGCCTAGTTTATAATAAGGTTACGCAAAATATTGTATAGCGCAGATATTGAACATTATGTTAATTTAATTCATTGACTGACCTCGTGAATATGTGCTTTCGTAGAGGAGATGGCGTGAAACACAGGTTTATATAAACCTAGATTAGGTAACGCACTACATTACCTTTAGAGTTCTATTTATGACTGTAATCTCAAAATATGTTGTACCATAGTTTATTTCCAAATTATTATAATTCTATTATAGGCCTAGTCTAATTTATACCATACCTACTACTGAACCATATGTACACTTTTTGTGAACTTATTATTTCAATAAATTTATTAAAAAAAAAGAAGAGACCAAACCCATTACAAATAAAAATAAAGATAAATTTAAGTTATAAAATAAAGAATGACGCAATTTGGCAAAAAACAAAAATGGAAGATGCACTCGTAACAGCCATGAAGTTGAAATGGAAATGCAGACCATGTCGCGCGATATACTGATAATAAATGGAAAATATTAACTACAAAATGGAAAGGGCCAGCTTCCGGCAAAAGGAGAGTTGAACGCCCAATGAAGCGGTGGGCTGACGACATAATTATCTAAGGTAGCAGGAAAAGACTGGATCTACAAAACTAAAGATAGGAAATCATGGAAAAAATTGGAGGAGGCCTTTACTCAAATTAGGATCCATAACGCTGGAAACACCAATAACTAACCTTACTAACATGAAATTAAATAGTAAATTAAACCAAACTAACAATACTAACCACATTTGAAATGTAAAATTAGAATATGGGATAAAAAGGCTTTTTATTTTATAGTTAGAAGCAGCAAACGATCTTGTATAAGTCTTTGAATTTGGTTTAGAATTATTTTTTGTAACAGAATTATTACGTGAACTAACTGACTGACTTTTAGGCAGATTGCTATCATGTTTATTACGATTTAATGACTCCAGCCCATTTGCACGGTCTATCATGAATTTATAGAACTGATCTAAAGTTGGCGCGTCTCCATCAATATTATTTCGGTATTACTCCCACTTAGATAAAGTATGACCATCTAACTTTGCAGATAACATAAAAAATATAAGATCATCCCATTTATCCGTGGGCTGTCCTAGGCTGGCCAGAGACGTGGTCTACCAAGAATCTTAATGACCTCTCCGATTTACTTGAAAGCTGCTTTATATTAAACAGCGAATTTAGGTGGTGATAAATTTTAATAATAATAATAATAAGGGATCAAGGGCTTGATCCAGAAAGCAGTACTCCTGGACACGGCGCGCATCGTTAGGAGGTTCCTCTCTCAGAAGCCCTGACCACCGGTAGCTGGGACCCTGTTCCCGATACCGGTGGGTTACTATTTTTTTTTTTTTATATTTTTAAATGTTTTTGTATTTTTATAGAAATATTTAAAAATGTAATTTGTATGTATATATAAATAAATAAATGGAATAATAATTAATAATAATTCTTTATTGGTGCAAAACAGTTTACAGAACAATGAAACCCTGACTCCTGAGCTAGGTAGAGTACCTGTATTTCAGGAGCCAGTGACTTCTTCTTTACTAGCACATTGTATTCTCTATCTATGATTTGACCATTTAAAATATAAATACCAAGAATACATTAATTAAAAAAATTACGATGTCAAAACAAAATAATTTAACCACAATTGAAATTCCTATTAATTACTAAAATTAAATTACTAAAATGTCAGGAATAAATTAGTCAAAAACAAAATTAGAAACAAATAATAAATAATGAATGTAAATTAAAATTAAAATAAGAATAAAAATAAAACAAGACAAAGTCAAGCTGGTGTGTGTGAATGTGTGTGGGGAGTAGGTAGTAAAAAGTTTCTGTGTTCATAATTAATGAGATTGCACTAGACTTTCAGTCGCGTAGTAGTCCTGTGTCAGTAGCCAGATCTTTATTTTGTTTTTTGTTTCGCGTGTCGTTAGGGAATTTATGCTTAGGATTTTGTTCAGCTTATTGTAGAGATAGATGGCAAGAAACGCCTGTTGTCGCCTAGCAGACACCGTGTGGCAACGCACAGGTAAGCAGACGTTGGCTATAGTGCGCTTTTTATTTTTTTGGGAAATATGTGGTGTAATACCATGTTGCTTGAGAACAACCTGCAAAATAAAATTTTGTCTCACGGTCAGCACTTCACACTTCTCATATAGGACTTTGGTGGGAAATCTGAAGGGTCTAAAAGTCATGACTTTAAGTAGGGATCTTTGGGCCCTTTCGAGTTGTATCATAAAAGTCTTGCATCCACCACCCCAAACAGTAATGCAGTAACTCAACACCGACTGCGCAAGCGCGTAGTACACAGTGCGAAGGAGTTCGAAGTTTGCCACGTGTCTCAGTTTTTTGAAAGCCCAGATAAGTTTTCTTATACGCGTTGTTGTCATATCAATGTGCTGTCGCCAGCTGAGCTTTTCATCTAATATCACACCAAGATATTTGACGTGTGTTGACTTTGTTATGGCTGTGCACGAGCATTCCACAGAAGAAGATAAGTTGCAGTCATGAAGTCTGATATTCAAATTTATAGGTTTAGTTTTGGAGAAAGAGAATTGAAGATATGTTGATTTAGAAAGGTTTAAGGTGAGATGGTTAGATCTTAGCCAATGGCATATTTTATGCAGTCCCAGCTCAGCAGATTGCTGAACTTCGTCCCAGGTGCCCCCATGAAATACTAATACCGTGTCATCAGCGTAAGTAAATATTTTCCCGCTTGTAAGTGGAAGCTGACACAGGTCATTTATGCATATTAAGAAGAGACTCGGGCCTAGAATACTACCTTGTGGGACGCCATAGGTAACCCATGCATCAGAACTAACATAATCTTTGATTTTTACTCTTTGTGTCCGGTCGGTAAGAAAGTCCCTTAAAATTTGGAGAGCAATACCGCGTATACCGATCCTTTCCAACTTGTCCACAAGGAGGGGAATCATGACGGTGTCGAAAGCTTTTGCCAAGTCAAGAAATATGCCAACACATTTCTGTTTTTGATCTAGCTTAAGTGTGACGTGATCAACTAATTGACTTACAGCGTCTTCTGTGCTCTTTCCCGACCTAAAGCCAAATTGGGCATCAGCCAGGATCTTTGGCGTTGCAAAAAGTTTGTAAGCCTTTTATTTAATACTTTTTCTAATATTTTTGACACTGTCGTAAGAACTGAAATGGGCCTGTAGTTTCCCACCTCGTCCTTCCTCCCCCTCTTGTGTACAGGAGTAATAAGAGACTTTTTGAAAACACTTGGAAAAACACCTTGAGAAAAACAGATTCCTATCAATTTAGTCACATGGGGTACGATAATATGCCTAGCAATTTTGAGAAACTGGGCAGGGATAGAGTCCCAGCCAGTAGTACAGTCATTCCTGAGATTCATTAACAAAGTATCAATTTCGGCTTCATCTGGTGGAAGTAGGACGATTGAATTGGGAACCAGGGTTGTCTCAAATTTGTAACTATTTTGTGGTGGCGGTATTTGGTCTGCAAGAAGTTTACCTATGTTGGAAAAGTAGGTATTAATGTCATTTAGGGTACTCGAGGAACTTTTTTGTGGGACCAAAAGGTGGTCCCCATTGCTTTTTTGTTTTGAAGTGCTAATAATAGATTTGACAGCATTCCATTTAGCCTTATTGCAATTTGCATTTTTTAGTAGAGAATTTTCATAATTGTCTTTCAACTTCTTCAGAAGAGCGTTACAATGGTTTCTGTATCTTTTGTATGTCAAATTAGCCGACTCATTCTGTGAATTATTTAAGACAAGTTTGTGTAACTTATCCCTATGGCGTATGCATCTCAGTAATCCAGGGGTGATCCAGGGCTTAAGCAGTCTTTTCCTGCAGGGTTGCAAAATTAATGTAGTGTGTTGTTTTATGGCATTTGAGATATGCTCAACAAAACGAGTGGCAGCTACATTTGCATCCGCATTACTGTTGACAAAGGAAAAATCGATGGTTTGTAATTGAGCAAGGGCAGCTTCGAAATTAATTTTTTTGTACGCGTTGTTTCTGTTATTATTAGATTTTGAACAACAAAGGTTTAATAGAACAGAGGCGTGGTCAGTCACGGTTGAGTCAAGAACAAAGGCCGAAGTAGATTCGGGTGAATTAATCATGATATGATCAAGACAGTTCGCAAGCCTTGTTGGATAAACGTGTGCCGGGAGTAGCCCTAGTTCTGCAATCAAATTCAGGTAGGATGCACTGTTTCTGTCACTATTGCTCGGTTTAATATCGATGTTCATGTCTCCAGCAATAATTATGTGTTTGGTTTTTATTGGCCGTATGATCACATCTAGTGAGTCGAGAAAACTACTAGTACAATGTGTTGATGGAGATCTATACACAGCTAGGATGGTAGTATCAGAGTGAACCTGTAGCAATAGAAAACTAGCGTCGTCTGACTGTGGTTCTTCAACAGAACATGTTAAATTTTTCCTGAAATTCAGATTCGTTTGTTGTTTTAACGACTACAAAACAAGTTCCATGCCTCAGAGTAATTTTCGGAAGAAACCTCAAGATTTGAAATAATTCTCGCAGCATATCTTTCTAGATAAGACATGAGATAGGGAAACTTGTGGATTGGTGTTATACGTTCATCTTTGTGTATCAAACTCTCAAACAAGTCCCGGAATTCCAGTCACCGAAAATAAGCACCGTCAAATTTGGCTATTTGGATTTGAGGAAGCTTTAAACCTGCCGCCTGATGATGATGATCCGAACAACAAGAGCTATCATTAACAGAAGCACGCCTGTGTTCACATTCTACTTTCGAAAATTTGTCTAATGAAGTTTTTGCAGTGGCTATATTGACAATGATATCACGCTGAATACTGTCACGTTCATGAATTTCGGCTGACAAGCTACCTGGGTTTAACCTCAATCTCATTTTGCAGGTCAACTCTTACTGACAATCAAATCAAATCAAATCAAATTATTTATTACGAGCAACAAAGACTCATAGTGTTAGTAGGTACAATAAATAAACTTACAACTATGTTAGTGACACAATACAACAATTTTGCAAGTTTTAAACTTAACTCCGTTAATTTTATGGTATTTAAAACCGTCATACTCGTTATGCTATTTAACCTCTCGGCTGGCTTGTGGATCCCCTCGGATCCACTACACAATACCGTCAACAGTCAGGTGGGTCCCTGTGGCTCCACCCGACCTACGGATTTAAAACTAAATTTTAGTAATTTTTACGGTTAATTTTCTTTTCTCAACGATTGAACTCTATGGTATATAATATTTTTCATATGGGAACACTGTCGGAAAAAAAAAATACGCTTGACAAGAATAGAAATGTCACAAAATACATTTGTCAAATCAAACAAACATTCGTTCAACTTGTGCGCGAGAATTTTCGATTTTTACGTGTTTTTCTGTGGAAAGTAAGCCAAGTATTGATAGACATTCATAATTTACTTTATTTTCGTTAAATTTCAACTAATATTCAACGTCAAAAGTGTAAATTATCTGGTGAAAATTACGAAACAAAACTAGTTACCGGATTTCTTCCCCCGTACGGCCGTACGTAAGTAATTTGATATTTCAGAATTATAGTGGCATATTGTAACGATATACAACTAAAAATGAGTTCGTGAATACATGGCTAGTAATCTAGAAACATTTCTTATTGGAATCTTATTGGAATATTCTTGATGTTTGTTTACAAAAATACAAATTACGTAAATCAAAATGTCTGCTCCGCGTACTATGAAGTTTGAGCTTAAATATTGCGGCAGTCGATTTTTATCTCGTAAAATAACATCATCACTAGATTACTTGTCTTTTTATGACCTTAATTCCAAAATTTTGTGTAAATTGATCCAACATTTGTGTCAGAAATCAACATAATAATACAACAAAATAGCTTTCAGCAAGTACTCTCGTATCTATCCAAAATGTTTATATTTCGGTTTGTTATAAGAATATTGTTTACATTCTAATACATAGTGACATAATTAAAGAAACCATAACAGTTTCAAGTGTGTGAATAGCTGCTTTGTGAGCGGAGAGATAAGGTTTTTTGTGCTGCGGGTCATATTACGCTTGCGATAAGCGGGCGCCCGCGATACGCAACGGAGTATGACGAAAACATGACATTTGAAATTTGCCAGCCGTGCCAGCCGAGAGGTTAAATAATTCTTAAATTTAGTTATCTGCCCTGTAACATACGCTCGTTTAGTTATTAAACCCTTTAAACGGTTTTTATCTACCGATTCGTCAGGCATTGTGAGTAAACAAAGTACGAGTATTAACTTCAAACTAAAGATAACGAAAACTAAAGAATGACTAATCTATTAAACAAACAAAGAATGGCTCACGCTCCTCGATTCGACGACACCTGGCAAGCCGGAAACCGGTAACGCCCGCACAGCTGATTGCGGCCGGTGAGATGCACTCGGCGAATTATCAACCTGAAATCATCGGCGGTAACGTTTAAGTATGTTACATAATCTAACGAGGAATAATGATGGCAAAAAAGAAAGCTTCTGCTTTGGATTTCAAAATAATGTTTCTTTATCACTAATTTACGATTTTAATTAGTTATGCAATTTGAACGAAATATCTAAAAATTATTTATTTCACAGTACAAATGTAATCTATTCAAGCATTCTTTATTAGTTAATGAGTTTAGGTTTAAAATTATGTTAAAAGTTGAATAAAAAAATATTTTTTCAACATGTAGGTAGTTTGTGCAAAAAAAATAGAATGATGTTGCAACTTTTCTTAAAGATATATAATTGCAGCAATAAAATGTTTGATTTGCGCAAATGGATTTGATTCCCAATGGCTTTAGAAATAATAAGAGGTTGTATGAATATTTTGGAAGACAGGAAATAATTGGGAAGGATAGGGCACTTATCTGATTTCGTAGAACATCAATGCGCGATGTGAAGCTTTTGCTGAATAACTGCTCGCCCAGCCCGAACTCGTAGATGATTCTGGTGCAGCCAGGATCACCTCAATTCTTGAACCCCTTTCTTCAATCTTCAATCACGTCAATGGACATCGCTCACCATCCGGCCGGCTCCATCTTGACGAGATTTTCATCCGCGCTTTTCTTGTTTTTTCTTCTTTTTCTGGTTTTCTTGCAGTTTAGTTCCCCTCATAGGCCATCATTATGACTATATTTATACGTAAAAGAAGTTTAATTTAGAGTATCGTGCGTACAGTAAGAATGTAGTCGGTAGAATGAACATGACACCTCATATATTTAAACGAAACAAAACTAATTAACAAACGCCTGCTAAAGCTATCGTAAGACTATCGACGTGCGAATTTACTATTTGATAACTGTAAGGCGCCGCGCCGCAACATCTTGAATGCCAAAAATCGTAAATACTACTCTGTCAAGAAAGTACCGGGAAAAGATCAATAATACACAAAATGTCTGTTATTCATCCAAATTTATTTTATCACCTTCAAAGTATGCTCCTTTAGAAACGATACACTTGCGCCAACGAATAATCCATTCATCAAAACATTTTTTAAACGCTGCTTCCGGAATTGAGTTCAGTTCTCGCCGCGAATTCTCCTTTATGTCTTCTATCGATTAAAAACGGGTGCCACGAAGTGGTAATTTGAGTTTAGGAAAAAGAAAAAAGTCAGCAGGAGCCATATCTGGTGAATATGGTGGTTGCTGGATGGTATTTGTTGAGTGTTTGGTTAAAAATTCGTTCACAATGATAGCCTTGTGCGAAGGCGCATTGTCGTGGTGCAAAATCCAAGAATTTTCTTTCCACAAATCTGGCCTTTTTCGTCGAATTTGCTTTCTTAAACGCCGCATAACGCTCAAATAATATTCTTTATTTACCGTTAGACCTTCCGGAAAGAATTCAGAGTGCACAACACCGCGATAGTCAAAGAAAACAGTCAACATGACTTTGACTTTTGATCGACTTTGGCTTGGTTTTTTCGGTTTCTGTTCAGTTGGAAGGCGCCACTCCAAAGCTTGTTGACTAGTTTGCATGTCAAACTCGTAAACCAACGTCTCGTCACCAGTAACAATGCGTTTCATGAATGTTGGGTCCGAACTGACTCGTTCTAGCATGTCCTCAGCGACTTTCATGCGATTGAGTTTTTGGAGAAAATTCAGATCTTTTGGGACTAGCCGAGCAGCAACATGTTTCATACCCAAATGATTAGTTAAAATGGTACGGATCGACTCATGAGATACAGAAAGTTCGGCGGCTATCTCTCTCAGAGTTAAATGGGGATTTTCAGTCACTATTTCCTTCACTATTGCGATGTTAACTTCAGTTGCAGACGTTGACGGCCTACTAAAGCGAGGCAAATCTTCCATCACATCTCGACCGCTTTTAAACGCTTTGAACCACTCATAAGCACGAGTTTTTGATAAAGTCGATTCACCGTAAGCCTTCTGTAACATTTTCAGTGACTCCGAATACGAAATTCCATTGGCGATGCAAAATTTAAGACAAACTCTTTGTTCGATATTTTTGTCCATAATGAAATTCGCAATACACACTATATATGATATTACTAAAAGCAGCACTGTATTTAATATAAAAAACAGATGCAACTCAAACTCCGCGCCAAAATGGAAAACAGTTGTGCCAATCTAACAACTACAAAAAAACAAAAATTTGAATTTGTAACCATAAACAAATCATCCATTCCCGATACTTTTTTGACTGAATGTATACTTAGATTTTTCGTGCATCGCGATAAGCACAAGTTAAATTCTTTAGAATCATTTAACCTGTTTTGTTATTTTTAAGATGATTTTACTGTCATTAACTTTGGGTTCTAGTTGATGCCACTTAATTAAAATGTACACTAACAATTTAGGCTGAAAGAGATGTATAATTATGTTATTTTCACAAGAGCAAACTGTAGAGCTTAGCACGTTTGTCTTCTAGTCCATCGATATAGTCCTTATTTATAGTAACATGTGCCTACAAATTTCTACGGCACCCTCGGTGGGGGGCGTCGAGCATGCGGCGCGGCGTGGCGTGGCGGCCCGCACTAAATTCAAACATATGTGGTTGTACGTTTACGGAGAAGCGATTTTACAGTCTTTTGTTTGAAATGCGGGCGGAGCCGAGGCCCGCGGCGTTGCAAGGAAACATGCTAGACTAACCTTTCAATCGACCAATGTCTTTCATGTCGACAGAACGTTCGAGTCCTGCTCGATATTGCAAGGGCGGCATGCAATGAGACACAGACGCCCGATGCCCTTCACCACATGTGTGCGCCGTTTTCTTTTGTTTTAGACGATAGATCGCTGCTTGAGTGGTCTTACTGAAGGCTGTTTATATTATATTGATCGCGATAAAGGCTCGTGGTAGTTTGCATAAGAGAATAAGAGTCAACGTTCCAGTAACGTACTGCTTTTAGACATAATGACCAGCCCATTTCACAGTTCCACCATCGGATGATAAGAACGGTGATAGTTCAAGCGCACAATGTATGGAAGGGATGGGAAATGAAAGGAGGAAGTATTTGCAAGGCTACTTCAACCAAATAATAAATATTATCAAAGTCCAACACTGATAGTAATTATTCAAAGGAAATAATGTGTGAGCACTGAACTGTAATAGCAATAGAACACGGTATCGAGGAAAGGATAAATATGTCTATCCTCACCTAAAAATGTTAAAAACGCTTGTATTTTCTTTAATTTTGGGTATACCTACGGCTTTTTACTTTTTTTAAGGTGAAAAATAACGCAGTACGTGTTACTACATTATTGTTCGTCATTATTTCACCCTTTGCAAGTTTGCTTTAATATGTACGTGCTTCTACATTTTATTTCGAAAAAGGAATGCTAAATACAAATATTTAATTAACTCTCTAAACAAACAATCAAAAACTAATCACAACAAACCTTTAATTATTAAAAATTATATTATAATAATAATAATCATTTTATTATCAGGCGACTGAGGCCCATAGAAAAAATACACAAAATTAAAATAGGTATACCAAATTATCTTAAACAATAAAAAACCAATACATATTGATAACTAAAACCTAATTAACAATATAAACGTCATCGGAAATGTCAAAATACGAGAAAATATATCTTATCTGGTGATCACGTGGGTGAAGGTCGATGTTACACCGTCTCCCAGATTAATACCAAAGTATAATATGTCACAGACATATATAAAACTCTTAAATAAATTCGAAAGTATTAACGTCAACTACAAAGGTACAGTTGTTTACAAATAATATTAAATCCTTATAAGAAAACTAAAGCTATAACGCTGCCCGGCAGTTGGACAGTATCGTTAGAAGTAGGCGAGCTCCTTCTTGACGACGGCCGTGAATTCGGCGGCGGCGGCGTCCAGGTCTGCGTCGCCCGCCGCGCCCTCCAGCGACGTCAGCGACGTGGCCGAGACCTCCTCCGCTTGGCGCTGTTTCAGTTTGATCTCGCGCATGCGTGATTCCAGGATGCGCTCGCGCTTGCTCTCGCGCTCCAGTACCTGCGTGAGCAGCACCTTGTCGTACTTGTCAGAGGTGGCCAGCCCCGCTGACAGTTCCAGCAGGTACACGGCGCCGCCCCGGTTGCCGGCCGTCAGCAACACGCCCTGCAGACCACCACACATACATACATTACATACAGCTAGCAGAATGTCAACAAAAACTTTTTTACAAAAAAATACAACCGACTTCTAAAAACAAAACACTACAAAGTATAAAATAAATAAATTCAGAAGCCGGTGTTTTTGGTTATTTTTTCGTTTTTTGACACCGAATTCCGAAGTTATTTTTAACAGACTTCTTCAAAAAGGAGAAGGTTCTATGTTCGGCTGTATGTATATATGTATGTTCACTAATTTCTGCGACAATTGTGAACTGATTTTAATTTTATATTTTTTTATTCGAAAGCCTATACTCCTGAGGTAGTTTCATTGTCACCAAGTCAGAATCTGATGATGGGATCCTATGAAAATCGAGGGAACCCTCAAATTTTAAAGGCACGATGTTTTTCATGAAATTTAAAAGAAAGAAAGAAACTTATTTAAATTTCTAACGCAATTCAGATATTTACGCCAGATAATTATCATTTCATATTGCTGAGCTGTTTATGATTATTATAAACTACAAACCGGATGCATCACCCACGATAGTCGGTGATGAGACTGTACAAGTGTACATCCCGCGGAAGTGTGGAGGTCGAGGCTTTTTAAACGCCAAGACTCTCCACAACCGCGAGAATATTTCCTCAAAGCTGATGTGGGTATGCACCGAGATGTGATCGCAGTGGATAAGGGTCTAACCCCGATGTCCATGGCTAAGGAGAACTGGCGCAAACCTGTGATACTTACCACGGATGACCGCAAGGAGGTATGGAAAGGCAAGGAGCTTCACGGGCGCTTCTATCGGGCTTTTTATGAGATTGATGTAGATTTTTCAGCGTCCGTGGCCTGGCTACGTTTCAGTAATCTCTTCGGAGAAACTGAAGGTTTCGTCTGTGTGATTATGGACGAAGTTATCTTGACGAATAACTACCGGAGGCATATTATGAAGGATGGGATGGTGGACGTGTGTCGGGCATGCCACCGTCCGGGTGAGTCCATCAGACATATTATCTCTGGCGATCCGATTAGCGCGCCGCACAATGATAATTGATGTTACCATCCCGCATGATGAGAACCTCGTGAAGGCTGAGAGAGAGAAGCAAATCAAGTATCTTGACTTAGCACACGAGGTTGTCGACATGTGGAATGTGGACTCAGCTGTCATTGTGCTGATAGTCGTTACGGCCAATGGCCTGATGGCCAATAGTTTCGACGACCATCTGTCGAAGCTAGCGTTACGCGGTTGGATAAAGGGCCTGATACAGAAGCCAGTACTCCTCGATACGGCTCGAATTGGGAGGAGGTTCATTTCTCTGGTGCCCTAACTACCGGTAGCTTGGACTCTGTTCCCGACACCGGCGGACTACTTCTTTTTATATTTTTAGTTGTATTAAAAAAATAGATAGCGATAAGGTTTGCGCAGCATCACCTTCAGTACGGCTCTCTGCGCCCTTTCAATCCTCAGAAGATTAGTTTTATTTGCACCATCCCATACTGTGATGCAATATCCAATGACGGATTGACATAATGCATAGTACACAATCTTCAGGGTTTCAGGTGCAGCCGAGTCTCGTAAGAGATTTAAAAATGCGCAAAAGTTTCATACATCAAGTGGTAATGGCGTCAACCTGTTTATCCCATCGCAACCCTCCGTCTATTTGGATACCGAGATATTTCACATTATCTTTTCTTGTAAATGTCGGACATAAGCATTGTGGGGATTGTTTGGAGCAGGTGTGCGCTGTTATAAAGAAAGATTTGTCGGGCAAGTTGTTACGACGTATAGTGAATGGAATGAACGAGGTTTTATCGCAGTTTAGGGGGGTTAGTAAGTTTAGGTGGAGCCATTGCATTATACTAGTTATTGCCGCTTCTGCGTAGCGCTTGATGCTATCCCAAGTTGCTACGTGCACTACGACCGCGGTATCGTTTGCATAAGCAAAGATTTTGAAGTTGGGGATGTTCATTCTGCACAACTCATTGACGTATATTTGGAAGATAGTGGGACCTAAAATGCTTCCCTGAGGTACACCGTAAGTGGTTAATACTTTTTGCTTATATACTCACCAATCCTTACTCGTTGGGTACGGTTCGTAAGATAGTCTTCGAAAATTTCTAAGGTGTGTCCTCGTACACCCAGGAGTTCCAATTTAGAGATAAGTTTGGGAACAGATACTGTTATCAAATGAAAGGTCTAGGAAGATCCCTAGACTTTTAACTCTACTATCAAGATTCCTAGCAACCAATTGCGTCAGCTCAAGAACTGCATCCTCAGTTGAGACTCCCGAGCGAAAACCATATTGATTATCAGTAGGTATATGTGTTGCGAGTAAAAAGACGAATAATGATCTGTGTATTTTATTAATAAGCGCTGCTTATATACAGAACCATGTCATAAAAATCTAAATAAATCGGGTACATTAATAACTTATAACTAACACAATTAGGTAATGTCGGTAGAATGTGCCGAGTTCCCTTCGTTGAGCGAGCGCGATGATACAGCCGGCACGCCGCATTCCTTTAACCTTGGCTAGCTTAGTATGCGCGAACGCACGGTGGCGCACGGCTGTATGCGCTCCTCTAATTTGTATGTCTATCGTAAGTATGAGCTGCTACATCATTCCCCCGCTAGTGAAACGTACACAGGGCTTCGATGTTCTTCCTGACTTTGTGACGTATGCGTACGTATCTGTGACTGGCGATTCTGACTCGGTATCCATGCGGAAAGCAGGCTTTAGTCTGTCAACAGTGATGTTGGTGCGTCTATTGCATAACTGGATAGTGAAGTACTTGTTGTTACGACTAATCACTTCGTACGGGCCATTATAGGTCGGCGTCAGAGGCTTTCTTGATGCGTCATTGCGCAGGTAAACATGCGAGCATTTATGTAGGTCATCGTGAATAAATGTCGCTCGGGATTGATTAGATTTCCGTTGCGCCTGGGCCTTCTGTAACGCTCCATTCAACTTATTCATGAAGTTTGAAACCGTGTCGCGGTGTCTTGTAAATTCTTCGTAGAATTCTCCTGATAATCGCAGCGTTATAAAGTAGTTCAGCTGTACTAGCACCAACGTCTTCTTTTATCGAAGCGCGCAGTCCCAGTAGCACTGTAGGTAGCTCGTGTGACCATGTTGTAGATTTAAGTCTTGCGGTGAGTGCAGTCTTGAGTGAGCGATGCCATCGCTGTATCACGCCGTTACACTGCAGGTGGTAGGCAGTGGTGCGGGTGCGGTGGATTCCCATTCGTTGCGTCAATTTATTAAACAGGTCAGATTCAAGTTACCTCCCTTGGTCGGTGGTTATGGTTACTGGGCAACCGAATCTCGCGATCCAACCATCATAGAACGCATTTGCAACCTTTTCTGCGGTTATATTTTCCAATGGACAGGCTTCAGGCCATTTGGTAGCCCTATCTATCATGGTCAATAGATATCGATAGCCGTCAGAAATAGGCAACGGGCAGCAAAATCCATAATATGCACATGCTCCAGTCTGTTTGCTTCTTGGAAACTAGCAATAGGTGTCTTCGTGTGTTGTTGCACCTTAGCACGCTGGCACGCGTCGCACGTTCGAGTCCACTCCTTTACGTTGCTATTCATGGAGGGCCACCAGTACCGGGCAGTAACTAGCTTCCTTGTCGCCCTTATGCCGGGGTGACTAAGGTCGTGAATAGCTTGAAATGCAGCTTTTCAAAAATCTGGAGGCATATAATATGGACGAGCAGTGCTTGATGACATCTCGCAGGTAACTTGGGCAGTTGAGTTGGGAATTGTGATTTTCTGGAATAGGTATTTTCCTTTGTTTGATAGCATTTTTAATTCTTCGTCTTGGTCTTGTTTTCTTGCTAACTTGGTGTAATCCAGTGGTGTCGGGCATGTTATTGTTTCGACTCGTGATAGTGCATCTCCGACTTTGTTGTCCTGGCCGGTTACGTGTTGTATATTTGACGTGAATTGTCCGATATATTCAAGGTATCTAGTTCGGCGGGGCGTCTCAGACTTACTGTTTGAAGTTAATGCATTACACAGCGGTTTGTGGTCCGTGTAAACAATTAACTCTCGTCCTTCAAATACACGGCGGAAATGACGTATTGCCATGTAGATTGACAGCAACTCACGGTCATACGTGCTGTATTTACGTTGTGCGTCACTGAACTTCTTGGAGAAGAATCCCAGTGGTCTCCACTTGTCGTTGATCTTTTGTTGTATTACGGCTCCGGCGCATGTGTTTGAGGCGTCTGTCATCAAGGCGAAAGGTTCGCTCAATGATGGATAGGACAATAATGCGCAGTTTTTGATCGACGCGACGAAGCTCCAAGGTCTTGAGCATCGACGACGAATTGCTAGCCTGTCGGTTTTCTACCGGTTGCATTTTGGGGAATGTGCGACGGAATTGCATAATTTAATTCCGCCAAGCCCGTTCCATCATCGGACCACAAGACGAACGGCGATGCGCCACCGGTACATGGTGGACATCCCACCCACACGCACACAACGTTTTGGGAACACATTCATAATGCGTACAGCTAAGGAGTGGAATTCCCTGCCGGAGTCTGTGTTTCCCGATAGCTACATAGATAGGTTTCCGGTTCCGGTACTCGATCAACAAACATCACAGTGTCAGTGCTCCGAAAAATTATTTCATTTATATATTTTGTGGCCACAATTCTCACAAAAATACTCCACCCAAACCAAAAACTAACTGCGATTGAGTGATCTCGATAATAAACATCGCAATATTTGCTGGATCTGCACAGAAGATTGGACTAAAACATTGGCAAAACTTTGAGGTTAGAACTATTATATCCATATATCATCAAACTATTGTGGAAATCTGTCAGTGTCATCATAACTGTCACTGTCACATTGTCGCCAAAAGTCAAACAGCATCGCACAGCGCCACTTCAGTGTTGCCAACAATTAAAAATAATAAAATACGTTCCGTTACACTTAAAATATGGACGAACAATTTCAACTACTATTTGATAAGATGCGGATTGAAATGCAAAACCAAACAATTGAAGTTACTAATACAATACTTGAAAAAATGGATGAAAAATTAAAACCCGTCTTAGAAGAAAACCAAAGATTGAAACAAAAAGTAGATAAATTAGAAAAGAAGGTGGAACTTCTAGAGAGAGAAAAAAAGAGCAATAATATAATTATTCATGGATTACCAGAAGGTGAGCAGACTACGCTGGATTTAATCAAACTCATTAAAAAATGTTTCTTGGGTGAACTCGGCATAGCTATAGAAAATTATGAAATAAATAAAATCTTCCGCATTGGCTCAAAAAATAAAAATGAGAAACCGAGGCCTACGCTCCTTTCATTGGTTACGGGATGGAAGAAAATCGAAATAATGAAGAACAAAAAGAAATTAAAAGACCTATATATAACAGAAGACTACTCAAAAGAAACATTAGTAATCCGGAAGTCATTGCAACCCAAACTAATCGAAGAGAGGCAAAAAGGAAACTTGGCGTACATAAAATACGATAAACTTATTGTTAAAGAAAATTCAAGACCCATAGACAAAAGGAAGAGAGAGGAACCCACCTCACCGCAAGCTGAATTAATACAGCCAAGGAAACAGCAAACTCTAAACATGTCTAAAAATAATAGAATAAATGCATTCGATGTAATGAGAGGGAGATCTCACTCGCTTTCAACAACCTCGGTAACAACGAAGCAATAACAATTAGGTACCAGCGATCGGAAACAAAAACAAGAACAACACAAAATATTTAAAGAAACAGAAAATAATTACTCTCCCCCAAGCCGGCTGGTCCCCGTGGGGGAAAATGACCACAACCCTCCAGCAAGGTTAGAAAAAACAACTGGAAAAACACCACAACCACAACAAACTCTCAAAATTGGAACACTCAACGTAAGATCACTAGCAACAATAAATAGATTTATAGAATTAACATATATGCTACAAAAAATTAAAATCGACATACTTGGTTTGGCAGAAGTGAGACGAAAGGGCTATGCAATTGAAGAACATGAAGATTATATATTCTGCTACAAAGGCGAAACACCCGGCTTACATGGAGTTGGATTTCTGATAAAAAAAGAACATAAAAATAACATTGTCAGCTTTACAGCTTTTTCAGATCGGGTTGCACTACTAAAAATGGAATACAACAACCAACTGCTTGCAATAATACAAGTGTACGCGCCTACTGCAAACGCTACAGATGAAGAAATTAACTCTTTCTATGAATATCTGCAGGTAGCTCAAAGCCAAGCAGGAGATAACGTATTCCTTATCGGTGATTTTAATGCAAAAGTTGGCCAACACACAACACAAGACAGTGAAAACTTTGTTCTGGGAAAATTTGGATACGGAAACAGAAATAAAAGAGGTGAGAAACTAATACAACACGCCTTGGAATATAAGTTGACAATCATGAACTCTTTTTTTAAAGCTCGAAAAAACCGCAAATGGACCTGGCTCTCCCCTTGTGGTAACTTTAAAAACGAAATTGACTTTATACTGTCAAGCCACCCCACCAGGATCAGGAACGTAGAAGTATTACATGGCTTCGGATTCAGATCTGACCATCGGTTGGTTAGAGCTACGTACATGCTTGACCAAAGAAAAAAGAGTAGAACATCATTCAAATCACAACCTAAGCCACTAAAGACGGATGAGGATAAATCAACATACTTAAAAAACCTAGAGATCAACATACATCAACTAGAAACAAAGCAAGAAGAAGACATTCAAACTTTTTACAATAAACTAGCCAACATCATCAACACCAGCCTTGTACGCAGATTAAAGGATAATGAAATGAAGACTACTAACAAAATACTTAGTGAGTCTACTAGAACTCTCCTCACAAGACGAACTGAACTTTTGAAAACGAAACAAAAGACTAAAGAAATGAAGCAAGAACTGAGCATATTATTTAAAACTACAAGTAAGGCAATAGATAAAGATTACAAAGACTATAGATACAAAATAATAGAAAATAATCTAAACACTTACAGAAGCACGAAAAAAGCGTATAAGAAATTGATCACACACAAAAATTGGATTCAAAACTTAAAATCAAAATCAGAAGAATCAAAAACTAGAAATGATATCATGAACTGCGCCACAGATTTTTATAAAGAATTATATGCAAAAATAATTTCTTGCACCTCTACAACTGACATAGTAAGAACAAACTCTCATAACATGAACGATCTGCCACTAATACATGAGAAGGAAGTTATCGACTACATCAGAAAACTGAAAGCAGATAAAACCCCTGGCCCTGATGGTATACAAAATGAAGCTCTGAAAGCCGGTGTTTTCCTACTAACTCACCCACTTACATATTTATTCAACAAGGTTCTGAGCACAGGCCAGGTACCCGTACAATGGAAAAGATCCGACATCATTCTGTTATATAAGAAAGGAGACCCTCAAGACATCTCTAACTACCGCCCCATTAGTCTTCTTTCAAGTATCTATAAATTATTTACCACAATTCTACAAAGCCAGCTGAGCAGGTACATTGATACCTATCAACCAGTTGAACAAGCAGGCTTTCGCTCCGGTTTTTCTACATTGGACCATACACAGGTACTGCAACAGGTAATGGAGAAATACAAGGAATTCAACAGACCACTATATATTGCTTTCATAGACTATACCAAAGCGTTTGACACAATTTCCCATGCCGCTATTTGGGAAGCCCTGAATAAATGCCACATAAACAAAAATTATATAAGGGTACTCAAAAACATCTATGAGGGTAGTGTAAGCCAAGTCAAACTAGAGACACGAGGACCTGTCATACCGATTTGTAGAGGAGTGAGACAAGGAGACCCTCTTTCACCCAAGCTGTTCATAATGGTGCTGCAGCACATTTTTGACAATTTAGACTGGCAGTCAGAAGGGATTCAAGTTAATCAAGATCGACTTACACACCTCAGATTTGCGGACGACATTGTCTTATTCGCCGAAACAAGTAAAATATTAGAAAAAATGATAAGCACCTTAAATGAAGAAAGTGAAAAAGTGGGCCTCAAAATGAACGAGACTAAAACTAAAATAATGACAAACAGCCACATAAACGTTATAAATCTAAACGGGAAGCCGCTAGAATACGTGAACAATTACATATACCTAGGAAAACAACTGTCATTCGAAGACAAAAGTGAAGAACTAGAGGTAGACCGGCGTATTAACATGAGCTGGAAGAAATTTTGGTCCCTGAAGGAAATCTTAAAAGGAAAATATCCAGTCCACCTAAAGAAAACAGTCTTGGATACCTGTATCTTACCCACTCTAACGTATGGATGCCAAACGTGGACATACAACACTAAAATAAAAACTAAACTTGTAGTGTGTCAAAAAGCTATGGAGAGAAGCATACTGAAAATAAGAAGGATACAAAAAGTGAAAAGCGACAAAATAAGACGAAAAACGCAAGTTATAGACGCCTTACAATATGCCCTAAAACAGAAGTGGCAGTGGGCAGGACATATAGCGAGATATACAGACAAAAGATGGACTCTAGAGACGATTATATGGAAGGGACCAAGAGGAAAAAGGAAAAGAGGGCGCCCTCGAAAGAGGTGGATAGAGGATATAGAAGAGGTAGCGGGAAGTGAATGGAGGGAGAAGGCTATGGATAGAGAGCTCTGGAAGACGCTGGAGGAGGCCTTTACCCGTGAAGGGGTTCCGATCAATGGTACTGAAGAAAGTAACGATAGCGAGTAGAAGAAAAACAAATTTATATATACTTAAACTTATATTTAAAAGTAATCATTGCACGTCGTTATATTTGTAATATATATTTAAAAAAAAAAAAACATGTAAATAACAATTGTAGATTGGAAATAAACGGGCTTTATTATTATTATTATTATTATTATGGGTCTTAGCAGCATTGAACTTGACCAGGTTGGCATATCACCCCATTCAGAGACAGCCTGTAAGGGCACATTCAAGCGCTCAACCATAGCCTCCCGGAGAGACCGGATCTGCGACCCACCTGCTCGTGCGTCGGACACGTATCTCTCAGCAACAGTGCTGTCGTCTGCATACCCAAAGGTACCGGGTTTAAGCAAATCATTAATATGCAGCAAGAAGAGTGTTGCCGAAAGCACCGACCCCTGAGGAACCCCGGCATTAATATCCAGCAGTCCAGACGAGCAGCCATCTATGACCACTCGGATCTAGACCGATCCCTCAGGAAATCTGCGATCCAATCACACAAACCGGCGGGCAGACCGAAGGAAGGAAGCTTACTAATAAGGCTATCGTGCCAGACCCTGTCGAAGGCCTTTGAGATGTCAAGGGAGACCGCTAGTGCCTCCCCGTGCTTCCGTGCTTGTATTGCTTGTACCTTTTCTTCCGTTTGTATCCCAGGAAATCGAGTTTTGACTGGCCGAAGATACACTTAGCGACGTTTATTTTTAAACCACTGTTGTTGAGTCGCTTATACACTTATTGTAGCTCTCTTCTGTGTACTTCTTGGTTTTCAGAAGCAACAAGAATGTCATCGATGAATGGAAAAACGGGTAGTCCGCGAAGCACGTTGTCAATGTGACGTTGGAATGTCTGGCCTGCGTTCTTCAAACCAAAACACATGCTAGTGAACTCGTACAAGCCAAAAGGTGTAATCACGGCTGTCTTCTTCACATCATCTTCTTTATTTTTAATCTGGTAGTAGGCCTTCTGCAAATCAATTTTTGAAAATATCTTCTTGCCTTGGAGGTTATGTGTGAAGTCATGCAGTCGTGGTATCGGGTATCGATCGGGTGTGGTTACTGCATTCAATCTGCGGTAATCACCACAGGTTCTGTAGATACCATCCTTTTTCAAAACCATGTGTAATGGACTAGTCCATGGGCTATTAGACGGTCGACAAATTCCTTGGCTCATCATGAGTTGGAATTTTTGTTTTGCAGCGTTGTATTTATGTGGCAGTAGTGGTCTTGCTTTTGTAAATATCGGCTGGCCGGTAGTTTCAATATAGTGTTCGACTTCACTATATCCCAGTTTTTTTTAAATTTGGTCTTGTAATGTCTGGGTACTTGGCCAACAGGTCGTGGTATGGAAGCTTGTCATCGATGGTTCGGATGCTTCCTTCAGCTGCGGGTGACAAGAAACCACGTGCCGATAAATTGGTTCTTTTATCCACCAGTCGTCGTCCATGGAGATCCACCATAAGTGCGTGGTGGTGCAAAAAATCAGCGCCTAATATCGGCCGACTGACTGTTGCAACCATAAATCGCCAATTGTAGGCACGCCGCATTCCGATGTTGAGGATTATGGGTCGCTCGCCGTATGTAGGTATTTGTGAACCATTTGCTGCATACAAGTAGTTGGTTGGACTTCGCTGTTTATCGCGTGCAGTGGCGGGTAAAACAAAAACGTTCGCACCCGTGTCGACAAGGAATTTTTTGTCGGTTATTTGTCGTGTATAAATAGGCGGTATGTGGATAAATCGTTGACTTCGGCCACCGTCACGGCTTGAGTCTTCTTTAGTTTTCCGGCTTCTCGCTTGAAATTCCTTTGAAACTGCACGGACTTCTACATCGGTATGCTGCCTTGCCAAATTTTTTGTGAAAAAAACACACGGCATTTCTTCTGTCCCGTGATTTTGAGCGGGAACGGCTTCTGAAATTATGTGATCGGCGCTGAAATTTGCGGGATCGATTTGTCTTCAGCGCTGCAACTTCCTTTGTCAGGGCTTCAATCATGCTGAAGAGTTTCTGGTCTGCAGGTTCAGATGTCGCCGCTATTTCGGCTGGCACCGGTGTCGCTGGGGCTTTTGACGTGGAAGGTTGACACTGGCAGGAGCACATGGCGTTCACCTCTTTCAGTTGTTCTTGCATCCTGTCTGCCATGGCGGCCAACGAGTCCAGCTTGGATTCTTCACTCACTGCCAACACTGTGCGGGTAGAAGCAGGTAGGTGTCCTTGCCACAGCATTTTCAGGGTGTCATCTGGCATCTTTTTCCAAGCTAGGTTTCTCATTCGGCAAAGCAGCTGCGATGGACGCTGGTCGCCGAGTTCCATGTCGTTCAGCAGTTTTTGTAGCTGAATACCCTCGCTATCTTCATATACCTCCAACAGTCTTCTTTTTACAGCGTCGTATCGGCCGGAGTTTGGCGGTGACAAGATGATATCGCGATTTGGTCGATGTCCTTGATCTCCAGCTGAGCCACAACGAGTGCAAACTTGCCTTCATCGCCGAGCTTCTGGTTGTAGATGATAACCTCAAATTGGGCGAACCAAAGCTTAGGTCTGTCGCACCAGAATTTAGGTATGCGTGACTGAACGCTGATTGCTTCGACGCCTTCAGGTGTAGTACTCTTGTCTTCTGTCGTTACGGGCGTAGCCATTTCGAACGCGGGGTCACCACTTTAGGTAGGTATATGTGTTGCGAGTAAAAAGACGAATAATGATCTGTGTATTTTATTAATAAGCGCTGCTTATATACAGAACCAAGTCATAAAAATCTAAATAAATCGGGTACATTAATAACTTATAACTAACACAATTTGGTAATGTCGATAGAATGTGCCGAGCTCCCTTCGTTGAGCGAGCGCGATGATACAGCCGGCACGCCGCATTCCTTTAACCTTGGCTAGCTTAGACGCTTAGTATGCGCGAACGCACGGTGGCGCACGGCTGTATGCGCTCCTCTAATTTGTATGTCTATCGTAAGAATGAGCTGATGTTTGTTGAGATTTTTTTTTAGACCATTATTCAGAATGCTTTCTAGTATCTTAGAGAGTGCTGATAGGACCGATATAGGTCTGTAATTGTTGACACAGTTTCTGCTCCCTCCCTTATGGATTGGATGGACGATAGCCTTTTTTAGCTGCACTCCCAGTACCGCCTGAACACTATGTCATCAGCAGGTCAAAATTGGTCCCCATTATCGTTTAACAGTAAGTCTAACTTTTTAAGTGGTACAACCACTTTAAATTATTATTTTTGTTTTTGACATTCTCGGGTCCCTAGAGACCCGGTCCTTTGGTAGGCGTACGAGGGGCCGATGCCAACTCGCAGAGGCCTCTTTAGACATTTCAAATGGAATGGGACACCAACCGACGATTATCCCTGTATGCACTGTGAAAGTATACCCAAGGACAATACCCGGTTGGAGCAAAACTATTGCAAAATATGGAAACAAAAGATGAAAAACGCTATGGGTTTGGCTAGTTTAGTGGACTAGTTACTATTACTATGGAAGAACTATTGGCCCCTGCCTGACCATTGACCATTAAAACGGCTTTAAAATAGCAGGGGGTGACTTGCGCACTCAATAAATGGGCCCCCCGAAAAGGGTCGCTAGCACAAAGTGACGTAGCGCCAAGGGGGCAACATATCCTGAGGTGCTAGAGGAGTGGAGAGGTATACCACGGCTATCAGGACAATCCCGGAAGTACGGTCAAGATCCCTACCAGCACCTTACTGGATTATACGTCCTTCTCCCGAGCACGTTTGCTCTTGCGAATCTCCACTCAGACCGGCCGATTAAGGCTAGAAAGAGGTGGGAGCTCTGTTCCTCGTCAGTGTTCACTCCGGCCAGCCAATAAAGGCAAGCCGGAAATGAGGAACAAGAATTCTCCCTGGAGATCAGGTCCGTGGGGTCGCTAGTGCCCAACAGTTCGCCACAAAACTGCCTTGCGGATAAAATTATTATTATTATTATTTATTTATTTGAGAGGAGCTCGTGGCTAAATAATAACAGCCGCACGGGTAGATCTTTAAGGTTAAGCAACGCTTGCCAAGGTTGGTCTGTAGATGGGTGACCATCTGAATATACCGAGTTTCCTCCGTGCCTCGGAAAGCACGATAAGCCGTTGGTCCCGGCTGTCATTGGTAGATCTTTGGCAGTCGTTACGGGTTGTCAGAAGCCAGTAAATCTGACTCCAGTCTTGCCAAGAAGTACCGTGTTACCCAGTTAATGGGTTTAGGAGGTCTGGTAGGCAGCCGCTCCTCGTAAAACACTGGTATTCAGCTGAATCCGGTTTGACTGGAAGCCGACCCCAATATAGTTGGGAAAAGGCTAGGCAGATGCTTATTTATTTATTTGACTCAGACTTAAATATTGTTCATAGTGTTAGTAACAACAAACTTAAAAAATTATGTTAGTACAAAACACGGCGATTACAACTTAAAACTATTTAATTTCACATGGATGCGTTTCCAATGCTCCTATAGAGGACTATCAAAATGATCAGCAACAACCCTCAGGTAGCTGTTGGAACTGTCCCTCACCCTGCGCATCAGCGATGCCACCCTAAATGCATTAAATAGGTTGTCCACTGTATTTATCTTGAAGACTTTAACATCAAAGTTCGTTAATGCTTGATAAACCTGCTGAAAATTCACACTCCACCCCGGTATGTTAGAATGGTGAAGCGGAGTTGGTTCTAACTGCGGGAAGGTCAACAATTGATATTGCTTCCTTGCTTCGTATTTCCGGCAAGTTACACAATTCCTTAACTGTTTTTTGGTCGTACTGTATCCGCTTGTTATCCAGTATTGTTGTCTGAGAACCGCTAAAGTCAGTCGAGGAAACCCATGGAATGTTAACTGATGAGATCTATGAATAGATCCGCTAATCGACTTTTGTACGGGATTATTTTCAAATGTTTCATCTCGTCGCTCATGGTCGCGTTCCTTAACTGTCCTCCCACTCAGAATAAGCCGCTTTTATCGAGGGAAGAGTTTAAATTTAGTCATTTGCTGTTGCATTTCCATTTTTGTTTAGCATTTCTATATCTGACGTAAAATGCTGTTTTTTGCACTCGTTTTATAATAGTTGGTTTACCTTTTCGCAGTTCTAGTAATGTAAGGTACTTCGATAACTGTTTACGCTCCGACTTTGGCGTCAATGCCCTCAGGAACCATGCCAAGACACAAGTTATTTAATAAGCGTATTATGTTGTTTTAATGAATTATCTATTATACTATTATTGGTAATGTCTTGAACAATGTTTACCAGCTTAATCCTTTGTATCTCTTCATCTGTTTGGTGTAAAGGCTGTTTTTGTTGTTTTTCTACGTCATAGGAGGCTAGCCATGCTGGTCCCTTCCACCATAAAGGATGTTAAACCTCGGCTGGCACTGTCTGCCAGGTTGTCTCCCGATTTTATATATCGCCAGCAGTTTTCCGGCATTATCTGTTTTATAGCGTTGACTCTATTAGCACCGAATGGTTTCCAACATAGAGTTACAACATCCATAAATTTCTAACAGACAACTTATACTCTGTTTGATTTTGTTGATGAGCTTAGATAGTAGGTAAGCACCGCAAAGCTCAATAATTCGTGGCAATGTTACGCTCTTTTTACTTGGTACAAGCTTTGGCTTTGCTGCAACTATTACTGTTTCTCGTTGGTGTTTGGTACCTGTGTAGACCACGCACGCATAGGTGTCAATGGACGAGTTGCAATAGCCGTGCAATTCGACGACGTCATTCTCGTTGCATAATATCTATCGTGGAATCTTACAATGTTTAATGTTATCAATTTCCGTAGGTAGTCAATTTGATCCATTCATTATGTATGTCATCTGAAACCTTATCATCCCACTGTTGGTCTTGTTTCCATAACTTTTAGAGTAATAATTTTAGTTTCGTGGATAGCCAACCATGTGGATCATATAATTTTGATATGACGGATAGTCGTTGGTAGTGTGTCGGTAGCTCTTTTTAGTTGGTTTCGATGTTGTTTGGGAAAAGTCGCAACGGAATGTAAATTGATCTCTTTTTGGGTTCCAGCACAAACCTTTTTTTTTTAAGCATGGGAAATCATCAATTGACTCTTTCCGCTCTGAGCGGAGTGGAAGGGAGTGTCAGACTCTTACTGACTAAAACCCATCCGTGTTCCTCGTAATGCCCTGTAGTGTGTAAGAACTATGTTTGTGTATTCTATAATCTTGGCAGTAATAAACGAGATTCCAATGAAAGCACTTGTTTAAATCATCATCCTGGACCGACAACCTTACATGGCGACCCTGCCATTTGAGACGGGTACCGAGTTCGGTCGCGTAACTTGATTAGTGAACTATGATAAGTGAATTCTTTTTCTATAACAGTGATATTTTAATTTGATGACTAAAATGTGCCGATCAAATGTAAAAAACCGGACGTTTTTATATCGCAGAGTGCATCGGGAGGATCAAATTCGGCATCTGCACAGGAATATCCCCTATCAAACATTAGTATCGTAATGTTTATTATTTGCACCTTGCTCGGAATCGCCGGACTTTATGCAGTGTATAAACTGTACCGAAATTGTCACCATTCGTGGATAAGGAATGAGGTTTTCGCACAAAACCTGTCACGTTCGTTCCGTCGACCGCACCCGGAGACTCGTGTTTGTTACGAGTGCCGCCAGCAGCGCCAGGAGACTCGGGAACTGGGAGCGGGTGTCAGAGGCCAGAAACCGCAGTAAGTGATTGAAAATAATAGTGAAAAGTGTAGTGAGTTGTAATCTATTCAAGTGAAACACGAAAAGTAACGTTACGGTTATGAGTGGAGTTTCTGGTTTATTTGTCTAATAGCTTATTATTAGTATTTTTTACGTGTATTGTAATGTAATCATAGAATAATCAATTCCTATGTGGAAAATTCTTTATTAAAGGTAATGGCAAATGACCTTGGCCTGATATATGACCAATTAAAAAATATAGAACACAGTTTGAAAAAACTAAGTTACCAAGTAGAAGGACGGAGACTGTTCTTAAACAAAAGTTAGAGGAAGCAACATTAATAAAATGTCAATTTGATGAATGTTTAAAATCCGTAGCAAAACAAATAGAAAAGAAACAATTAAGCACAAGTGTATTACAGGAAATTCAGTCATACTGTGATTTATTTAAAAATACTTTTACCCAAATAGAAAATTTTTGCTCCAGAATATATTCCCAACCAAGTGTCGAGTGTATAGTCGAAACTAGAACCGAAGTAGACAATATGGAGGCTTTTAATTATAGAACTGCCGTAGCATTACTACCGGTTATGAATGGTGATGAAAATGTCACGAAAAGTTTAATAGATACCATAGAGTTATATAGTTCTTCACTCACCGAAGAAGGCAACAAAATGCTAGTTAAGTTTATATTAAAAACCAGATTAAACGAGAATGCTAAATTAAGATTGTCTACCTCTTATGACAGTTGCGAGTCGCTTATTATCGAAATGCGTCAACACCTTCTTACAAAGAAGTCGAGTACAGCAATACACAAGGAGTTGACACAAATCAACCAAAACGGTTGTTCTATAGAAAAATATGGATCCAAGGTCGAGCAGCTTTTTGTGGATTTGACGATCTCGCAAGCAGGTGAGGACCAAACTGCATATAAAATATTACGGCCCCAAAATGAAAAAATTGCGATTAAAAGCTTTATGATGGCTTGCGCAACCGCAAAATCCGCACTATTTTAGCAGCGCGTAATTATGAAACATTAAAAGATACTATAAGAGCAGCTAAGGATGAGGAATTATCATGCAGTCGGCAAAATCCAGACGCTTCTGTGTGTGTAGGATACCAAGGCAACTCATTTAGAAATCGCGGATATAGTTACGGTAACAACAGCCGTCCTAATCGATCGCACAACAACCGATTTATGCAGAGAGGGAATAGTAGAGGATATTTTCATAATCCTAGGCCAAACCAAAGAATCCAGCAACAGTTCAGCAACAATCGTGGTCACATGCGGGGTTCATCTCGCGGTAGGCCTAGACGGATTTTCACGCGCAGTGGTAATGTGCATGCTATAGAAAATGGCATAAATAGAATCGATTTAACAGACCGAAATCAAACGCCCCAACACACAGAAAGACACATTCCTGAACCATTACAGTTTTTTCGATAACCATTTTATATTTGCTTGTAACAATAACAGCTCAGTAGAATTCTTAGTACAAGATGCCAAATATGGGTTTCTTATAGATTCAGGGGCATCAATATCAGTATAGAAATACGAAACTGTAGCACGTTGGAATATTCCAATCCAAACGGAACGCATCTATATAAATGGCATTGGGGGCAAAGTACTAACATCAGGCCATGTTTATGTTACAATGATCGCAAATGGACAGGAATTTGTACACAAATTTTATATTATACGCACCATACCTGGTCTACAACATGGTATAATCGGCAGAGATTTTATGAGCAAATATAAAGCTATTTTGAATTATGAACATAACACGATAACTTTACAAAAAAACGACAATAATTTAACACTGCCCATGATTAATAGTTCGCCAAACAATACGAGTTTTATAACTATACCACCAAGATGTGACAAAATATTTATGTTAGATAGTAGTTTTACCGAAGACTGTGTGATTTTACAGAATCAATTATGCGATGGAGTTTTTATAGCTGGAAGTATTTGTAAACCAAACAATGGACAAATTAGTATACAAATATTAAATACCCGCGAAGCGCAAGTAGATATTAATTATTTATTATCAGACTACGACATCTGTAACTTTGAAAGGGATAGTAAAATTGATGGAGAGAGAGTACGCACTATGTTTTCTCTTTTAAAATTAGGTCATCTAACCGATGAAGAAAGGACGTCAATCGAAAACATATGCGCAAAATTTTCGGATGTGTTTCATCTGCCAGATGATACACACACATATACAAGGTATACAGTTAAAACCAAACGCTGATCCAGTTTATACTAGACAGTACAGGTTGCCCTTTTCACAGCGTAAGGAAATTGAAGAACAAGTTAAGAAAATGCTTTCTGAAAAGATCATTGAACCCGCAAAAAGAGAGTGGTCAAGCCCTATCTTGTTGGTGCCCAAAAAATCTGATGACACTTCTAAGAAATGGAGGCTGGTTATAGATTTTCGTAAATTAAATACAAAAATTACAGACGATAAATTTCCACTTCCGAACATAACCGATATTTTAGATTCCTTATCCGGTTCGATGTATTTTACACAATTAGATTTATCACAAGCTTATTATCAAGCAAAATTAAAACCAGACAGCAGAAAGTATACAGCATTCACTACGCCTTCAGGTCAATATCAAATGACCCGGTTACCTATGGGATTAAAAATAAGCCCAAGTGCATTCTCTCGTCTAATGACAATTGCCATGTCTGGACTTGCATATGATAAATTATTTGTATATTTGGATAATTTGATCTGTTTTGGGCGTAATTTACAAATACATAATAAAAACCTAATAGATATTTTAACTAGATTGCGCAAAGTTAACTTGAAACTAAATCCAATAAAGTGCGATTTCTTAAGAAAAGAAATGCAGTTATTAGGACATGTCGTTTCATCTGAAGGAATTAAACCAGATTTTGAGAAAGTAAACATAGTAAAAAATTATCCCGTGCCCAAAAATGCAGACAAAACAAAAAGGTTCATAGCGTTCGTCAACTTTTATAGAAAGTTTATACAAGAGTTTGCCGCAAAATCTTTACCACTTAACAGACTATGTCGAAAAAACGTAAAATTTGAATGGACGCATGAGTGTCAGAAATCCTTCGAATCCCTAAAAGAGTCATTAATATCACCACCAATATTACAATATCCCAACTTCGATGAAAACAATACTTTTGTATTACAAACAGACGCGTCCGGCTATGCAATTGGGTCCGTGCTATGTAATGGTGATTGGTGATAACAGACCAATTGCTTATGCAAGTCGAAGTCTAAATAAAGCAGAATTAAGGTACCCCACGATAGAAAAAGAGCTACTCGCTATCGTATGGTCAGTAAAGTATTTCCGACCATATCTTTATGGTAGAAAATTTGTTATCAAAACCGATCATAAACCATTAGTTTATTTATTTAATCAAACAAATCCATCTAGTCGTTTGACTAAATTCCGTTTAATAATAGAAGAGTACGATTACATAATAGAATATGTTCGAGGTACTGACAATGCAGCTGCAGATGCCTTGTCACGTATCTGGATAACAAGCGATGAATTGAAGGAAATTAATCAACACGTTGTGTCTGTATTAACCAGAGGTCAGAAAAAGCGTATGTGTGAACGAAGTGCACAAGGTATAAGGGACAACCCTATGGTTGATAAGCAATCTACAAACGACTGGTCTGATCACCCAAGAGTTATGGAGTTGCTTAGAAAACCGAAGGATTGCATTGAATTAAGGTTTGTGAATGAACACGAATGGAATAACCAATCAAATACATTATTTAATTATGATGCATCAAATTGTATACTAAGAGTAAACCCATTTTGCCGATTACAATGCGCACGAGATGCCTTTGTACGGGAGTTGGCTAATTACTGTAAACAAATGAAACTTGATAATGTGTACATTGTACGATATAATGAAAACATTGCGTTAATAAAAGACTTAATTCAAAGTATAAATAGTACACCTAACTGGTCCGGACCACGTTTATATATTATAAAAGGTGTAAAAGTTATAAATGATCGCGATACAATACGTATAATTTTAAATGACTATCACCTATTACCGATTAGCGGCCACGCCGGTATACGGCGAATGATTAACAATATAAAACGCCATTATTTTTGGACAAAATTAGAATATGACGTCACGGAGTTTGTAAACCGCTGCGATAAATGCCAGCGACAAAAACATTTTAGGCACATAAAACAGCCAATGGTCCTGACTGATACAGGTCATTCGGCATTCGATAGAGTATTTTTAGATTTTGTTGGGCCCTTAAGTAAGGAGAGTGATAATTATAAGTATATACTCACACTACAGTGTGATCTTAGTAAGTATGTAGAAGCTTATCCACTTATAAATAAGGATACAATTTCAGTGGCGATGGCTTTCATTAATAATTTTGTACTACGCTATGGCATTCCGAGAAATATTATATCAGATCGCGGTACGGAGTTCGTTTCAAAAGTAATGAATGAAGTGTGTAAAATACTAAAAATAACACAAAAATCATCAACTGCATACCATCACCAAACAATAGGAGGCTTAGAAAATACACATAAAAATTTACTATCATTCCTTCGCATACAAACAGACAACCAACCCCAAAATTGGAGTTCATGGCTACCATACTGGTGCTTTGCTTTTAATACGACTATACATACAGAAACTAAATACACTCCATACGAACTCGTGTTTGGAAAACAGTGCAATTTACCAAGTAATTTAACAACAGATATAGAACCACTATCACATCTTCCAAGCCGGCTGGTCACCGTGGAAGATTATGACCACAACCCTCCAAAGAGATCACAAAAAGAGCATGAAGAAAAATCAAAAAAAACAAAGATAAACTGTACATAGCAACCTATAATGTTAGAACTCTACTGTCACACGAACGAATAATAGAATTGGAAAAAGCATTAGCACATATAAAATATGACATAATAGGCATATCAGAAGTTAGGCGCCTTGGAAATAACATAAAAGAATACAAAGAATTTATTCTCTGTAGTACAGGACAAACGCAGGGCAAACATGGAGTCGGTTTCATAATAAAAAAATATCTGAAACAATATGTAGAAAGTTACATCGGGGTCTCGGAACGCGTAGCCTTGCTAAATCTGAATATACCAGGAAAAAAAATTCACCGTCATACAAGTATACGCCCCAACGGAAGCAGCAGACGAAGAACAAGTAAATATTTTCTATGAAACCATATATGAGGCAATGGATAGAGCATACGAAGATTTTATTTTGATGGGTGATTTTAATGCCAAAATTGGTAAACCACAACAAGATGAATACTTAGTTATGAAACAGTATGGATATGGAACAAGAAACGCACGAGGTCAAAGACTAATAGACTTTGCGATGGAAAACAAGCTAGCTATCATCAACACCTTTTATAAGAAAAAAGATAAAAGAAAATGGACATGGCAGTCTCCGAATGGTCATAAAAATGAAATAGATTTCATACTGTCAAACCGTCCTTATTCATTTCAAAACATTGAAACACTAAGTATGAACTTCACATCTGACCACCGACCACTCAGAGCCAAAATATCACTCACAAAGCCTGTGAAAACACGAATCAGGTTTGTAAATAGACAAAACAGTACACTCAAAAACGAAGAAGAAATACAAATTTATAAGGAAAACTTGCAAACTAAAATAATATCTCTACTCAACACCGAAACTAATATGACAGTACAGGACTACTACGATAAAATAATAAACAATATAACAGACAGTTTACAAGTTGCACGAACGTCACATTCAACAAAAGTTCGCAGTGTACTCACAGAAAATACAGAAAGACTTTTAAAACGAAGACAAGAGTTACAAAGAACTAAAAATAAAACGCGAGCAATGAAAAATGAACTCAAAGCACTTTATAAGTTGTTAAGCAAATATATACAAAATGATTATAAAAACTATAGAATTAATATCCTTCAAAAACATTTAGAAAACAGTGGAAGTCTAAGAAAGGGATATAAAGAGCTGCGGACAGAAAAAACATGGATTGATTGTTTGAAGGAGTCGGGAGACATTGCTTATAACCGAAAAGACATAATTAACATCGCTACAAATTTTTATAAAAAACTATATAGTACACCGGACATAGCAAGAGACACGAACCACTCTGGAAATGATTACATTGACACTGAAAAGTCACAATCCCACATAGAATCAATAGAATGTACAGAAATAATTGAAACAATAAATAGACTAAAACCAGACAAAAGCCCAGGATCGGATAACATCACTAACGATGCCATAAAAATCGCCTGCTTGATACTAGCTGCTCCACTAACCAAATTATTTAATTTGATTTTTGAAACTGGTGTCACACCTTCTCAATGGTCTGAATCTAATATTATCTTGCTGTACAAGAAAGGAGACCCAAAAGATATCAGCAACTACCGACCGATAAGTCTTTTACCTAGTATTTATAAACTTTTCTCTACATTAATAAATCAAAGAATTAGTACAACACTGGAAGAAAATCAGTCTATTGAACAAGCAGGATTTAGGAGAAATTTTTGCACTTTAGACCACATACACACTTTGGAACTGATAATTAAAAAATACCAAGAACAACAGAGACCGCTGTATATCATATTCATTGATTACCAGAAAGCCTTTGACACAATCTCACACGAAAGTATATGGAACACGCTAAAAGCTCAAAATGTAGAGCAACAATACATAACGATACTCAAACACCTATATAGTAATTGCTCAAGTAGAGTCAAGCTGGAAACCATTGGCCCAATGTTTCCAGTCAAGAGAGGAGTCCGGCAAGGAGATCCCTTATCCCCAAAAATTTTCATTGCGATATTGGAATCTATCATAAGCAAATTAGACTGGAAAAATTGTGGTTTATATATCCAGGGTACATACCTAAACCATTTACGATTTGCGGATGACTTGGTTTTATTATCTGAATCGAGCCAACAGTTGCAATATATGATAGATACTCTACATACAGCGAGCTGCAAAGTGGGATTAGAAATGAATATCACAAAGACCAAACTCATGACCAACTTCAAAAAATCAAAAGTAACTATCGAAAATGTACCATTAGATTATGTGGATCAGTATATATATTTAGGAAAACAAATTAGATTCCACAGAGAAAACAATGAACTGGAAGTAGAGAGAAGAGTGAAACAAACTTGGAAAAAGTATTGGAGTTATAAGGAAATATTTAAAAGCAAAATGCCTATCAAACTGAAGAAACAAGTCATGGACTCGTGTCTCATTCCTTGTCTGACATATGCATGTCAAACATGGAAGTATACCAACAAAGTAAAGAATAAAATAAACACATGTCAGCGAGGAATGGAACGCAGTATGTTAAATATCAAGAAAATACAAAAAATAAACCACAATAAAATACGGTCAAAAACAAAAGCAATAGATGCTCTCAAATACAGCCAAACGTTGAAGTGGAAATGGGCCGGTCATGTAGCTCGCCTTAAAGATAGTAGATGGACTAAAAAAGTTACGTCATGGAAAGGCCCACCGGGCAAACGATGTAGAGGAAGACCGTTCACTAGATGGGACGACGATATTAAAAAAATTGCTGGCCCAGAATGGCAACAAATAGCCCAAGACAGAGAGAAATGGAAAGCTTTGGAGGAGGCCTTTACCTGAGAGGGGTTCCAGTACAGTAAAATCCTACTGCCTATGTACCTACTTATAATATATTTTGTTTTTTTTTTTTTAAGTGAAATCGATATAGTTTTTCAATTTTTTTTATTTTTTTTATTCCTTTGTTAATTAAGTTTAGGTAAGAAACAACATAATTTGTAAGTTAATTTGTTAAACTGGAAATATAAGGCTTTTTTTTTATTTATAGAACCACTATATAACGATTGTGACTATCCACAACAACTCAAATACAGACTTCAAAAATCACAGTATGACGCAAGACAAAATTTAATTATTAGTAAACATGTCAGAAAAAATAAATATGATTTGTATACCAACCCTGTTACGTACAGTACTGGTGACATGATACTACTTAAAAATTAACAAAGTGTAAGTAAATTCGATCCGCTATATATAGGACCGTACGAAGTAATAGAAGATTGTAATCCTAATTTAAAAATACTGTATAAAGGAAAATAATTAATAGTACATAAAAATAGAACAAGACCATGTATAAAATGATTCTCAATTTTTGATAAGCAATTCATTGGGTGAAATATAAATTGATTGTAATTTTGTTATGATAATGAATGTGTGTAACCAAATACTATATTCTTTTGTTATTAATTTACTCATGTATATTTAATCTAAGAAAAATATTATACCTATAAACATATAACCGAAAAATAAAAATTAATGTAACCATTATTTTTATTTTATTAAGCCAGTGGGCGTGTAGTGTGTAAGAACTATGTGTGTGTATTCTATAATCTTGGCAGTAATAAACGAGATTCCAATGAAGGCACTTGTTTAAATCATCATCCTGGACCGACAACCTTACAGCCCTTTGCGTTGCAGGGCCGCGGCGTCTCTTTCGAACGGATTCCGCACCACGGCAGGCACTGGCCCTAGCGTGCCCCGTCTTCCATGCTGACAGCTCCTTACGCGTATGGAACACATCGCGCCGCCGACCCGGGCCCGGTTCTGACCGGACGGCGAGCCACCCAATACTCACCGTCCGCAGGCCCGCGCCTACGGTGGCCGAAAATCGCCTTGCGACCCCCGACGCCTGGGGCGTCTTCTTCTGTTGCGGCGGCTGGGTCGTGAGGTTTCCCTCTCTCTCACACGTTCGGCATCCTCCTTCGCTAGCATTACTGCTTTGCAGAATATGTTCCCGAATAGTTCCTGGCTGTTTTGAAGTTTGAATCCTCCTGATTTCAAGAGCTGAATTAAATCATCTATCAAGTTTTTACCCTGTTCTATGTTGTAGCAGCCGTGTAACAGATCGTCCTTATAAAAACTGTTTTCCAGGACAGCCACCGCCTTTGAAAACTTGCATCGCTCATCCGCCGCCAACTGTTTTAATGCCATAATTGCTAAAAACGGTGCGTTTTTTGTCCCGTATTCAATTGATAGACTTAAATAGGTAGTGTTTTTGACTTCTTCAAAAAGGAGGAGGTTCTATGTATTTGTTTTTTTTTTTATGTTTGTTCACCGATTTCTCCGCCAATTCTGGACCGATTTCAAAAATTCTTTTTTTATTCGAAAGCCTATACTCCTGAGGTGGTCCCACTGTCAGCAAATACAATCTAATGATGGGAATGGGAATCCCATGAAAATCGAGGGAAACCCTCAAATTTTATAAGCACATACACTGTTTTTCATAAACTTTCTAACGCAATTCAGATATTTGTGCCTGGTAATCATCATCTCATGTTGCTGAGCTGATGATGGAAGGTATAAGTCTAGTCTCTGTCATCTCTGACATAGAGCAAAAGCATAGTCAAGAGCAAAAGCATTATAAAAAAATAGGATCTGATTGATGATGGTACCCCATGAAAAATGTTTATTCATCGATATTTTCGTCAATTGTTAACCGATTTGAATGATTTTTTTTTTGTTTGGTGAAGATCTGATGAAAAACTTCACAGATAGGCAACTGAACTCTTTAATAAATGATAGGTAATATTCAAAAGCATCGGGATTTCTGAAATCGCATGTCTGTTGATTGTCTACACCAGTTCATAACATAACATCACGCCGGTACGCTGTGTTTGTGTTTGTGGAAGTGAAAAATAAAAAAAACCTTTAAACAAAAAAAATAAAACCGACTTCCAAAAACAAAACACTACAAAGTATAAAATAACTTCAATTTCGGAAGTCGGTGTTCAAAAACGAAAAAAAACAAAAACATCGACTTCCGAAATTAAAGTTATTTTTTACTTTGTAGTGTTTTGTTTTTGGAAGTCGGTTTTTTGTAGATGTTGATCAATAGGGTTAACTAAGATTTGGCGGTACATCTTCTCGATACCCGCTGTGAAGGCAAAGGGATATTGTCTCCATTGAAGTAATAACGCCTGTAGACCTTTTTGTAGATTGGGACCTTTGAGCATGACGTCATTCAAGCTGTATTTGGTGGATGTCTTGGCGGATGCGTTGAAGAACCCACGAAGCTTCGTTGTTGAAAATTCTTCTCTCTGCACGCCGTGATGAGGCAAGAAGCATTCGAGTGTTTTGTTATAGTTCTTCTGTTCCGGTGTCATGTGGTTCAACGCAGTATATTCTTTCATGAAATCTTTGTATTTTCCGGCTAATGTTGGTAGTTTTTCTAAGCCGCGTTCTAAATTCTTTAGCTGAGCAATAGTCATAGGTTTAGAAGACCCTAATTGCTGTTTTAATTATTCTTTCAGCAGTACTCTGACTTCATAGCGAGCCTCACTGTTTCTTTTTGGGTAGAAGTTTATGCATTCCTGATCTTCTACGGATAGGTTTGAAGGTTCTGAAATCTCCTCAACTTCCCAAAATTTCTGATGATTTTTCTCTTCAATGTTGTTTAAAATCATGTTACATTGGTACGTCTTTACGTTACCGCACTGTAACCATCCCAGCTGTGTTTGTTGAGCCATCGGCTGTTGGGCATGTTCTCCTTTAATACTTCCGCCTAGCACAATGTTGGCATAAAGCAAGTCGACTGGTCGACTTTTCTAGAATTCCGGGTCAGCTAAATTAACGTTTTTTTATTAAAGTCCAATTTGATTTAGCGAATGTTTGGTTTGGCAGACTTTTAATGAGTTCGTTCATGAAGAGCACATCAGATTCGAATTAGAAGTTATTGTACATCGAAGTACATTCAAAGCTTATCATCCCTTTTTTTTACTATTAATAGGCACGCGCTTGACCATCATCTCACCTGATGGTAAGCGATGATGTGGTCGAAGATGGAGCACGCTTGCCTAGAAGTAACCTATTCACTCTTGACTTAATGACTCCCAGGTTGTAGCTATCGGGAAACACAGACTCCGGCAGAGAATTCCACTCCTTAGCTGTACGCATTATGAATGTGTTTCCAAAACGTTTTGTGCGTGTAGGTGGGATGTCCACCATGTACCGGTGGAATTGTTTTCCTTTTGCCCTACTCCAAAGATGACTCCTTTGCATCGTTGTCTCTTGATATCTAAAATCTGAGCCGCTCTCTCAGTTATTAAGGTATCTGGGAGCCTTGATCAATTAAAGCGCGCATGGTTTGGTATGTTCCATCCACACTTTTGACCTTTGGCATAGCAGTCGCTAGCAATATCTCCGCCTTTTCTTCTAGCGCGGTGTCCGTCACGGGTTCATTGTGCTTTGCGTTTTGTTTCTCAACGTTGTTGCCGCTTGACGACAGCGTTAATTCATTTACTAATTTCGAAAAAATGCGTCATGTAAAATGGTGGTATGTTAATCTTTGCATTTTCAACATGTTAAGTTGGATGTGCATTGATTTTCGAAATGGCTAAATAAACAATCTGTGCAAAGTTTTAATTTGGTTGCAGTTTTTAGCCTTTGGTCGTCACTCATTTTTAAACATGTTTTGCAATTATAAATGCCATGTTGGTTTTTGCAAAGGGGGCATTTTATTTTTGACGCGTGCATCAATTTCGTAACTGTTTTAATTCCGTTTTGATGAGATGAAGTCGACGAGGGCACACTATCTTTACGGCAAACTGTTTCCATTGATGTCAATTTTGTTTCCAAAAAAGTATAAGAACTCTGAGAGAATCGATAGCTCTTTCAAATTCTTCAGCGACACTATGTAATCCGTGTATGTTTCTGTATCTCGTTTTTGACCTAGAACATGTACGATCACTGAATCCCACGATGTGGTGTCAAATCCCAAGTTTTTAATGGCGTTAAGACATTCACCCTAGAATGTCTTGTATCTCGCATTTGCTTAATCTGCTGTATGGACAGCTGTTGTAGGTTTGACAGGCCTAGCAAAATGTTTATACGTGACGAGAATATTAGTTTTTTGTTGTCATACCTGTTGGTGAGGATATTCCAGCAAAACAAGTAGTTACAGTACTAATCGGTAGATGTTGTATAAGTTTCTCAGCTTCTCCATGAACCTTACCCTTCAAATACTGCATCTTGTGGTTGCTTGAGAATGAGGGGTTGTTATGTATTACTTCCGTAAATATATTTCTAAACGATACCCATTGGTTGTAGTTTCCGTTAACGTTCGGTATCTCCAGTTGAGATGTTGATTTTTCCCTGTGTGCTACTCACCACATTTTTTGTTAATAGCCCTTTTCAGGCCGTTGAATTTTTTCTCATAATTATCGTACATGTACTGTATTGATCGTTGACTCCCTCTAATTCGATCTCGATGTCCCAATATAGTAGGTCGATAGCTGACCATTTAGCCTGTAGTGACTTCAATACGTCCTCGATTCCTACTTATCTGAGATAGAGTCCACATCTGTTTGCAGTTGTACGCAAAAAGGCTTTAAAATTGCCATACTGATTTGCAAAAAATCGTCTAGCTTGTTGTTTGGCTCCCTGTTCGCCTTGTGGGCTGGTGGGTCAATCAGCTGCCTTGAGAAACTCGGTCCCTTTTCCTCTTCTATTTCCCTTTCGGCACGCCTATTCGACGCCGATGGTGTTCTGTCTCGAGCTGTTGTTTGCTCAACTGTTGCAAGACTTCCTGTTTTCAAGATCCGCTGAAACTGTTGGTTGAACAACGCCTTGGTTGACTCATACACCGTCATTGTTTTCTCGTGTTACTCTCAGCCGGTAAAATAAGGATCAGTTTGACTTACCTCCCCCTCCATTCGTTCATGAATAATTTGGTAATCATTCCAATAACTCTCCAAAGTGTTAAGCTTAAAGTAATCAACTGTTTTCCTATCAGCACTATCCTTCATAGATCATTGATTGCATTTCGACGAGTTCCGCCAGGGATGTTAAAATGTAGCCCTTACAGAATAAGGGAATTTATTACTTGTATTCTCCGTTGTCAGTACTCAGCCTCTGCTGATACTGCACTGCTCTGCTCCAATGTTTGCTCCGACAGCCGCACGACGTACACATACTGTTTGTTACGATAGTTCAGACCCCGCACACCGATAGTCCGAATTTCCGAAATTACGTGACGCGTGATTCGTCTAGAAGGACCAAAATATGTCGGGGTACGTAGCAAGGTATCGGTGTTTTTGAGGAGAAACAAATGTTTATGTTTAACACTATTTATTGAGTCACTCTCAAACTGTCCTTAATGTTAAAATCTTAAATGAAATGTTGATGAACATTAGAGTACACCCGGCTAACGCGGTAGACCAAAGTGCACTGACTCTAAGTCAATTAAAAAGTAATAAGTGTGTTTAATAAAGAAATAAAATTAGGCCAACGTGTCACGACGATATTGCTAACTAAGGTGTTCAGTGAAAACATCGAACACAAGGTGTTTTTTAAAGTTGTCCAATATGTTGATGTAATTGCCATCCTTCAAATCATCTCTTCCAGTAAATATTAAGCAGTTGCCGTTCATTGTAAAATCCTTTATTTTGCTATGAACAGTATTTAATAAATATTTTGTGGAATTGTTCGGTAGAATGTAATGACTGTAATTAAATGTTTTCTTTAATTGCCGTCAGAGTTCCCTTTGTGCAGTTGCTACTTATGATGCACAATCTATTTCCTGGGGACATCGCCGCGCGGCTCAGATGGGTGCGGACGTGTATCCGTGATTACCTCTCCCCGGTCGCTCTTTGACTGTTGTGCTAATTCGTGATCAAATTACTAAATTTCAATTCCTTTTTACTCCTTGGACTTTTTTATGGGCTGACTCCTCCCAGTGGATGGTCCTAAAGTGAGACAAATATATAACGGAGTATTTCACTATAATAAAGTGAATCCAATTCGTCCGCGTCCTGGCGGTTTTGAACCGGCAACGCCTATCACGGCAACCGCTGGCCCCTGCCACCGAGCCAGCGAGTTTAGTCATCGTGTAGCGAAATAAAAGACACCAAGCGCGCGCACAACTACGTTATTCACTGACAGTTACGCCGTATTACACTGCGCCTACGCGCCTACGCGCCTTGCATCTGCTACGAACGCGATAGCTGCCACGCTTTGCCCGCCTGCGCTACGACTGCTACGAGTTGTATGAAGATCTTCAAACAAATATTATACGAACATAATCATGCTGTGCACACCCCCGAAATCTTCACCTAAAACTACAAAACAGGGAAAATCATAATCCGAAACAGATCCAGCTTCATCTAATATTAGTAACAAAACTGGAAATATCACCGTCAGAAACAAACCCCAGCGCATGGATAACTCCTCAAATAGCTCTATGAGCCCGACCAAGCAATCTTCGTGCGCCTGTGGAGAGTTAAAAACTGAGCTCCTAAAGATGATAACGTCGTGGAAGGCGGAACAAGACGAGCTATTATTAGCCCGGAAAGCGGAACAAGGCGCCTTGTTATCGACATTGTTTGAGGAAGTGTCAGAACGTAAATAAAAATATAATTCAAAATAAAAGTTACCGCTATTGCACTATAGGGGTCACTAGTAATGTAGGCGAGTCAATGGTTTCCGTAGTTCATAAATCATATGTCAAGTCTGTTACTTCAAGGTTCAGCTATTTACCGATAAGTATCATTGCCAAACATCTGTAATGACCCATTTAAAGTGCTGCTATATATCTGACGGCCATGATTTATAACTTATGAAGATATTCAGCTATTCACCGGTAGGTGTTACTACTGGCGTTTCTTGATCTTTGACAAAGAAAATGCTGCTATCTAAAGTTTGTTGGGCACAATTCTACGTAACGGTATGCAATCGTTGATTCCGCTATTGTCCACTATGCTCTCTCTTTAATTTTTAATAAATGTTTTTCATTTTGTAGCACTAAATATAGATTTTATGTTATAACTCAAAGTATTCTTGCTTGTTTGATGATGCCAATTTCAAACAAGCATAAGAACAGTGTAATGGTGTTTAAAAGTACCTAGTAAACATGAGTGAAAAATAAAAAAATACAAAAAAAACGGAAGTCGGTGTCAAAACACATAAAAAAAAACCAAAACACCGACTTCCGAAATTAAAGTTATTTTACACTTTGTAGTGTTTTGTTTTTGGAAGTCGATTGTATTTTTTTGATTTATAGTTTTTTATTTTTCACTTTTTAGTGGTACCTGAGCTGCGTACCCATTCACAGCGTACCGGCGTGATGTTATGTTATAAACTGGTATAAACAATAAACAGCCATGCGATTTCACCGAATCCCGATCCATTTGCTATCATTTATTGAAGAGTTCCGTTGCCTACCTCCGAAGATCTTAATCAGATCTTTACCAAATTTAATTCGGAAAATACTCTTACAAACAAAAAATAATCACTTATAATACCACAAGAGCTTCAAAATTATCGGGTATTTTTCCCGATAGGTTCGTTGCAAACAAATGAAGGAGTCAAGTTTTTCAGGTTAAAAAATCACGAGCGCGAAGCGCGAGTGATTTTTCCTGAAAAACTTGACGACTTGCATCGAACTGTCCTGTGTTGAGCTAGATAAGCATATCATAGTGTGCGTGTACAGACCCCCAAACCCTCAAAACTTTGCTTTATTTGAGTCAACAATGGAAGATATCCTTGCGAAACTTGCAGCAGGTAACAAGCCCGCGATTATTTGTGGGGATTTTAATATTAATATTTTAGAAATTAATTCAAATAGCAGCAGATTTATAAGCCTTTTTAAATCGTTTAATTTGTCTAATGTGTTTACAGAACCGACTAGGGTAACACCAACTTCTTCAACCTGTATTGATAATGTATTCTGCGATTGTGAATATTTAGATAAAGCCATAGTTAATTACCTTCCCTCTGATCATAGTGGTCAATTGGTTACATTTCATTTTAAAGCAGCCTTGGAAAAAATTCATATACAATATAGGCCAATTACAACTGGCAAACTAGCTAAATTCAATAGTACCTTACAAAATAAGTTAAATTTTCTAGGCCATAACATAGAAGATGCTGATAAATTTTATGATAATTTCTTTTCAGTGGTTCTTAAGGAATTCAATGCAACTTTTGAAAAGAAGTCTAAGGATACTTTCCCTAAGTATGTATTTAGTGACTGGGCGACTAAAGGCATTAGGATAAGTAGGGAAAGACTATATGAGCTATATGGCCTTAAGCCTGTCATAAACACTGATTCTTTTAATAAGTTTGTAAACAAATATTCTAAAGTGTTCAGAAATACTTGCAAGGTAGCTAAAGCCCTATATATTAGCAAGAAGATCAAATCGTCAGAAAATAAAATAAAGACAGTTTGGAAAGTTATTAATAATGAAACTAATAGAAATAAAAAACGAAACACTGATTATTTACTGGAGACTACACATGGTGCCAAAAGCTCTAATTTAGAAGTAGCTCAAGAATTTGTAAATTTTTTCACCAATATACCAACTAAAACTACGGAATATTTAAATTCTTCACCTGAGGTCTCATATCATTTATTAAAAGCTAACGTTCCAGGTTGTACGGTTGAATTCCAGTTCAAACATATCAACCCTGTGACAGTCATAAAAGCTTTCCGGCAAATCAAAATCAAATTGACCGAAGACATATGGGGAATGTCTATTAAAGTGTGCACGTCCATAATTGAAACTATAGCACCATACTTGGCTTTAATATTTAATTTATGTGTGGACCAAGGAGTCTTTCCGGATATAATGAAATATAGTAAGGTTATACCACTATTTAAGTCGGGCGACAGCAAAGACACCAATAATTATAGACCTGTATCTGTTTTGCCGGTTTTTAGCAAAGTGTTTGAAAAAGTAATGCTCAATCAATTGCTCAATCATTTTAACATCAATAAAATTTTACACGATCAACAGTATGGTTTTACCAGGGGTCGTTGTACGACTGACGCTGGTGCCACGTTGTTGAAACACATATACTCAGCGTGGGAAGAGGCACAAGATGCCATAGGAATCTTTTGTGACCTCTCCAAGGCATTTGATTGTGTAAATCATGAAACCTTGCTCCTAAAGCTAGGACATTACGGACTAGGTAAACTTGCACTCAGTCTAATAAAATCTTACTTAAATGATAGACAGCAGCAAGTTCAAATAAATGGTGTCAATTCACGGGGTTTAAAAGTCAAAATGGGGGTACCACAAGGCTCTATTTTGGGTCCTTTCCTCTTTCTAGTATATATTAATGATCTACCCCATCTTTTAAAAAATCAACCTCATATGGTATTATTTGCTGACGATACGTCCTTAATTTTTAAGATAGATAGACGTTCCATAAATCTTGACGACGTAAATAACGCCCTACAGCAGGTCCAAAATTGGTTTACTGCTAATAATTTAGTATTAAATGGGAAAAAAACTAAATGCATCAGATTTGCCTTACCGAACGTTAAAAGAAATGATTGCGACATAGTATTGAACAAGGAGAAACTTGAATTCGTCGAAAACACGGTTTTCCTGGGGATTACGCTTGACTCAAGGCTACAATGGGGTCCTCATTTAACATCTCTTGCGGGACGGCTAAGTTCAGCAGCATACGCTGTCAGAAAAATCCGTCAATTTACCGATATAGATACCGCGAGGCTGGTCTATTTTAGTTACTTTCATAGTGTCATGTCTTACGGTATCTTATTATGGGGACGTGCTGCAGACATCGAGTCTATATTTATTCTGCAGAAAAGAGCCATCAGAGCCATTTACAATCTCCGTCGGCGTGATTCCCTTAGAGAACTGTTTAAGGATATCAACATCATGACGGTACCTTGTCAATACATTTACGAAAATATTATGTATGTTCGGAAAAATCTTCATCTCTTTAGCAAGATTAGTGACAGGCATAATTTTAATACTAGAAATAGGAACAAATTAGATCAACCCCGATTCAGATTGGCCAAAGTACACACTTCTTTTATGGGGTACTGTATTAAATTTTATAATAAAATACCAGTTGATATTCTCGAACTGAATGAGAGAAAATTTAAAGCATGCATAAAACGCACACTATGTAGACAAGCGTATTATAAACTGGAAGATTATATCCTCGATAAAAACGCTTGGCTAAATACTGGTCCTGCTCCACAGTCACAGCTGCTTAGGTCCACTTTTTAGGTTTTTATGTTTTTATATTTGGAAGAGATGCTCGCTCCTTTTAGAGGTTCTTACATTATTTCGTTTATTTATTCTTATATACATACAAATTATATTATTATATTAATTACTTATTTATTATTTTTGATGTAAGAACTTAATCGTTCTCTTTATTAATTTATTTTTCATTATTTGGTCATTGACAACCATAGTTTTGTGTAAAGTAGAAGCATATTTTTCAAATTTTGTAAATGTGAGTACCATGAAACCATTTACATTTTATGTGAGTAGTTATAGTTTTACTTGTTGGACATGAACGAGCATGGTGGTTGAGAGCATGTCATGCTCACTCAAATGTCTCGCTGATGGCGGCGCGTGGGTTTGATCATTCGGTTCCCTTCGAAATGGTTGAGCTGAAAGGTGCCGATTCACGCGTCATGTTCGTGAACAGGCGCCGTCGGTTGAGACTGGTCATCTCTTAACTGCCATTGGCTTATTTTAATCTTTATATTTAAAATTCTTATAATAAGCCCTTTTTTTTTCCTTTGCATTGTCCTCACATGCAGAAGCAACAAGTATATGTAACTTGGAATGTTGTAAAACAGAACATGATTTAAAAGAGTGTCCGTGGAGTTTCTTGCACGTTCTTCTCCATAGAGATCTACGCTTTGGAACGTGCAAATAGCTTCCATGTTTTTGACTGACCGACCTTGACGTTTCAAAAGTGCCTGTGAATGGTTTATTTGAAATAAAATGCTTTGAAGTTGAATTTGAATTTGAATTTGCTTTGAATTTGAATTTAGATGTCCTGGCTACAAGGTTGTGCCTATGCAAGTATTCTCCGTTAGCTAGACGAGAACTACCAGACATAATGTGGCGAATTGATTCTCCCGGACGGTGACAGCCCGACATATTATGTCGACCGTGCCGTCTTTCACAATAAATCTCCGGTAGTTATTTGTCATGATAACTTCGTCCATAATTGCACAAACAAAACCTTCGGTTTCTCCAAAAAGATCACCGAAACGCAGCCAGGCCAGGCTACGGACGCTAGTTGGTCTACGTCGGGCCCATGTAGGGCCCGGAAAAAGCGTCCGTGAAGCTCGGCCATACCGCCCTGCGATCGTTAGTGTCAAGCACCGCAGGTTTGCGCCAGTTCTCATTTGCCAAGGAGAGCGGGGTGAGTCCCTTGTCCACCGCCACTACATCTCGATGCATACCCACGTCGAGTCGTCGACAGCCAGGAAATATTCCCTAAGACTGCATATCTCACGATTATGGAGAGTCTTAGCATTTAAAAAGCCTCGATCTCCACACTTTCGCGGGATGTACAGTCTCATTACCGACGACCGTGGATGATGTATTCGATATGCAGTAAGCAGTGTGCAGACCCACCTATCCAGGGCGTCAAATTTCGTTTGAGTCCATTTGAGTACGCCGAAAGAGTACATCAATACCGGTATGACCCAACCGTTGCAGGCGCGCACTTTGTTTCCGCCTGATAGAAGGCTATAAAATACCTTCTTCAGGCGACCAAAGAAGCGCTCCTTTAACGATTGCTTCATGTCAGTAACAGTGATACCTAACCTTCCGACATACCCAAATACTTGTAAGTTTCAGTTGGAGAGAGGGAACTCAAGTTTATGGAATCCGAGAGTTGAGTTCCCACGGATTCCATAATCTCTCCACGCTTTACATGCATGACCGCACATTTATCCACACCAAACTCCATCCTGATGGCTTTACTGAATGTTTCAGTTACCGTCAGTAGCTCCATCAGTTGCAGATTAGTAGGGACAAAGAATTTCAGATCATCCATGTAAAGCAGGTAAAATATAACCTGACCCCCTCTCGTCAACCGATAGCCTAACCCCGAAATCTCCAGCAGTTTGCTAAGAGGATTCAAGGCTAGACAAAACCAAAGCGGACTCAAACTATCGCCCTAAAATATACCCCGCTCGGTCCTTATCGGTTCGCTATTCCTCTGGATATTCCAAAATCCTGGATAGCGAAGGACTGTCCTCCATTGCTTCATACACGATATCAGGAAGGTGCGTAGTGTTGCATCAACTTTAAACAATTCTAGCACCCTCATGAGCCATGTGTGAGGCACCGAGTCATAGGCTTTCTTATAGTCTATCCAGCATGTCGACAGATCCTTTCGGGAACGCCGAACCTGTTGGCTAATGGCCATATCAATAAGGAGTAGATCCTTAGTACCGCGGGACTCATTCCTACATCCATTTGTAGAGGCAGACATGATGTTGTTGTTGTTAATATGACTTTGCCCTCAAAATGGATGTAAGAACTTTATAGACCGTCGGTAAACGCGTGATCGGTCTATAATTTTTAGGTCCCGCAGTACTGAATTACGGAGTACCTGAATTACGGAGCAGGTGGGTTAATCCTGTAGTTAAGAACTAGGATAGCGACCCAGACTCTAAGGCAGACTGGAATTGAGACAGCAAGCAAGCGAGCGATCTCGTGAACCATTTAATCCAGAAATTGTGCAGCCCGTTCTGGCCCTGGAGATTTCCAGTTAGGCAACGGACGGACTGCACAAACTACATCTTGGGGGCTGATAGAAATTGCCCCCATTTCTGGTATCGGATCGATCAGTCCCTGAAAACGCCCGTCTCACAAAGCGCATCACGCTAGGGCGTGTGTTGCCCTTCCTGAAGCAGATCAGTTTGCCGATTAGCGCTCTGGCCTCACCAATACGACGCTCGATCCTGCACTGCCAGGATGGTGCGGCTGGTTTTGGTCGTGTAACTCTGTCATTAGTTATTTTGACATGAGCTACACGACATGCCGCTACAGCCGCGCAGTACATGATCGAATGTGTATCGGTGAGGTTATCAAAGTTATCAAAACTGCGAATCCAGAGCAGCCACCAGCGCCCTGTTCTTGTTATGCATGGGCAAACGAGGTAAGCGTAGTCTAAGTTCAGGTGGCATGTAGCGGTATTCCTGAATAGCACACTCCAAAGATAAAGATAAATTTATTTGACCAAACAATCATGTGTACACATACAAGATTAAAAAACGTGCATGCAGGATAACATTAAACTAGAAGATAAAAAATTTTTTTTGTAAGAAAAGCCTACTGTTAATAATTTTTTCAATAATTTTGGACAACGTAGTAAGGACCGATATGGGTCTATAGTTAGAGACACCGCCCCTGTCCCCAGCTTTGAAAATGGGATGAACTATCGCGGTTTTAAAAACATCCGGGAAAACACCTGAGGAAAGGCACAGATTAAAGATGTGGACTAGAGTGGGGATGATACTGTGCCTAGTAGCCTTAACAACGGACACCGAGATACCGTCACAACCAACTGCATATTTTGTCTTTTAGATTTAGGATAACTTTTTCCAATTCATCACAGTCCACGTCATACAAAACCATTGAGCCGGATGAGGATGGCTTAGCAGAGTTCGGCGCTCTAGGATCAGGTAGAGTATCTGTATTGAATGCGTGTGAAGTAGGTTGCCGGATTTTAGAGGTCATATTACTGCCGACACTGGCGAAATAGTGATTAACCTCGTTAACTGATTGAGTTGGATCGTCGCAGCAGTTCAGCAACTCCGAGGCAGGTTCGTTGTTACCCTGATTCAGGTTCGCCACCTGCCTGATAAGTCGCCAAGTCTCTTTTGGGATATTCCTGGCCTTTTGGAACTCTGAAGTTTCATAGTCTTGTTTTAATTTCTTGAGCAGATTATTGCAGTAATTTCGATAACGGTGGAAGACTAGTTTGTGTGATTCATTCTCAGGATTTTTCAGAAAAGTCCTAGATAACTTATCCCTATGTCGTATACATCTCAATAGCCTGAGAGTAATCCAAGGTTTCTTAATACGCAGTCTGCAAGGGATTACTGAAAAGTGAGTGTGCGATTTTACGGAAGAAGACAAAAAAGAGACGAGATTTTGGGCTGCAAATTTTGGGTCATTACACTGAAAAATAGGGGAAAAATCTGCGTTATTCATGTCGTTTATAACCTCAGGAATGTCAATTTTTGAGATTGATTTATTGGGTGTATTAACTATCATGTTTGGGTTGCATATAAGAAGTACAGGGAAATGATCTGTAATAGGTCAGTCAAGTACCAGGGTAGTGGCTGTATAGGGAGATCTCAGCAATACATGGTCGAGGCAATTCGCGAGCCTGGTGGGGAAGGAATGAGCCGGAAGCATTGCGTGTAATGCCGCAATGTTTAAATATTCATCAGCATTTGAGTCGAGACTGCTCGGTACAATGTTTATATTGTCTTTAATCAGAGCGATTGTTTTATACGATGCAAGCTGGCGTAGTAGATCATCCAAGCTATAAAGGAAAGGTGACAGGTCTCTATACGAGGGCGAACGATATAGAGCGATAAGTGCAAAGATGTTGAAAAATTTAAGAACCAGACAATTTGCGTCATCGAAAGTGGGGATTTCCATAGAACACTTTAACTCACTCCTAATAAAGGCAACAACACCTTCGTTCTGGTTTTTAAAAGAGGAAGCGTGCATTACATACCCAGGCAAAGAGGAATGTTTGGAAACTTGCTCAGCCAGCACTCAGACAGTAATATCACGTCAAGTGAAAACTTTAATCTACTTATCAATACTAATAAATGGTTGAAATTACAGCTTATGCGTCGAATATTAACGTGTAGAATTTGTATAGAACAAGATGAATTAATATAGTTGTAGCTGAGTTCGGGCGAGCAAATGAATGAGTTGGAGACAGAAACCTGCTCAATCTCAGCATTTATGGTGTTCAAATCATCCATTCTCCAACAATACTTCAAAGAAGGGAACGTAAAAAACATGGGAAGCTGTTCTATCACACCACGTATGAGATGAGAGAATTAAGGTAAATAGCTTGTGTAAATTGTTTTGTTTGTTTGTGAGGTAAGTGTGGGATTGTAATTTTGTTTGACAAGGAGTGTTATAGTGTAAAAAGCGCGGGTTGTAATAATAAGGATAAGGACAACTATTCTAACACATCATCATCTGCCTAGCCTTTTCCCAACTATATTGGGGTCGGCTTAAAGTAAAACCGGATGTAGCTGAATACCAGTACTTTACGCGGAGCGGCTGCCTACCAGACCTCCACAACCCAGTCAAATTCAAATTCAAATTCAAATCATTTTATTTCAAACAAACCATTCACAGGCACTTTTAAAACGTCAAGGTCGGTCAGTCAAAAACATGGAAGCTATTTGCACGTTCTAAAGCGTAGATCTCTATGGAGAAGAACGTGCAAGAAACTCCACGGACACTCTTTTAAATCATGTTCTGGTTTTACAAAATTTCAAGTTACATATACTTGTTGCTTCTGCATGTGAGGACAATGCAAAGGAAAAAAAAGGGCTTATTATAAGAATTTTAAATATAAAGATTAAAATAAGCCAATGGCAGTTAAGAGATGACCAGTCTCAACCGACGGCGCCTGTTCACGAACATGACGCATGTATTGGCACCCTTCAGCTCAACCATTTCGAAGGGAACCGAATGATCAAACCCACGCGCCGCCATCAGCGAGACATTTGAGTGAGCATGACATGCTCTCAACCACCATGCTCGTTCATGTCCAACAAGTAAAACTATAACTACTCACATAAAATGTAAATGGTTTCATGGTACTCACATTTACAAAATTTGAAAAATATGCTTCTACTTTACACAAAACTATGGTTGTCAATGACCAAATAATGAAAAATAAATTAATAAAGAGAACGATTAAGATCTTACATCAAAAAGAATAAATAAGTAATTAATATAATAATATAATTTGTATGTATATAAGAATAAATAAACGAAATAATGTAAGAACCTCTAAAAGGAGCGAGCATCTCTTCCAAATATAAAAACATAGAAACCTAAAAAGTGGACCTAAGCAGCCGTGACTGTGGAGCAGGACCAGCATTTAGCCAAGCGTTTTTATCGAGGATATAATCTTCCAGTTTATAATACGCTTGTCTACATAGTGTGCGTTTTATGCATGCTTTAAATTTTCTCTCATTCAATTCGAGAATATCAACTGGTATTTTATTATAAAATTTAATACAGTACCCCATAAAAGAAGTGTGTACTTTGGCCAATCTGAATCGGGGTTGATCTAATTTGTTCCTATTTCTAGTATTAAAATTATGTCTGTCACTAATCTTGCTAAAAAGATGAAGATTTTTCCGAACATACATAATACTTTCGTAAATGTATTGACAAGGTACCGTCATGATGTTGATATCCTTAACCTCTCGCGCGTTTCTCGTACAGTTCCCGTCACGCAAGCTTGTCTCCGCAAAGTACGCCGCAATCGGCTGCGCAGGACGTCAATTTGACAACAAACATACAACCGCGCATGCGCGGGTAGCTCGCGCATGCGTGGATTAGCACAAACGTGCGGGTGTAATGGCATCTCACTCGCTCGTATAAGTTCGATGCATAAGCGTGTCCCGCTTGCTCGATGCAATACGACTGTGGATGCGAAAAGTGTTACAGGTTGTCATTGTTTTTAATGATTTATTTTGGTTATTTCTTACAGTTTGATTTGTGTTCTGGTGGTGTATGTGTTTGTTGTGTTACTTTTTGATATTTTATTGTTACTGGTAGTCTTTGTTACTTGTTTATAGTATAATACGTATAAACAAAAAAATATTTTAGGAACGTAACACTTTTTTAAGCGATTGCACCTGCGCGGACTTCACTCAAACCTAACTTCCGAGGGGCAAGCCACGCTAACGCGAACTGTACACCCATGTGTACGAGAAACGCGCGAGAGGTTAAACAGTTCTCTAAGGGAATCACGCCGACGGAGATTGTAAATGGCTCTGATGGCTCTTTTCTGCAGGATAAATATAGACTCGATGTCTGCAGCACGTCCCCATAATAAGATACCGTAAGACATGATACTATGAAAGTAACTAAAATAGACCAGCCTCGCGGTATCTATATCGGTAAATTGACGGATTTTTCTGACAGCGTATGCTGCTGAACTTAGCCGTCCCGCAAGAGATGTTAAATGAGGACCCCATTGTAGCCTTGAGTCAAGCGTAATCCCCAGGAAAACCGTGTTTTCGACGAATTCAAGTTTCTCCTTGTTCAATACTATGTCGCAATCATTTCTTTTAACGTTCGGTAAGGCAAATCTGATGCATTTAGTTTTTTTCCCATTTAATACTAAATTATTAGCAGTAAACCAATTTTGGACCTGCTGTAGGGCGTTATTTACGTCGTCAAGATTTATGGAACGTCTATCTATCTTAAAAATTAAGGACGTATCGTCAGCAAATAATACCATATGAGGTTGATTTTTTAAAAGATGGGGTAGATCATTAATATATACTAGAAAGAGGAAAGGACCCAAAATAGAGCCTTGTGGTACCCCCATTTTGACTTTTAAACCCCGTGAATTGACACCATTTATTTGAACTTGCTGCTGTCTATCATTTAAGTAAGATTTTATTAGACTGAGTGCAAGTTTACTTAGTCCGTAATGTCCTAGCTTTAGGAGCAAGGTTTCGTGATTTACACAATCAAATGCCTTCTGCTGTCACAAAAGATTCCTGTGGCATCTTGTGCCTCTTCCCACGCTGAGTATATGTGTTTTAACAACGTGGCAACAGCGTCAGTCGTACAACGACCCCTGGTAAAACCATACTGTTGATCGTGTAAAATTTTATTGATGTTAAAATGATTGAGCATCTGATTGAGCATTACTTTTTCAAACACTTTGCTAAAAACGGCAAAACAGATACAGGTCTATAATTATTGGTGTCTTTGCTGTCGCCCGACTTAAATACTGTAGTAACTGGGTAACACGGTACTTCATGGCAAGACTGGAGTCAGATTTACTGGCTTCTGACTATCCGTAACGACTGCCAAAGATCTACAAATGACAGCCGGGACCAACGGCTTAACGTGCTTTCCGAGGCACGGAGGAAACTCGCTATGTTAAGATGGTCTAGATCAACCATTTTATAGATTAGCTAAAGTACACACATCTTTCATGGGGTACTGTGTTAAATGTTACAATAAAATACCTTGTGACATATTAGAACTAAATGAAAGAAAATTTAAAGCATATATCAAAAGCACACTTTGTAAACAAGCTTATTACAAATTAGAAGATTACAATTAGGATAAGAATGCCTGGAAGCATGCTGGTCCTGCTCCATAGGACGGTAAATGTTGTGGACAAAATCAAACTGGTTGCTTTATAACTTTATAGATGTTCTGTCTCTTTTTGTGTCTGTATTTTTCTGTTAACTCACACACTGTTAATTAGTCATTCCAATATTTGTAAATTTGTGAGTATCATGTACCTACTTATTTAGAAAATTGATAAGTCTACCTCTGCATACCCCCTCAGGATGCACCTGAGGGGGTATGCAGAGGTAGACTTACATACAAAAAAAAAATTGTATACTTACCAAAAATATTGTAAAAGATTAATTGAAAAGAGTAACTATGGAGTTTCTTGTCCATTCTTCTCCATAAGAATCTACCTTTCCGAATGGACAGTAGAGTAACTTCAGAACTTTTATATATTTGAAATGTGAATGACGTTCAAAAGTGCCGTTTAATGGCCTAATTGGAATAAACGTTTTGACTTTGACTTTGACTTTGACTTTGGTCACCCATCCACAGACCAACCTTGGCAAGCGTTGCTTAACCTTGAAGATCGACCCGTGCGGCTGTTATTATTTGGCCACGAGCTCCTCACAACTATTCTAACACAAAAATTCAAAAAAGACAATGATGAGCTACAAAAACATGCTTGAGTGTGGAAATACTGAGAACTAAGACCGGATATAGTCATGTGGATCGCCGAATGTTAGCAAGGTCCGCTTCACTCTTGATTTCAACAAACATGTTGAAATCCCACTTTTTCGCGAATGAAAATCTTGCCATGTTTGACCCAGCAGAATTTGTAGTCATTTGATTTGGCCGCGTCACGAGCCAAGAAAAAAAGCCTTTTGTTCCTTGCTGATAGGTTCTGATATATCTGTTTAGCGGGGCCACTGATTTTATGAACTTATCAAGAAATTCTTCTTTTCGTAAAACGGTGGTAAAATCTACTATAATGGTTTTGTTGGCCCATTCTTTCGATTTTATACGAAAAACATCCTTTACTTCATACGGCTGTATTTATAAGTTTCAAATGCTGCCAGTATTCATGACAGTATTAAGCAAAGTAGCCTTAGTTTCCAATTGGTTGACCGGAATATTGCGAAATTCCAAGCAAGTTGACCTGGTACTTCTACTGGCTCGAAGTATTCGAGTTTATTTTCCAACTTATTTATGTAAGATACGTTTTCTTTACGTTCAGTTTATAGAAACTTAACTCGAGAGGTCAGGAGGTCGAATCTAATAGCCATGAGATCGACGTTTTCACGGATTTGATCAACTAAAGAGTACAACTTATCGTACTTCTCTTCTTGCCGTTCCTTGAGCTGGCGAAACATTTCCCTTATGTCGGACATCATCATTTTCCTGCCCTTATCCCATGTTACTTGGGGTTGGCGCAACACGTTTTATTCTTCCATTCTGTTCTATCAGTCGTCACTCTGTCACTAACTCCCTTTTCTTTCATATCGCTCCTCACACAATCCATCCATCTTTTCTTTGGCCTTGCTCTCCCTCTCCATCCATCCACATTTATGTTCATAACTTTTCTAGTTATATGCGTTTCATCCCTCCTCTTCACATGACCATACCAAGATAAGCGATTCCCTTTTAACTTTTCCGTCACTGGCGCCACTTTTAAAGTGCCTTTAATGTACTCATTTCTCACTTTATCCACTCTCGTTACTCCACACATCCATCTCAACATTCTCATCTCCGCTACATGCAATCTATTTTCATCCGTCTTTTTCGCAGCCCAACATTCTGATCCATACATTACGACAGGTTTTATCACGGACTTATATATTTTCCCTTTTAATTTGAGGGGCATCCGAGGGTCACAAGTTATTAATAATAATAATAATAAAATTTATTTGCATAAAAACATGGTATAAAAGATGGTACAAAAATTAAAATATTGAGCATGCATGTTTTTGCTTAACATTATAAGCGTGCAAATGTCTTACTTACAATTAATCATTTAATTTTTTGTTAAAGAACTCTTTTATGCTATAAAAACTATTAGTGGATAGCCAATCATACAATTTACTTTTAAATTTTTTGGTATTTAAAATTTTTAGGTCGTTCGGTATCTTATTAAATATCTCTACACACATATACAAACAACTTTTATTATATTTAGCCAGCCTTGGCATGACATCTAGTACGAGCCTGTGAGGGTCGCGCCGGTTTCGAGGATGTACATCGTCTGCTTTTGTAAACAATTCTTTATGCCTCCACACAAACATACATATCTCATATATATAAAGAGACGGTAGCGGCAACAAACGAAGTTTTTGAAATACCGGCCGACAAGAGTCGTCGTATTGAAGCCCGTAAATTGCTCGAATGCATTTGTTTGTGCAACAAATGCTCTATTTTGATCTGTGCTATTGCACATAACCAATCCATAGCGTAACACGGATTCAACATATGCATGATAAGATGTTATTGCCGTTTGGACGTTTGTTATATTTCTGATTTTTTTTAGCGCATATACAAACTTATTTATTCGTTTTGAGACATTATCGACATGGGTTTTCCAGTTAATGTCTTGATCCAAAGTAACGCCTAGGAACTTAGTTTGTGTTAACTTTACTAATTTTATTTATATTCATTTTGTTATTATATTTAGAATTGTTTGATCGGTTAAATTGTATATACACAGACTTTGCAAGATTTAGCGATAAATTATTGTTATTTAGCCATTTAATGAGTATGTCAATTGTGTTATTAATGTCAGTTTCATGATCGTCAATTGTATTATTATTTTTATCAGATGTCACAATAATGGAAATGTCATCTGCAAATAATATACATCTATGATTAGTTATATTAGTAATAGAATTAATATACAGTATGAATAAAATTGGGCCTAACACACTTCCTTGTGGGACGCCATATTTGTTGCATTTGAGTTCAGAGGAGTGTGGTGTCATGTCGTTATATCTATTCACTTTAGTAATTACAACACGCTGTTGCCTATTACTAAGATATGTCGATATCCATTGAAGTGCAATGCCTCTAATGCCAATTGCCTCCAATTTCTGCAGTAACAGGTCGTGAGATACTAGGACAAAAGCATTAGATAAGTCAAAAAACAACCCTGTAGTATAGTGGTTTCGGTTAATATTAGTCAATACGGTTTTTATTAGTGTGAAGATAGCTAGTGTTGTGGATTTATTTTTTTGGAAGCCAAATTGCTCTTTTTTAATAATGTTAAATTTATCACAGTAGTCAATCAATCTCTTATACATACACTTTTCAAAAAAATTCGATAAAATAGGTATTAATGTTATTGGGCGATTAAAGTGAACATCAGATTTTTCCCCTTTTTTAAAAAGTGGCTTAACGATTGACACTTTTAATGATTCCGGAAAAGTGCCAAGTGTAAATGATAGGTTAATTAAATGTGTCAAAATAATAACAAGTTCATTAGCGCAAGCTTTTATAATCTTCGTATTAATTTCGTCATAACCTGCCGAATTTGTGTTTCTTAGTGATGTCATCACCGTTTTGACTTCATTCTCGGACAAAGGTTTCAAAAACATCGAATGAACTTGTGAACTTTCGTCACAGTTCAGCTTTGTACTTGTGCTTGAAGAGTGTGCTGTATTAATATAGTGATTATTAAACGCATTTGCCATTTCTACAGGGTCTGTAAGTACTGTATTGTCTATAACGATATTTTCTATTTCGTTCTTAAAGTTATTGCCCGTAACTTCATCCTTAATAACTTTCCATACCGCTTTGCATTTGTTTTCACTTTTGTTAATAAACTTGATGATTGCGTTCTTTTTTGAGTTATAAATGCATTTCTGTAGAAGTTTAGAGTATTGAGTATAATTAATTTTATTTTTTACAGTTTTATTCTTATAATATTGATAACGTAAGAACCGTTTCGTTTTACAACTTTTTTTAAGTCCTTTACTTATCCAGTTCTGTTTATTCCAGTGACCTGTCGCCATTTCATCCATCCTGAGTTAATCCGGTGCGTTACGTCTCGGTCTATATTGTCATCTCCCTGGACAAACGACCCGAGATACCGAAAATCGGAGCAAATCGGTATAGGCGTTCCGGTGAGAGCTATAGGTATCGAACTGGAGAGACCGCCGAAATCGCAGAACAGGTACTCTGTTTTGGTTCTACTCAATTTCAGGCCAACACTCTCCAGTCTTTGCCACCACGTCTCCAATTTGCTCTGGACCTCTAGGCCACTTTCTGAAACCAGCACAATGTCATCAGCAAACAACATGTACCTGGGAGCCTCTTCCTGGATGTCCGACGTCAGAGCGCCCATTATCATCAGGAAGAGATAAGGGCTGAGGGCCGAGCCCTGGTATAAACCGACTGCTAAACTGAAGCTGTCAGTGGTGCCCACTGTAGACCGGACTTGAGTACTGCTTCGACTGTACATCGCTCGGATCAACTGCACATACTTCCCAGGCACACCTTTCTCCTTAAGGGCCCACCACAAAACCTCACGAGGCACCCGGTCATATGCCTTTTCGAGGTCAACAAATACCATATGCAGGTTTTTATGCATAGCTCTATATTTCTCGCACAGCTGGCGGATAGCGAAAATGGCATCCGTTGTACCCCGACCAGGCATAAAACCGAACTGGTTCTGTGAGATTTCACTCTCTTCTCTCAACCGCCTTTCAATAACTTTTTCCCAGGTTTTCATACTATGTGAGATAAGCTTTATTCCTCTATAGTTGTTGCACTCCAGCACATCACCTTTGTTCTTGAAGATGGGCACCAACGAACTGTTGCACCATTCATCAGGTATGGCTTCTTCCAGCAACAACTTATTGAAGAATAAAGCTAACCACGTCCATCCATCTACTCTTAATAACTGCCACACTTCAATTGCAATTCCGTCTGGACCATTTGCCTTACCATTATTCATTTCACTTACTGCTATTCTCACTTCATCCACACTGATCATTCTCACTAACCCCTCATTCACTTGTTTATTCTTTAAAACACCACTCCAGATATTTTCCTCATTCATGAGTCTTTTAAAATAGCCCTTCCATCTATCCTTAATATTTTCATCCTCCGATAGAAGCATTCCAGCTTCATCCCTTACAAATCTTATCTGACTAACATCCTTCGCCTTCCTTTCTCTGGCTCTAGCAAGCCGGTATATGCCTTTTTGGCCAGCTGGACTGTCCAGTGTGTCGTACAATTGGTCCAGAGCTTTTGCTCTTGCTACTGCCACGGCTTTCTTAGCTTTTTTCTTTAAAGCATCATACTCACTCTTTTTTTCAGCTTTTAAAAACGCTTTCCAATCCCACATTCTGCAATTCCTTGAATATCTTCTTTTTTTCTTTCAACCTTTTCTGTATTTCTGTCGACCACCACCATGTATCCCTCTCTATTGTGCCTCTTCCTTTTGTCTCTCCCAAAATATCCTTCGCTGCTTGCCTTATACATCCAGCTATTTCATTCCAGCTTTCATTCACACTTCGATCTTTCATGTCTGCCATTTATATAATTTTGTCTACCACTTGCTTTCTAAATTCTTTCGCACAATCATTCTTCTCTAGCATATGCCATTTTATTTTTGGAGGAGGACGCTCTTTGCTTTTCTTAAATTGTGTTTTTATCGCCAATACCATAACCAGGAGTCTGTGTTGTGAGACCAAGTCTTCTCCTGGCAGCACTTTGCAGTCTTTGACTTGATTTATCTTATTGCGCCTAACAAGAAAATAATCTATTTGGGTCTTGTGGTTACCACTTTTGAATGTGACAAGGTGTTTATCTCTTTTCTGAAACCAAGTGGCTACTGCCAGGTCAAATGCAGTAGCGGATTGCAGCAATGTCTCTCCCTCGTTATTGGAACTTCCAAAACCCCATCCACCATGTACTCTTTCATAACAATTTTTCATTCTACCATGGAGATGGTCATTATAATAGTATCAAAATCCTCCCAAAACTTCTCTTTTACCCTTTCATCACATCCTACCTGCGGGGCATACACACTAACTACATTCAGCATCACACTATCCATCATAACTTTCACAACTATCAATCTATCATTAATCCTTTTTACTTCCATCACGCTTTCTTTCAATTTATAATCTAACACTATTCCCACGCAATTTCTTTTACCGTCACTTCCACAATAGAAAAACTTGTATCCTTCACCAATTTCCCTCGCCTTTGTTCCCTTCCACTTAGTTTTCTGGAAACACGCTACATTTATTCGTCTTCTTTTTAATACGTCCGCTAACACTCTGGCCCTTCCAGTCATAGTCAAAAAATAGCCTTTATGTCGGACATAAAAGTGGATAATCTGTTATCTTCATCCTCTTCCAGGCGTTTACGTTTTACATTTCGGAAAGTAACAGCAAGAGAGATGTTGTTAGAAGGTGATTCAGTATTTAGATTCAAACTTGGCTCAGAAGAGCTGTGTGGTGTAAAAAGCGTAGGCTGGGGAGTACTGTAAATCGCCGAAGGAGTCGTCGGCGCCTGAGTTTTCTGCGACAGAAGCGGCGGAGAGCGTTGAAGCGGTATTTTAACTAATTTGTAAAGATTTACACTCAAGCACCAGGCAGGCAGCGCAGTAAGGCGGCAGAGATACTCGGAGCCGTCAGCGTTACACTTAGAGCTCAGGCTAAGGTGGTGGCGATCGACGGATTGGTTGAAAATAGCTTTCTATCCAGTATTACTTGACCTCCGTCTATCCTGCACGCGTAGATAGGTTTGTCTCACTCAGCGTCAGTCAATATTATCCGCACGTAACTAACTAGCCGCAAAGTTCATTGACAAGTTGCCGTATGTGAATGTACACGAGGCGGTAAAGTTATTGTTTATCTGTTACTCACGCGCAGAGTTAGTGGGCGTCGACTAAATGCAGTGTCGTAGTGACCGCCCGGAGAGCTCCTACTAATTTTTGCACTCTTATTTTTTCACACTATTATTCTGCCAGTATTTAATAAATTTATTTGAAATAAATAATAATATGGGCACTTTAAACAAGACGTCTGAACTACTCAGAGATCCGCAGGGAAGGGCAAAATAAAACTCCTCCCTTACTGACTGAGTGAGGGACTGACAGACTGAGAACGCACAACCGAAACTACTGGTCGTAGAATGGTCAAATTTGGCATGTTGCTTCCCTACACTCCGTGGAGGAGTACTAAGAGAGGATTTATCAAAATTCCTACGGAAACGCAAAAAAATGGGATACATGTGCGCACGAAGCTTTTCATCATCAAAATATATACAATTTTTCCGTTACTAAGGGACTGACAGACAACGCATAGCCGAAACTACTGGTCCAGGAAAGCTGTTTGGCATGTATTTAAGCAAAGAGATTAAAGATACAATAGAGCGACTATCAGAAGTAATGTCATAGAAAAACTATGATCCCATGGAGTGCGTTATTTGACTTCGAAAAGTGTAACCTCGAATAACAAGTCCCCGTAAGTTTACTAATACGTAACACTTAACAACGAATGCACGCTACCTCGAAAAACTTAACACCGTAGCCATGCGATCTCGAATAACCCAATCTCTAAATTCACCAATTCTAATCACTTAACAACGAATGCACGCTACCTCGAAAAACTTAACACCGTAGCCATGCGATCTCGAATAACCCAATCTCTAAATTCACTAATTCTAATCACTTAGCAACGAATGCGCGCTACCTCGAAAAACTTATCGCCGAAGCCACGCGCCCTCGTTTAATCAAACCCCTAACGAAAAAATAAAAATTACTGTTCTGAATAAAAAAATAAAAATGACCGTTTGTTTTGACGTAAAACCAGACAATTGTAAACGTCAAAGATCAGTGATGATGGCGCAGTTACAATTTATATTGTCTAAAAAAAATAAAAGACAATTGTTCTATAAAGGATATTTGTATACTGTAGACAGACGTATAAATATACAAAATGTTATTGGCAGTGTGTAAAAAAGTGGGCATACAGTTGTGGATCGCGAATAATAACTCAGGTAAAATGTTTATTTAATATTGTATAGTCACATTCAAGTTACATAATTGTATTTAATAATCTAGTGTAATTGTATTAATTCTAGTGATAAATTGCAGGAAAACAACAGCGGAGTTGAGGAAAAAATAAAATATAATAATGAGCATTGTCACAGTCCTGAACCAGAAGTAAAAGATGATTTAGAATTGAGAGCTAGATTGAAAAGACGAGCGCAGCATAGAATGGATGGACCGTCACAAGTAATACAGGCGGCAATTCAAGATATTCCTTGTGGAAGTTCCCCCTACTTACCCAGTATAACTGCAATGAGAATGGTGGTACATAGAGCAAGGAACACAGGAGTTCCAACATCTCCAAAAAAGCTCGTTGATCTAGTCATACCAGACAAATACAATAATTTTCTGCTGGCTCACTACAGTACTGAAGAAGATTGTATTTTATTATTTGGTACGTCAGAAAACATAAAACTTCTCCAGCTTTCACCATTTTGGATCCTAGATGGTACATTTCGTACCTGTCCAACTGTTTTTTTATCAGATTTATACGGTGCACTAGTTAATAGGAGTGCACGATACCGTGCAAAAGCAACCTCCAACAAAAATCAAAGAATTTATTATTTATTTTTCAAGCTTCTCAAGTCGCGAGCATCTCAATTCGGAACCAATTTGCAACCTGACACAGTAATAACTGACTTTGAGAAGGCGTCAATAAATTTGGTAAAAGTGTTCCCTGAAAGCAAACACAAGTGCTGTTACTTCCATCTGGCTCAAAGTATTTGGAAGCATAATTATACAATCTGCTGGTCTAGCCAAACAATATTTAGAATTGACACTTTTGCTCACCAAATGCGTAATTTGGCCACGCTAGCCTTTTTAAAACCAGATGAGATACCTGAGGCTTTTGAAATACTCAAAGAAAAAGTTTGACCCAAGGAAGCAGTGAAAGTCACTGATTGGTTTTCTAAGTACTATGTGAATGGAACTTTTAAAAACCTCAAAAAAAGTAAGACAAACTTGCAAAAAGTGCCTCCATTGTTTCCGCCTAATATCTGGCCGGTAAATAGCTCAATAGGGACCAGTGTTCCAATTACACAAAATGAGGTGGAATCATGGCACCACCGCTGGAACAGCTTATTGGGCAGAAAGAAATGGAATTTATTTAAAACTATTGAAGAATTTAGCAAGGAACAAAAACATACGGAATTGATGGTAGAAAAATTAAATTCTCAATCTCAAGAAACCAAACGAGCAAAGAAAAAAGAAAATACGAAAGAAAAAATTAAAAAAACATTTGGAAAAAAAGAAACTATGGACTGCCTTGCATATTTGTGCTATTAAACGATTTTTTTTTTAAAATGATTGATTTAGTTGTTTTATTTTTACTATTAATAGGCATACGAAATGAATAAAGATTTTTACTAAAAAATCGGAATACAAATTTATTGTTGTCTTTTCGTTAGAGGTTTGATTAAACGAGGTCGCGTGGCTTCGGCGATAAGTTTTTCGTGGTAGCGTGCATTCGTTGTTAAGTGATTACAATTGGTGAATTTAGAGATTGGGTTATTCGAGATCGCATGGCTACGGTGTTAAGTTTTTCGAGGTAGTGTACATTCGTTGTTAAGTGATTAGCATTGGTGAATTTAGAGATTGGGTTATTCGAGATCGCATGGCTACGGTGTTAAGTTTTTCGAGGTAGTGTACATTCGTTGTTAAGTGATTAGCATTGGTGAATTTAGAGATTGGGTTATTCGAGATCGCATGGCTACGGTGTTAAGTTTTTCGAGGTAGCGTGCATTCGTTGTTAAGTGTTTCGTATTAGTAAACTTACGGGGACGTGTTATTCGAGGTTACACTTTTCGAAGTCAAGTAACGCACTCGATCCCATGGCTCAGTGACGCCATCTAGCTTTGAATAGCAAACATACAGGTACATTATATTTTGATTTTTGACATTTAAATTAAGACATATGAATTCAGCTATCGTCCGGTAGATGGCCAGTGTGTGCTAGAGATGTTACCAACCATTTAGAGATATCGACTTTCGATAGTAAAAGAACTTAGCAGTCGTTACGGATTGTCAGAAGCCAGTAAATCTGACTAATAACTAACTACTAATATTTCTTGGCAAGACTGGAGTCTTGCCAAGAAATAGCGTGTTACCCATTTAATGGGTTGTGGAGGTCTGGTAGGCAGCCGCTTCACGTAAAATACTGGTGTTCAGCTGAATCCGGTTTGACTGGAAGCCGACCCCAATGTAGTTGAAAAAAGGCTAGGATGATGATGATGATGACTTTCGATAGTAAAAGTTTTTTTTTTCGTTACATTTGAATACATTGAAACAGATGGCAAAACATAAGGAAAGTAATAAAATAATAATGTATTTATTGTTTGTTTGTTGAACTAGGCGACATTCATGCTTAGTACAAATTTATGTGCAAGAATGAACAAATGATGTACTGCTGGTACCTACTTAAAAAAGGAAACCCTGGGCTATAAGTACCAGCTGCCCTTAAGTGACACAGTGAAAGCAGTTCGTGATATTACATGCAAACATGTTGAATGAAGTTGCTGAGACAATATCAATACATTTGATTTATAATATGGAAAACTAAATTTAAAGAGTAGAATCGCTGAAACTAGTAGTAAACTAAGCTTGTGGTAGTGAGAGAGTGGTTATTTGTGTGTATGAGTGTTGCGTGTGTATGTATGTGTATGTGCATAGGTGTACGTGTGCGTGTGTGTGTGTGTGTGTATAGGTGTATGTGTGCGTGTGTGTTTGTTACATTTGTTATTTAATTGGATGAAGGAGATTCTCTGTCTCATCATAGGTAAGTTTTAGAAGCCAATCAATCACAGCTTTTTTACAGTCATGCTTATGTTTAGGATTAATATTTAATAACTTGTTTGCTTTGGCATATTAAAATCATCCGAGGAAACAGAAGTATCTCTGACTAAATGAAGTCCTGAGAGTGTAATACCCATAGGAAGTTTAAGCCTACGAGTAGAGTGATTTTGGGAGTTCACAGAAATATGGTCACCCTTTGTGTTTAATAAAATGCAGTAGTTTCATTGTAATAGTTATTTATGATACGAGTATTAGTGTGGTAAGTTGTTTTTAACAAACGAGTGGGTGTACCAAAGTCTCATGTTTGTAAATACCAATATCCGCACGTATATAATACAACGTTTTACAAAACATTTACGAGAAAACAGTACAATTGGTAATAAGACAAACTTCTTGTTTTTAGATATCCGTCGGAAAGTTGCAGTATTAAAATGGCACGAATTTCCAAATTTAAAATTAGAACTACATCGTCATCTCATCTTTGTCTCATTTTCTCTTTAATATTAAATTGAGACAAACGTTCATTCAGTTTATTAACTGCTATCTTTTATTATTTTGATGATATTTTATTTTTAAAACTGAACATCAAAATACTTGAAATGTATATGAGCATTATTTTTCAGAAGTTCCATTTTTAATTTAGATGAATTTAAAGTACTTACCTATTTAAAATGAATGAACTTTATTTTTGTCATGTTTAACGGTCATGTTTAATCTGTGGTATTCGCTATTCTCCCGCCATGGAAGGTTGAATGTAATTTTGTTAATAATTTATTGAGTATTATTGAAAAATATAAGGAAGCATTGAAAAGTATACTGCACTTTATTTTACCTTTCTTTTCAGCTTCTAAACTTTTCTTATTCTCGTATTCTGAAACTCCTTGGTGGAAATCCTTGTATAATATTTTTTTGGAAATAAAAAATAAATAACCGTAACGGATACGCACGGTACTTAAGTACCTACTTTACCTCACGCTCCGTTGTATGGAGCGTGCGATAAAGTAGGTACTTAGGTGAGAGTACCTATTTTACCGCACGTTCCATTGTAAGGTACATAATTTTTAATTTTGGAATAATGTATACAGGTTTCGTAAATGCATTTTTTGAGCAAGTGTGTTATAAATTATTTATTTAGACAATTCTTTTTGTATGCAAATTACTAATATAATTTATTAGGTATGGTCAGTAATCCATGAAAGTAAACTAGAGCAGACGCCGTAGGTAAACAAACAAAAGCAACAACAATAAGGGCTCTCAAACGAGTGTATAATAAAGCCCTAAAAATACTCGAAATTAAGAATATTTTATTTATGTAGTTAATTGCCTCGATATACAGCGGATGCAAAGCGGCTGGAAGCCAGTTTCCTTCTCTACGGTGTACCTGTACAAACCGTCCGTATCCACTTTCGCGTTATCCAATATTTACATTCGGAAATCTAAAATGACAGAAACCTACTTGAAAGAATAGGCCTTTTTCCTTTATTGACATTTAAATTAAACTACAGGATTATGTTCAATTATTCACTTACCCCATTAAATTTTATCGATAAAAAATAAATAAACAACATTACCTACTTACATCTCTTACCAGACAATGTTAAGCTACTTAGCAATAGAGGGCGTATATTAAAAAAAATGCAAATACTAGAACAATTTTATTAAAATTATTGAATTCTAATTAATTGGTGCGCAAATTTAAAAAAATATTTACGAAAATAAACCGAAGTTAGGTCCAGTTTTTTTACCATAACGATAATTGCAATACAATTTTGCGCACCTCGGTATATTTTCGCAGAAAATGTTTTTCTTTTGCTGGATAAAGCGGTCATAAATACGACTTGACATGCTAGACTGAGCAACTTATGACCACTAGGACATAACTAAGTATTAGATTACGATTTTATTCGCTATGTCCTGTCTACTAGGTAGTATACATTTAATGTCTTTGTATTTAAGTTTGTTGGGTTGTGCAGGGGACCAAGAGAGGTTTCCCGAAATTTCTACGGGAATGGGAAATAACGTGTTATGCGTGAACGAAGTAGTAACGAAGAAATCGCGGGCAAATGCTAGTAGGAACTTAATAAATAGGATTTAGGAACCGTCAGCTTCCCTTGATCACGGGCGTCGTTTAAGCCAACATTAGTGATCATTACATCTGTGGCATTTCCAAATGCCACATCTTATTCGAGACGGCAACTTGGCCATAAGTACGCAGGACGTCTTTACTAACTCCGTAAGTGTCATGTGGACGGTTCGATAGAACACCCAAAGTAAACCCAACTGACATCGTACAACAGGAGGTCCATTTAATTCCTAACTCTATGGCATGATATGTGAGCTCACATCTGAACAGACCAATGAGAGCCTTGTTTCCAGGTTTACTTTGACTTGAAAACGGATAACTTTTATTTTTGACTTGTGCTCTGGTGGTCGCCATTTTATGTCTGCAATTTCTCGGAATGTTTTGAGAAAGTATAGAATATAAAAAATGATGCCAAATGTTTAAAAAAGTATTCCAAATGTTCAGTTAACAATTTATGGTGAGTTTACAATCTGTGAAGTTATTTTATAATCTTGCGGAGTTCGCCATTTTCCGGAGACAGATATACCGAAATGGGCTTGAAAATTACTTGTAATTTTTACCGTGTTATTAATGCCATAGTACCTAAGATGTAAAGTGATGCTACGCAACTCTGAAAACTCCCCGAGGATTAGCCGCGGACACTCACTCTTCATTGGCAGAATCGGCAAAATACACAAAATTGTTATTACATGCTATAATGCCAAGAGAAACCGGGTCTAGGGCCCCAGTCGCCAAGAAGGTTCAAATGCGCGCCGGATGAAAAGTACTCACCGCCTCGTGCGCGACCACCTTGGTCAGCGGCTCGCTACACAGCTGCACGGATAGTAAGGGCTCGTGGTGACGCTTCAGCAAGTCCCACATCGTCAGCATCCCGTTCGACTGCGCCAGTAGCATCAGCGACAACCTGCACAGAGCTGCATTACTTAGTGTCCTCCCTCTCCCCCCGAGCCCCGAGAGAGATGCGCCTACCGGGTGGGGCTCCAGATACCGTCGGTGATGCTGTGGTTCGCGAACGGTGTCCACAGGATGGCAGACTCTTTGCAGTCCTCGCTCCACACGCGCGCCGTCCAATCGCCCACCGTCAGGAAGTTCTTCATAAAGCTAGGGTTGCGCCGCAGTGCCCACACAGGCCCCAGGTGCGCTTCGATCTAAAATCACATCAACATGATCTTTTCAGATATTCCACCACTACAAACTTTACCATTACTAGCTTTTGTCCAGGCATACAGTCCTACTCGTAACCGAGGAAAGTAAATGCTAAGTAATGTTCGAAAAACCTAAATCGTTATTTAAGTATTACAAATAGGTTCCTTGTGAAAAGTCCATTGCAATGTGGAAGCGGCGGTGGCCGAACCAAACAGACAATAATGGTTTAGATATTTTTCAATGGTAAAATCGTATTGGTAAAAAAAATAAAACCGACTTCCAAAAATAAAACACTACAAAGTAAAAAATAACTTTAATTTCGTAATAGTTTTTGGTTATTTCGTTTTTGAACACCGACTTCCGAAATTAAAGTTATTTTTTACTTTGTAGTGTTTTGTTTTTGGAAGTCAGTTTTACTTTCTCTTTTAAAAAGTTTTTTATTTTTCACTTTTTAATGGTTCGCAGGTACCACTAAAAATTGAAACCACAAGCACAGCGTGTTATTATGTTATGAACTGGTGTAAACAATCAACAGACATGCGATTACAGAAATCCCGATCCATTTGCTATAATTTATTGAAGAGTTCCGTTGCCTACCTCCGAAGTTCTTCATCAGATCTTCGCCAAATTTAAATGGGTTCAGTCCGAAATAATACTCTTCCAAAAAAAAAGAGAATTATCCAAATCGGTTAACAATTGGCGAAAATATAGCTGAACAAACATTTTTCATGGGATCCCATCACCAGATCCTGACTTATATCTTCCATTATCAGCTCAGCAACATGAGATGATGATTACCAGGCACAAATATCTGAATTGCGTTAGAAAGTTTATGAAAAATATTGTATGTGCTTATAAAATTTATTTATTTATTCATTATTTATTTATGTACACACAATATACTTAAAACACGAAAATTTATACAGTAAAAAGAGCACAAAGGTACTGCTTATTTCATAAGAAATTTCTTCCAGCAGACCTGCGACAGGAGAGAGGGATAAGATACGTAGACACAGTGTGTAAAGAGACGAAGAAGGAAACTTGAGGGTTTCCCTCGATTTTCATGGGATCCCGTCATCAGATTGTGATTTGGTGGCAATAGGACCACTTCGGAAGTATAGGCTTTCGAATAAAAAAAGATTTTTTTAAATCGGTCCATAATTGGCGGAGAAATCGGTGAACATGCATAAAAAATTAAAAAAACAGCCGAACATAGAACCTCCTCCTTTTTGAAGAAGTCGGTTAAAAATCAAGGCGCTAGCTTAGTGAAAATTGATTTTAATTAAACCGACTGCACCTTACAGAGTTTCTTACATAATACCAAACTCAAAATCATCAAGTCATTTATTCAAATAAGGCTGAGTGTCAGTACTTTTTGAACGTCAACGTTTACCATTAGACAGTTCCCCAAACCGCCCGCCCGTCACCACTACCTAGTATTTTAGCTGTGGAAAAGAAGTGGCCACCAAACTCCCCAACAACACATACAACCTAAAAACTAAATCATGTGCCACTTGTAAGCTAGCAAACTCCATTACGCCATCATAAGCAGACAACACAAACATAAAAACAATGTAAACCAAGTTTAATAGGTAAGCTTCCAGACATAAAGGGCGTGCCCGCCATGTGCAGGGGTAGCAACATATCTGTTACTCGACGCCACAAGTCTTATATATAAACTAGGGCCACCAAAACTAAACAAGAAGCAGTTAATCTTTAAACAATTATGTAAGTCACTAAATAATCACTAGTTGTAATACACTCAATTATAAAAAAAACCGGCCAAGTGCGAGTCGGACTCGCACACGTAGGGTTCCGTACCATAAACCTTATTTTTTATATTTTAGTTGATTAAATGAAGGTAAATTGCGGTTTCCGATTTATGACGTATTAAAAAAAAAACTACTTACTAGATCTAGAAGTTTGAATGGTAATGTACATTACAGTGTGGAAAGTTCTTTTAACCGAACGACAATGCTACGTGGCGGTTCACAAATTTTAATATATTTTTTTATGAAATTTAAAACTTGTAAAGACATTGTTAACTTGTCTCTTGAACATAGCATTGAACTAGATCCTGTGTTGAGCTAGATAAACATGTCATAGTGTGCGTTTACAGAGAGGAGCTCGTGGCTAAATAATAACAGCCGCACGGGTCGATCTTTAAGGTTAAGCACCGCAAGCCAAGGTTGGTCTGTGGATGGGTGACCATCTTAATATACCTAGTTTCCTCCGTGCCTCGGAAAGCACGTTAAGCCGTTGGTCCCGGCTGTCATTTGTAGATCTTTGGCAGTCGTTACGGATTGTCAGAAGCCAGTAAATCTGACTCCAGTCTTGCCAAGAAGTACCGTGTTACCCAGTTAATGGGTTGTGGAGGTCTGGTAGGCAGCCGAACCACGTAAAACACTGGTATTCAGCTGAATCAGGCTTGACTGGAAGCCGACCCCAATATAGTTGGGAAAAGGCTAGGCAGATGATGATGAGTGTGCGTTTACAGACCCCTAATTATCTGAACTACGCCATATTTGAGTCAGTGGTGGAAGATGTATTGGCAAAACTTGCAACTGGTAATAAACTAATAATTATCTGTGGAGACATTAATATAAATATTTTAGAAAACAATTCAGATAGCTATAGATAATTAAAACTCTTTAAATCATTCAATTTGTCTGATGTGTTCATAGGACCATCCCGTACAACTTCAACTAGTGCTACTTGTAGTGATAATGTTTTTTGTTGTAACAACTACTTAGAGAAAGCCATTGTAAATTACATTCCTTCTGATCACAGCGGGCTACTGGTATCTTTTGAGTCCAACAAACCAATTCAACAAGTGCAAATACAAACCAGACCAATAACATCCAGCAATTTAAATAAATTTAACCGCACTTTAATCTGGAAGTGATTGGAACCTTGCAGTGGATAATGCCTATATTTTATATACATATTTTTTTTCTTTAGTCGAAACCAAATTCAATAAAACTTAAAAAAAAACTAAAACTCTCTGCCCCAAGTTTTTATTTAGTGACTGGGCAACTAAAGGACTCAGAAAAAGTAGGAAAAGACTTTAACTTTTAACACTGAAACTTTTTATGTGTATGTAGCTACCTACTCAAAAATTTATAAAAACACTTGTAAGGTAGCTAAGGCTTTGCACATAATCAATAAGGTAAAAACAGCAGAAAATGAATAAAAAGACGATTTGAAAAATTATAAACAATGAAACAAATAGAAAACAAAAGACAACACTGATTACTGATTGGAGACTTCTCATGGACTTATTAGCGATAACAAACAAGTTGCTCAAGAATTTATATTTTTTTTACGAGTATTCCTATTAAAACTACTGAAGCCTTAAATACCTCGCCTTCGCTTGCTTTTGATTTATTAGAGGTGAACGTGTCAGCCTGCCCGACTGAATTTAATTTTAAACATATAAACTCCATAGTAGTAATGAAAGCTTTAAACAAATCAAAATTAAATTGACCGAAAATCTATGGAGATTGTCTATCAAAGTTTGTACTTCAATTATCGAGACTGTAGCGCCGTACTTAGTTTTAATATTTAACTAGCTGACCCGGCAAACGTAGTTTTGCCATATAAATAAACACAAAAATTTCATAAAAATCGGTCAAACCATTTCGGAGGAGTTCGATAACAAACACTGTGACCCGAGATTTCTATACATTAGAAGATTAGAAAAAGATAGATAGCTGTTGCACGTGACTTCGTTTGTGTGTATGACGTACAGTTTGATGTCGCTAGGTAAGATCGCTAAGATAAGGTATCATCATATCAGCCGACAGACCTCTACTGCTGGATAAAGGCCTCCGCCAAGCGTCGCCACAACGACCGGGAGGCTTTTCAACGTTGCGTCTTCCGATACGCGGTCGTCACTCCAGAACTTTGAGGTCCCATCGACATCGACATTGTTCTGCAAGCAATATGCCTTGCCCACTGCCACTTTAGTTTGGCGATCCTTCGGGCTGTGTCGGTAAACTTGGTTCGTCCGGCAACCTTGGGTCATTATTCCTGATTCGATCACGCAAGGAAACTCCAAGCATTGCCCTCTCTATTGCCCTTTGAGTGATTTTAAGCCTTCTGATGAGGCCCATTGTGAGCGACCAGCAACCATTGTGAGATAAGATATACGAACAATAAACTTCTAGCTTTGCTTGACTCCTTAGCATGCAAGTCTGTATCACCTCTTCTGTTCAAAACGCTGGACAACCTTAGTAAGTTTTCGTAATGAGAATAGTTTTAATGATAACGCTTTTCTATACACGATGTTGAAGAAATTTGCTGGAGTAGTTAACACGCGGTTGAGCTACATAAAGTTGAAATGGGAAACTCTATCCAGAAGGAAAGAAAACCTTCGCAACGGAAAGAGTACAGTTGATATTCCGTTATCCGCACTTAGACTCCCATTCGCTCCGTTGTGTTTGGGCAAGGTTAGCCAGCGAAGCTACGCATATAGGTTTCGCTAAGCGCCCTCGTAGTTCCGAGGATGTTTGCACGTCGGGTAGCAAAGACCTCATTTCCAGAACGAAGTCGGCGACTGATTTCTCGGTATCGAACAACCTCTGTACATTGTGCTGTCTATAGCAACTATCATCATCATCATCATTTCAGCCAATTGGCGTCCACTGTTGAATGTAAGCCTCCCAAAAAGAGCCAACCATCCCGGTCTTGTGCAGTCCGCGTCCATTCGCTGCCATCCACCTTTTTTAAATAATCGATCCATCGTGCCGCAATACCTATATTGAAAATATATTTTTCTAGGGGGCCATGACCCGGAATTATATCTATTATTATTCGGGGGGTATTTCGACTTGGGTTGAGAAGTCGCTTGGTTATTCGCAAGTATAGGCTTAACATTGCCATTTTTGACTACCTGTAATTTGTAGCCCGTGATTATTTGTTGTCTTGAAGTTCAGTCGATCTCTAACAAATTCATGTACGAATCAGTGTGAAAGGTAAGAAGAGGAGAAGTGGGTACCGGTCCATCAGTATCATTTCGGAAAATCTCTTCGCGAGTTTGTCTCTGGCGTCATTGCTTGGGGATCTATAGTTTCCCATGATCCACTGAAGGGTGCTACCCGCAACGGATAATTTTTGACCCTGAGCTGTTACTTCACTGGAAATTGAACAAATTTTAGCCATGCCGGAGCATGGAAATGTCGTGGCTTCTTTAATCAATTCCTCACTAAACTGTTTGGAAAAAATGTGGATTATAAACTTAAATGTTATTTTAAGTACGCAAAAACCCATTTTATTATGTTTTTTACAAAATTATGGTGTAAAAATACAGTTAAAAAGATAAAATAAATACAAAAATAATAGCTGTTGCTGGCCGGGAATCGAACCATGAGCCAGTCGTTAAAACAGACATTTTTGAATATTACTCATCCTCCAAAGCACATAGCGTAAAAATATATAGCCTAACCTTCTCCTGACCAGAACGAACACAACAAAAAAATAATTATTGAAATCGGTCCAGCCGTTCACGTGTGATGCGATGACTAAGCCTGACCAGAAAAATAAAAAACCTCGCCGTATTGCGGAATTTTTAAGAACTAATTTTCGTCATACATTTTGATAGAAGATTGACAGTTAAAACACAAAAGCGACCTCCTGACAGGTTTATTATATTTCTGGTCAGGCTATACATTAGTTTAGATCATAGACTATTACTTTGGATAGTGCACTTTTTAACCTTTGTAATTATTAATCTTAGAAAAATCATAGACAACATAAAAAAGACATTTACGTTTTCGATAATCTATAAAATAAATCTTAGAAATTGTTTTCAGAAATACAATAGTTTAGAACATAGACTACTAATAAATTTATGAACGCACGCGTAAATCATAAATCATTTGTCATTATTTCTGAACGCATGTCAACCATTACTTATAGTATTTGTCAGGATGGACAACAAATGTTTGACAGGTACGAAACAAAGTAACATTAAGGGAAAATGATTCATCTTTTATAATTATGTTTTCGTCAAGTTTTCATTATTTTTAAGATGTATTCTGCTATTCGGGGCGGGGACAAATCCAACGAACCAAAAACCATGAAAATTGGTCTAGCCGATCTCGAGTTATAAGTGTTGTAACAAACCCGTCTTTGTTTTATATATATAGATGTGTGTGGAGCAAGGAGTCCTAATAAAATTCAGTAAGGTGATACCACTTTTTAAATCTGGAGATAGTAAAGACACAAATAATTATAGACCAGTATCTGTGTTGCCAGTGTTTAGTAAGATATTTGAAAAAGTGATGCAAATGCTTAATCATTTTAACACGAATGACATCAGTATGGTTTATCACGCATTAAAGCACATCTTTAATGCAAGGGAGGACGCTCAGAATGCCATACGTGTATTTTGTGATGTCTCGACGGTGTTTGATTGCGTTGATCACGATACATTACTCCTGAAGCTCGAGCATTACGGACTAGGCAAAACAGCGTTAAACTTTGTCAAATCTTATTTGAATAACAGATAGCAATTAGTTCAAATAATTGGTGTTAATTTGTCGGGATTAAACGTGAAACTGGGCGTTCCCCAGGGCTCAATTTTGGGTCCTTTCTTATTTTTGGTATAAATCATTGATTTATCCTATTTATTGCAACAAAAATGTATATATGGTGCTGTTTTCCGACAATACCTCCTTAATTTTTAAAATAAATAGATAGACGGGTAATTTTGATGTCATAAATAATGCTCTAATGCAAGTCCGAAATTGGCTCATGGCGAATAACTTGGTTCTGAATGAAAAGTAAACGAAATATATAAGATTTGCCTAGCCAAATGTCAAAAGCAGTGATTGTGATATAGTGTTGAACAGGGAAAAATTAAAATTTGTCGATAAAACGATTTTTCTGAGAATTAAGCTTAACCCAAGGCTACATTGGGGCCCTCATATAACATCTCTTTCAAGGCGGCTAAGTTCAGCAGCTTATGCTGTTAGGAAAATCCGTCAATTAACGGATGTCAATATCACGAGACTGGTCTATTTTAGTTACTTTCTTAATATCATTTCTTACGGTATTTTACTATGGGGACGGGCTGCCGACAATGAGTCCATTTGAATTCAGCAGAAAATAGCCATTAAAGCCATATACAATCTCCGCCGGCGCGATTCTCTAAGGGAACTGTAAAGAATATTAACATCATGACGGTACCTTGTCAATACATTTATGAAAACATCATGTATGTCAGAAAGAATTTACATATTTTTAGTAAAAGAGGCGACAGACTAATTATAATTATGTTACTAGAAATAGAGACCAATTAGTTAAACCAGGTTTCAGACTAGCTAAAGTAGCCTCATCTTTCATGGGGTACTGTTTGAAATTTTATAATAAGATACCTCCCCAAATTTTAGAACTAAATGAGACAAAATTTAAATCCTATAACATAGGATTTAAATTTCGTACGCACACTATGCAGGTAAGCATATTATAAGTTGGGGGATTATATTGGAAGATAAAAATGCTTGGCTGAATGCCGGTCCTGCTCCACAGCCACTAGGGCACACAAAATAATCTGTTCGCATGTAATTATAATTTTTAAATATTAATTTTATTAAAAAAAAATTAACAACGATATACATAATTTTCAATTTAGTAAAGTTCGTGGATTATCAATTATTAAAAGATTCTTTTAAATGAACTAAAATACCGCCAAATTATTTAAGTTCCAATAACTAATTATTTACATTTCAGAATTTTAATTTTAAATGTTAATAATAGGGTATCTGATCCCAGTTTTTTTTATATAATTTATTAAATCATAATTAAAATTTAAAATTTAAATAAATTAAAAAAATGGGTAAATTTTGATATCATTCAATTGAAGATGATAGATTTAAAGTAAATAAAGCAATTCGTTGGTTAATAAAAGATTCTCAAATAAAAATTAATATGAATAGCTAGTAAATAAATATAAGAACCTAAAGGTGAAATTCATGAAATATATGAATCAGGATAATCTGAATATCGCCGAGGTATACCTGCTAAACGTAAGAAATGTTGAGGGAAGAAAGTTGTGTTTACTTCAATAAATATAATAAAAAAATGTTTTTTTAAAAGATAAGGATTTAATGATAATCCTGTAAATTAAGGATTTCAATGAATTAAACCTCCTAAAATAGCAAATACAGCTCCTATAGATAATACATAATGAAAATGTGCATAATTATTATTATTTGGAAACATTGTTGGACCGGCTGAAGATTGTAAAAAACCAATATTTGCATTGTATAAACTCAATTGTATATTGCATAGTATAATTTCATCCATTTTAACGGCACATGTGTGAGTACTGAGTACCTTAAACTTAAGCTATAGCTATAAGTTTTAGGTTTGTTTCTGACTTGAATGTACCCTGGCGGTTGGGAGTGTCGTGCTCACTCAAAAGTCTAGCTTGAATCATTTGGCTCCCTTCAAAATGGTGCTAGTGCATGCGTCCTGTTTGTGAACGGGCGCCGTCACTTGGGACTGGTATTTTCTCAGCTGCCATGGTTTATTTTAATTACTTATTTGAATTGTTTTTTTACATCGTTCTCACATGAATTTATAATACCAACTTGACGTAAACAAAATTTTGTAACAATTTATTATTTTTAAAAGAGTGTCGGCGTTCTTCTCCATAGAAATCTACACTGTGGAACGTGCAAACAGCTTCATCTTTTTTGGACCTACCGACCTTGACCGTAAATGGTTTATTTGAAATAAATATTTTTGAGTTTGAGTTAGAACATCATAATATTTTTTTAGTTTTATCATTCTCTTATTTTAGAAGTTACAGACGACGATACATTTATCACTTTGGAAGCGTCTCTCGCGCAAAATATTTAATTTAATATAAAATTATTTTAGAAACCTTAATATAATTTTTAAAGACCTATTCATAGATACCCCACACGTATGGTATTGATAAAAAAAAAATGCGTTTCAGTTCTAAGTTAGGGGAACCCCAAAAATCTATTGTTTTTTTTTGTGTGCAAATTTAATGCGGTTTACAGAACACTTACCAATTTTCAACAGTGTAGTTCTTATAGTTTCAGAGAAAAGTGGCTGTGACATACAGAAAGACAGGGAGACATGAAGAATCCATAAGGGTTAAAAAAAAAAGAAAAGAAAAAAACAAATAATTGACCCCTATGGACAAATAAGTAACCATTAAGAAAACTCAACAGTGCGCTCGAAAGAGAGATTAACTAAATCTAAATGTTGTTTACATTTCAAATTGTTTGAAACAAGTACTAATGATCCACCGCGAATGGCAATTTTTCTTTTAAATGCACTTTGTACGGTAAAGTAATAGTTATTGACAATAACTACTTCATGTTCATTCAACCAATGTTCAGTAAGACATAAAATCTGAACATCATAGTTCTCCATAAATAAACTTAACTCTAATTCTTTGCCGGACAAACCTTGCATATGTATGTATGTATGCATGTATGTATGTATGTATGTAAATCGGGCTGGTTTCCGCAACTCCACGACTAAGCGCGTATTTTGCGTGCAGGTGGGACAAATGCATCATTCGATCCACCACAGCTCGCCAAGGAAGGCCAGCAACGCCTTGGTGCTACCAACTATCTCGCAGAGGCTACCTGGGTTTCCGAAGTACTTTGTCCTGTAATCCGCGACTCCCGGGCAGCTTAGAAGCAGGTGGTCTCATTCTCTTCCATGCAGGCTCTGCAGAGCGGGCTATCAGTGACTCCTATAGCATAGAGGTGTTTATTAAAAGACCCGTGGCCAGTTGTTACGGCTGTGACTGAACGCAACTGTTGTTTAGTCAGTCTTAGGGCTTGTTTTGTGAATCGGCCATCTATAGAGGGAATTGCCTCTTTGGCCTGTCTACTCACTATGGTCAACCCATAGCTTGTGATGTTTATCTCCGGTGCATTTCCTTACCAGATTGCGTAAGTACCCGAAAAGCAGCGGCACGATGGGTTCAGGTCCCATCGCTGACGAACTCGACCCCTTTGGGCGAGTTCATCCGCAGCGTCGTTGCCTCGAGATTCACTGTGTCCCTTGATCCATTGAATGGTTACTTTGTTGTGTCTACCAACCTGGTTGAGACGTTGGTGACACTCGAGAATCAACCCAGAGTTCACTGTGTGGCTGTTCAGAGCTTGCAGGACGGCCATGCTGTCCGAGAGTATGCGTATTGAGTGGTCCTTAACTTCCCTGGTTAGGATGGCCTGATGCCGCCAGAGATATACTCATGCATTCAGCCTGAAACACTGTGTTGTGGACCCCCAATGGTGTGGCTATGTGGAAATTGAGATCCTCTGAGAAAATTCCCGCACCAGTACCTGTACTTGTTTTTGATCCATTGGTGAAGATCCGCAGCTCGGCGGGGCAGAGCCCCTCGCAACGATGATCCTCATGCAATTGGATTTTGTAGTTTTTATCAAAGATAAATTGCTTGGGTACCCGGTCATTGATTGCTTTTGTTATGGGGAGTTCATTGTTGAGCTCCTAGAGCAGAGCGGTGTGTCGTGTATCTCTCTTACTCCAGAGACCTAATGTTTTAAGGCGTACTGCTGCCATCGTCGCTTCCTGTTGTATAAACAAGTGTAGCGGAGGGAGTCCCAGCATGGCTTCCAGCGCCGCAGTTGGAGTAGTCCTCATACAGCCCGTCGTTGCCATGCAGGCTAGCCTTTGCATGTGTTGTAACTTGTTTACGGCTGTAGCTAGCTTTGTGCGTGGCCACTACACCACGGCCCCGTAGGTTAACATGGGCCAAATTACTGCTTTGTACAGCCATAGTTTTAATGTGGGAGATAGGCCCCACTTCTTCCCTATCATTTTGCTGCATTGCCAGAAGGTAATGCAGGCCCTGTTTAGTTCGTAGTCTAGGTGATTACTCCAGCTTAACTTACTGTCTAGGATGACGCCTAGATACTTTACCTCGTTAGACAGCTGGAGCTATGTGTTGAAGAGCATTGGTAGCCGGTAGTGGCCTAGTGTTCGTTTTTGAGTGAACATGACTAATTCAGTTTTATTGGGGTTTACCGACAGATCATATTCGTCGCACCATCTTTCCACGATGCGTAGTGCTTGTTGAGTGAGGTTGCAGATCGTTCCAGTCACTTTCCAAACCTTGCATATTTTGGTGTACATCATTCAACATATGAGGCTTTACCGTTGTCGAACCTAATGGTTTCAATTAATACTAGGGGTATCAATAAATGGATACGACACAATCCCGGTGACAAGTCCCCTCTTTGAGGAGTGGCTAGAGCGGCGCCACGGCGTCCTCACCTTTCGCCTGACGCAGGTACTCACCGGACACGGTTGTTTCGGGAGATACCTGTTTCGGATTCGGCAGGAGACACGCCCGGTGTCAATACTGTGAGGGTCACCCGGAGGACACGATGGAGCATACGGTGGAGGTCTGCCCTGCTTGGGTGGAGCACCGCCAATTCCTTGGCGAGGCGATCGGCGGCGGCGACCTCTTGCGACCGGTCCTGGTTCAATCCATGGTCCGGAGCAAGGAGGCATGGGAAGCAGTAATGCTAGCAAAGGAGAAGGCCGAACGCGTGAGAGAGGGAAATCTCACGACCCAGCCGCCGCAACAGAAGAAGATGCCCCAGGCGTCGGAAGTCGCAGGACGATTCCCAGCCGCCGTACATGCGGCGAGGATTGGGTGGCTCGCTTTCTGATCAGAACCGGGCCCGGGTCGGCGGCACGGTGCGATCCTCGCGCGCCTCAAAGAGATGTCAGCACAGAAGACGGGGCCCGCTAGGGCTAGTGCCTGCTGGGGCTGCGGAATCTGTTCGAAAGAGGTACCGTAGCCCTGGAACGCAAAGGGCACTAGAAGGAACACGGAGTGGGTTTTAGTCAGTATGAGTCTGACACACCCTCCTGCTTCACCCAGAGCGGGAAGAGTCATTTGATGATTTCCCATCCTTAAAAAAGGGGGATCAATAAAAATTTTAGTATTATTACTAACAGTATTATTTGGTACAATACATGTTGCGGTGTCACACTGTATATTGTACGCTAAAAGATTAGCAATTTGTCTCCTACAACTAGGTGGTAGGTAGACACATACTCGTTGTTGCGGCATGTCGTTTAGCAAATATCAAGTTTTATAATAGTGATGAAGCTATTCGACCAAAACCTGCTGCACCAGCCTAGCAGTTCAGGATCGAGCGGCAGATCGATGAGGCTAGGGCACACATCGGCAAACTATACAGCTTTAGGAAGCGTAACACACGGCCACGCGTACGCTTTGTGAGACGAGCGTTTTCGGGAACTGGCATCAGCACTCGAGATTACACGCCCCGTGTCACGGAGCGCATCGACTTCCTGAAGCAGAAAGTTTGTGCATGGGCAAACCGTATTCGGCGGTATAAGCGGCGGGTTGACCGATACTCGCAGAATCGCATGTTTCAGAGCGATGAGAGGTGGGTACATCTTGCGAGCAACCTGAACAAAGTGTGACGGACGTGAGCCGCCCGGATGATATCACAACGAATACATTCTGGTGAAACATCTGGTCGGTGCCCGTCTGTCATGCTGAGGGTGGCTGGATCGCGATGTCGAGCGCGTGTGTGAAGCGATACCACAAATGGATAAAATTACCATCACTCCACTAGACGTAGCCAGAGCAGTCCGTTCGTTACTGAACTGGAAGTCTCCGGGACTGGACGAGCTGCACAACTTCTGGCTTAAGTGGTATATCAGCTCACACACGTGCTCCTGGCATCTCAATTCCAGACTTCCATAGAGTCTGGGTCACTACCACAGTTTCTAACAACTGGCGTTACCCACCTGCTCCATAAGACCGGTAGTCCCGCGGAACCCAAGAATTATAGACCGATTACTTGTTTGTCGACGGTCTATAAACTTCTCACATCCATCCTGAAAGTGAAGATCAATGAGCACATAGAAATTAACTCAATTATGTCCGACTCTCAGAATAGATGTAGGAAGGGGTCCCGCGGCACGGGTTTCTCCATCAGATATATTATCTCTGGTTGTTCTCGTCTGGCTAACGGCGAGTACTGCACAGGCACAACCAAGTGGCCAGGATTATCCATCAGCAACTTGCTTTGAAATACAAACTTATGAATTCTGAGGTACCGTATTACAAGTATGTGCCCGACCCAGTTCTCGAAAATGACCATGTCACGTTGTACTGGGATCGGTCTATCATCACTGATAGGACTATTGTTGCCAATAAGCCTGATATAGTGGTTATAGACCGATTAGCGCGCCGCACAATGATAATTGATGTTACCATCCCGCATGTAGAGAACTTCGTGAAGGCTGAGAAAGAGAAGCAAATCAAGTATCTCGACTTAGCACATGAGGTTGTCGACATGGGGAATGTGGACTCAGCTGTCATTGTGCCGATAGTCGTTACGGCCAATGGCCTGATGGCCAAAAGTTTCAACGACCATCTGTCGAAGCTGGCGTTACCCGGTTGGATAAAGGGCCTGATACAGAAGTGGTGCGTGATTAGTGTGTATGTATGAGTGAGTGTGGGTGTGTTAGTGACTGGACGAGACGTGTGTAAGTTTGTATGGTGATTATATTGAGTGTTTTATTTGGATGAGGGTTTTACCAGTGTTTCTGTCTTGTCATAATCTAGGGTAAGTAGAAAAGTTTTCAGTATTTTTTTACATTGGAATGTATTTTGGGAGTGGATATCTAGTATTTGGTGTATTTTGTTGTAGATACGCCTGAAATGTCACCTAGCAAATGTGGTGTTTGTATGTGTTGTAAGGCATGGCGATTTAGATCTTCTTCTGGCTGTTTTCCTCATGTCTGAGAGTTGTCGGACCGTTAATGTTTCAAACTCTGCGTATAGTTGCCGTGTTGGGAATATAAAAGGTTTTTTAATGTAATTTTTATTACTGCTCTTTGTGCTCGCTCTACTTGATTAATGTCGGTCTTGGCAGACCCTGCCCACGCAGTGATGCAATAATTTATTATTGATTTGCACAGTGCCGAGTCCGATCTTAAGGATATTGATATTGGTGGATACTCTGAGCTTTTTAAACAGGAAAATTAGTTTTCTGACTCGTGCGGACACTGCATGTTAGTGTGGTTTTCATGATAAACAGGAGTCTAGTTGAATACCGAGATATCGTATTAGCGATGCACTAGTAACAGTAGAGCATGAACAAAAGGGGGAAGGGTTGGTACATTTGTGGGCTTATATTGATAAAAAACCGTCTGGCGGAAGTCTTAAGCTGGAGGGTCTTAAGCCGAAGGTAATGATAGAATTACTGTGTCATCTGCATAGGCTATTATTTTTATGGAGGGGAGGGAGATCTGACAGAGCTCGTTGACATAGATTTGAAAGAGAAAGGGACTGAAAAGACTTCCCTGTGGCAAGCCGACAACCACATTACTTGCGTCGCTAATATATTCCCCAGTCTTAACGCACTGCAACCTATCAGTGAGAAAACTTCTGAATAGAGTCAGAGCAATACCTCGAACTGTGATGGTTTTTAGCTTAGAAAGAAGTAGAGGAACAGAGACAGTGTCGAACGCCTTTGAAAGGTCGAGAAAGATTCCTTTTGTATAATCACATAGGTTTAGTTTTTAGATATTAAGGTATTAAGCTTTTTCTCCTAGTTGTAAAAAGATTTTGTTTTTTAGTTTACCTTTAAATTGTTCTGCACCAATGTAGTTGAGTTGTAAAGTGGTTACCTGAAACACAGGTTTAAATCAACCTAGATCGGGCTGGTTGCTACATAACATTGCAATTCTGAACCACCATAACTTGCACCTATAAAAATAATATATTAGTTTTAGTTTATTTTTAGGTACTATAATTGTATGGAAATCTTATTGCTGTTGGCTAAATATAAACTTTTTTGTAAACGTTTTTATTTAAATAAATTTATGATTATTATGTCGTTTATTCATTTCATATACATATATGTTACATTTTTAAATATATCTTAAAAAAAAAACTCTTAAAAGATACATTTAATAATATAAAAAATAGTAGTCCGACGGTGTCGGGAGCAGAGTCCAAGCTACCGGTGGTTAAGGCTCTAGAGAAAGGAACCTCCTCACAATACGAGCCGTATCTAGGAGTAATGTCTTCTGTACCAGGCCCTTTATCCAACCGCGTAACGCTAGCTTCGACAGATATTCGACAGTTTCAGTTGGAGAGAGGGATCTCAGATTTATGGAATCCGAGAGTTGAGTTCCCACGGATTCCATAATCTCTCCACGCTTTACATGCATGACTGCACATTTGTCCACACCAAACTCCATCCTGATGGCGTTACTGAATGTTTCAGTTACCTTCAGTAGCTCTGTCAGTCAGTGCATCAGTCAGTGCGTCCGTCAGTTCATCAGTCATCAGTTGCAGATTAGGGGGGGCAAAGAGTTTTAGATCATCCAAGTAAAGGAGGTGAGATATAACCTGACCTCTCTTCAACCGATATCCTAGCCCTGAATTCTCCAGCAGTGTGCTTAGAGGATTCAAGGTTAGACAAAACCAAAGCGGACTCAAACTATCGCCCTGAAATATACCCCGCTCGATCCTTATCGGTTCGCTAGTTCTCTGGATATTCCGACATCTTGGATAGCGAAAGACTGTCCTCCTTTGCCTCATACACGACATCAGGAAGGTGCGTAGCGTTGTATCAATTTTATACAATTCTAGCACCCTCATGAGCCATGTATGAGGCACAGAGTCAAAGGCCTTCTTATAGTCTATCCAGCATGTCGACAGATCCTTTCGGGAACGCCGAACCTGTTGGCTAATGGCCATATCTATGAGGAGCAGCTCCTTAGTACCGCGGGACCCATGCCTACATCCATTCTGAGAGGCAGACATAATCGAGTTGCTGTTTTTATGAGTGTTAATTTTGGCTCTCAAAGTGGAGGTAAGAACCTTATAGACCGTCGGTAGGCACGTGATCGGTCTATAATTTTTGGGTTCCGCGTTGCTACCAGATTTGTGAAGCAGGTGGGTAACTCATGTGTAAGAAACTCGGGTAGCGAGCCGGTATCCAAGGCAGTCTGGTACTGAAATGCCAACCGAACGTGCGGCTTTTGTAGCCACTTAATCCATAAATTGTGTAGTCCGTCCGGTCCTGGAGATTTCCAATTAGGCAACGGACGGACTGCACGAGCTACATCTTGGGGGACTGATTGTGATTGCCCCCATTTCTGGTATTGAATCGCACGCTCGTTCGACCACTCTAGTCCAACCACCTTCGGTGTGACTGACAGGCACCGACCAGATGCTGCGCCAGAACGAACACATGGCGTCATCATTCGGCAAGCGCGTGTCAGTCACACCTTGGTCCGGTCGCTCCCAAGCTCTGTATACCCACCTTTCATTACTCTGGAATGTGCGATTCTGGGTGTATCGCTCCACGCGCCGCTTATACCTCCGAATACGGTTTGCTCATGCATACACCTTCTGCTTCAGGAAGTCGATGCGCTCTGTGACCCGGGACAAATACTCTATTATTATATTATTATTTCAATCAAAATACTAAGTTGGATGCATATTACATGTATGACCAGTAGGTGCCATAAAAAGGTTAATTAGGACACAGCTCACTAGGACAAGCTGTGTAAACATTAATGGGTGATTTTTTTAATACTCTAATAAAAATAGGAAAATAATATTAAAAGAAATACTCCCCGGGTTAAGTGGTGTTTTCAAATCCGTCCGTTGTGTGACAGCTGGAACTTGTAAATTTATACGTATTTCAACACACTTACGAAAATTCAAACGTACTTTGCCTGATATTTTGTCCGCAACAGTTTTTCCCTTCCGGTTTCCACACAAGACCAATCCGTCCTCGGTGCCCACCATGAACCGCGTCGGGATGGTGGGCTCGAACTCCAGCACGCTGACGCCTTTCGCGCGGGACAAGGACTGCGGCTCGTTGCCCTTCACAATGTCGAGGTAGAGCTCCTCGAGCGGCTCGGCCATGTTGCGCAGGTCCCACCACTTGAGGCTGCCGTCGGTGCCGCCCGAGAAGAACTCCTTCCCCGACTTGGTGCTGTTGAATAGCACGCTGCGCACGGCGTCGCGGTGCGCCACGTGCGCCGGCGACAGCGCAACGGGTGCCACCGGCGTGCGCACGTCGAAGACCGCCACCTGTCCGTTGCTGAGCGCGCTGGCCAAAACGCTCTGGTCCTTTGGGTTGTACTGTAGGTCCAGTATGGCGCACGGCGGCATAATGGTGGTCACAGGGCTGATCGGGCTCTCCACGTCCCAGATGAATGCGTTGACGGACGATAGCACTTTCCTGTTGAAGTCCATCAGCAGGTAGGAGACCGCGAATTGATGGCTGCCATCGGGATTCCAGCAGATGGAGCTGATGGGGCGGCCTTTGTTTTCCGGGTCATCGCGGTACACGTTCACAGTACGGCACTCCATCTCCTCTTGTTTTGGAAGACTTTCAAGCTTGGAGTAATACGTTTCGTACATGTCGATGGCGTTATTCTGATTGACATAGTGCTCCAAATCCTGAAACAATAAAAGTACTTTTTTGTTTTTTTTTTTTTTTCTTTGCTTGAGTTGGTTTGCCCTGGACTGTAGTCTAGGTCAGATGTGACAGAAACAAAGTTGACGAGCATGAAGTGAGCTTATCCAGAAGAAGCTTGTTTACTCTAACTTTGCTGTGCAGCACTCCCCGAAGTACAATCTGTAGCAGGCCGACAAGCAGGCAACCATGCAGCGATGAGCCAAGCTGTGTAGCTTGGCATCCACCAGTTTTGCGTCACAATAAGTCTCTTAGCTCTGTGTTTCATCGAGTCAGGCGCGGCAAGTTGGTATTTAGTTGACCCATCCCTAAGGTGGCAGCAGTACTCCACGCAGGATCGGACTTGTGCTTTGTAAAAGGTTAAAAGCTGCCTAGGCGTGAAGTATCACTTTACTCTATTTAGGATGCCCACTTTTTTGATCGCAGTTAGAGTTTAGTACTCAATGGTGGCACCGAGGTTGAGACTAAATGTCAACTCCATGCCTAGGAGCTGGAGTCGATCAGTTACAGGAAGAATAGAATAGAATAAAATAGAATAGAAGAACACACACACACAGACACACACGACAGACGACAGAGATTGGAATTATTTACTAATTGGAGGGTGCGATGTTAGATTGGCCCCGATACGTCCAACATGGTCAAAATGTGCCCTACGTAGAACCCACAAAACTTGGCAATCTGCCGACTCGTATCGCCATACACGTCTCGTGCCTCTTGGGCTCTTATCTGGAGGAGAGCAGGTCAACACCGATTTCACCAGGCAGTGGCAACCTTGGCAAGCTTGCTTAACCTTGAAGATCGGCCACGAGCTCCTCAAGTAGTGGGCAAAACCTTGTCATGAATAAAATATGAGTTGTAAGTAGGTCAAGAGTTCGCATCCAGACTGTATGCAATCGTTTGTAAACAATGTTTTATGAAAAAATTAAATTCATTGATCGACTCTTTTAGGCCGCAGACACGAACTCAGTAGCAAGACCAGCGGCGTGGCGACGGCGAGACCAGTGGCGCGGCGGCGCGACCAGCGGCGCGGCGGCGCGACCAGCGGCGCGGTGGCGGCGGCCGCGCGACCAGCGGCGCGGTGGCGGCGGCAGCTCAAATCCGATACAAAGCTAGCGGGCAGATCGCGCGGCGCTAGAGAGACGCGCATAGTGTTGTGTTATGAGAAGTTCCCATCCCATCTATGACTACGTCACTAAAGACGCGCTGGCAGCGCTCGACTGGCGCGCGCCGCTCGAACTCCGCCGCCGCGCCGCTCCCCCGCCACTGTCTTTGTAAACTGCTCTATATAAATCCATGTATAGTATTTGAACGCGCCGCTGTTTGCGCCGCCGGCGCCGCCGCTGCCGCTGCTGCCGCGCCGCTGAGTTCGTGTTCGCGGCCTTACAAACATTATAAGCCGCGGTGGAAATCAAGAATTTTTCAATCTTGGACATGGTTGAATTAGGCCTTCTCTTTAGGTGAATTCGGTAACGTGGTGCAATCTCACCAAAAAGTTGTTCATCACGCAATGAATGTAAGGATCATCCTTTTCAATTCTGCGGCGGTATCTCTGCGTGGCTTCAGGGTCATTGACGTTCACATCCTTCGGCCAACCGCCTTCCGCGTGGTTCACGCCAACCTCGCTGTACTCCACCCTGCAATAAGTCACACGTAGAGGTGCGTGCTGTGGGTGCAGTGCGCGCGTGTGGGTAATGTGGTTACCTACCACTCGGTGTTGATGTGGTGCTGCGAGTAGGGCGGCACGTGCTGCGTGGCCTCTTGCACAGGGTTGCGCAGGATGTATTTCTTGGCCTCCAGCGCGTCGGGCGTGACGTTGTCCAGCAGCTGCGGCGACTGCATGCAGTACATCGGCTGCTTGCCCATCTCGTTGCGTGGCAAAGCGTACAAAAAATTCACATCCATGATTGTAATTATAAAACAATGTAAAATAAAGTTCACTTCAAAAAAATCCTCAATAAAATGTGACTACATAACATAACAGTATAACTCAACCTCAAAGCGAGGTGATTGATAGAAGTTTGACAGATTTTTTTTTTCCTGCCAGCACTAGTACTACATAAAACCTTCATAAACTCATGCCACATAACATCAACACAAGCTTCCAGTCCAGTATACCAGTAACGCTGTAGACCACCACCAGTGGAGGCCTTAGGTGTAGGCACGTCACGGTGACTGCATTATCAAACCAGGATCACTCTGTCGGGAGTGGATATCATCAACTAAATAGTGGCTCGACAAAAATACCGACGGACAGCTCAATGTATTATCATTGAGAAGGAAAATAGAGAGTTAATGGAAAATTATACTCCTCTCTCACTGATACCGATTATTTTAAAAAAAATTGATAAAAACTTATACAATTACTTAGAAAAAAAATATATATTGTGTGACCAACAAAAAGGATTAGGATAGACCCAGTAGATCAATAAATATGGCTATTTTTGATTTTATTCAGAATGTCATTAATCATGTAGATAAAAAATACCCAGTCTGCGCCATTTCTGTGACATGACGCAGGCGTTTCACTATTTACCCCATCCTACACTTCTGAAGAAACTCGAAGCTTATGACATAAGGGGTACTGTTCTAGACCTGTTTCAGTGTTACTTACATAATAGAAACAAATAACTGAAATTAATAGAATTAATTTAGCTACTAAACATGACGCAATATTTAGATCAAACGAGCGAATAGTTAGATACGGGGTACCGCAGGGAAGTGTATTGGGCCCTTTGTTTTTTTTTTATATTGTATATTACCGACTTACCGGAATGCATTGAACAACCATTGACCTTATTTGCAGATAACAGTACCCTGACAATACATTCGAAAAGCGTATATACATACGAAATTGACATTAATAACTCTTTAAAATCAATTATAAAATGGTTAGACGAAAATAACTTGAGAATTAATATAAGTAAGCTAAGGTGATGCATTTTAATCAACGCATGCCAAATAAGAGCAATCTGCATGTGCAATATAATGATGACACAATGAACGAAGTATTAAGTACAATATTTCTAGGACACAAAAAACTTAGCTGGAAATAACACATAGAGACACTTTGCAAAAAACTAAGCAATTCGCTTACGCTTTACATACTTTGTCGTCTATTGTAAATCTAGACGCACTCCTGACTGCATACCATGGTTTCGTCGAATGCCTCCTACGATACGGCGTTATCTTTTGGGGTAACACCACTGAAAGAGAAAGTGCATTCAAAGCACAAAAAAGGTGCATACGGTCATTTTTAAAACTGCAACCCACTGATATCTGCGTCCCATATTTTAAACAGAAAAGAATATTACCTTTACCAGGCCTATTATTAAAAAAATGGCAGTGTTTGTAAATTAAACCCTGATCGTTTTGAGCGCATAGCTGACGTATTTCCACGAAATAGGCGTTTTAATAGTAGACTATGTCTCCCTATTGTAAGAACGACTTTGATGCGCAAAAATGTCTTTTACTTGGCGCCAGTCATCTATAGTAAATTACCGAGGAATTGGAAAGAATTAAATTTGGCGTTATTAAAAAAAACGCTGAAACTTTTTAGCCAAGTAAAGTAGTCAAAGCGTATTACAGCGTGGCAGAAATCTTAATGGAGAAAGGAACCTCTTGACTACTATTATTTAAACTAGAAATTAGACAAAGGTGACATTTAGTTCTTATTTAATTATAATTGTAATGAATTTGTAATCGTTTTAATTAATCTTTATATTGCCATTGTTATCTTTCTTTTTTTTTTTTTTTTTTTACTTTCTCGGGTCCCTCTTCCTAGAGACCCGGTCCTTTGGTAGGCGTACGAGGGGCCGAAGCGAACTCGCAGAGGCCTCTTTAGACATTTCAAATGGAATGGGACACCAACCGACGATTATCCCTGTATGCACTGTGAAAGTATACCCAAAGACAATCCCCGGTTGGAGCAGGACTATTGCAGAATATGGAAACAAAAGATGAAACGCTATGGGTTTGGCTGGTTTAGTGGACTAATAATCGTTTACTATGGAAGAACTATTGGCCCCTGCCTGACTATTGACAATTAAAACGGCTTTAAAATGGCAGGGGGTGACTTGCACACTCAATAAATGGGCCCCCCGAAAAGGGTCGCTAGCACAAAGTAACGTAGCGCCAAGGGGGCAACATATCCTGAGGTGCTAGAGGAGTGGAGAGGTATACCACGGCTATCAGGACAATCCCGGAAGTACGGTCAAGATCCCTACCGGCACCTTACTGGATTATACATCCTTCTCCCGAGCACGTTTGCTCTTGCGAATCTCCACTCAGACCGGCCGATTAAGGCAAGAAAGAGGTGGGAGCTCTGTTCCTCGTCAGTTTTCACCCCGGCCAGCCAATAAAGGCAAGCCGGAAATGAGGAACAAGAATTCTCCCTGGAGATCAGGTCCGTGGGGTCGCCAGTGCCCAACAGTTCGCCACAAAACTGCCTTGTTATCTTTATTATTATGTACTTAGAATCATTAATGTATTTTGTACTTTTGCATGCCTTCTAGTAAAATATGGCTGTTCCTAATTATGTTCTTGTATCACCGTGTTTCGTACCCATATTTGTAAAATAAATATCTTATCTTACCTTATATTATCTAATGTGCGCAAAGAACGATTTTTCACCGGACTCTCTTTACATAACCGCTTGCGCCAGGCAACGGGTACTCGTACCTACCATTGATTAGAATTTTGTAATATGAAGACCGATTATCTAAAACAAAACTGCGCATCGTGCACACCGATATCATTCGCAAGGCAGCACCCGGACCGGACCATAAATGATTGGAACATTGTATCGTTAATTTTATAGAAGCCGACCTCAATATAGTTGGAAAAAAGCTAGATAAAATGATGATTGTATTGTTCACTGATGACAGAAAATCAATTTTTTTTTGTGATGATCGAAGCTTGGTATCTCTTTGTCGTGATATTGCTGAATTTATAAAGTTAAATATGCCGAAAGCTAATAAAAGTGATGCTCAAACATTATTCTAAAGGTTAAAACCTTTTTTGAAGAAGAAACTCGGGTGGGGTTTCTGATTATTCCATTTCGGCAGTGACCGATTAGTGTTGTCAACTTTTTTGTTATAAATTACCCGATACTGTCTTAACTAATTATTTAAGTCCACGAAATATTCGTTTCTATTCTTGCTGCAGGTTAGCGTAACGGTAACAAACATCTATTAGGTAACCTGCTAAGTGAGTGAGCCAACTAACCTGCCAGATTTCAAATTTCTACTAATATTTATTTTACTATCTTATATTTCAGGTGTATGTCAAGGACTATTTTTAAAACAAAGTTAAGGAAGGGCACGCCACAAAGGAAACTGGTACAAAAAGGACAGAAAACGTAAAAGTGGATTTGTGGATGTTGATGATTTTGACATGCGAGTTATAAGGAGGAAAGTACATGAATTTTAGTCTGTTAAAAAAGAGGTCCTTACTGTTAAAAAGCTTCTAGAGGTATTAAAGACAGAAATAAATTACACAGGACAGCGAAAGAGTCTGCAAAAGCTGTATCACAAGGTGGGATTTCGTTTTAAAAAATCTCAATTCAATCGGAAGGTTCTTATGGAGCGTAATGAAATATCAGCTTGGAGAGCTAAGTACTTGCATGTAGTGGATAAGAATATTAAACCCCAGCCCCGGCCCATGATTTATTTAGATGAGACAGATATTCACTCATAAAGAAGGTAAATGTTGCAAGGATAAGGTGAAGACGGAGTATTGGAGTCTGTGTCGAAAGGGCAAAGATATATTATTGTTCATGTGGGTGGAGATACTGGATTTCTTACAAATGCACTACTTGTATTTAAATCAAACACAAAAAGTGGTTATTATCATGACGAGATGAATAGTACCAACTTTAAAAAGTGGGTTTATTTATTTAGGGTTATTGAAAAATTTGTGCCTCATTTACGAGAACTATCCAGAATAGTGATGGATAATGCTTTTTATCATCGTATTTGTGTGAATAAAGTCCCAAATACGAATTTCTCAAAAGGATACATGCGATTGTGGTTGATACAAAATAAAATTGACTATGGAGAGGATTTGACTAACTCAGCTTATAGAAATAATTAAGAGAAACAAGCCTGAACCTGTATATGAGATTGAAAAAAAATTAGAAGACAATAGACACAAATGCTTATATTTACCACCTTATCACTGTGATCTCAATCCCATTGAACTCATATGGAGCACAATGAAAAAAAAAGTTGCCGATGTAAATATTGAGCACAAAAATGCTGAAATTCTCCGCCTAGTAATAGAAGCTCTTGACGCTATTACAGTTCATGAGTGGGCACAGCATTGTAAACACGTTCGCAGGTTAGAAGGAGAGTACTTAAAACATGAGTTGTATTTAGATGAACCTTTTATTATAGAAGTGGTAAGTGACACTGATACCGAAAGCTATAGTGATAATGATGATAGTGGTACGGAAATAAGCGGAGTATGGCCTCACAACCAGGATGATCGTCTAAAGATCACAATTACTGTAAATTAGGTTTTCAGTAAATTATTGCAAAGCAATTTGTTTTTCTTTTTATTACACTACACTACCACTAGGTACCACTGCTAATTATAATTAGTCAAATCTGGTGTTAGGGGTTAGGTACGGTCATAACTAAATGCTAGACATCCAGGTACCTCTTGCAGGGTAGGTACCTACTTAACTTCGCATTAAATGAAAGTTGTATCCCCCCATGGAACATTTAATCTCAATTTTCTGGGGGACTATAACGCCCACCATAAAGAGTGGTTATTCCCGTACCAGAGAACTGACCATGCCGGGTTAGAGGCGCGCAAGTTGTCTGTCTAACCCAGCTGGTGAATGTGGCAACGCGGGTACCGGATGTTGACGCCCATACACCCAATTGCTTGGACATTCTGCTGACAACTGATCCGGTCAGTCAATCAGTATCAGTCTCAGCCCCGCTGGGAACGTCTGACCACTGCCTGGTGAAATCCGTGTTGGCCTGCTCTCCTCCTGATAAGAGTCCTAGAGGCACGAGACGAGTATGGCGATACGAGTCAGCAGGTTGGGATGAGATGCGACACTTTTTTGCGTCTTATCCTTGGCGGCAAGTGTGCTTCTCCTCGGGTGACCCTTCGTGCTGCGCTGATGTGGTTGCGGACGTGATTCAGCAGGGGATGGAGTATTTTATTCCATTCTCTGACATCCCGCTCGGTCACAAATCTCGGCCTTGGTATAATGCAGAATGCGCCCACGCTGAGGCACGTAAAGAGTCTGCGGATGTCCTCCGCCCTGGGGCGGGCGGAGGGGTCTGTCAGACTCTGACTGACTAAAACCACCCCGGTGCTCCATCTCTCACCAACCGGAGATCGCGAGAACTAATGCGACTTCCGTAATCCCCGGCTGGTGCCAGCCCGTCTCTGCGGGCCACCTCGGGTCAGCGGGGGGAGTGAGGTGTTTGACTCCCTCCACGACGTCAAAGAGGGGCGCACGGGAATACCACGCGCCGCCACCTCGGGGCCGAATGAATGGGGGGCGACGGACATCCCCGCCCCTAGACCCAGTTAGGGGGGCCGGAAGAGGGCAGCGTATGCCCTCCTCCGACGCCCGGTGCGCCTGCTGCGGGCTGGGAGAGAGGTTGAGATTTCCCTCTCCTTTTCCGCAACCTCCTTCTGCGCGATAACTGTTTCGCAGAAGGAGACCACCGCGTCCCAGGACTCCTCGCCGTCGGCCATAGCACGAACTACAGCCGACAGCGAGAGATCACTGCCTACCACAGAGATGAGGGCACGGCGCGGCTCCTCCCAAGCGGCACACTCTGCCAGCGTATGCCGCGCCGTATCCTCCCGACAGTCGACGCAGTGGTGACACCGAGCGTCCAGCTCCCTGCCTATGCGACACAAGAACCTCCCGAAGCAGCCATGCCCCGAGAGGACCTGCGTCACACGAAATGTCAAGGAGCCGTGCCTTCTCCCGAGCCACAGCTCGAGCACTGGCCGGATGGCCTCGATAGTGACGAGGCCGGCGGAAGGGCGTGAGAGCCTGTTCCGCCATTCCGCCACCAGAACCTCGCGCAGCTGCGACTGACGCAGCTTAATGTGCTGCTGCATCAGTCGCTCGCCGCGCGCCCACGCCTCCTGCTTACCAAGCCTGGATCAAGGCCCGCGACCGAAAGGCTAAAGCGCGTAGGGTTCGCGCCAGGAAAAAAGCCTTTAATTCTGCCGCGAAGTTCTGCAAGCGGGTTTTTCGTAGGGCACGTTTTGACCATGTCGGACGTATCGGGGCCAAACTAGCATCGCACCCTCCGGGTAGTAAGCAGTTTTGGTCCCTGTCGAAACGAATTTCTGTCAACCCATTTTGCCTCCAATGCTGAAACCTGATGGTTCGCTGGCTCACTCTGCAAGAGAGAAAGCAAATTTATTTGCAACTCTCTTTGCAGGCAATTCGCGTCTGGACGCTGGCTCCAAGCAACCACCAACTTTACCTCGTTGTGACTCTTCGATGCCGGAGATCAAAGTTCATAATAAAGAGGTCTGTAGAGTATTATGCAGTTTAGATGTGAATAAAGCCAGTGGACCTGATGGCATTTCAGCAAGAGTGTTGAGGCAATGTGCACCTGAATTGTCTCCTGTGTTGATACGCCTGTACCGCCTCTCTCTTGTAAAAAGAACGGTGCCGAGATCATGGAAGCTTGCGAATGTGCAACCGGTGCCCAAAAAGGGAGACCGTGCTGACCCTGCGCATTACCGTCCGATTGTCATTACCTCCATCCTATGTAAGGTTATGGAAAGGGTTCTGAACAGTAAGCTGCTGACCTACCTTGAAGACAACAATCTCCTCAGTGACCGTCAATATGGCTTTCGCCGGAGACGGTCAACTGGCGATCTTCTTGTGTATGTCACGCACTGCTGGGGCGAAGCCATTGAGAGACACGGCGAAGCACTTGCCGTGTTGCTTGATATCTCGAAGGCTTTTGACAGGGTCTGGCATGCAGATGTACTCAGCAAGCTTCCTGTTTATGGCATCCCAGCTGGTTTTTGTAGCTGGATATCAGACTTCCTGAGTGAACGGTCGATCCGAGTGGTCGTTGACGGCTGCTCCTCTGACCTCATGGCTATTGATGCCGGAGATCCTCAAGGGTCTGTTCTCTCTGCAACTCTTTTCCTGCTGCACATCAATGACCTACTTCAGCCTGGTCTTGTTGGGTACGCAGATGACAGTACGGTTTCAGAGAGATACTTGTCCAACGCAACAACCAGTGGGGTTGAAGTGTGTTCCTTGAGAGAGGCCATGGTAGAGCGGACGAATTTGACCTTAAGCGTTGTCTTCCAGTGGGGTGATGACAATCTGGTCACTTTTAACGCCACCAAAACACAGGCGTGTCTTTTTACCGCAAAAAGGAGTAGTTTTTTACCAAGCTCCTACTTTTCGGGGTGCATCTGTTCCTGTGACTGAACGGCTCGAGCTCCTGGGCATGGAGTTGACATCCAGTCTCAACTTCGGCGCCACCATCGAGTACAAAGCCCAAACTACGGCCAAAAATCTGGGCATCCTAAATAGGGTGAAGCGATACTTTAGGCCTGGACAGCTTTTAACACTTTACAAAGCACAAGTCCGATCCTGCATGGAGTATTGTAGCCACCTATGGGATGGCTCAGCTAAGTATCAGCTTGCCGCGCTTGACTCGGTGGAACGCAGAGCTAAAAGGCTCATCGGCGACGTACAACTGGTGGATGCCAAGCTGCATAGCTTGGCTCATCGTCGTAAGGTTGACTGCTTGTCGTTCTTCTATAGATTGTACTTCGGTGAGTGTGCCCAAGAACTCCACGAACTCATCCCACCGGCCCCCTTCTACCATCGGACATCCAGACGCACTGCATCTTACCATCCCTACCTTGTGGCTATTCCACCAATTCGCACTAAGCGTTTTCATACGTCTTTTATAATGCGCACAGCAAAGGAGTGGAACTCTCTGCCTGCGTCTGTGTTTCCAAAAGCTTACAACCCTAATCTCTTCAAAGTTAGAGTGAACAGGCTCCTTCTGGGTAGGCTCGCTCCATCGTAGATTTTGCCTCTATCATCTCTGACATAGACTAGAGTCAAGAGCAAACCCATTACAAATAAAAAAATTAAAGAAAATAAAAAAAATAGATAAAGCCATTGTTTATTCTTGAGAGACTAAACTGTTAGCGTACCTACCTAACTGTAAATTATAAAATTCTTTCTATTTATTTTATTATTTTTATGTAGGTATCATTGTTTTTAATTTGTAAAACTGTAATTCTTATTAAACGATTATTTCTACTGTGAAATTTCCTTCTTGAAAATTTTGTCAATTTGGGCACCTTATATTAATTAGCAACACTGAATCGACGGTGCCATCCTCTTTTAGTTCACAGATAAGTTGGTAGGACTGTACTGTATATATATACGACTTCCTTGCATATTATCACAGTTTTGACGGGTTGATGTGAACGGGCCACTGCTTGTCAATTGACCGAAACGACAATACCCTAATACAATACCCAGAAAAAACCAAAACACCTACTGCAAAGTTTTACATAATGTATATCCTAGCGTTAATTAAGTAATGGATTTTAGAAATATTTTAACCAAACTGCTGGTGAACCACTGCCGGGCTGTTTGGAGCCCGCACCCGCGCCGCCTGCTAAGCATGAGCAGCAGCTTTCAGCAGGGGAGCACTCGCTAGACGAGCTGAGGCGCGGCGCCGGGGCCATGGCGCCCGCGGGCCAGTTCCCACTGTTTCGGCTGGGCACGTTGCTGGCTCGCCAGCTTAGTAAGCCTGTCGCCGACAAAATCAAGGTCCTGCTCTTGATCGAGTTGTAGATGGATACTGCTCTTGCTTACCTCTTCTAACAAGTTGGTTGAAGTGGGACCTGCCTAGGCTGCGTATTGACGAGTGTTGTGTGTGCAGAGGATTGCGGTGGAGCGGCCATGGTTCCGGCGCGAAGTGTGCGTGCGCACGGGGCGCGGGTTCCACATGCTGCAGCTGCGCTTGCGCATGTGGGCGCTGTCGCTGCACCAACCGCGCGAGCTGCCGCCGCTCTCTGAACAAGCTGCGCTCAACTCCGGCGCCGACATACTCGGTAACGTATCAACCGCTGCAGCTGCGCCGCTGTCGCTTAGCTTGTATGGACCTTTTTTGTTTGTTGTCTTCCGATGGCATTAACTGGATTTCTATCCTAAAATCTGGCCTAAATATTTGGATGAAACTTGGCACGCAGAAAATATGAACTAGCAAGGAGCATTAAAAGTACTTTTAATCCCGGTATTACGTGCCTTTGGAATAATCCCTGACAATCATGCGGCCGAAGCTGCGGGCATAACTCTATAAAATGTAACCCCGTTGGCGTTGGTTGCAGGTGAGGTAGCAGTGTTCGGCCTCGGAGGACTGATAGTTATCTTTGAAGTGAACAGGCAGGCAGAGAAACAAGAAGATAAGGTACGGTAAGATATTATTACCCTTATCAGCAGGTTGTTGCAAAATCAGTGAGTTTGCAAGAACCTTTTTTACCTGCGGTGGTCACAGTCAATCACCGCAAGTACACCGCAGGTAAACGGGCGGGTGTGGTGGTGGTTCTAAGCAATATATTTATTACTAGCACTTCGCCCGCGACTTCGTTTGGGCGTGTTTAGTTGGTACTCCACGAACTACATCTCCCCTCTACCCTCTTAATAGAGTAATGTGTTAATTACTTCTTAATAGACTCAACGTTTCGCTTAAACCGCAACATTTTTCTAACTTAGTGTATTTATACCGGACGGGCGTGATCGACTAGAACGGGGGTGTGATGGGGTAGGTTTATCCTTCTTCTACTCCTCCGATGTGAACTGTGACCACCCGACTGCGTCGACGTCCTGTATCGGGATCTGAGGTTCCCCGTACCACACGTACAACGTTCTTCTATCTTGCCATTTACTTGCTGTCTTCGGGGTAGATTGGGGTGATTGGGGTGAGGGATGATTGCTTACCAGGGTTAAATAATATGCAGGAATTTGACAACACTGCAGCTAATTTTTTTTTTTTTTTTTTTTTTTTTTTTTTTACTAATAATAGGCACGCGCTTGACCACCATCTCACCTGATGGTAAGCGATGATGTGGTCGAAGATGGAGCACGCCTGCCTAGAAGCAACCTATTCACTCTTGACTTAAAGACTCCCAGGTTGTAGCTATCGGGTAACACAGACTCCGGCAGGGAATTCCACTCCTTAGCTGTACGCATTATGAATGTGTTCCCAAAACGTTTTGTGCGTGTGGGTGGGATGTCCACCATGTACCGGTGGCGCATCGCCGTTCGTCTTGTGGTCCGATGATGGAACGGGCTTGGCGGAATTAAATTATGCAATTCCGTCGCACATTCCCCAAAATGCAACCGGTAGAAAACCGACAGGCTAGCAACTCGTCGTCGATGCTCAAGACTTTGGAGCTTCGTCGCGACGAGCCTCTCATTGCCAATGATCCTCTTGGCTCGTTTCTCAATTGACTCAAGGGCATCAAGCTGGTATCTCGCAGATCCGTCCCAAAGATGAGAGCAGTATTCCATACACGATCGAACTTGCGCTTGATAGAGTTTGAGCAGCATTTATATGCAGCAAGAACAGTGTTGCCGAAAGCACCGACCCCTGAGGAACCCCGGCATTAATATCCAGCAGTCCAGACGAGCAGCCATCTATGACCACTCGGATAGACCGATCCCTCAGGAAATCTGCAATCCAATCACACAAACCGGCGGGCAGACCGAAGGAAGGAAGCTTACTAATAAGGCTATCGTGCCAGACCCTGTCGAAAGCCTTCGAGATGTCAAGGGAGACCGCTATTGCCTCCCCGTGCTTTTCTATGGCTTCACTCCAGATGTGAATGGCATACGCTAGAAGATCCCCAGTTGACCGATTTCGGCGGAACCCGTATTGTCGGTCACTAAGGATATCATTTCCTTCTAGGTACGCCAGGAGCTTATGATTCAGCACGCGTTCCATAGTCTTACAGAGTATGGACGTTACCGAGATGGGTCTATAATTCGACGGGTCAGCTCGACTTCTTGGGCACGGGTTGCACGTTAGCTTGCTTCCAAGCCTTCGGCACCTTTCCAGTCTCAAACGAAAGGCGAAATAGGCGTGTCAAGATCGGAGACAACTCAGGCGCACAAGTCTTCAGAACAATTGCCGGTATCCCGTCGGGGCCACTAGCCTTGTTCACGTCTAGGTTACGCAGCACCCTACGGACGTCCTTCTGATGAATGCGAATGTTCGACATGCTCGACTCGCATCCACCAGGAGAAGCAGGGAGCCTCGCGCCACCGGGATCCAGACGCGAAGATTGCGCAAACAAGGAAGCAAACAAGTTCGCTTTCTCCTCAGCGGAGTGGGCCAGCGTCCCGTCGGGTCTCAGCAGTGGTGGTAGTGAGGGGCGGCAGAAGTTCGATTCGACCGACTTAGCCAGGGACCAAAAAGCCTTACTACCTGCTGGGTATGAAGCAAGTTTGTTCCCTATTCGGCTGATGTGGTCAAACCGTGCCCTCCGCAACACCTTCTTGCAGAACTTGGCAGCCCTGTTGAAGGCTCTCTTCTTCCGAGTCACGTCGCTTGCTTTGCACGTGCGAGCGTCGACCCATGCCAGATAAGCCGCGTGCTTAAGCGCATCAGCGCGATTGCACTCGGCACTAAACCATGGACGAGCTTCGCCAGACATAGTTATGTCAGAGAACGGAATGTAGTACTCCATTCCCCTCCGCAACACATCCGTTACGGCGTCTGCGCACGACGAAGCATCAGTCGAAGAAAAGCAAGTAGGCTGCCAAGGATAACATGCGAAGAAAGATCGCATGCCATCCCAATCTGCTGACTTGTATCGCCTTACCCGCCGTGTGCCTCTTGGGCTAGGATCGGGCGGGGAGTAAACGGACACAGACTTCACCAGACAGTGGTCGGAACTACCCAGTGGTGAAGAAATCGACACCGAATAGCGGTCTGGATCCGTTGTCAGCAAAAGGTCCAAGCAATTGGCAGTGTGCGAATCAACATCCGGCACCCTCGTTGCCTCCTGGACCAGCTGGGTAAGATTCAGCGCTAGGGCTAGCTTTCTCGTTTCTCGTCCAGCATGGTCTGTACACTGGTATGGGAATAGCCACTCCTGATGGTGGGCGTTGAAGTCCCCCAGTAACACCAATTGGGCAGAAGGGTACCGTTGCTGAGCCGCATCCGCCGCCTCACTCAGGTGCTGTGTGAGCTTAGTTGTCTCCAAATCACCGCTGTGCGAACGGTAGACACAAGCGTAGACAATTTTATCCAGGCCTGTGTCCACTAAAACCCACAGCGTTGAGAACCTGGAGTCCTCAAGATTACGGAGACGCCGATAACAGATGTCGTCACGGGCGTACATACATACGCCCGCACGTGGTTTGAAATGGTGCTCCAGGGTAAACCCTGGGTACGAAAGGTAAGACACGTCTGACGGACACCTGATCTGCGTCTCGGAAAGGAACAGGAGTGCTGGTTTCTCAGTCTCCAGGTGGTGATGGACTGCGGCGAGATTTGAGTGCAGACCTCGAATATTGCTGAGGTGCACTTTGTGGGGGAGGAAGTGCTGCCGCTGTACAGCTTTTTTTATTTTGTTCCTTTTCGTCATGTTGAGAGTGAAGGTTGTTGAGGAGAAGGAAGTGAAATGAGGTTCCAAGCTGCTACCCTCAGGCACGCTCTGACAGGACGATATCATTGGGGGACTAGTCTGGAGACTGCGGGGACGCCCGAGCCCCCCCGGGAATGTCCATCCGGTCCTCCCCATCTGGTCGCCAGCCAGCACGATGGCGCACCCCGGGATTTTTCGTCAGTTGGCGGGGCAGCCTTTCATGTGTGGCTAGCACACTACTTGGGCCCCCAACTAACTGCGGTCGGCCAGCGGCGCACCGTGCCTCGGATCCCGCTACCCTCAGCGACTAGTCTCCCGATACGCCCATATCAACGCGAGCCTGGTCGGTCTGCCTGCATTGGAACAACTATTTCGACCCAACTCCTCTGTATTGGCTACACTGGGCATCGTACCGGAACATGGCTAGGCCGTTTGGCGGTACGCCTTTGCCCAGTGGGTGGTCACAAGCCATCGGCCGAAGCCTACCACCAGTTAGTGTCACCTGATTAGCACCACCCGGGGGCCACGTGTAGGGTCTAGCATTGGGTATTCTCCTACGGACGCGGGTGACTCGGCCCCCAAAAATGGCTAATGGTTTAAGGGGATGTTCGCGAGTACTTTGATTCTAGTTACAAATTCTATATTTCTTCTGCCGGTGACTACAAGTTTCTAATTTTAACCTATTTACTAAGGTACGAGGTTATTTTACTGTAACGAGGCCCAAAAACTACTAACTGCTTCAGTTTATTTTAACTGTTAATTTTAACTCTAGTTCTATTACATTCCTGGCTATATATAGGTCTATTCTAGGTCTGGATAGGGGTTGATGCACCTCTCTGTAAATCCCGCAAAATTCCCCGTCGAACGGGGTGAAAACTAACCCTTCAACCCTGCCCACTAGTAGGCTTGTTGCATTTGACTGTCAAAACTGTCGACAAGTGTGAACTTGCCTACTATTTACAAACTCGGGGGCCGAGTCACCCGCGTCCATAGAAGAATACCCAATGTAAGACCCTACACGTGGTCCCCGGGTGGTGCTAATCAGGTGACACTAACTGGTGGTAGGCTTCGGCCGATGGCTTGTGACCACCCACTGGGCAAAGACGTACCGCCAAGCGGCTTAGCTGTGTTTCGGTACGATGCTCAGTGTAGCCAATTCAGAGGAGTTGGGTCGAAATAGTTGTTCCAATGCAGGCAGACCAGCCAGGCTAGCCCTGGCATGGGCGTATCGGGAGACTAGTCTTGGAGGGTAGCGGGATCCGAGGCACGGTGCACCGCTGGCCGACCGCAGATAGTTGGGGGCTCAAGTAGTGTGCTAGCCACACATGAAAGGCTGCCCCGCCATCTGACGAAAAATCCCGGAATGCACCATCGTGCTGGTTGGCGACCAGATGAAAGGGCCCGATGGACATTCCCGGGGGGGCTCGGGCGTCCCCGCAGTCTCCAGACTAGTCCCCCAAAGATGTCGTCCTGTCAGGGCGTGCCTGAAGGTTAGCAGCTTGGAACCTCATTTCACTTCCTTCTCCTCAACCTCCATCACTTTTATGAACAGGAATAAAAAGAGAAAAGCTGTACAGCGGCAACACGTCCTTTCGCATAAAGTGCACCTCTCTAATATACGAGGTCTGCACTCAAATCTCGCCGCAGTCCATCACCATCTTGAGACCGAGAAACCAGCGCTCTTGTTCCTGTCGGAGACGCAGATCGGATGTCCGTCGGACGTGTCATACCTGTCTTACCCTGGAGCACCACTTTAGACCCCGCGCGGGCGTATGCATGTACGCCCGGGACGACATCTGCTATCGGCGTCTCCACTACCTTGAAGACTCCAGGTTCTCAACGCTGTGGGCTATGGTGGACACAGGTCTAGACAAAATTGTCTACGCATGCGTCTACCGTTCGCACAACGGTGATTTGGAGACAACTGGGCTTACACAGCACCTGAGTGAGACGGCGGATGCGACTCAGCAGCGGTACCCTTCTGCCCAATTGGTGTTACTGGGGGACTTCAATGCCCACCATCAGGTGTGGCTCTTCCCATACCAGTGCACAGACCATGCTGGACGAGAGACGCGAAAGCTAGCGCTTGCGTTAAATCTTACCCAGCTGGTCCAGGGGGCAACGAGGGTGCCGGATGTTGATTAGCACACTGCCAATTGCTTGGACCTTCTGCTGACAACAGATCCAGACCGCTATTCGGTGTCGATTTCATCACCACTGGGTAGTTCCGACCACTGTCTGGTAAAGTCTGTGTCTGTCTACTCTCCGCCCGATCCTAGCCCAAGAGGCACCCGGCGGGTAAGGCGATACAAGTCAGCAGATTGGGATGGCATGCGATCTTTCTTCGCATGTTACCCTTGGCAGCCTACTTGCTTTTCTTCCACTGATGCTACGTCGTGCGCGGACGCCGTGATGGATGTGTTGCGGAGGGGAATGGAGTACTACATTGCGATCTCTGACATAGCAATATCTGGCGAAGCTCGTCCTTGGTTTGGTGCCGAGTGCAATCGCGCCGATGCGCTTAAGCACGCGGCGTACCTAGCATGGGTCGACGCTCGTACGCGCAAAGCAAATGACGTGAGTCAGAAGAAGAGAGCCTTCAACAGGGCTGCTAAGTCCTGCAAGAAGGTGTTGCGGAGGGCTCGGTTTGACCACATTAGCCGAATAGGGAACAAACTTGCTTCATACCCAGCAGGTAGTAAGGCTTTTTGGTCCCTGGCTAAGTCGGTCGAATCGAACTTCTGCCGCCCCTCACTACCACCACTGCTGAGACCCGACGGGACGCTGGCCCACTCCGCTGAGGAGAAAGCGAACTTGTTTGCTTCTTTGTTTGCGGAATCTTCACGTCTCGATCTTGGTGGCGCGACGCCCTCCGCTTCTCCTGGTGAATGCGAGTCGAGTATGTCGAACATTCGCATTCATCAGAAGGACGTCCGTAGGGTACTGCGTAACCTCGACGTGAACAAGGCTAGTGGTCCCGACGGGATACCGGCAATTGTTCTGAAGACTTGTGCGCCTGAGTTGTCTCCGATCTTGACACGCCTATTTCACCTTTCGTTTGAGACTGGAAAAGTGCCGAAGGCTTGGAAGCAAGCTAACGTGCAGCCCGTGCCCAAGAAGGGTAGTCGAGCTGACCCGTCGAATTATAGACCCATCTCGGTAACGTCCATACTCTGAAAGACTATGGGACGCGTACTGAATCATAAGCTCCTGGCGTACCTAGAAGCGAATGATATCCTTAGTGACCGGCAATACGGGTTTCGCCGAAATCGGTCAACTGGGGATCTTCTAGCGTATGCCATTCACATCTGGAGTGAGGCCATAGAGAAGCACGGGGAGGCACTGGCGGTCTCCCTTGACATCTCGAAGGCCTTCGACAGGGTCTGGCACGATAGCCTTATTAGTAAGCTTCCTTCCTTCGGTCTGCCCGCCGGTTTGTGTGATTGGGTAGCAGATTTCCTGAGGGATCGGTCTATCCGAGGGGTCATAGACGGCTGCTCGTCTGGACTGCTGGATATTAATGCTGGGGTTCCTCAGGGGTCGGTGCTTTCGGCAACACTGTTCTTGCTGCATATTAATGATCTGCTCAAACCCGGTACCTTTGGGTATGCAGACGATAGCACTGTTGCTGAAAGATACGTGTCCGACGCACGAGCTGGTGGGTCGCAGATCCGGTCTCTCCGGGAGGCAATGGTTGAGCGCTTGAACGTGTCCCTACAGGCGGTCTCTGATTGGGGCGATGCCAATCTGGTCAAGTTCAATGCTGCTAAGACCCAAGCGTGTCTATTTTCCGCCAAAAGGAGCCAATTCCGCCCAGCTCCATCTTTCCGCGGTGAACCCGTGCCGATAACCGACCATCTTGAGCTTCTTGGGGTTACATTAACATCTACTCTCAATTTTGGCCCTTACATAGAGGCAAAAGCTCAAGTGGCTGCAAAGAAGTTGGGGATTCTGGCTAAGGTGAGACGGTACTTTACGCCGGAACAGCTGCTCAAATTCTATCAAGCGCAAGTTCGATCGTGTATGGAATACTGCTCTCATCTTTGGGATGGATCTGCCAGATACCAGCTTGATGCCCTTGAGTCAATTGAGAAACGAGCCAAGAGGATCGATCATCAGCAATGAGAGGCTCGTCGCGTCGAAGCTCCAAAGTCTTGAACATCGACGACGAGTTGCTAGCCTGTCGGTTTTTTACCGGTTGCATTTTGGGGAATGTGCGAAGGAATTGCATAATTTAATTTCGCCAAGCCCGTTCCATCATCGGACCACAAGACGAACGGCGATGCGCCACCGGTACATGGTGGACATCCCACCCATACGCACAAAACGTTTTGGGAACACATTCATAGTGCGTACAGCTAAGGAGTGGAATTCCCTGCCGGAGTCTGTGTTTCCTGATAGCTACAACCTGGGAGTCTTTAAATCAAGAGTGAATAGGTTATTTCTAGGCAAGCGTGCTCCATCTTCGACCACATCCTCGCTTACTATCAGGTGAGATAGTGGTCAAACGCGTGCCTATCAAGAGTAAAAAAAAAAAAAAAAAAACTATCTGTATTAGGGTAGGTGCATCATCCCTCTATCCAGATACACAACTTTTGAGGCCACCCCTCTAAGGGTGGAGGTACTATAGGTCAGGAACCCGGAAGGGGGAAAAAATCTGTGATTTTACATTTTCCTAATTTACGGCTTTACTGACCATAAAGATGCGTACATATCTGGATGGGGCTCAGTGCCAGGTTTCCAGTACCTATTACTTAAAGCCTATATACCTAGATTTTCTGTACGTCTAGTAAATGAAGGTGTCTGTAAATGGTGGTTTTTTGTTATCCACCCCATTACCTTTGAGTAACTCCCCGCGCTCGCGACGTCCTCGCGTACGCACGTACTTACGTGCATCTCCGTGTTTTAAAATCATAAACAGTGTAAATAGTGCACCATTTTTAATAAAACTACACAGTATTGACTTACAAGTGCCAGTTATTGTTTATATGCAAAAATTGTGGAGAACGATTAACTCTTACCAACAGTGGAAACGATTTTTTTATTTTTTTTTTTTAAATCAAAACAAACTTACGAACCATAAACCGAAAACTTACTATATTATGCATTTTTGTGACTCATATTGACCTATAAGTGCTAAGTGATCGTTGTGCGCATAAATCTCACGGTACTAATCACTTCAACTCGCAGTGAGAACAATTTTAAATCAAAAGTTCACAAAGACATCGTCGGCAGCAGGCCCCGTCCGTAACTAACTCGCTAATTTCAACAGTTACGTTAATGTTAATTTGGCTTAGTCGGTTAGCGCTCGCAGTCAAGCAGTGAACTTGGTGACCTGAGTTCGAATCCGGCAAACCAAGGGAACACAAAGAAAAATTTTTGTATATTCTTTTTGTGGTTTTGCATAGGTCGCTTACTTTTGTTTTTTATTTTTTTGTTGTCTACTAAAAGAACTCCTCCTGGAAAAGCCAACCAAAAATTATTAAAACCAACTATTATGGAACAGGAATCTGATACAGCTTCGGATTATGTGGGTTCGGAAACTGATTGTGTTAGTCAGCAGAATATTACGCGGCGCTATAAACGTAAATATGATGACTCAACACTGGCCGAATTAAGGGACATGTTGGTTGATGTACAGCTTCAGCAAAAATCTCAGGCGGTGAAATTCGACGAAGAGATGCGAAAATTGACTCAGCAAAATGACAAAATCACAGAGTCTATTAAATTCATGTCGGATAAATATGACAAAATCTTATGTCAACTTCGCCAAACTAAATCGGAAAATACTGCTTTTAAGACTCAAATTAGAACACTGGAGCAAAAAGTTGAGGCTCTGGAACGTAGTTCAAAGGCGTCAACCCTGGAACTCAGAAATGTACCGGAAACCCAATTAGAGGATAAATACGCATTAATGAGCTTAGTAAAAAATGTTGGTGATGTATTGAATGTTAAGGTACTCGACACAGACGTAAGAAACATATATAGGCAAAAGAAATCTCCAAACAGGACTGCTCCTATTTTAGTGGAATTTTGTTCGACCTCACTTAAAGAAAATATAGTTAAGTCTTCTAAAAAGTACAACAAGGATAAAACTAATGAAAAACTTAACTCGACCCACCTAAAGATGAACGGCGTAGCTAGACCTATCTTCATATCTGAATCGCTCACCACCTGCGCAAGGAAATTGTATTATCTAGCTCGACAGTACGTGAAAAATCATAAGAATGCAAGTTGCTGGACTGCATATGGAAGGGTTTATATTCGCCAGAATGAGGGTGACTCGCCTACGTTGATCTCACAAGAAGAGGACTTTTCTACGCTAAACCTACAATGACTAGCATTTACGTTGTACATAACATTAGATTTCTCATGTCTCTCTGAACCTAGTTTTAAATACTGCGGCAAAATTGGATTTGTAACACATTATTCTGTCATTTTGAAATACATGGAAGTGTTTATGTCCCTGTATAAATATCTGAATTTGCTACCATTTTACACACCATTCGTTTTAAAATGTTATTACTCACAAAGCTACATTTCTATCACACACACTTATAATTCTAAATTATACAATAAAATACATATCTATACAACACATACATACATCACCTTATACACATTACTAAAATGTTTTAATTTGCATACCCATATTTTTATTTTAGTAACTAAAGCAAACATTTCCTATACTAAATTATACAGTAAAACACATACCTATACAACAAATACAAATACTATCTTGTACACATTAATAAAAAAGTATTTTAATTTGCATATCCGCATTTCAATTTTATTTACTCTACCAAACATCTACTATTCTAAATTATACAGTAAAATATATACCTGGAAAATAGTTACATTTAGTATTCTATGCACATTAATCAAATATATTATTATCTCACGACTAACTAAAATCTATATTACCAATCACTGTCACATCGTTTTGCTCCCTATTTCGCTGAATAGGCTGTGCTTGTCTTATTTAATTATAACTACATTATTGGCGCCAAAAATATTTTCACTGTCATTAGCAAACCTTAACATTCGATACCACAAGTAACCTAATGAGGGACATTGACCAATTTGATATATTTGTCCCAATCTCATGCGACCCCGAGCAATGCAACTCATATCTAAAAAGTTCTTCTCATTATTTAAAGGTTCTACAGCAGAATATTCGTAGCCTAAACTGTAACTTTCAAGAAATACACGTTCTGCTCAGTAGGCTGCAACTATCCTGTGATATTATTGTGCTCTCAGAATGCTGGTTATCGCACGTGGTTAACTTACCACTACTCCAAGGATATAGTTCATACAAAACAAGTGACAATTACAACCAAAATGACGGCGTAGTTGTCTACACAAAAGAAGGTCTAGAATGCAATGTAGAAGAACCAGCCCTATTGGAAGCAAATTGTTTGACTATTAAAATTAAAAATGAAACCATAATAATTGCAATTTATAGGCCCCCTAGTTTTAAATCACCTGACATATTTCTTGACTCATTACATAACTTTTTAGCGAGCGTATCTTCATTTAAAAATATTATCATCGTCGGAGATATAAATATTGACCTCATCGGAATTGGTCCCGCAACCACGGCGTATCTGGATACCGTTGCTTTCCATGGACTTCTCCCGGCTATTAATACTAGCACCAGAGGTAAGGCATGTCTGGACCATGTAATACTGAAAACAAAGCTAGACGCGTTCACATTTTCCTTAGGTACTAGCATTACCGATCACGAAGCAGTCTTATTCTGTTTAAAAAACGATGTTACCAAGAAAACACCAATAAAAATGAAAATAAATTATAAAATCAACGCAGAAAAACTAAAATCTGATTGTAATAAATTAAACTTTGACGAAATATATCAGGAATCTAATTTAAATACCGCTACGTACAATTTTATTAACATAATACAACTTTTAATTGCAAAGAACTCAATAAAACGATTAATCCCTAGAAATAAAATTATAATTAAACCTTGGATAACTCCTGGTATGTTACGCTGCATCCACACTAGAGATAAAATGCACAAAAAGATAAAAACGAATGAGAACGACGTTATATTGAAAATATCGTACTTGAGATACCGGAACTACTGTAACAACCTCTTAAAAAAACTTAAAAAACAATATGAGAGAGATCAATTGATAATGTCAAAACACAATTCTAAAAAACTTTGGTCTACCATTAAAACAATAACCAACCACAATAGTTTAAAACAGTTACCACTCCAACTATTACGTACAGATAAAACCCCTCAGGAATCAATAAATAAAGCTAATGAATATTTCTCGAATATTGGTAAACGTTTGTCAAGCATGATTCCCCCACATATTCCTTCCTTCAATAAAGTCACCAACCCACCACTAAATTCTTTTGTTCTCCTTCCTACTGATATCGAGGAAGTTGAAAGGACAATTCAGCTATTGAAAAGTGACTGCTCGCCTGGTTGGGATCAGATTAGTGCAGAGGTACTAAAGATAACATCCAATTCTATAACACCTGTTATCACTGACTTAATAAATCGCTGTTTTCTTTCTGGAGTATTTCCCCTCGCGTTTAAAAAAGCGTTAATACACCCAATACATAAGGCGGGTGATAGAGACAACGTTAGCAACTATAGGCCAATTGCGATCTTAACTGCGTTGTCAAAGGTATTTGAACGCATAATAAACAACAGGCTAACTAAATATTTCGAAAAGCATAACATGTTCTCTAATACGCAGTACGGTTTTAGAGCTGGCCGTTCAACTGACAATGCAGTACTTGACCTTGTTAACTTTTTAGTCAGTAAATTAGATAGCAAAAGTAAGTGTTTGACTATTTTTCTCGACCTAGCAAAAGCCTTTGATACTGTCTCTGTACCTCGCCTTGTGCAAAAGTTGGAAGACTATGGCATTAGAGGCGTACCATTGGCGTTACTTACAGATTATTTTTTCCATTCCGAGCATGCGAATTATATAATAAAATAAATAAAGTTCTAAAAATAGCAACCTGTCGCAAAAAGGAATGTAAAAATAAAATCATCCAATGGTTACTGAACCAAAACTATGTGGAAACAGAAAAACTGCTTGTTGTAGTTAGGTAGCAATGTGCATGGGTATGAATGTGCGTACTATGACATGTATTAATGTTTTCTTAATATTTTTATTTATTGATATATTTATTTTTTTATATTTGGCACCTGTTTCACACTATCTGGGTGGCCAACTAAACGGAAGGCTACCCGCTCATGGGGGACAGATGATAGGTATATGATAATTATATAATAATTTTAAATTCTTCTTTTATATTTATAAACAATTATATATACTATAAATACCTATTATGCACGCACACACACACACACACATACACACACACACACACACACACACACACACACACACACACACACACACACTGACTACACGTTGACAATCTTTTCTGTTCAGGATGTGATGGGGGCCTGGAGCTCTGAAATACAGGCCTAGGCTTAGTTCAAGCTCCAGATCTCCCACAAATTACAATTGTTTTGCCAAACTGTCCGTCGACTTAAAATGTGTAGTGTAATTTTTGTGGAGATAAATAAATAAACATTATTATTATTATTATTATTAACTGTCCTGTGTAGGTATGTGTGAAATGTTCATTACCTATGTACCTTAATTACCGTTGACATTTACCAACCATCAAACCCATACCTTTTAGGGGTTACCAGGAATGTGTAGGGGAAATGTGTAGCCCTACCTATCTGTTTACTTTAACGAAAATAAGGCCCCTCGCCCACGGCGACTTTTTGTAGCGATGCAGTCGCGCGTTTAGCAAACGCGCGACAGCATCACTTCTAACGCGTGTTAGTCGCATTTGCAACGCGCTACTGCATCGCGATTGTATCGATACAAACGCGCGACCGCGTTGCGCTACTGCATCGCGATTGTATTGATACAAACGCGCGACCGCGTCGGACGCATGGGTATTAAATGGATGCATCCAATATTGACGCTGCTTCCGTTGCCTACGCTTCGGCTGCTTACGTAAAAGCAGCACCAAAGAAAACGTGACTAATGTTGCCTCAACGGAGTCCATCTTGCAACTGTACTGATCCAAGGTATTTTTGTATCGTAACTGCATCGCGACCGAATCGCGTTTGCATCGCGACCGAATCGCGTTTGCATCGCGACCGAATCGCGTTTGCATCGCGACTGAATCTGGTCCCGTGGGCGCGGGCACACAGCTAGCGACTGCTTTGCGTCTGTATCGATGCTACCCGCGAGAGCATCGCGACTGCATCGCTACAAAAAGTCGCCCATGGGCGAGGGCCCTAAGTTTTCCCCAGAACATCTTTTATGTGTCCGGGGAAAAACGACAAAAATATATGCTTTTAATTATGGTCTCTAAACTATGACTATGAGAAAACATAAGCTCCTAAGTATTAAGTACATAAGCTTATAACTATACATGGGCTTTATCTGTGCGAGTTATACATTACTAAGTGCTTCGTCGCGAACATTTCTCCCGCCGTGCAGTGCAGTGACGACTCGTTGCGATGTCGGCGCGGCGCTGCATCTCGCCGGTGAGCGACGACTGTAGCTGTGACGCTCGTTGCCACGGTGACCGTTGTCTCGACGCGACGCTCGTCGCCCCGGCGACTGTTGCCTCGAAGCTCGCCGACGCGACGCCCGTCGCTCCGGCCCGTAGCTCCGACTCTCTGGATCATTTCGGTAGCGGGATCAGCCTCTTCGTCGGACGATTAAGAGTGCCGCCAGATTTGCGCACCTCAGCGGTCCAGACCTCTCCATCCGCCCCAGGGAAGACTGCGGTGATGCGGCCTCGCGGCCACGTGTTGCGAGGCAGCTGGCCGTCTGCGATGAGCACAGGGTCGCCCACCTGCAGACCAGGGCCACGGCTGTGGGGCTCCCGCCGGTGTTGGAGCTCGGGTAGGTACTCCCGCACCCAGCGACGCCAGAACTGGTCGGCGAGCGCTTGTGAGCGCCGCCAGTGTTTCTTGCTGTCGACGTCTTGCTCGGTGAACACAGTGATGACAGTCTGGCCGAACCACCGAGTAGGAAGTGGTTCGGCGTGATGGATTCGTCGTCTTCGCTGTCGACTGACACATGTGTCAGCGGGCGGCTGTTTACTGTATACTCTGCCTCACACAACAGTGTGGACAACACCTCTTCGTGTGGGTGTTTTTCTGTGAGTACGGTTTATAGTGCGGATTTCACGCAGCGAACTAGGCGCTCCCAGGCGCCTCCCATGAATGGCGCGGACGGAGTTATGAAGCGCCACGTGATGCCTCGATGACTAGCCTCTTCTCTGCAGGCGACTCGAAGCTCGTTGTCGGCACCGTGCATGTTGGTGCCGTTTTCGGAGTATATTTTTGTTGGACAGCCCCGGCGTGCAGCGAAGCGGCGCAGGGCTAGAATAGCCAAGTCTGCGCTGAGGTTGGCAGCAATCTCGAGGTGTACTGCCCTGGTGGTGAGACACGTGAATAGGGCCACGTATCTCTTCTGGTGCTGACGACCGACGGTGACGGACAGTGGACCAAAGTAGTCAAATCCAGTGTAGGTAAATGGCCTCTGGTGATGAGCCAGGCTAGTCTTCGGGTGGTCGCCTGTGGCAGGCACAGGAGCGTGTGCCTTTCGAATGCGACACTGCAGGCAGCGTGTCACCATCATCTTCGCTGTGGGCCTCAGCTTGACAACCCAGTAGTGTTGACGCACCTCGTTGATTGTCATCTCGGTTCCACTTTGCTGTAGACTTCTGTGTGTCCAATCTATGTATAGCTGAGTGATGCGGTGATCGCCGTGTAGTATAGGCGGACGCTTGACTTCGTCGGCTATCTCGTCGGTTTTTTCTATGCGACTCCTCAGATGTATGACGTCATCTGTGAGTTCTATTTGCAGCGGGCAATCGACTGCCATTTTCTATCTGTTTGTTCTCTAACAGACTCGTCAGTTCTCGGTCGAACATTTCTGTTGCTGTACTGTTTGCACGAGTAACCTCTCCGCTTGTCGGAGGTATTCGGCTTCTATTATATGATATTTTGACGTCACTGAGGACGTCACTGATGCTTTAGGAGGGGGCTTTGCCGTCCTTGTACGTTTCCTCCAATCTGGATCCGATTCCTTGCCTTTCTGTGTTCTTTTATAGAACGTTTTCTCTGTTGATCCTCGAGTGATAGAGACGAAGCGCAACACGTTCGCTGTCGCTCGTAAGAGTCGTTCCAACTTCGAGAATCTGGCTGGATCGGGTATGACCTCGGAGAGTCTTCGATCTGTTATCTGTTTGTGATTGACGGTTAGGGTTCTTTCTTCACCCGTCTGTTCGTCAATCGGCGGTTTTTCTATTGGCCACAACGTCGGTTCTTGATAGAAAAAGCTGGGGCCACGATACCATTCATGTTTCGAATTGAATTCCAATGGTACGTCACGAATGGCAATGTCTGCTACGTTCCTTTTTATGGGTATCTGTGTCAAGTGACTGTTTACAGTCGACTCGTTTTCGCCATGCTGTGGCCAGGTCTGTATCGAGTGACTGATCCCAGTCGACTCCTCTTCTCCATGCTTCTTGGAGTATTTGCTTGGCGCATACTATAACTATTGAGGCTAGGCTAAGCACTATTTTGAGTGCCTCTTTTTTTTGTGGGCATATCTTTTTCTAAGACGCCACTCGGTAGACGCGCTAGAGTCAGGTTGAAACCAAGCGTGTCTGCACTTGGTCTCCAGATTAAACCAAGTGCGTTTTCTATGTGCATCTTCGCGTTTATAGACGTGAACGGTGAGCTGGCCGCGCCGAATACAATTGACGTTGTAGCGTCATTAGTGTGTAAGCAAAACATATTATTGTAACAAAGTTATTTTGTATAAATTTAATTGAACACAATATAAAATGTTTGTAACTCGCAGACAAACAAATCATATTACATATAGTTAAAGCGCGGCAAACAAGCGCATGAGTCACTGTCTTTAGTTCGGTCGGCTCGGCAGCGACAGCGCGTCGAGCGGGCTCCCTCCCGCCCCTCGCGTCTTGTCTCACCGGCCGCTAGTACGCTGGACGACGCGCGCCGTGCAACTTGCTTTCGCCGCTATTATTAAATAATAACTTTTAAATTTTAAAAGTACCCTCGCGCGCTTGCTTGCCGAAGCTTAGATGTTTATTACTTCTGACTAACTATCTGCTTATCTTCTTCTTTGTGCTTCTTGGTTGTGAACTTTCTCCTTCCATTCTTCGAACTGTTTGTGTGTGTATTTGTGTGGACTTAGCAGTAGAATAGAATAGAATAGAATAGAATGCATTTATTTGTCAGAATATTGTACAAAGCTGTTATGTGCGTTATTACGTATTACGTCCAAAATATTCTGCCGTTTCCGGCGTACAAATATAGTTGATAAAAATTATGGGTCATCATTACGTTAAGAGGTACATAAAGTTATTAATAATAGGAATTACAACAAAAATTGAATAATAGTTTGGAAAGAAATTATATAAGTCAAAATTCAATGAAGTCAAGGAGATAAAACATTAATGTCAATTATTATTTAGGTAATTTTTCGTTTATAAAATCTTCAGTAGAATAATAACATTTGCTTAAAAGGAAATCAAATATTCTACGTTTAAATATTCTGAGGCTGAGAGTTTTGAAGCCATCAGGTAATTTGTTGTAGACAGTAATGGACATGCAGTATACATTATTAGAAAACAATTTAATTCTACGCCTAGGAACATTAAGCATATGCACTCTTCGGCTGGGTCTGGATACAACATCATTATACAATTCAAATTCATGTCTGTTTAGGTGAACAAAGATACAAATTTCAAAAATGTATAGTGCTGGAAGTGGTAATATTTTAAGTTTTTTAAACAATGGAACACAACTGTCCAGTGGGTGCGCTCCACAAATTGAGCGTACTCATTTTTTTCTGAGCTCGAAACACTCTTTGAAGTTCAACCGAATTACCCCATATTATAATACCATAGCGCAAGATTGATGAGACATAGCCATGATATGCACATAGTGCTGCCTCAACACTAGCCACACGTGTTAGTCTATATAAAACGAAAACAAATCTATCTATCTTTTTACATAGATCATCAATGTGAGATTTCCAGTTACAATTTTTATCAATTATTATCCCCAAGAATTTTGCGTAATCAACCTCTTCTATAGTCTCATTTCCATATTGTATTTTAAGCCGTGGACGCGTACTGTTATATGTCTGGAATTGTATCATTTTTATTTTATTAATGTTAATATAAAGATTATTTTGTTCAAGCTATGTAATAATTTTATTTAATGTCATATTTATTTCGTTTTGGTACTCAACAATGTCGTCATTTTGATTTATTAATACTAAGGGTCGTATCGTCAGCGTATAGTATGCAATTGTGGGGTGTTACACTAGGCAAGTCATTAACATAGATTAAGAATAATGGTGGCCCTAGTATGGTCCCTTGGGGGACACCACAGTTGTTTTCGCGAAATTGAGACCTATATGCGAGCTTTTCATTTCTTGTTTGTCCCGAAATCTCAACACATTGCTGTCGATGTGTAAGGTAGCTTTCGAGCCATTTCAACGCGTTTCCCCTTATGCCATATCGATCTAATTTATAAATTAATAAAGTGTGGTTCACGTTTAGATCAAACGAGAGAATAGTTAGATACGGGGTACCGCAGGGAAGTGTATTGGGCCCTTTGTTTTTTATATTGTATATTAACGACTTACCGGAATGCATTAAACAACCATTGACCCTATTTGCAGATGACAGTACCCTGACAATACCTTCGAAAAGTGTAGATACATACGAAAGTGACATTAATAATTCATTAAAATCAATTATAAAATGGTTAGACGGAAATAACTTGAGAATTAATATAAGTAAAACTAAGGTAATGCATTTTAACCAACGCATGCCAGATAAGAGCAATCTGCATGTGCAATATAATAATGACACAGTGAACGACGTATTAAGTACTAAATTTCTAGGGCTAGAAATAGACAAAAAACTTAGCTGGAAACAACACATAGAGACACTTTGCAAAAAACTAAGCACATCCGCTTACGCTTTACATACTTTGTCATCTATTGTAAATCTAGACGCACTCTTGACTGCATATCATGGTTTAGTCGAATGCCACCTACGATACGGCGTTATTTTTTGGGGTAACTCCACTGAAAGAGAAAGTGCATTCAAAGCACAGAAAAGATGCATACGGTCATTTTTAAAACTGCAACCCACTGATAGCTGCGTCCCATATTTTAAACAGAATAAAATATTAACTTTACCATGCTTGTATATTTTAGAAATGGCAGTGTTTGTAAAATTAAACCCTCATCGTTTTGAGCGCATAGCTGACGTATTTCCACGAAATAGGCGTGATAATAGTAGACTATGTCTCCCTAGTGCAAGAACGACTTTGATGCGCAAAAGTGTCTGCTATATGGCGCCAGTCATCTATAATAAATTACCGAGGAGTTGGAAAGAATTAAATTTGGCGTTATTTAAAAAAAAACTCCGAAACTTTTTAGTAGCCAAAGCGTATTACAGCGTAGCAGAATTCTTAATGGAGAAAGGAATCTCTTGACTACTATTATTTTTAACTAGAAATTAGACTAAGGTGACATTTAATTATATTGTAATTAATTTATAATCGTATATTGACATTGTTATCTTTATTATTATGTACTTAGAATCATTCATGTATTTTGTACTTTTGCATGCCTCCTGGTAAAATATGGCTGTTCCTAATTATATTCTTATATCACCGTGTTGTACCCATATTTGCAAAATAAATATCTTATCTTATCTTATCTTATCTTATCTTATCACGAAATCAAATGCCTTGGACATATCTAGAAAGATAGAGACAATTAGTAGTTTACTATTAAGGCATTTTGTTATTAATTTTGATAGAGCAAAACAAGCTGTTGTGGTCGATTTATTTTTCCTGAAACCAAATTGATCTTCACTTAAAATTTTGCATTTGGATAAAAAACCGGAGAGTCTTTCCTGCATGGCCTTTTCAAAGACCTTTGATAATATTGGTATGAGTGTTATGGGGCGGTAATTATTCATATCACTTCTGTCACCTTTCTTGTGAATTGGTTTAACAATTGAAAACTTCAACCGTGAAGGGAATAAACCTTGCATAAATGACAAGTTAATAATATGGCTAATATGAGTTGATAAAAATGGGGAGCATAATTTAAGGATTTTTGTATTAATGTCATCGTAGCCTGTTGAGTTGGTTGATTTTAAAGAATTTATTATCTTATGTACATCAGTGTCATTAGTTGGGGTCAAATACATAGTATTAGGATGGTTAGTCATCGGTGGTGTGTAGTCAAGAGATGGGTTAATGGTGTCATTCGTCATATCAATAAAAAAATTGTTAAATATGTCAGCTATCTTTTCTGGGTAAACACCGTAAGTGCACTAAGACTTTTATTTTCACACACCCACTTCATTGGTGACCCCGGAAGAGCACCATGTCGCAGCAACCAGGAGGCAGCGCGAAAGTGCCGGGCGATGAAGCCCCGGGCCACGACGTGTGTCGCGTCGGTGTGCGGGTACCCCCGTTCTACCCAGAAAAACCGGCGATGTGGTTTTCGCTGCTGGAGAGCCAGTTCGTGTTGGCGAACATCACGACCGACAGCACGAAATTTCACCACGCCGCTTCGAGCCTGGACCCGGTATACGCAGCGGAGGTAGAAGATATCATCCTCGACCCACCGGCACCAGACAAATACGAGAGGCTCAAGACAGAGCTCATTAAGAGGTTGTCGGCATCGAGGGAGAAGAAGGTCCAACAACTATTAACCCACGAGGAGCTGGGCGACCGCAAGCCCTCGCAGTTTTTGCGACACCTGCGCCATCTGGTGGGACCCGGCGTGCCTGAAGAGTTTCTGCGTACTATTTGGACCAGCCGTCTACCCAGCAGTACGCAGACAATCATCGCCTCACAGGCGAAGGCGAGCCTGGAGGAGGTGGCTGAGCTGGCAGACCGCATACAGGATTTGGTGCCAGCGAGCCCGCAAGTAGCAGCGACTTCGACACCAACACCAGCTAGCAGCATGGACCAGATGGCTTGCCATATCGCAGAACTCACCAAGCAGATGCAAGCACTCACAGCACAGGTCGACAGAATGTCGCGATCAAGACACAGGGCCAGCAGGAGTAGCAGCCGCGGTCGATCACCTTCCAGACGGTCCAGTTCGAATTACAGGAAGTTTCCGAAATGCTGGTACCATTACAAGTTTGGAGACAAGGCTACGAAGAGCGTGAAGCCATGCGACCACTCGGGAAAAGGCGCGGGCAGTCGATATTGGCGACCGACGACTGTCGTAGCACTGGTCGCTTATTCGTAACGGACCATACGACGAAGATGCAGTTCCTCGTCGACACCGGTAGCGACGTCTGCGTATTCCCGAGGTCAGCTATAAAAGAGCGTCGTAGTAAAACAACATTTGAACTATGTGCGGCTAACGGCAGTGTTATAATATATACATACGGGTACGCTCATTTAAAATTAAATATAGGATTGCGCCGTGACTTTGCTTGGAGATTTATAATGGCGGATGTGACAAAACCGATTATAGGTGTAGATTTTTTAACACATTATGATTTAATTGTAGATATTAGGTTACAGCGCCTTATCGACGCTAACACTACACTTGTGACCCCTGCTTCGCCTGCTCGTTCTTCTGATGCGGTCTCTTCAGTTAAGGTAAGAATTGGTGACACTACATATCACGACATTCTCCGGGATTTTCCAAACATAACCCGGCCGTCGGGTTTACACCGTAAACCTACACACAACACCTTACACTACATACGCACGACCCCGGGACCACCCGTATCGTGCACACCGCGTCGGTTGGCTCCAGATAAACATAAAATTGCTAAGGAGGAGTTTGAATCTATGCTTTCGAACGGCACAGCCAGACCCTCAGACTCACCCTGGGCTTCACCCTTACACCTAGCACCTAAGAAGGATAGAATGCTTTTTGCTATTCGCCATACCCACGACTTCGCCCACAATCTGGTAAAAGCATACAACCAGATACGCGTTAACCTTTCGGGCTTTATGAGTTCCCTTATATGACGTTCGGACTTCGCAACGCAGGGCAAACTTTCCAACGTTTTGTCGACGAAATGCTGCGGGGTCTGGACTTCTGTTTCGGGTACTTGGACGATTTTCTGGTCTTCTCAAAAGACCACAAAGAGCACGAGGACCACCTACGACAGCTGTTCTCCAGATTGCAAGAGTATGGGATGGTGATTAACACAGCAAAATGCGTATTCGGAGCCCCACAGATAAAATTTTTAGGTTACCTTATAACATCTAGCGGCACAAAACCATTACCAGATAAGGTGGAGGCAATCAACAGCTTCCCAACACCAAAAACCGTACGAGAGTTGAGAAGGTTTTTGGGGATGGTCAACTTTTACAGGCGGTTCATCCCAGAGGCGGCCCAACACCAGGCTTCGCTCAACAAGCTTTTGGTGGGCTCAGTAAAGGGTTCGCACCCTGTCCATTTTACAGCAACAGAGGATGAAGCGTTTTCGGCCTGCAAAAGAGGTCTCTGCCAAGCTGCAATGTTAGCTCATCTGGATTGCGGAGCGAAGCTGGCTATAGTGACAGACGCCTCGGATGTCGTCATGGGGGCAGTTCTGGAACAGCAAAAGGATGAGGAGTGGCAACCCTTGGCTTTCTTTTCCCGTAAATTAAGCTCAAGTCAGCAAAAGTACTCACCTTATGACCGAGAACTGCTCGCGATCTATGAAGCAATAAAATACTTCAGACATATGGTCGAGGCCAGAGACTTTGTGATCTACACAGATCACAAACCCATCTGTTTCGCGTTTCATACACGAAAAGAAAACTGCTCACCACGCCAATTCAGACAGTTGGATTTCATCTCGCAGTTTACCACGGACATTAGGCACATCTCGGGCAAGAATAACGTTGTCGCCGACACTCTGTCCAGAGTGGAGGAAATCGCCCAACCTATTGACCTAAGTGCCTTGGCTAAGTCCCAGAGCTCCGACCCAGAGCTCAAACAGCTACTCAACGGAAAAACGTCGCTGCGCCTAAAAAAGGTAACTCTGCCGGGAACACTGTCTGAATTGTATTGCGATGAGAGCAACAAGACGCCAAGACCATATGTCACAAAAGAGTATCGCCGCCAAGTCTTCGACAACCTACACTCCTTGAGTCACCCTGGAGCCAACGCCAGCGCCAAATTGGTAGCAGAGCGTTACGTATGGCCAGAAGTGAAAAAAGACTGCAGAGAATGGACACGGAACTGCGTGGCATGCCAGCGTACAAAAATCACTCGCCATGTCAATACTCAATACTCAATACTCAATATTTTATTGCATTCCATATTATGTACATATAGGTGGTATAAATATTGTCAAGATCAATATGGACCCTGTCGGGCACAGCAAAGTTAGGAGAGAGGACGAAGACTAAGTAACAATTCATGGAATTAATTAATTATTATTACAGGTAATTAGATGGTTAAAATGTTAATAGATTTATATGTATATTATTGTGTGGTGAATTGGGTCCGTTGCCATCTTAAAGACCCAAGCCAACCTCACCTGCTAGCGGTGCACCCTGCTGTCCAACGGACGAGGCTCTGGCGAACCTGGTTTCCCTCTTGTAGGGTTGTGGGGGTCAGACGGCTGGTCGCCCCACGTAAAACCAACTTCAGTCATATATGTATGGAGAGAAACAAGTTAGGTAAGGGTACTCGGTCTAGGGCGTCGCCGCATAACGACGCGCAGGCACATCGCCCTAAACCTGCGATAAGTGGGCTAGGGCTACCGTGTCAAGTACGGGCACGGCTAAAGAGGATAGTACCCAAGAAGAAGTTCCGCTTTGCCACCTGAAACATTGGCTCCCTAACCGGACGTTGCCAAGAACTCGCAGACGTACTTGCGAAGCGTCGGGTCCAGTGCGCCTTCCTTCAGGAGACGCGCTGGAAGGGAAATAAGTCACGTGACATCGGGCAGGGGTACCGGCTAGTGTACACCGGATCACCAGCGGGTAGGAGCGGAGTGGCCGTGGTGCTGTCTAAGGACCTTCAGGATGGACTCCTTGAAGTAGACCGATGCAGCGACCGGTTGATGCGAGTTAGGGTGCTGTTCGAAGGGTCGGTAACGAACCTAATCAGCGCCTATGCTCCTCAGACTGGTTGCTGTGAGTCTGAAAAGGAGGCCTTCTGGGATGAGTTCGAGGACGTATTACGCGCTATCCCGAATTCCGAAGGTGTTTTGGTTGGGGGGGATCTCAACGGTCACGTAGGTCGGTTTGCTGGAGAGTATGGACGTGTTCACGGTGGTTTTGGTTATGGCCAGCTTAACGCAGAGGGAGTCAATATACTTAGCACCTGCGCTGTGTCTGACCTAGCCATCGCGAACACATTCTTTCAGAAGAAGCCCCAGCATCTTATTACGTACCGTAGTGGTGCCTACTCAACCCAAATAGATTACCTGCTGGTGCGACGGTGCCACATTGGCAAGGTTACCAACTGCAAAGTCATCCCAGGCGAAAGCCTAACGGCTCAACACCGCCTCCTTGTCCTGGACTTTGCGGTTGTACCGAAGAAGAGAGTGACCGAGAAACGCAAACCTCGCACTAAGTGGTGGTTGCTTGATGGTCCTAGGCAGTCTGACTTCATCGCGGAGGTCGAGCATCTCAAGATCAGTGCTCCGCATGAGTCCGCTCAAGAGATCTGGAGTAGGATCCATTCAGCAATCACCGGTGCGGGTAAGCGCGTCCTTGGCACTTCTCGTGGTGGCCGCACCATAGGAAAGGAGACGTGGTGGTGGGATGACGGGGTGCAGGAGGCGACTCGGAAGAAGAAGGTTTTATTTAAACAGTGGCAAGGGTCCAACTCTCCGGATGACGGGGAGGCATATGGAGCGGCTAAGCGCGCTTGCAAAAAAGCTGTAGCCAGAGCCCGCAGCAAAAGTCTGGCGCCCTTATACGACAAGCTGGAAACTGCGGAGGGGCAAAAGCTTATTTTTAAGCTGGCGCGTGGCCGGGAGAAAGTTACACGGGACATTAGCAAATGTCTTTGTGTAAGGGACGCCCAGGGTAAGCTGCTCTACGATGCCCCCTCTGTTAAGGAGAGATGGTGTACATACTTCGCGGAGCTGTCTAACAAACAGCATCCCCATAACCTTCCTCCGGAACCGCCTCCTAACCTTGGGCTTATTTCCCCTATTTCCCCCGACGAAACCCGCATTGCTCTTCGCCACATGAAGAACCGGAAAGCGGTCGGGCCTGACAATGTGCCAATTGAAGTGTGGAAGGCGATGGGCCCACATGGTGTGGACCTTCTGACGGATCTTTTTAACCGCATCCTGATCACCAAGGAAATGCCGAACCAGTGGCGATTTAGCCTGATTATCCCTGTTTACAAAGGCAAAGGTAGCGTACAGGATTGTGGTAGCTACCGCGGTATCAAGATCATGTGCCACACCATGAAGCTCTTCGAGCGCATCATTGACACACGGCTCCGTAGCGAGTGTACTGTCTCTGAGTGTCAATATGGCTTCCGGGCGGGTAACAGCACCATGGACGCAGTGTTCGCCTTACGGAATCTGGCTGAGGCTTACAGAGAGAGAAGGAGAGCTTTGCATATGGCCTTTTTAGACCTGCAGAAGGCCTTCGACTGTATACCTCGGCAGTCCATCTGGTGGGCACTGCGCTTCAAGGGCGTTCCCGAGGCCTATATTGACATTATCAGAGACATGTACCGCGATTCCGTGTCCTCTGTCCAGACCGCTGTTGGCGAATCGAATGGCTTCCCAATATCTGTTGGCGTTCACCAAGGCTCGGCTCTTAGCCCGTTCTTGTTTAACGTAGTGCTCGATGTAGTTACGGCAAACATCCAAGATCAGCCTCCATGGCTAATGATGTATGCCGATGACATCGCCCTCGTTAATCAGAACAAAGCCCATCTTGAGCGCAAAGTCAACATTTGGAAGGACACGCTTGAAAACGGTGGTCTGAGACTAAATGTGGCGAAGACTGAGTACATGTCCTCTGGCAGCACGGATACAAACACCATCCGAATAGGTTCGGACCTGATCAGAAAGTCCGATACGTTCAGGTACCTTGGATCCGTGCTGCACGAGTCTGGCATCGTGGACGACGATGTCCAAGCACGTATTGGCGCGGCTTGGGCGAAGTGGCGCGAGGTGACGGGCGTTGTATGCGACCGCAAAATGCCTCCGAAGCTCAAGGGGCAGATATATAAATGCATCATTCGGCCTGTCCTACTGTACGGGGGCGAGTGTTGGCCAGCACTAAGCAGACACACCCAGGAGCTTCGCGTCACGGAGATGAAGATGCTGAGGTGGATGAGTGGCGTAACGCGATCCGATCGCATACGCAACTCTTACATCCGAGGTAGTCTTGGTGTCCGTGACGTGGGGGAAAAACTGCAAGAGTGTCGTCTGCGTTGGTATGGCCACATCATGCGCCGCCCTATGGAGTACGTTGGTCGGAGATGCATGAATATGGCTGTTCTTGGGGCTAGGCCTCGTGGTCGCCCTCGCAAGCGCTGGCTGGACGTCGTCAAGTCCGACATGAGAGCCAATGGCCTGACTGAGAAGGATGTTGAAGATCGGGCAAAGTGGAGGAAGCTAAGTAGGAAGGCGGACCCTGGCAATAGCCGGGATTAACGCCAGGTGGAAGAAGAAGAAGAAGATTATTGTGTGGTGAATTATGTTCCATACTTTAATTTATTTTTGTCATCGTTATTTGTCACGTTTGTTCACGTTGTCTCCGCTCCCTTCAGCAACTTTAAACTGCCACGATCTCGGCTTTATGGAAGTCCAGATCGACATGATCGGGCCACTAACCATCTCACACGGATTTAGGTATTGCCTCACCGCCGTCGATCGCTTCACGCGATGGCCTGAGGCAATACCAATTAAAGACATCACAGCCGAAACAGTGGCAAATAATAATAATAATAATAAGTTTATTAGTACATAACCAAAACAACAGCACAGTACATAGTATATGGAAACAGTGGGTTGTACTACCAATTTTTAAAATTATTGACAGTTTTCCGGGCTCCTAAACTAGGTACGCAGACCTGTATCTTAGGAGTCGGAGATTTTGCGGCTTCAATTTATATAATACAACCGTGACTTTCTGTTTGTTTACAGTATTTTTTTTTTATTAACACAGCAAATGGAGTGATTGTAAATGAGTGTAGTGTATGTGTGTGGTGAGGTGTGTATGTGAAATGAAATCAAAGTGTTACGAAGTTACGATTCTATAGCCAATATAATTTCTGTCTCATCATAAGTTAAGGATAAAAGCCATTTTCGTAATTTATTTTTAATTTCATACAAGTTATATCTATACAACGGAATAATTTTATTTATTTTATTATACATTCGTGAACTTTGAACCAACAACTGTCGACTAGTAAACGCAAAATGACAGGGGTTTGTCTTACATATAGGAAAACCGTGGCGTCTCAAAAGCAGCTTTTTATCCAGTGGAAGGTTGGAGTGTCTCCTCAGGACCGAACGGAGGACATATAGTTGCCTGACTGTGAGAACTTCGGCCTCAGAATATAACTGATCAGTGGGGTAGTCCCTAGGTTTAAAAAGCATCACTTTAAGAACAGCTCGTTGTGCCCGTTCTGCCGGGATCATTGCGGTTTTATAAGTACCGCCCCAAACCGGAATGCAGTACATAATGATGGACTGACAAAGGCTGATGTACACAAGAGTTAGAGTTTCAGAATTGGCGGAGTGCCTGAGTTCTTTAAAAATATATATCAGTCTTCTAACTCTAGTGCAAAGTGCCTCTATATGCGCGTGCCAGTTAAGATTTTCGTCAATTATCACTCCCAAGTATTTGATATTGGGGACTGTGCTGAGAGCAAGACAGTTACAACTTACTGACTGATGAGGAGGACAAGTGTGAGCTTTAATTTTATGAGGGAAAGAGGATAACGTTATTGATTGTGGGCGATAGAACCTGATTAGTTTTGTCTTATCCAAATTCAACGTCAGCAAGTTAATAATAATAATAATAATAATAATAAAATTTATTAAAGTTGTGTGAGTAAAACAGTAAATACATTTTTTGCTTAAATCTATGACAAGTTCACTGGTGTTATGTGCCTGAACTAGGAAATCCTGTGTTTCAGGCAAAAAGGAGGTAAATGTTATTAAATAATCACGTAATTATGTAAAATTAAATTGTCATATTTTAGGTATATAAAAATGATATAAATGGTGTAAACAAAAAATCATACTTCCTAAAACCTTAGTATACTAACTTACCCTAAATTAAAATTAACAGGAAACAAACAATCTTTATTTAAATACCGTTAACAATTTCTCTGAATCTTCATAAGACAAACTTTGAAGAGTTTTCTTGAGAGTTTTTTTACAGTTTCTAAAATTTAGGGAATAGATGTTTGCTTTTGCATTTAGTCTATTGTAGAGTAGTGGTCCAAGAAAAACATAAAATTTGGCTGCGAAAGCATGTTTAGTACTTTTTGTAGGGCAAACAATGTCTTTTCGTCTCTTTTTAGTAAATTCAGTGCTGAAGCAAAGAGCTGCGTGTTGTTTTAATACAATGCTCATTATGAATAATTGCCGAACTGTTAGTACTTCACAAGATTTATAGAGCAGGTTAGTGGGAAAGAGGAAAGGGCGGCAAGTAGACACCTTTAAAATCGCTCTTTGAGCTCTTTCTATGGGCAGTAATAAAGTTTTACCTGCTCCACCCCACGAGGTAATGCAGTACGTCAAAATTGACTGACATAGAGCAAAGTAAACTTGTCTTATTAGTATTGGGTCTGCAAGGTAACGTAGCTTTTTGAATACGAATATCAGCTTACGAATTCTGTTACTTAATGCCTCTATATGATGTTTGAAGGTTAGGGTTTCATCAATTATAACACCCAAGTATTTTATTTTGTTGGTCCTATTAATACTGGGACACACAAACGGGCAATCTGCAAGGACTGTACAACAATGGGCATACAACGTTGAAGGAATATAAGAAGTAAGCTTGCGCATTGAAAACTTAATGTAATGTGTCTTAAGTGCATTTAGAGTAAGTGAGTTATACTGAAGCCATTTATTTACCATACTGAAGCCGTCTTGCGCGAGCTTGTAGACAGCATGTTCCGATTCAGCCGAAAAAAGAAGAGCAGTGTCATCCGCGTAAGATATTATTGTTCCATGCTTTAGTTTTAGATTACAAAGGTCATTTATGTATATTAGAAATAAAGTGGGCCCCAAAATACTTCCTTGGGGAACGCCAAAATTCGTGGTTTTTTGGTCTGCGCTGAGAACACTGCCAATCTTCACGCACTGGGTACGGTCTTCTAAGTAGCTTTTGAAGAGTTTTAGCTGAATACCTCTTATGCCCACTGTCTCAAGCTTGCGCAAAAGAATAGGAATGGAAACTGTGTCAAAAGCCTTAGCGAGGTCCAAGAAAATTCCAACTGTATGGTTACCCTTGTCAAGTTCTTGAGCCAGATAGTCAGTCAGATGATGAACGGCATCGGCAGTTGATAGTTTTGGTCTAAATCCAAATTGTCGTTCTGACAAAATAGATTTGTCTTCCAGATATTTGAACAATCTTTTGTTTATAATTTTTTTCCAATATTTTAGAGAAAGAAGACAGTAGAGAAATAGGTCTGTAATTTGTTACTTGATCTTTACTGCCTGATTTATATATAGGGACAACAACTGCTTTTTTAAGGCACTCCGGAAAAATACCCAGAGATAAGCACATGCGAAAAATATAAACCAGTGGTGGCACTAAAATATTCCTGAACTGTTTAATAATTTTATTTGATATGTTATCCCAACCAACTGCACAGTCGTCTTTCAAAGTCATGATCATACTTTCTACCTCAGTCTCGTCAGTGTCTAGCAGTGCGAAGGAAGTTAAAGTGGAGCTGCCCGTAAAAAGATTACTCGTTAGATAAGGCGTTTGACCCCGATTTTTTTCTGCCAAACACTTTCCAACATTAACAAAGAAATTATTTGCCATGTTAGCAGATGTCAACTGTGATGAGTGAGCTTGTAATAAACCTGAAGATGACTCATTTAGTTTTGACGAATATGTTATATTTTTAATACATTTCCAGATCTTTTTACTACTCGTTCCAGCCTTTTCTAATGCAGTTTTATCGTAGTTCCTTTTAATTTTTTTGAGTAGATCATTACAAAAATTGCGATATATTTTGTATGACTGTTGCAACATAGCATTATCTGGTTGAGATTTAGCTTTCATGTGCAGTTTATCTCTATGTTTCATACAGCGGATAAGACCTGTCGTGATCCAGGGTTTTATGTTGCAATTTTTGTTGCTCAAATGTGATATAACCGTATTTTTGCGAATTGCATTTCGTACATTTTCGATTACATACAACATGCAAAACTGCGGGTCAGCGGAATTATAGACTGGATCAAAGTTGATGACGCGCAAATCTTCTTCAAGTTTATTTATATTTAATTTCGAAATTGTGCGAGTGTTTTGCTTAAGCATGTTACAATCTAGAGTTAGTAGGGCAGCATTGTGATCGGTTATTGTCGAGTTAAAGACAAGGGCAAGTGAGGGGTAATTTGATTTTAACATGACATGATCTAAGCAGGAGCCACTATGATGTGTAGGAAAGCTATGCGCGGGGAGAAGGCCGTGAAATGCACATAGATTTAGGTAGTCCTGAGCAGATGCATCAGTACTTCCTGGGAGGATGTTGATATTAATATCTCCAATTAAAATCGTGGTTTTGATGGATGACAGGTTCTGCAAGACAACATTCATTGATTCAGTAAAATTACTAATATTTTTAAAGGAGGGAGGTCGATATATTGCTAATATCACAATGTGTGACCCAATCTTCACCACCAAGCTGTTGCAGTCGTCCATATTAGGTTCCTCAACCGAGATCTTCAAATGATTCCTGACATAAACTATCACCCCATCATTTTGATTGTAATTCCTGTTACTTTTGTACATATTATATCCCGGAATTCGTGGTATGTTATATTGCTTGGCCAGCCAGCATTCAGTTAAAACAATAACGTCACAATTTATGTTTAACCGTTGTAAAAAAGTGCAAAAGCTATCGAAATTCTTAAAAATACTGCGAATATTTTGTGTTAGTACAGTTAATGGAGTTTTGTAGTCGGAAAGATATTGTTTGCAATTTTCAGCTTCACAGACTTTTGACTCAGATACAGAGAAATGATCTAACTCATTAATTATATTGCTAATCATGACTGTGGAACTAAAATACAAATATAAATATAGAAAGAAAAAACTTAAGTGGTCTAAATAAATAACTTATTGGCGGCGCTCTTAGGCGCCTGCATAATCTATGGAATTTATGTACCTTTTTTCGGCCATTATTCTTGCCGGGCAGTCAGCAGCGCCTGTGTTGTGCTTGTCTGGCTTTTTGTAGTGAAAGCAAGTAGCGCATTTTGGCTCATCTCCCTTTTTTGGACATTCTTTGATGGAGTGTCCTTGATCGCCACAGTGACCGCAGGTATAGGACGTCTGCCGGCAAAACTTGGCAGCATGACCATACTGCTGGCACTTATAACATCGTGTGACCAATGTAAAGTCTCTCACAGGGCATGATGACCAATTCACAAATACTCGGTCTTTTGAGATCAGGGCTTTGCGTATGACTGCAGGTACTTCAATTACATAGTTGCAATTCTCAGCGTCTTTCTTACCTGACTTATGGCTTAATCTAATAGAGGTCAAAAACGTTTCAAGGCTGCAGTCCTGTAGTTTCTCGGCAAGATTTTGGTGATACAGGCAATTAAAAACTTCATTTTCTGCCATGGATGACGGCACTCCTAGGATCACAACCCTAGGCTTCTTTTTATGTGGCTCGTCGACTGTTAGACCTGACTTTGTTAGCTGCTCCGATTGTCTCAGCTTCTCGATGTCGTCTTTCGTCTCAGTGCTGATAATGACACCTCCATTTTTGGTCTTGCGCAGGCCTCTAACGTGAAGCTTCATCTGTTCGGGGCAGATAATTTTTTGGACAAGAGACTTTGTCTCATCACTGGTCCTCAATTTATCTTGCGGATAAATGGCCACAGAGCTTATATTTGATGGCTGGATAAAGTTGTTGGCACCTTTCTTCACCATGTCGGAAAAAGAAGTTCCCAGTGCAGGTTTAGTTGATTCTCCGACTTTCATCTTAAGCTCCTTTAGTTGCTGCGAAAGGTCGAGTTGGTTTTCTAGTGATTTCACAGCATTGTGGTATTGTAAAGCCCTAGATTTAAGTGACTGATACAGTACGGCCATCTGCGATGTTCCATGCCCAACTTTCCGGCATAACGTATTGATGCGCATCTTCTGGTCCGAGTTCATCTTGCCTTCTGCTGCAATAGCACACACCTCCTGAAGGCTCTGGTCAATGGTCGTCATCCAGTTCTGAATTTCTGGCGTCGGTATACCTTCGAAGTCATCGTGGCGTTGGATCGGCGCTTGAAAGGCAGGAGCGGATAAAGCTGCTCGCGCGGTTGTAGGCGGCGGGGAACGAGCACACCTACTCCTCGGGCTGAAGGGACTATCCTCCATTGTGTAACAGGTTATTTGCTTATTAAATACTGATCATCATCTTCATAAAAATCACCTTACTTAAACCAAAAAGTATGACTCAGTTTGCTTTACCGGCTATTTATAAAAAAACTAGGTCACGATTTCGCAAGTGATTATTTACTTATATTAAATAATTGTTCGATACGTCCGTTCACTACGATCGCTACAATAAATTGTTGTAAGTTAGTAGACAGCCATTCCATTATGATCCGAAGCGAGCATTCTGCTCCATCTCTGGCCCGCTCCCAGCTTTTGTCAGACACTAGAAGTGCAGTATCGTCAGCATACGAGAAAATTTCGCAGTTAGAGATGGAGAGTTTGCATAGGTCATTGATGTATATTTGGAAAAGTGTCGGTCCTAATATACTACCTTGTGGGATTCCATAGGTGAGCCTTTCATATGAACTAGTGACTGAATCAATGAGAACACACTGGGATCTATCACAGAGGTAGTCTTTGAATAGTTTGAGAGGCACTCCACGCACTCCCAAGCTTTCTATCTTTGAAATAAGTCGAGGGACAGAGACCGTGTCAAAAGCCTTGGTTAAGTCTAAGAAGATGCCATAGCAGTTCATTTTATTGTCTAGTTTGCTTACCAGACTGTTAGTGAAGGCAGCAACGGCATCCTCTGTACAAATTCCCGATCTGAAGCCATACTGGTTTTGAGCTATTAATTTATGTTTTTCCAGAAAACTGACTAAGCAATTGTTCAGAATTCTTTCCAGAATTTTTGAAAGCGTACTCAAAACAGAAATAGGTCTATAGTTTGTGACCATGGCTCTGTCCCCGCTTTTATATATAGGATGCACGACGGCTCTCTTAAAAGGTTCAGGGAAGATTCCAGAGTCTATGGATAGGTTACAAATATGAGTGACTACAGGGGTTAAGGTAACACGCGAACTCTTGATAACTCTGGCTGGAATATTATCCCACCCTGTAGCGCAGTCACTACGGAGGTCTTGGATAATTCTACCAACTTTTTCCTCATCCACAGGAAGGATTACAAGAGAGTTCGATAATTGACCGGGTGGTGTTGTTACGGCTGTGGTGTTGGTACTGGCTCCAATTTTCGACGCCAGGTTTGCACCTATCTTGACAAAAAACTCATTGACCTTGTTTGCCGATGTTTTAACGTCAACTGAATCACGCAGTAGTTCACGAGGGGAGCGGTTTTGAACATTAGTATTCGTGATAGATTTAATCACTTTCCACGTTGCCTTAGGATTATTTTTGGCTTTTAGAAATTCTTCCTTTTCAAACGCTCGTCTCAACTTTCTTATTAAAGTGTTACAAAAGTTTCTGTATCGTGTGTACGTTATTTTAAGTGTGGAGTCGTCAGGCTTTTTCCTGACTTCGATATGCATTCTATCCCGGTTTTTTAGACAACGGACTAGGCCAGTGCTCATCCACGGTTTTAGAACCTTGCATTTATTATGGGTTTTGGTTATTCGGGTGTGATTAGTAATCACACGTTGTATATTACCAATTAAAAGATTAGTTGCTTGATTGGCGTCTGTACAAGTTAAGATAGGACTGAAGTCGGTATTGTCTAGTTCTTTACGAATAGCTTCATAATCACACTTTGGTGTAGTTCTTTGCCCACTACATCCCGAACTGGAATTAAGGAGCAGAAATAAGCAGATTGGCTGGTGATCGGTGACGTGAGAGTCTAGGACTAGCACGGTAGAAGTCTTCTTAGATTTAAGCATTATATGATCTAGACAGTTGTTAACTCTGGTCGGTAGAGAATGCGCAGGAAGTAGCCCAAGAGTGGCGGTGAGAGTTAAATAGTCACTAGCGTGCCGGTCACTAGATCCTGATTTGATGTCAACATTCATATCACCTATTAGGATAATGTTAGCGTAGGAATTCAGAGAAGATATTACGCCTTGCAGACTGTTATAAAAATTTTCTAGATTTTGGTAAGATGGAGAGCGATAGACTGAAACTATTGCCGTAGAGCCCAGGCAGGATATAATACAGTTAGCGTCCTGAAACGCTGGTTCTCTCGTTTCAGTTTTTAAACTTTCTCTAATATAAACTACTACTCCGTCATTTTGTTTTACATTATTGATTGTAGCGAAGGATGAATAACCATGTAATATAGGAATAGGTCCAGAAACCTGCAGCCAACATTCTGTCAGAACCATAACATCAAACTCAACCTTCGTTAATGAAATCATGGTTAGAAATTGATCTAAATTTTTATTAATGCTTCTAATGTTAATATGAACTATTTTTAAGTTATTATTGAGCATCTGGACTAAATCAGGACAATTTTCAGGGGAGCATAGAAAAGATTGAGCGACCGAGATGTTATCCAATTCCTTGGAAATTTGATTTAAATTAGCCATTGGTTACCGGTAAAATTGAGTACAAAATACGAAACACGGGATACAGCTGTTGGGCGATGTGAGAACTAGTACTTGGTCTGATAGAGGTCTTTTTGTGATACAGTAATAGTGTTTGTGAAGAGAAATAGTAAGTTATGAAAGAATTGTCAGCCATTAAACTGTAATATAGCCTGATGGCGTAATTATACTTGTTTGCTTGTGTGAAATCGTGTATGTGTGTGAAGTGTAATTCTTGTGTTTTTAGTTTAGGTGTTACGGTAATTGACATGAAAATGCAATAGTTATTTAAATTAAAATAAAGCAGATATACAAAGTAATATTGAATGCATGCACAAACGAGAATAACTTTAAAATAAATTGAGCATAGTCATTGCTGAACTCTTACTGCTGGTACCGGTACAGGTACTGGCACCTGCACCGGCACCGTCAACATGGTAAGGCATTTTTCTGATTTGATTTCAATGGGTTTATCAGCTGGGTCTTTCTTCAGGAGAATTCTTCCATTGGAATACCAGCTAGAGTAACTCCTTGCCTTAGCAAACTGACGGGCGTCATACAACAGTTTTTTGATTGCGGGAGGTAAGTGTTCGTCGACGTAAACTGGTTTCTTTTCCCCGGCAATCCCGATCAGTTGTGTGTTCAGCTTATCATTGATGGAATGTTCTTTATTAAACTTCCTCACTTTAGCGAGGAATTCGTTTCTCATATTGACACAGCTAAATTCGGCGACAATTGGTCTACATAAGCCTGTTTTTCCAGGTATACGATATACATCCCGGAAAGCAGATGTCCGAATTTCCATGTTAACGGTCTTCCCCGCGCTTGCCACCGCAGAAATGAGATCCACAGATGTTTCTTTCTCCTTAGCCGGGATATTACGCAGCTCGATAGTAGCTTGTCGTGACATGAAGTTCAGATCTTGTACCTGCTTCTGTAGCCGGTAAATATGGTCTTCGTTTTCAATTTTCTCCTTTTCTAGTTTCGAAACCTTAGAATTGAGACCTTCATATGTTTCATTTATAAAAGACATGCTGCGGTCCATCTCGTTGTTGGATTTCTCAATAGAAACACATCTCTGCTTGAGCTCGGCAACTTCTCTGACCAGCTTAGATAAAATGGCAGCTTGTTCGTCTTTCCATGATGTGAGCAGCTTTTCTTGCTCAGACTTCCAAGTTGCGAGCATCTCCATTAACTCCGATTTAAAAGCGGAAAATTCTGTGGATCGTTCGGCGTATAATTCGCTATTTGGAGAATCGGCAAGTCGTTGACGTTTGTTCCGCACGGTGATATTAATAGCGTCTGCTTTTTCGGTAGTGGCACTCAGAAGGTCGGACTCGGAAAGCGATTGCCCATGGCTCAAGCCTGTTTTAGGCGGAGTTCGTTGCATGTTGTTGCAGAATAATTTTTAAGAAAAATAAAAACAAATTTGGAAAAATAAAAATAAGATTTTAGAACGCAAAAAGAAACACAATATGCTGGATTCGAACTTCCTACTTCTTGGTTCGCCTTCGATGCAACGCGCTACTCAACCGCGCCAAGCGAACTTTTACGAAGTTGTTCGAAATACGTGTGTGCTTTGCCGTGCGTCGCTTTAGTGGTCAGGATCGGAGTACGTGATTCCTTTGTGTATCTAATGAGTTCAAAGTCCGAAAAATGAGCAAGTTGTAAAAATTTTGGTTTGTTCCGATATTAAAAACCGCTCACACACAGAATTATTGTTGTTATTACACTGTTATTTTACACTTAGTTTGTCACTCGTTAACTGTAGGATGTAACTGTATAGTTTTGTCGCTGTTATATGCACGTTTTACTTAGTTTTGAAATTAAAAACACGGAGGTAATTATAGGTACGTAAGTGCGCGGTGGCGCCACGGACGGAACTCAATGCACTACTGTATGGATGGATAGCACGTTTTGGCTGTCCCACAAAAATAATAACGGATCGAGGCAGACAATTTGAGTCAGCTCTATTCAAGTATCTGTCACAGTTAGCTGTATTCGAGCATAGGAAGACAACTGCTTACCACCCTGCCTGTAATGGTATGGTTGAGCGGTTCCATAGACAGCTGAAAACAGCCATAACTTGCCATGGGAATCCGAATTGGGTGGAATCATTGCCACTGGTGCTTTTAGGCTTTAGAAGCGCCCATAAGGACGATGTGCAGGCAACACCGGCTGAGCTAGTCTACGGAGAGACATTACGTCTACCAGGTGACGTCTTTGATCCAGAAGCGCTCGAAAACACGGATATGACCGACTACGTATCCAGATTACGCATGTTTGCTAGGAAGATTCAACCGACATCAGCATCGCGTCATTCTAATAGACGGGCCATATTCGTGTTTAGGGACCTAGCCACCACGTCACATGTCTTTTTAAGAGATAACGCGGCATCCGGTTCGTTCAAGCCAGCATATACAGGTCCGCATAAAGTACTAGAGAGGAGTGACAAAGTATTCAAACTCCTCCTTAAAGGAAAATCAGTGTCAGTATCGGTAGACCGACTGAAGCCAGCCTACATACTGCAAGACTCACACTCCACAATAACAAATAGCGACACACAAACTCACAATACACATGATACACCAATCGTCAATCCTACGCCAACGGCCGAGGAAGACCGTATCAGAAGGACGCGGTCGGGCCGTAGGGTGCGTTTCCCTGACTACTATCGCCCTTGACGGTCTCAAGAGTGGGTGAGGGGTGGTGTAGCGTCATTAGTGTGTAAGCAAAACATATTATTGTAACAAAGTTATTTTGTATAAATTTAATTGAACACAATATAAAATGTTTGTAACTCGCGGACAAACAAATCATATTACATATAGTTAAAGCGCGGCAAACAAGCGCATGAGTCACTGTCTTTAGTTCGGTCGGCTCGGCAGCGACAGCGCGTCGAGCGGGCTCCCTCCCGCCCCTCGCGTCTTGTCTCACCGGCCGCTAGTACGCTGGACGACGCGCGCCGTGCAACTTGCTTTCGCCGCTATTATTTAAAAGTACCCTCGCGCGCTTGCTTCCCGAAGCTTAGATGTTTATTACTTCTGACTAACTATCTGCTTATCTTCTTCTTTGTGCTTCTTGGTTGTGAACTTTCTCCTTCCATTATTCGAACTGTTTGTGTGTGTATTTGTGTGGACTTAGCAGTAAACACCGTAAGTGCACTAAGACTTTTATTTTCACACACCCACTTCAACGTCATTCGGTATTCGTCGGGGGCTCCCTCTATTCTATTGCCTCTCCGCTGATATTGGAGGGCGTCTATGTCCTCTTGTTGGACTGTGGGCATGTCTTTTTCTAAGACGCCACTCGGTAGATGCGCTAGAGTCAGGTTGAAACCTAGCGTGTCTGCACTTGGTCTTCAGATTAAACCAAGTGTGTTTTTTATGTGCATCTTCGCGTTTATAGCTGTGCACGGTGAGCTGGCCGCGCCGAATATAATTGAAGTCATTCGATATTCGTCGGGGGCTCCCTCTTTTCTTTTGCCTCTCCACTGATATCGGAGGGCGTCTATGTCCTCTTGTTGGAATTTCACTTGCATAAACATTTCGGTAATATCACCGAAAATGGCTATGGGGTGTCTGCGAAACCTCATCATGACGCCGGGCAGCGACTGTAACAGGTCTGGCCCAGTGAGTAGGAAGTCGTTCAAAGACAATCCATTCGATTTGGCTGCGGCGTCGTGTACTATACGGAACTTCTCTGGCTTCATCGGGTTGAAGACATCGACATGAGGTAGGTACCAGGTTCTTCCTGGTGTACTATTTTTGGGCGCTTTCTCAGCGTACCCTTCTGTAGGGGCGAGTTCATCAGTACTGTATATCTATCTCGAAGAGTCGGATTTCTATCGAGTTTCTTTTCTATAGAGACAAGCCGCTTGTGAGCTGTCCCATAACTATCGGGCATTTCAAAGGTGAATGACCAAATTAGTATGGGCACTGGACCAAAAAAAAAGTTGCTGCCCCCAGGGTTGACTCTTTGTTGGTGGGTTAATACTGTTGGACTAACTATGTGTGCAAATGCGAATCAAATTCAAACCCACAATTACAAAGTAATTCGACGTTATATAATACTGCAACAATACACTTTCGCTTGCACCAATTTTTTTTTTTGTATATTATTTCTGCTTGTTAAAATGTTGTTAGAAGGATTCACTTAATAAAAATAGATGAATAATGAATTAAAAAAACGACATAGTTATTTAATAATTGTTTATTTTCGAACAATTTATTTTAAATGTTATTCATGACTCACTATTCTGCACAGATGGTAATATAGAATGCGTATTATAAATCATTTTCATCTATTACAATACTGTCTAAAAACTGTGCTGGATGGTCAATATTTTCGTACCGCGCATATGCCAAAAACCATACTATAGACATTACATGAGCACATGTGCCCAAAGTACGTCTGCCACTCTTACACGAACAATAATAATGATTTAAAGCCTCCAACCCAAGGTGGTCTGAGTTTACAAGTATATATGTATGATAAATTCGGCTTCGGGTATGCCTAGATTGGACTTTACCTCTTAATAGCCAGAAGTTATTACCAGTTATATTATAATTATTTAAAAGATTATTCAAATCATCATTTTCTCTGTACACTTCTATTGTATATACGCCATTACGAGCGTGTTCACTATAATAACTCCTGGCTAGTTTTATTTGGTACGTTCCTAACGCAAACATAACAAGTTCTTCCTCAGACAACCTTGGAAATCCTCTTACATCAGGTAACTCGGCAGACATACTTTGAAACGGAATTCGCCGGCTATTAAGATTATAGTCAATGACATACTGTGCGAGACAGTTTTCCATATTGACCCTATTATTAATTCTCTCCATAAAACCAGAAGCATTAACATTATCAGTGATTGGGTCGTGGAAAGCATTTGTGATGGCCGCGGCATTCCTAAAATCGTCCTGCATGTGAGGCAGAGCCCTGTTAAAATAATCTTGCCTGAAAATCTTAAAATCTCTCTTGAAGCGGCCATTTACTACTTCCACGACCCATCGACAAATCGTCACTAATCGAGACTTATTGGCGTCAGCCGTTGTTAATTGAGTTTCGCCCCTTGAAACAGATTTAGGCATATGGGCATCATAGCCACAAGACTCTACGTTTGGTACGGCATCTCGGAAACCTCTATCCAAAATGAGAACATCTCCTTCTTGGAAAAACCAATTAAAAACACTGTCCGCACCATCAATTAATTTATTTAAAATGCTTGCATCGGATGTAGTCGCTGAATAGGGACCTGCTACTTCAATTATATAGCCATCACAACAGACTATTAGGAATGGTTTTAGTAGATTTAAGAACTTGTGATGGCTATACGTCAATCTTTGGAAGAGGAAGTTGCTACTTTTTTGTATGTATACATAGGTACCATCAAGTATAATTATACACTTGTTTTGTTCTTGGTTTCCGAACAGAGTTTGAGGTATAAAAAGGTTTCGCCTAAGCACTTGCTCCCTTGTGATGTGATCCCAACCCAAATGTAGAGGTGTAAATTCTTCTTTTATACAGTCTCTTGCGGTTTTCATTTCTCTTTCTAAAGTTGTTCGGCTTATGTGAAACATATCTGCCAGTCTTGTATTGGGTTCACCAGTTCTTAACTTAATCAAATATGCTGCTAAAGCGGTTTTGGGTCTTTTGCTCCTTCTAGACAAAGATGGCGTTTCTACAAACATTCTGTTGAACTGTTCGAAACTTCGACCAGTCAGAAAGTAAACTTCATTTGGATCCATGGTTTCTATATTTTCAAAATCCACCCTTCCCTCTTGCGGCATAGTTTTCAAAATCTGCATCATGTCCATGATGTGAGCTTCGTTAAAGTCATGACTTACATTTCTGGCTGACAATAAAATCTCAAAATCATTTAAAAGCAAATGTTCTTCACAAACGCGTGCAAAAGGTGGGGCGTAGTAGTTAAAATCTTTCAACAAACGGATTTTCATGTGCTTTGGTATTCGATGCCTTGTCTCGCCTGTACATCCGAATATAATGCAAGAGTTTGAAGTGTTCGGTGCCCGACTAATATGTGGTAAATGTATAATAGAATGTTGAATGTCTTGTTCGTCAACTACTGCTCCACGTTGATCACCAGCATGCGGTACCACAGCTAGATCTGGTTGTACCTCGGCTTGATCTGGTTCTATCACAGGTTGATCTGCTGGCTGCTCAGAAGCGCGTACTGGTGGTTCTTGTTCTCGTTCACTGGACGTACGACGTCTTGGTGGGTACGCCTCGCGTCGCCAGCAACGCTGACAGATAAACTCGGAGTTGTTAAATTGTATCTGAAAGAAATAGTTTCAGATACAATTACACATCACAAATACACATCTTTTTAACAAATGTTATTCAGTACATGAATATACCAATGAATGAATAGCGCCGCTACTGAAGTCCCTTTGACGCGGCGCTAGTGTCTATGTCATTACATTACATTGCATAAAAAAATGTAGTTCCATTTCCGCGGGCTTTCATTCGTGATATGCACTCTATGCATTGTTACATGGTTAAATAAGTCATTATTGCAATCATTTATGTAAGTACTCACATGATAAGGAAGAACTCGTTCAGTTATATTATTTGCAGCGATTGGATATTCTTCAAAAAGCTGCGTAGTTAGTGTTCTTCTTCTGATCGACCGCACTGATCTACCACACACTAGACACACTTGTCCAGCAGATGCACGAAACATCTTTAAAACTGTATCCAAATCACAGGGCTTAAAATCAGGTCCAGGTAACGTAATGCAAGGGTCAAACACGTAATCACAGGATATCCACAGAAAATATTCGCACAGTACACAACTATAAGCGAAGAGAGTTACAGAAGGACTGCACAGTTGCAATGCAAAGCGCATACATGTGTGAGCGAGAACGTAGCTCTATCGCCTTCTCGCTCACACTACTATTGAACAATGTTCAAAGAAAGCAAACTCGCGTGTAAGCTCATTATCTGCGATAAGAAAAGGTCACCTACCTGTGTAAAGAAGTAAAATATGCAACTTTTTCATAAAATCACATTTTAGGTTATATTTATGTTTCTGTGGGACAGATTTTTTCGGTTCCATAGAATAAAATGTTGCATTTGAACTCTTCTTTCAAATGAGCTATGTGGCAAATCTGGGGGCAGACTTTGACTTTTTTTACCAATTTTTGGTCCAATTTGGTCATTCTCCTTTATCTTGCTTCCATAGCATTGCGGTTTCTATATGCTCATTTTTTATCTGTTTGGTGTGTCGTTTCAAGATGTCTTCTGCCTTCTTTTCAGGATCAGAATTTAGACGTTGCGGGTTTACTATGAGTGATTCTAATGCGAAGTATTCACGGAGCTGTTCATCAAGGTTTTCGTCTCTTGATGCTGTGTTGTTCACGTAGTGCACCTGTTGACCGAGTATTCTAGTGTGCGCGCCATGTAAAGTCCATCCCAGAGTCGTGAGTGACGCTATGGGCTGGTGTTTCGGGCCTCTTCTTACTTCACTGGCTAATAGCAGATGCCAGTTATCTTGGCCGATCAGAATCTTGGGCGCGCCGACTTCGTAGACCAGCTGTTGCTTCAAGTCGCTGAGATGCCCGCAGTGCGTGACATCTTCCTCTCTGACGGTTTGCGGCGTGAGGTTGAGCTTCGGTATGGTGCGCGCTCTGAACGGCACCCTGTTTTTGGCTCGCGAGCGCTACTGTGACTCTGCGTGAGCAAGGAGGGTCTATCTCATGGTGACACCGATCGCACCAGTCTTCAGTGGGTCGATGCGGCCTTCGGCTCCAACTTGTCTGGCAAGGTCCTCGTCGATCAATGACACGGTTGATCCATCGTCGAGAAGGGCGAACGTGGATGCAACTCCCGCCGGTCCAATTACTCGGACCGACACCATCTTGAGGTAGGCATGACTCGACGATGTTCGCGAGCTGGCAACCACTTCTTGTGGTAAATCTATCTTTCTTCAGTGCTCGTAATGTAACGAGGGCACATCTTACTCGGCTTGCGAACGTGCAAATATCTTTCGGATTCTCGCTGCAACGTATCAATCCGCGCAATCTATCTGTTTCGGCTTGCCCTATCGATTCCGGTCTTCCGAATTGCAGCTCCAGTTCCTTCATAATGTCGTCTGGCTTTGCATGTCCGATGAGTTCTGAGCTCACTGTTTCGAGTGCACGTCCGTAGAGGCTCCTTCTGAGCCTTGCTGTATTCTCGACATCGTTGAAATATCTTCGAGTTGTTTCGTAAATGGCTCGAAACGACAACTGTAGCGGCATCAAGACCGCCACAAGAAAAACCTACGGAGCAAATCCACATCGCAACAAAAAGAACCGCGACGCCATCTATCCGACTAGCAGCGAACTACAACGTTGAAATCCTGCATCGCGCAAGCAGAGTTTACCGTGCGATTTGAACATATACATCAGTCCGAATATCAACTATTGGGCAGTAGCCCGCCAGGCACAACAGCCGCCTGGTCGGAGGATCCTCCTTTTCAAATGAGGTATGCGGGACTCTACTCTCTGTTCCGCATCATCCTAAACTGGTGACCCTCGACATTGAACGTCAGCGCAGCCTTCGTGCAACTACTTCAGCGTGACGTCATCATCACTTCTCCTCATCGTGACCTCAAGCTCTCGAGCAGCGAGTCATACAGCCAGCCAGTACCCACGGCTTCTACGGATATCCTGACCACCAGCATGCAGCAGCCGCGCATTCCTGTTCAGCATCCTCAGCCTCTATCTTCACCCCGACTCACTGGGGCATCGCATACAGTTCCGACTCACTGTGAACTCTGCGACTACCGGTTCCGACTCACTGGAGCCAGCAGCAGCACCACTCCGACTCACTGGAGCCTGCAGCATCATCCCGACTCACTGGGATCTCATCACCCCGACTCACTGGGGCACCGCATATAGTTCCGACTCACCGAGAACTCTGCGACTTCCGGTTCCGACTCACTGGAACCAACCTTCCACTGGCCTGGCAAGCATCTCAAGATGCATGGACGACTCATCCACTATCGACCTCCGGTCTCCGGAGGGGAGTGATGTAGCGGCATCAAGACCGCCACAAGAAAAACCTACGAAGCAAATCCACATCGCAACAAAAAGAACCGCGACGCCATCTATCCGACTAGCAGCGAACTACAACGTTGAAATCCTGCATCGCGCAAGCAGAGTTTACCGTGCGATTTGAACATATACATCAGCCCGAATATCAACTATTGGGCAGTAGCCCGCCAGGCACAACAGCCGCCTGGTCGGAGGATCCTCCTTTTCAGTTGAGGTGTGTGGGACTTTACTCTCTGTTCCGCATACCTCTAAACAACCATTCTGTGTGTGCACTATTGAAGTTCGGTAAGGTCATGATGACTTTCGACGCCGAGGAAGAATTCTGTTCTGTTTTTCTATCAGCTAGCGATGCTATAGCTGCTGTGAGGTCCGTTATGAACGGCCGTAATCTGTTTTTCCCATCGTCTTCTATTTTCTTCGGCAGTGCCGTCTGTTTAGTCACTTCATCGACTTTCGGCTTTAGTTCCGGTACTTACGTTCGACGAGAGTCCACTATCGGTACGGAGTCCACAGGGAGAGACAGTTGCTGCTCGCAACTTCTATCTATTCTATTACGGATGTCTCCCTCGGCGGCGTTGGTCTCTTTCTGATCAGGAACAGGTTCAGGTGCCTCTTCCAGCCAGGAACGCACGTACTCGTCGTTCGAGTTTCTATCTTCTAAATATTCGTCGTCCGATTCTTGTTCGGCTCTCTGAAGTGCTAACTGTGCAAGCTCCAACTTAATCTTGAGTAAGTCTTTGCGTGCCTTTGTGACTCTTCTATATGACCGCGTCGTCCTTCCTACGGTCGACGGCGGCTTGCTACGTTCTATACGTTCGACACAGGCGTCACCCCGGGTAGTCACCGGTAGGGTTCGGCTGTATGTTCTATCTGTCGGCTTCAATGTACTATCTGAAGGCGTTTCAAATCTGGTTCCCTTTCTTGAGATTGCTGGAGGCTCTGTTCGCTCCACTTGTTCAACTGGAGCGGGGGGTGAAGACAATTCTTCGCTGCGCGACTGCAACGGCTGTGTTCCCTCAGTCGTGGATGGTGAACGCGGCGGTAACTGGTGACGGGTGATGGGAAACCTCTCGGTTGGTTCCCGGTTCAGGTCCACTACCCACGCCTCAGGTGTCTTCCCTTGTGACCTCGTGATCGGCATGATTCAAATCCTCAAGTTGATTCTTCAAACTGTTCTATGTCCCTGGATAAGGCTTTAGTAGAAACTTGAACTAAAGTTTTTTCTTCAAACTGTTTCTATGTTCTTGGATAATTCTTCAAAGTCCCCAATCTTCAAAGTCCAGAGTTGCTCTGAATTTTCTAAAAAAAAAAAAAATCCAAATAAAAAAAAAAAAAAAAAAAATCAAATCAAAATTTTGAAAGTCCAAATTCTTCAAAAATTTTCTATGTCCCGAATCGATCTATATTTTCTAAGTGTAGAATCTTCTCAAAATTTTCAAAGTCCAAATTCTTCAAAAAATTTCTAAGCCCCGATCGATGTTCAAATCTTCTATGTTCGAATGATCAAAATTTTCTAAGTCCCAGGATGAATCTTCAAAATTTTTCTAAGTTCCAGCTTATATCTTCAAAAATTTTCTAAGTGTCGGGTTCAATCCTCAAAACTTTTCTAAGTCCCAGGTTCAATCAAAAAATGTTTTTTAAGTCTCGGGTTCAATCTTCAAAATTTTTTTCAAAGTCCAGACGTAATCCTTCAGCGTTTCAGGAAAATTTTCAAAGTCAAAAGTTTCGGGGTGAGTCCTTAAAGGTGGCTCTTAAAGGGTTTTCTTCAAGGGTAGTCCTCACGATGAACCGCGATGCTGAGTTTGAAGCGTCTTAACCGGAACGTATGTTGACGGATAGCTTCGGATCCGCTTCGGGGTGAGTCCTCAAGGGTTGGTTCTTGAAGGGTAGTTTTCTTCAAGGGGTGTCCTCACGATGAACCACGATGCTGAGCTTGAGGCGTCTTAACTGGAACGTATGTTGACGGATAGCTTTGGATCCGCTTCGGGGTTAGTCCTCAAGGGTTGGTTCTTGAAGGGTAGTTTTCTTCAAGGCGTAGTCCTCACGATGAACCACGATGCTGAGCTTGAGGCGTCTTCACAGGAACGTCAATCGACGACTAGCTTCCGCTTCGGATGACTCTTCAAGGGTTGACTGATTCTTGAAGGGTTGATTCGGGAACGAGTACCAAATGACTGACTGTTAAGAAACAGTTTATTTTAACTGTTAATTTTAACTATAGTTCTATTACATTCCTGGCTATATCTAGGTCTATTCTAGGTCTGGATAGGGGTTGATGCACCTCTCTGTAAATCCCCCAAAATTGCCCGTCGAACGGGGTGAAAACCAACCCTTCAACCTTGCCCACTAGTGGGCTTGTTACATTTGACTGTCGAAACTGTCTACAAATGTGAACTTGCCTACTATTAAGGATTGATTTCCCGAAAAACTGTGCCCCATGGGCTACCAAACTATCTGTATTAGGGTAGGTGCATCATCCCTCTATCCAGATACACAACTTTTGAGGCCACCCCTCTAAGGGTGGAGGTACTATAGGTCAGTAACCCGGAAGGGGAAAATCTGTGATTTTACATTTTCCTAATTTACGGCTTTATGCCTTTCCTGACCATAAAGATGTGTACATATCTGGATAGGGCTCAGTGCCAGGTTTCCAGTACCTATTACTTAAAGCCTATATACCTAGATTTTCTGTACGTCTAGTAAATGAAGGTGTCTGTAAATGGTGGTTTTTTGTTATCCACCCCATTACCTTTTAGTAACTGTCCTGTGTAGGTATGTGTGAAATGTTCATTACCTATGTACCTTCATTACCGTTGACATTTACCAACCATCAAACCCATACCTTTTAGGGGTTACCAGGAATGTGTAGGGGAAATGTGTAGCCCTACCTATCTGTTTACTTTAACGAAAATAAGTATTCCCCAGAACATCTTTTATGTGTCAGGGGAAAAACGACAAAAATATATGCTTTTAATTAATTACATGGCCTCTAAACTATGACTATGAGAAAACACAAGCTCCTAAGTATTAAGTACATAAGCTTATAACTATACATGGCTTTATCTGTGCGAGTTATACATTACTAAGTGCTTCGTCGCGAACAGTATTTTTATACCCGTCGTAACTTTTAAACGAAAGGTCAGATTTGAATAATTTACGTCTACATAATTAAGAGCGTAGGTTAATAATTTCTGGGAAGCGGTTACCTCCTTCTGCGAAGCAGTAATGCTAGCGAAGGAGGATGTCGAACGTGTGAGAGAGAGGGAAACCTCATGACCCAGCCGCCGCAACAGAAGAAGACGTTCCGGGCGTCGGGGTTCGCAGGGCGATCTCTGGCCACCGTAGGCGCGGGCCTGCGGACGGCGAGCTTTGGATAGCTCGCCGTCCGATCAGAACCAGACCCGGGTTGGCGGCGCGCTGTGTTCCACGTGCGCCTCAAGGAGCTGTCAGCAAGGGAGACGGGGCCCGCTAGGGCCAGTGCCTGCCGGGGTGCGGAATCCATTCGAAAGAGACGCCACGGCCCTGGAACGCAAAGGGCACTGGGAGGAACACGGATGGGTTTTAGTCAGTAAGAGTCTGACATGACACTCCCTTCTGCTCCGCCCTGAGCGGAAGGAGTCATTTGATGATTTCCCATCCTTAAAAAAAAATAAGGTTAATAATTTCTGACCGCCAAATGATTCACTGTTGCTCGCACGCAAATTGAATTTGTATATATCGATCCTCTTATAAACAAACTTTTTACAGAATAAAATATTCAAAGTGGTCAAATAATAAAATGATTCGTGTTATATCGTTATCTGCCTAGTCTTATCCTAGCTATATTGTGGTCGACGTCCAGTCAAACTGGATTCAGCTGAATACGTATTTAACGTAGATTGGCTACCTACCAGAGCTCCACAACCCATTAGATCGACCCGTACGTCTGTTATTCTTTAGCTACGAGCTCCTTCATTCGTGTTATATAAGGTGGTCAAATCGGATGTTATTTTATTTTTTTTGCCGCCAAGGTAAGGCAACACAACGGAAAATTGTAGTTTAGTTTTGGAGAGCTTTTAAGATATTGATCATTGAATAAACTTCGTTCGAAAGTTCTAATACAACTAAAAAACTTCCAACTCATATACATTGCTGATGGTATGTAAGAACTTAAGCACATAGCCTATTTATAACGCGTTGACGAAGCACGTTTTACGAACGCACACTCACGGCACTCTAGATGACCAAAAAGTAGATTTGGTCGCATTTGCGCGGGAAGCGCGTTCAAAGTGTATGAATTGTCGGTGTCTGGTGATGTGGGAGACGGGCACTGCACGGTACATTTGATGACTTGACACTCGCATGACATCCGATAGCAGTTTTATTTTTTTCCCCGTTTTATGTTGACCGTTGTTTGTTTGATTTATCTTCTTCTTTTGCTCGTGAATTCCCCTATCCAATTGAGTCGCTTATTTTTCCTTTTTCTTTTTTATCATTAATAAAGCCAGCGTAAGCAGTGCTGTCTCATCAGACTCCATTTTACAAGTGTGGAGGAGTCTGAAGAAAACACAGAAATGCGCGACTGAAGCGCGTCTATATCGCCGTATCAGTGCGTTTGTATCGATACAAGTTAGCGTTTAGAGCGGTACAAAATTATTCCACGTATGCTTATTATATACTACTGTCAACGCCCGAATTTCGTTTAGAGCGCATTAAATTAGCGCGCATCATGACATAACATCACGCATGTCGTTGGCGCGTTAAAAAAACGCCGTGTGCAAAGTCACTAAAGGCTTTTGACTTAATTGAGACTGGTTCAGTGGACAGACTGCTTTGAAAGCAACGGCAAAAATGGCGAGTAGGTACATTTTACAATTGAAATAAGCTGCAGCAGATGCTAGACTGGTTATTTGGTTCTTCTTTACACATAGGTCATCTGATGAACTTTGACAATACCCACCTTAAATTTATGGAGTGTTTTATTCAACTTACAATCCCACATTTCGATAACACGAACTCGAGGCTTTGATTGGTTTCTAAATTTAATATTTAAATTCTGTAAGTACCGCAATAACATTTTGAATCAAATAATACAAATTAAATCATCTAAATAAAGACGTTAATGTCTAATATACAAATAAAATACAAGGAAGTCAGAATCATAAAGAAGTAACATTTTCGGCACGAAATACTATTTATTAAACACTAGCTAAATACTAACTAAATACTATTTATTAAACACTACCTAAATACTAACTAAATACTATTTATTTAGTTTTCATTTGTTTTCAGTAATAATAATAATAATAATGGCCAACCGGCCCCGAGCCGGGTCCCCGCTGCCGGTGGTTGTGTGCAGCGCATAAGATGGAGTCAATCCATGAACGAGAACGTTATGCGCGCATACTATGGGTCTACAGAGGGGGGAACTAACCTTACTGCGTACCGTGTCAGGACGCAGTCTCTGTTTCAGGACCTGGAACCAACCGTGAACGTCTCGGCCCAACGATTGTCGGATCAGGTGCGGGTTATCCAACGTAATCACAGGTTGGACGATGCTGCACTTGATAGGCTGCGCTCAGAGGTACTGAGCAACTTTATCACCTCAACTCCGACACAGGACGCGGTTCAGGCGCCAGCTAGTAGCGCAATCACACCGCGGCCTAACAACGTCAGTGATGAGGTAGATGATAGGGTTGTCACGGTAAGTAGCCAGTGCAACGATAGACTGAGGAGCGCACTGGAGGATGCGCTTCGCGAGTATAGATCAATTCCGACCGAACTTAGGCCCCGTTTACCACGGTTACCCATGCACAAAAAAAAATAGGGCGCTGGTGTGTGCCCTGGACTCGCTGCTGCAGAACATCTTTGAAAGCAGCGAGAGCCTCCTTGATACGCACTCAATCCTGTATTGCGGGGCTGTTGCGGCATGTCGTTTAGCAAATATTAAGTTTAATACTAGTGATGAAGCTATTTCGACCAAAACCTGCTGTACCAGCCTGGCAGTGCAGGATCGAGCGGCGGATCGATGAGGCTAGGGCACTCATCGGCAAACTATATTGCTTCAGGGAGGGTAACACACGACCACGCGTGATGTGCTTTGTGAGACGGGCGTTTTCGGGGACTGATATCAGCCCTCGAGATTACACGTCCCGTGTCACGGAGCGCATTGACTTCCTGAAGCAGAAAGTTTATGCATGGGCGAACCGTATTCGGCGGTATAAGCGGCGGGTTGATCGATACTCGCAGAATCGCATGTTCCAAAGCGACGAGAGGTGGGTATATAGAGCTTGGGAGCGACCTGAACAAAGTGTGACGGATGTGTGCCGCCCGGATGATATCGCCACGAATACATTCTGGCGAAGCATCTGGTCGGTGCCCGTCTGTCATACCGAGGATGGCTGGATGCGCGATGTCGAGCGCGTGTGTGAAGCTATGCCACAAATGGAAAAAATTAACATCTCCCCATTAGATGTAGCCAACGCAGTCCGTCCGTTACCGAACTGGAAATCTCCAAGACCGGACGGACTGCATAACTTCTGGCTCAAATGGTATAGCAGCTCACACGCGCTCCTGGCAACTCAATTCCAGTCATCCTTAGAGTCTGGGTCACTACCACAGTTTCTAACAACTGGCGTTACCCACCTGCTCCATAAGACCGGTAGTCCCGCGGAACCCAAGAACTATAGACCAATTACTTGTTTGTCGACGGTCTATAAACTTCTTACATCCATTCTGAGAGTGAAGATCAATGAACACATTGAGACTAATTCAATTATGTCCACCTCTCAGAATGGATGTAGGAAGGGGTTCCGCGGCACTAAGGAGCTTCTCCTCATAGACATGGCTATAAGCCAACAGGTTCGTCGATCCCGCAAGGATCTGTCGACATGTTGGATAGACTACAAGAAGGCCTACGACTCTGTGCCACATACATGGCTCATGAGGGTGTTGGAGTTGTACAAAATAGATGCAACTCTACGCACCTTTCTTGAGTCATGTATGAGGCAATGGAAAACAGTCCTTCGCTATCCAGGATGTCGACCAATTCAGGGGGACGATGAGCCTGTGTGGATTAAACGGGGAATATTTCAGGGCGACAGTTTGAGTCCGCTTTGGTTTTGCTTAGCTCTGAATCCTCTAAGCACATTGCTGGAGGGTTCAGGTCTGGGCTATCGGTTGAGAAGAGGTGGTCAGGCCATATCTCACCTTCTTTACATGGATGATCTGAAACTCTTTGCCCCCAACAATTCGCGACTGATGGAGCTACTGAAGTTGACTGAAACCTTCAGTAGTGCCATCAGGATGGAATTTGGTGTGGACAAATGTGCAGTCATGCATGTAAAGAAAGGGGAGATTATGGAATCTGAGAGAATTCAACTCTCGGATTCCATACAGGTTAGATCAGTCAGCTCGACCGAAACCTATAAGTATTTGGGTATATCGGAAGCGTTGGGCATTAATGTTACTGACATGAAGCAATCGTTGAAGGAACGCTTCTTTGGCCGCCTAAAAAAGGTTTTGAATAGCCTTTTGTCGGGCGGAAATAAGGTGCGCGCCTTCAACGGTTGGGTCATGCCGGTATTAATGTACTCTTTCGGCATACTCAAATGGACTCAAACTGAGCTTGACGCCCTGGATAGGAGAGTACGTACACTGCTGACCGCAAACCGGATGCATCACCCACGATCGTCGGTGATGAGACTGTACATTCCGCGGAAGAGTGGAGGTCGAGGCTTTTTAAACGCCAAGACTCTCCACAACCGCGAGATGTGCAGTCTCAGAGAATATTTCCTCACAGCTGATGTGGGTATGCACCGAGATGTGGTCGCAGTGGACAAGGGTCTCACCCCGTTGTCCATGGCTAAGGAGAACTGTCGCAAACCTGTGATACTTACCACGGATGACCGCAAGGAGGTATGGAAAGGCAAGGAGCTTCACGGGCGCTTCTATCGGGCTCTTCATGAGTCTGATGTAGATTTTTCAGCGTCCGTGGCCTGGCTACGTTTCAGTGATCTCTTCGGGGAAACTGAAGGTTTTGTCTGTGCGATTATGGATGAAGTTATCTTGACGAATAACTACCGGAGGCATATTATGAAGGATGGGACGGTGGACGTGTGTCGGGCATGCCACCGTCCGGGTGAGTCCATCAGACATATTATTCATATTATTATTATTATTATTGGTTGTTCTCGTCTGGCTAACGGCGAGTACTTGCACAGGCACAACCAAGTGGCCAGGATTATCCATCAGCAACTTGCTCTGAAATACAAACTTGTGGATTCTGAGGTACCGTATTACAAGTATGTGCCCGACCCAGTTCTCGAAAATGACCATGTCACGTTGTACTGGGATCGGTCTATCATCACTGATAGGACTATTGTTGCCAATAAGCGATAATAAGCGAAGGTGATAGACCGATTAGTGCGCCGCACAATGATAATTGATGTTACTATCCCGCATGACGAGAACCTCGTGAAGGCCGAGAAAGAGAAACAAATAAAGTATCTCGACTTAGCGCACGAGGTTGTCGACATGTGGAATGTGGACTCAGCTGTCATTGTGCCGATAGTCATTACGGCCAATGGCCTGATGGCCAAAAGCTTCGACGAACATCTGTCGAAGCTGGCGTTACCCGGTTGGGTAAAGGGCCTGATACAGAAGGCAGTACTCCTCGATACGGCTCGTATTGTGAGGAGGTTCCTTTTTCTGGAGCCCTAACTACCGGTAGCTTGGACCCTGCTCCCGACACCGGCGGACTACTACTTTTTATATTTTTAAATGTATTTTTTTATGGTTTTTTAGAGATATATTTAAAAATATACTTTGTATGTAAATAAAAATGAATAAACGAAATAATAATAATTATTATTATTATAAATAATAATTATAATCTGTGGCTCGGCTGTCAACTGGAACGTCATATTTTTTACTCAATCCGCAATTTTCAATACAATTTAATTAAATTACTTTCATCGGTTCACATTCGATCGTTTGCACTCAACGCAAACAGACGTGCTCATCAATGTATAAATATAATAAATTAACAATTGCATAAATAGTGACCTACTTTTTTTAGTGTACTCACTAGCGTGTTTGACTAATACAATTCATAAGTGCTGTTTAGTCAAACATGGACTGATTTGATTATATAAGTATCATAATCTGAAATATGGAAGGCAGCCCCTTTAACCGGAGTGGGTTGACGCGTCGCAGCCCTCCCCCAACACCTACACCAACACAGCCCCAACCAGCTAGACGTGACCAAGCCGTAGGAAACGAAGAAATGGAGACAGTTTCGACTCCCGAGATTCAGAACTGGATGACCTCTATTGAGCAGTGTTTGAATGAGGTATGTGCAATTGCTTCTGATGGGAAGTTAAATTCTGAGCAGAAGCTAAAAATAAGCACTCTTTGCCGTAAAGTTGGACATGGAGTATCGCAAATGGCGGTTCAATACCAGTCCCTTAAGCAATACGCCTATAAGACCCACAACTCCCTGAACAAAATGAATGAAGACCGCAACCTTAAGGACTACGTAATGGAGATGAACCGGACCATTAAGGAGTCCTGTGCAAGGCAAGAAACAAGTACAACATCGTTTGCAGATATGGTGAAGAAGGGGACCAACAGCTTTGTTCGACCAAATTCCTTTAGCTCCGTGGCGATTTTTCCTAGCGACAATTCTAAGACCTGTGACGAAACCAAGAACATAGTCCAACAAATTATTTGCCCTGGCGACATGAAACTGAAAGTCAGAAGTGTGCGCAAAATAGGAAAAGGAGGACTCATAATCAGCACGGAGACTAAGGAAGACCTAGAAAAGCTCAAACAAACTGTCCAATCAGCTTCGTCAGCTCTCACCGTCGATGAACCTAGAAAGCGCAAACCACGCATAATAGTTATAGGAATCCCTGCATCTATGGCTGAAAATGAGGTCTTTAAATGTATTTATGAACAAAACTTGGCCGACAAACTGCCCACTATCTCTAGAGAAACATTTTTGACCTCAATCAAGTTAAGCCACAAATCCGGCAGAAAAGATGCAGAGAACTGTAACTATATCATAGAAGTTCCAGCAACTATTCGTAAGGCTCTCATCACACAGGACAGATTATTCATAAATTGGACTTCCTGCCCGGTTCGAGATTTCACACTGGTAACGAGATGTTACAAATGCCAGCAGTACGGTCATGCAGCTAAGACGTGCAAAGTAGCTTCCCCTACATGTGGACACTGCGGTGAAGAAGGCCACACCATTCAAGATTGCCCCAAAAAAGCCGTTGCGCCAAGATGTGCAACGTGCATCCGCTTCAAAAAACCAGCCAACCACAAGACGGGAGACCTAGAGTGCCCTGCTAAAAAAGCTGCCGAAAACAGGTACCTAAACTCGGTTGACTATGAAGGCGCCTAAGAGCGCCACATATTTGTTTATATTTTAGACTTAACTCACTGTTCACATTCTTTTTTTACTATTATGGATAATAATTTAATTACTGATATAGATAACACATTTGTGCCTGATGCAAAGACATGCCAGGTTGAGGACTGCATACAATATATTTCCGATTATAAAAAGTCACTAACCATACTAACACAAAACATTCGCAGTATTTTTAAGAATATCGATAGCTTCAACATTTTTCTTAGTAGACTTAATTTTGATTGTGATGTGATGGTTCTAACCGAGTGCTGGCTATCTGATCGCCAGGATAACCTCCCAGTAATGCCAGGGTACAACTTATTGTATACCAAGCTAAATAGCAACCAAAATGCTGGTGTGGTGGTCTATTCAAAGGAATCATTTATGGTCACAGTGGAAGAACCTACTCTTCAAGACTGTATGAGTAATTGTTTGATCATCAAAATTGGTACAACTACAGCAATAATTGCTATTTATAGATCCCCTTCTGCTAGAAACTTGGATTCTTTTAACGCTGCCTTAAACCAAATTTTTCTAGACCTAAGCTCATTCAATAATGTCATACTAACAGGTGACATAAATATAAACATAAACTCTGATAACTGCGATGCAGGGACCCAAGAGTATCTTAACATCTGTTCATTTCATGGTTTTCTACCTGCGCACACCTTGCCCACACATGATAGCGGTTCCTGCCTCGATCACATGATTATTAAATCTAGTTTATCGTATGTTACGCTTGTTACTAACTCAACAATTACTGACCATCACGCTGTTCTACTAACCCTAAACTTAATGCTGCCTAAGCTGAATCGTCCCCAGACCAAAACACAATTAAATACAAACAAACTCGAATATGATTTATGCAAACTTGACTTTAGCCCAGTTTACAATACTGCTGACGCAAATTTTGCTTTATCGTACTTAATAAAACATGTACAATTAGCAATATTACGTAACACTACTGTTATTACAACAAACAAGAAACTTAATAATATTAAACCTTGGATCACTCCTGGCCTGATTCGGTGTATAAGACACAGAGACAAACTTCATCAATCATCTAGGAGAAACCCAGGTAATAGTATTATTCAAACCACTTACAAAAGATACAGAAATTTTTGTAACAATCTCATAAAGAATTTAAAAAGGAATTACAATAAAAATGAATTAAACAAAGCAGGAAACAATAGCAAGCAACTTTGGAAACATATAAAAAACGTCACTTATATGTCAAAACAGCGTGAATCAAATTCGAGTTTATTGTTAACAAATAGTTCACCTCTTTCATCAGCCAACCATGTCAATAACTTTTTCGTGAATGTTGGGAAAACTCTTGCCGAGCAGATTCCTCAGCATTACGGTCATCAACCACCTTCCCATGAATTGAATAATAACCGCGCACTACAATCTTTCGGACTGCTGGACACTGACGAAGACGAAATAACACGAGTTATTAGTGGACTAAAAGATGACTGTGCTGTTGGATGGGATAATATTAGCAGTAAGATCCTTAAACAATTCAAGCATATCCTGGTACCTCCCTTAACCCATATATTTCGTATCTGTTTTTCTGAAGGCATTTTTCCTAAATGCCTAAAAAAGGCAGTTATAGTACCTATATTTAAATCTGGGAACAAACACTTAGTTAATAATTATAGGCCAATATCGTTACTCTCATCAATCTCCAAAATACTTGAGAAAATTGTGAATAGCAGGCTAGTTAACTATTTAGAAAAAAATAATTTACTATCATCTAGGCAATTTGGTTTTAGAGCCAAATTATCCACAGCTGATGCGGTGCACCTCCTGACCGATTATGTCTCAGAGGAACTTGGCAAAGGAAATCAGACTTTGGGGGTCTTCCTTGATCTAGCGAAAGCTTTTGACACAGTGTCTGTTTCTATGCTCCTAAACAAATTAGAGACCATGGGAATAAGGGGAACCCCGCTGAAACTCTTTGCTGACTACCTAGATGACAGATATCAATGTGTTACAATAGACAATATCACGAGCGATGAGCAAAAAAATACTAGTTTTGGTGTTCCCCAGGGCAGCATTTTGGCCCCAACCCTTTTTCTCGTTTATATAAATGATTTGTGCAATTTGAACCTACAACATGGCAAAATTATTTCATATGCTGACGACACGGCCTTAGTATTTACCGCTAAAACTAGTAAAGAATTGTACAAATACGCTCAATTAGGTTTCAATACTGTGACTAACTGGCTTCATAGTAATTTACTAACGTTAAATGCTGACAAGACAAAATATATTCAGTTCTTCATGCGCAAGCCTCAAATTAACATTTCTCATCCTTATCTGTTTGCGCATAAATGTGCACCCCACACTATCAGTACATGTGACTGTCCTTTTATCCTCCAAACATCCAACATTAAATATCTCGGAGTAATAATAGACGATACTCTCTCTTTTAGACTACATATTGAGAGTCTGGTTAAAAGAGTGCGCAAATTAATCTATGTCTTTAAAAAACTGCGAGCTATTGCGGACCCAAAAGTAATTACACAAGTTTATTTGGCCCTAGGGCAATCTGTAATCCAGTACTGTATCGTTTCATGGGGTGGAGCAGCCAAAACTCACTTACTCCCTCTTGAAAGAGCTCAGAGAGCTATTTTAAAAGTAGCCAATTTCCATCCCTTTCTCTATCCCACAGACCTTCTGTACAAATCCTGCAACGTACTGACTGTTCGCCAGCTTTTCATTATGCAACTGGTATTAAAACAGCACACCATGCTCACTTACAACACCGAAAAAACTAATAAGAGACGGAATGATATTGTCTGCGAGTCTACTTCATTTTCAAAATATGCTTTTGTAAAAAGATTTTTTAAATTTTTAGGTCCATTTCTGTACAATAGACTAAATAAGGAACTAAGTATCTATAAGTTAAATTACTATAGCTGTAAAAAGACAATTGTGCAATATTTATTAAGCATCTCGTACGTAGAGACAGAAGACCTTCTTTTTGTGTGTAAATAAAATGTGATGTGTCCCTTAATTTTAAGTTTTTATTTTAGATTATTGATAAATTGTTATTTTATTATGATGTTTACATAAGCACTATCTAGCCTGAGACACAGGTTTCAACCTAGTTCAGGCAAATCAGCAACTGTGTTCTGTAAAAAATGTTGTAATATATTTTATTGTAAATGTGCCCTGTTTTATAAATAAACGATATTATTATTATTATATTATTATTATTATTATTATTATTATTATCGGAATGGCAAAAATCATCAGGAAAACAAGGAAAAAAAACAGTAACGTTATAGCAAAATCAAACACGAAAAAAATTACCCCTTTTTGACCGACAACATGAAAATAAAATGCTGACAAGAAGCCGAGCTCGAGAACAAAATGCACCAACTCCATCTTCGGGTTCGTCGCTCAGCTCCGCCTCGCAGCCAGCTCGCAGCTTTTTTTTTTTTTTTTTTTGTGACGGGGGGAAATCCTCATGGATGTCCTCCGCCCGCCCCAGGGCGGAGGACATCCATGAGGATTTCCCCCGTCTGTCAGACTCTTACTGACTAAAACCACCCCGGTGCTCCATCTCTCACCAACCGGAGATCGCGAGAACTAATGCGACTTCCGTAATCCCCGGCTGGTGCCAGCCCGTTCCTGCGGGCCACCTCGGGTCAGCGGGGGGAGTGAGGTGTTTGACTCCCCCAACGACGTCAAAGAGGGGCGCACGGGAACACCACGCGCCGCCACCTCGGGGCCGAATGAATGGGGGGCGACGGACATCCCCAATTCCGCCGCCCCTAGACCCAGTTAGGGGGGCCGGAAGAGGGCAGCGTATACCCTCCTCCGACGCCCGGTGCGCCTGCTGCGGGCTGGGAGAGAGGTTGAGATTTCCCTCTCCCTTTCCGCAGCCTCCTTCTGCGCGATAACTGTTTCGCAGAAGGAGACCACCGCGTCCCAGGACTCCTCGCCGTCGACCATAGCACGAACTACAGCCGACAGCGAGAGATCACTGCCTACCACAGAGATGAGGGCACGGCGCGGCTCCTCCCAAGCGGCACACTCTGCCAGCGTATGCCGCGCCGTGTCCTCCCGACAGTCGACGCAGTGGTGACACCGAGCGTCCGGCTCCCTGCCTATGCGACACAAGAACCTCCCGAAGCAGCCATGCCCCGAGAGGACCTGCGTCACACGAAATGTCAAGGAGCCGTGCCTTCTCCCGAGCCACAGCTCGAGCACTGGCCGGATGGCCTCGATAGTGACGAGGCCGGCGGAAGGGCGTGAGAACCTTTTCCACCATTCCGCCACCAGAACCTTGCGCAGCTGCGACTGACGCAGCTTAATGTGCTGCTGCATCAGTCGCTCGCCGCGCGCCCGCGCCTCCTCACGCCACCGGTGCAGTGACGCGAGGACTTTTGCCTCCAGGTCCCAGGGCGGAGATCCGGCCAGTACGCAAGCCGCCTCGTAGGAGATTGTGCGATAGCCCCTGATGACTCTGACGGCCATCACCCTCTGCTGCTTCCGCAGAACAGTGATGGTGCCGGCCGTCAGGTCAGCCGCCTAGATCGGGGCCCCATACAAGGCCATTGATCGCACGATCCCCACGTACAACCGCCTGCAGGCGGTGCTCGGGTCCCCCAGATTGGGAAGCAGCGTTGACAGCGCCCCAGCCGCGCCCAACAACTTGGGCGCCAGCCGCCGGAAATGGGGGCCGAAATCCCACCGGCTGTCGAGAACCAATCCCAGGTACTTCATGGTGGACTCGACAGCGATACGGGCCCCCCCAACAACTATGTGTGATCCCGCTGGCGGCGCCCGCCGGGGGCCATGAAAGGCTATGGCCTCCGACTTGTTGAGGGCTACCTCCAGGCCAAGGCGCCGTATGCGGCTCACCACTTGTGAGACCGCGGCCGTCGCCAGCAACGCTGCCTCCCTGTACGAGCTCCCCCGGGCAGTGACCAGCGTGTCGTCAGCGTAACACGTCAGGTCCACTCCCGGCGGGAGCCCGCCCCTCAGTACCCAGTCGTAACCGATGTTCCACAGGGGTGGGCCCAAGACCGAGCCCTGCGGAACGCCGCACGACATGGGGTGCTGGTGTCTGCCATCACGTCCCAGATAGGTGACACACCGGTCCGTCAAATAAGCCCCAATGACGCGGCGGAGGTAGGTAGGCACTCGATGATAGCGCAGTGCCTCCCGAATACAACTCCAGGGCAGGGTGTTGAAGGCGTTGGAGATGTCTAAGGACACCGCCAACATCACCCCGCCCCGGGACACTGCTTCCTCCGCCAGGACTCTCACTCGCGATATCGCCGTGATAGTGGAGCGCCCATGACGAAACCCGAACTGGCATTCGGCCAGGTCCGGCCCCTCTCCGCACAAGTGGCCGACGAGGCGGGCGGTGATTGGTTGATATTGCCCTGGAGGAAATGGAATTGTGCCATTACGCACAATCCATTCCTTCGGTGCCATTCTCAGGCCGGGAGTCGGCCGAAGAGCAACCAGGCTGCGGGGGATGTAAAGAGTCCCCGGCAGCCTTGTTTGCTCCCTTCTTTTTCTTCTTCTTCTTTTTGCCCGTCTTGGGGGCGGGCGCGCCACAGGCCTTGCCACCCACAATGTGCTCCGCGGGCCTCCCTGCAGCGGTACAGAGGCTGCAGTTTGGCGTCGCGGAGCATTGGGCCACCTTGTGGCCGAGCTTACCGCAGCGATAACATAGTTCGCTGCGGTCAATTGCGGCGGTGCAACGTGCCCTGACGTGCCCAACGTCAAGGCATCGGTAACACCGCATAGCCCTGGGTTGCAGCAGCTTCACCCGTGCTGCCACCCACCCCACCAGAAGACGCCCGCTGTCGGCGATCTTTTTCGCCACCGCTACCGGGCACTTTATCCAGATGATGCCGAGCCCGGCAGCGTCGGCGCGAATCTCGCCCGCCCGCACGTCACCCGGCGGACATCCCCCGCTTCGAGCGACGGCCGCCACGACCTCCTCCGGGGTCGTCGAGTCGTCCAGGCCTTCAACGCGCAATTCAGCGGTCTTCACGGGCCTGGACACTCGAACGTCCTCTCCATTGAGGACCTCCCTCAATTTGGCGGCCAGGACGTCCGCCTTCTGGCTGCCATCAGGACCCGACACCTCGAACAGCCGCGCCCCCGTAACCGCCGACTTCATTCTAAAGCCGGTCGGGGTTCCCAAGTCGGGGAACGCGACGTTGGCCCTCACCTGCGTGAGGACCTCCTTGTAGGTAAGGCCCCTCTCGATGGCTCCGGGCTGCAGTGTGATTACTACAGCCGCGGAGTGTGGGACCCTACCCTTCCGAGACCTCCGCTTCTTCTTCTTGGGCGCGGGCTTGGACTCACTGGATGCTTTCTTCTTGCGGCCCTTTTTGACGAACGTTGTCCAAGCCTCTGAGGTGGGGCCGGACGCGGTCGCCGGGGTCGCAATTGAACTGGAAGAGGGTGCGTCCGCAGGCTTCTTTGGACCCTCCGTGCGCTTTTTGCCCCCCTTTACAGCTTTGGCCGTCGCAGTTGATGGCCCTGGCCTTGCGGCCTCCTCCATCCTCCTTTTATCCGCCGCTAACGGTGGCCGGAGGTTCTTGGCCGGGAGCAGCCTCGACTCTAAGGCCTCCAGGCGGGCATTCATCATGCTCCAACACTGTTGCATGCAAATGCGGACGATCTTTTCGACCTCCGCATCAGGCGCAAGTGCAGAGGCAGGGGCCGACGGCGCGGGCGGGGCCAACGGCGGGGTCGACGGCGGGGCCGCAACTGCCGGGGAGCCGGCAGCTGCGAGAGCCGCATGGTTCAGCAGCTGGGCTTCCCTTTGAGCGGCAACCTCCCTTTTGAGGTCCTCCAGCTCGGCTCGGAGGCGGCTATTCTCCTCCCACAGCTTCGCCGTCTCCTCAGAGCTTGTTCGTTCAAGGAGGACCTCTACCGCCTCCTTTATACTCTCAGCCGCCTCTTTAAGGGCGCGCGTGAACGTGCCCTTCAAGCTACCCGATTTTGTGGCAACTTTCAGGACAACGTCCACGCCGTCAAGAACTTGACGACTGAGTGCCGCCGCCGTTAATACCTCCCCGGCAGCTGCCTGGGCGGCCCGCCGCTCTCGAGCCTGACGAGCCATCTCACCGACCTCGTCCGCCGCGACCGCCTTTCGCTGTGCCCGCTTTGCAGCATTTGCCTCCGCTTTATTGCTCTCCAGCAATAGCGGGGACGGGGACGCAGCGGAATCTCCGCTCAGGTCAGCGAGCGTGGTCTCGTCGCTCTCTACCACGGGCGGCCGATCCAGGCGAACCGCTGGAATTGGCGTGGCAGGCCGAAGGAATCGACCCCTTTGGTCGCGCTGCGGCATAGCTGCGCGACCACCTCTCTTTGCTGTCGACACCTTCTCGGCCGACAGTTCTTCCTCGCTTGATGAAGGGTTTAAGCCCTCACCACGCGAACGCTTCCCCCAAAATTTTGAGGTGGCGCGTGAGCCTCCTCGGCTCTCGCTGCCGCTTCCGGCAGACGGCTCTTCTATCACCGCCAAAACTGGCCCGTCATCATTATCGCCGGGACCTGCGCCAGCCTTGAGTACAGGGATTCTGGTAGCTGCAGTTGCGTCGAGTTCGAGCGACGAATACTTCTCGCCGCCGACGACACCGCCACCTGCGCGTCGGCGCGGACGAGGCCGACCACCAGCCAGCTTAGGACTTCGAGGCCCACCGGCCTCTGACAGGGTCCCCGCTACCGGTGGAAGTGTGCAGCGTATGAAATGGTCGCAATCGATAAACGAGAATGTAATACGCTCATACTTTTGGGCTACAGAGGGGGGAACTAACCTGACTGCGTACCGTGGTCGGATGCTCTCTCTGTTTCAGGTACTTGAGCCAGCTGTCAACGTTTCAGCCCAGCTATTATCGGATCAGGTGCGGGTTATCCAGCGTAACCGTATGTTGGATGACGCCGTACTTGATAGACTGCGTCTGGAATCACGGAGCAACCGCGTCTCACCTACTTCGCTACCGGCCGCGGTGCAAATACAACCCAGAGCAAGTGTTTCACCGCGACCCAACTACGTCGGTGAAGATGATGATGACGGGGCCACATCCGTGAGTACCCAATGCAATGAGCGATTGAGGAGCGCTTTGGAGGATGCCTTCCGAGAGTATCGCTCCACACCGCCTGGTCTTAGACCTCGTCTACCTCGTTTGCCCATGCATAATAAAAATAGGGCGCTGGTGTGTGCTCTAGATTCGCAGCTAACAAGTTATTTTGATAGCAGCGAAGACCTTGCCGATACCCACTCGATCTTGTACTGTGCGGCTGCAGCGGCATGTCGTGTAGCTCATGTCAAATTTCCTAGTAATGACAGAGTTACACGACCAGCTGTACCAGCTTGGCAGTGCAGGATCGAGCGTCGTATCGGTGAGGCTAGAGCACTCATCGGCAAACTAATCTGCTTCAGGGAGGGCAACACTCGCCGCAGAGTGATGCGCTTTGTGAGGCGGGCGTTCTCGGGGGCTGATATTAGTCCTCGGGATTATCTGACCCGCGTCACAGAGCGTATCGACTTCCTGAAGCAGAAAGTCTATGCATGGGCAAACCGTATACGTCGGTACAAGCGGCGAGTGGAGCGATACACTCAGAATCGCACATTCCAAAGCAATGAGAGGTGGGTTTATAGGGCTTGGGAGCGACCAGACCAAGGTGTGACTGATACGCGCCTACCGGATGATGATGCCATGTGTTCATTCTGGCGCAGCATCTGGTCGGTGCCTGTCAGTCATACCGAGGGCGATTGGACTCGAGAGGTCGAGCGCGCGTGCGATCCGATACCTACCAGAAATGGAGGCAATTAACATCAGCCCCCAAGACGTAACTCGTGCAGTCCGTCCGTTGCCTAACTGGAAATCTCCGGGACCGGACGGACTGCACAACTTTTGGATTAAATGGTTCAAAAGATCGCACGCTCGCTTTGCATCTCAATTCCAGTCTGCATTAGAGTCAGGGTCGCTGCCCCAGTTCCTAACTACAGGGATAACCCACCTGCTCCATAAATCAGGTAGTACCGCGGAGCCTAAAAATTATAGACCGATCACGTGTTTACTGACGGTCTATAAAGTCCTTACATCCATTTTGAGAGGAAAGATTAACCATCATATTGATAGTAATTCAATAATGTCTTCTTCTCAGAATGGAATCCACGGGAACCGTTCCTACATCCGATGTAGGAACGGTTCCCGCGGTACTAAGGAGCTGCTCCTCATCGACATAGCCATTAGCCAACAGGTTCGACGTTCCCGAAGAGATCTGTCGACATGCTGGATAGATTATAAGAAGGCCTATGACTCGGTGCCACATACATGGCTCATGAGGGTGCTGGAGCTGTACAAAGTTGATGCAGTTTTACGCACCTTCCTGATGTCGTGTATGGGGCAATGGAGGACGGTTCTTCACTATCCAGGGTGTCGACAGACCCAGGCGAACAGCGAACCGATAAGGATCGAGCGTGGCATATTTCAGGGTGACAGTCTGAGTCCACTGTGGTTTTGTCTGGCCCTCAACCCTCGCAGTACATTGTTGGAGGGTTTGGGCCAAGGCTACCGGTTGAGAAGAGGTGGTCAGGTCATACCGCACCTCCTTTACATGGATGACTTGAAACTCTTTGCTCCTAACAACTTGCAACTGATGAAGCTACTGAAGGTAACAGAAACCTTCAGTGGCGCCATCAGGATGGAATTTGGTTTGGACAAATGTGCGGTCATGCATGTAAAGCGAGGGGAGATTATGGAATCCGTGGGAACACAACTCTCGGATTCCATAGACCTTAGGTCCCTCTCCTCAACCGAAACTTACAAGTATTTGGGTATGTCGGAAGCGTTAGGCATCAGTGCTACTGAGATGAAACAATCGTTGAAGGAGCGCTTCTTTGGCCGCCTGAACAAAGTACTTAACAGTCTTTTATCAGGCGGAAACAAGGTGCGCGCCTTCAACGGTTGAGTCATGCCGGTTTTGATGTATTCTTTCGGCATACTCAAATGGACTCAGACGGAACTTGACGCCCTGGATAGGAGGGTACGTTCACTGCTTACCGCAAATCGGATGCATCACCCACGGTCATCGGTGATGAGGCTGTATATCCCGCGGAAGTGCGGGGGTCGTGGCTTCTTAAATGCTAAGACCCTGCACAACCGCGAGGTATGCAGCCTTAGGGAATACTTCCTAGAGGCCGACGTGGGTATGCATCGAGATGTGGTAGCGGTGGACAAAGGCCTTACCGCGCTCTCCTTGGCTAACGAGAACTGGCGCAAACCTGTGGTATTAGATACTAACGACCGCAGGGAGGTATGGCAGAGCAAGGAGCTGCACGGACGCTTTTATCGGGTCCTACATGGGCCCGATGTAGACTTCTTAGCGTCCGTAGCCTGGCTTCGTTTTGGTGACCTCTTCGGGGAAACCGAGGGTTTTGTCTGTGCAATTATGGACGAAGTTATGATGACTAATAACTACCGGAAATACATTGTGAAGGACGGTACGGTTGACATATGTCGGGCATGTCACCGGCCCGGGGAATCCATCCGCCACATTATTTCCGGTTGTTCTAGTCTGGCTAATGGAGACTATTTGCACAGGCACAACCTTGTAGCCAGGATTATCCACCAGCAACTTGCTCTTAAATACATTCTTGTGGAATCGGAAGTACCGTACTATAGGTATGTGCCCGACCCAGTTCTCGAAAGTGGTAGTTGCACATTGTATTGGGATCGGTCTATCATCACTGACAGGACTATTGTTGCCAATAAGCCTGATATAGTGGTGATAGACCGACTAGAGCGTCGCGCAATGATTGTTGATATAGCAGTCCCTCATGACGAGAACCTCGTGAAGTCAGAGAATGATAAACAAACGAAGTATCTTGACTTGGCTCGCGAGGTTGTCGACATGTGGGATGTGAACACAGCAGTTATTGTGCCGATAATCGTGACGGCCAATGGCATTATTGCCAAGAGCCTCGACCAACATCTCAAGAGGCTCTCGTTGGGCAGCTGGATCAAGGGCTTGATCCAGAAAGCAGTACTCCTGGACACGGCGCGCATCGTTAGGAGGTTCCTCTCTCAGAAGCCCTGACCACCGGTAGCTTGAACCCTGTTCCCGATACCGGTGGGTTATTATTTTGTATATTTTTAAATGTTTTTTTATTTTTATAGAAATATTTAAAAATGTAATTTGTATGTATATATAAATAAATAAATGGAATAATAATAATAATATTCCACACAACTATCACACAACGCCATCTAGTCCCAAGCTAAGCAGAGCTTGTGTTATGGGTACTAGACAACTGATAAACATACTTATATATTTCTAAATACATACATATTATAGATAAACTACACCCAAGTAGAGTTGTACGTTTTTAAATTATTGTCTCTATTATTGAAACTAGTTTCTAATCTCATTTCTTTCGTAAGCTGGCAAGTTCAATTACTTGAAATATAGACCAGGGTCGATAATTTTTGAAACCAAAAAAATTACAGTAGGATGAAATCCATTAGAAAAGGAGGGGAATATGATAAAAATGAAAGGAAAAATAAATTACGGTCGATTCGAGTTCGGGAAGTGGGAGGGGGTGAGTTTTTAAGGGTAAAAAATGGTTTTTCTTGATTTCCGGCAAAACTGCGAGTCCTATGGAAAAAAGTTAAATGGCAAAAAAAAAAAAAAACAAAAAAATCTACAACAAAAAAAAGAAAAAAAAAAAAGAAAAAAAAAAAAAAAAAAAAAAGAAAAAGATACACAACAACAACACAACAACAACAACTTTTAATTTAACAATTTTTTCACATAACCTCAAAATTTAGGTGAAAAATTCAAATAACCAAGTTTTTGGTTTTTTGTTTTTATCTTTTCAAAATTTTTTTTTCTACAAAATTTGGTGAAAACTTACCTTATTAAGCCCCAAATACACTGTAATTTATTTGATTTAAAATATTTATTTTTTCGCCTTATTTTAGCTTAATATCATTTTTTTATATTAAGCTAAAATAAGGCGAAAAAATAAATATTTTACCCTAATTTTCAATCGAAAAATCTCGTTCGTTTATCAATGTAACATACATTGTTAAACGATAAAATTGCAAATTGAAATATACTACTATAATTAACAAACAAATAAGTTAATAAAGTTAATATTTAATAAGACATCTACAATATTTTGAAAAAGTTGTAGAATCTTCTTTAAATAATATTTGTTGATACCTATTTATTGCTGTTTTAAGATAATTTATATACCTGAGTGACCTACGGTAAATTTTAGCCCATTGCATAGAGAAGTGGGAACGGACCTAGGATGGTCTGGGCTTTACTACATACCTGCTATTTCGTTGCGATACAACATCTGGATTTGCCGGAAAAGGTAAGAAAAGTGTCGTTAATTCATTATTAGACGCCCAGAATTTTTCAAATTTGGCCGATATTTTTTTATGAAAGATGCAAGTAAAGAAAATATAAAAATGGTAAACCTTGAAAAATATAGCTTCTCTATGCTTTTGAGCTTTTCAAGCTCAAAAATCTGATAGAAGTTTCATACAGCAGTATTTTTTTAATATTCAAACCGCACTAACTTTAGAATGAATCAACCGGTTTTGAGTTTCATGAAGAATTTTTAAGATAAAATTAATAAAACTAGGAAAGGAGATTGCCCATACTTCTATGGACCGCCGTTGCGCACAAGAATAAGTTGTGTGATAGCATAAATTGGACATAAAAAAGGGGGAGATTTCATATTTTCCAAGGAAATAACAATGAACTATTTATTTTGTAGGGTTTTTATTGTTTTTTGATTTTCTGTTCAAGTTTTGAGGTTAGTTTTGTAGCTAACCTTCTACCAAAAAAAGCAGTATTTTCCGTTTCTACGAACATGCTGTGATAGTACGACCAAGCCTGTTTTAACTGGTAGGAACCTAGAGTACTAATAATCTCAGATCATGTAATGTAAGTCTTGGAAATATGTCCAAATGTGGATGCTCAGCATCTATGGTTAGGAAAATGGCTCTCCTTTTATTAATATTTTCATTTTGTATGTACGCACCCAAATGATTTATTGTATTCCATCTAGCTTTAGCTAATTCTAAGAATTTTTGAGCATCAGGCTGGTCCACAATCGGCGCACGGAACTTATTTAAAAATGCGCATGCAATATTAGAGTCTAACATAAGGTGTGTCGATGCGCGGTTGAAGAATTCTTGGCGAAATAATTTAAAATCGCGTTTTATACGTCCATTTACAACTTTAACCACCCATCGACACATTGTTACACATCTAGATCGATTTGCCTATCCTGTGATAAACTGATTATGGCCTTCCAAAAGTGACTCAGGCATATACGCTTTATAGCCATGGCTATGCAATTCGCCAATTACATCTCTGAAACCCCTATCTAAAATAAAAACATCCCCAGGCCTAAAATAATTTCTTAATACACTGGTTTCATTGCGAAATTCAGAGGACATAATGTCCGAATCACTTTTAGTTGCTGGGAATGGGCCAGATGATTGTAAAATGAATCCATCACAGCAGACAAACAAAAATGGTTTTACCAAATTAAGATATTTACGTAAGCTGTATGTTTGTTTTTGGTATGAATAATTAAAAACATACAGAGTTGATACGACAGAGGGGCATTAAATTAAACTACGTATACTATACGTGTTCAGTATTAATTCGATACGGTACAAAAACAAAAAGCGCCATAAATGAGAAAATATTTATTTCAAACAAACTAAATAGCTTGCAAATCCGAATAAAACGCAACCACCCTTTGTAAAAAAATGACACTGACCTTAGATACCGCTAGGTAACAAAGCGGCAACGTCGCGCGCACGCCGGAGCGCGGTGTGCCTGTGTGCGGTATCTCGTGTGCTCGGCGGGGGCCGGGCCGGGGTGGCGGCCGGCGACTTAGGCCTCCGCTCGCACTGGCTTTTATGTTAGGTAACGTTTCGAAGTACGCGCACAAAAACAAACACACAAAATTTTTAAATTTTCGATGTGTCCTCCATTCACATTGATGCACAAATTATACCAACGGAGAATATTGTTATTTATTTTTCTAATTAAATCACTGTCCGTCGCTAAGCACTTTAATTTGTGAAATGCTAAAATAATCCTATTTTTTAACTCATCAATTGTATTTACCTCTGAGGCATACACTTCACCCTTAATGTAACCCCACAAAAAGAAATCCATGGGAGTGAGGTCCGGAGATACTAATACTAAATAATAATAATCCCAAGTTACGTGTCCTATCACCATAAAAAACAGTCAATCACAAAAAAAAACACTAATACTAAATAACAATAATCCCAAGTTACGTGTCCTCTCACAATAACAAAATAAAATCACAATTGTTTGCGCGCGAATTCCACAAACCGTACTTTCCGAAACGACAACGTCGGCGCACTGAATCACTGAATAGAGGCCCCACTTACCGATCGCAAAAAAACAAGGATGCAACAAACTGACCTATTTCTGTTTCTTTCAAATGTGTCGCTTTCGTAGTGAAAGTGCAAGTGTGTGTGTGTTCATTGCTTCCTTGTTTGCATTGCCATTTTTTAGTGAATGTCCTTCGACATGCGTCAGAGCGGCAACAACGCATCGTAGATTCATCGTTGTAAGGTGCATGACCTATGCTTAGACGATAATCAGCTGTTAGAAAAGATACATCGTGTTCAAACCGTGCAAAAACTTTAAAAATCATTTGCGACTAAACTACTGCTCCTAATTAATTTATTTTTGGTACAGAGCTTGAAAATGGTACCTAGTATAGGCAGTTTAAAGGAAAGCCCCTATGTCGTATCAACGTTGTATAACAATTGCTGGCTTGGTAGAAACTGACATATCTGGGTTTCCAAATAAACCCTCCGGAATGATTTTATTTCTAGCTGCCACGTCTTGTATTGACATGACCAAGTCCTAAATATAAGAGTACAAATTAATGTATTACCCAAACAATGTCTTGATTTAGACATATATCTTTCTAAAGTACTTCTAGGAAGTCGAAACAATGTTGATAAGCGTTCATTGCTGTCACCAGTTCTAAGTTTAACCAGGATTATACTTAAAGCCACACTAGGGCAAGGAGTTTCCAGTGCCAGCTGTGGTACATGTGATAATTACTGATAGAATCGTTCAGCATTGATCCCTAACCAATAATGACAGAGATGTGGATTCATTTCTCTAATATTAGAAAAGTCGTACTGTCTGCGAGTACCTCTATCCATAATTGACATCATGTCATCCATTTGGCCCCCAGTAAAATTATTATAATGAAACTGTAATTCATCCCAATAACCAATACTAAGATGATAACTGCATATTCGGGCACTAATTGGCATATACAATTTATGCTCTGACAATAACATTTCCTTTATAACAGATGGTACCAGCAAACGTTCTGTATTCCTACAATCAACAAAAATACAATGCAGTGATGATGCGGCTGTTCCTTTATAAATACGTGAGATTATTTTAGGGCAGTGTGCAACGTTATGATCCTGATGCAATTGCTAAATAGGTTGTGGTGGTGGTGTAGGTATTGAGAAATCCCTTGAAGGCACAGAAGATTCTGATGCACTTTCCACTTCACGACTTGATGTAGCAACATCCATGTTCTCTTGTGTTGCAATGGCTTCTTAACGAACAAACTGCTTTTGCCTATCTTGATCATGATGAGTCAGTCTTCTCACACTTCTACAGGCATTCGTCCAACAACGTAAGCAAACTCTTTCTAGCCTGTGCACCTAAAAAAAGAAAATTGAAAGCTTTAACCTTACTAGAAAGGATTTCAAGCGTAACATTATACACCTAAAATAATTATGAATATGTGGAATACAGGTCAAATACAAAATTAAATGATCAAGTTGAAAATATCATGAGATGTTTTTGTACATTCTGAGAATTATTTTAATGAGGGAAGTGTTATTATATACAAGTATAGATACCTGCTGAGTAGTAATGCACAACATTATGACATTTCCTTCAGGGCTATCAATTGATACTCTGTGTGTCTTAGCTCTTAATATGGAAGATCGACAGACAAAGCACACTTCTTGATGTCCATAAGCTCATTCAATTGTTGATCCAGCCAATAAGTTTAGAGATGCTCTTTCAAGTATTGTATAACATTCTTGACAAACAACATCCTCCACTGATATCTAAAAATAAATATAAAAGATACATAAAACATTCTGTTTAGATATTGATCTTAGTACTAGTTTAATAAAAAATATACATTTTTGTCACAAACAGACAAAACAAATACAAAATCAAATCAAAGTAAGAAAAGTAAGTACGACTTCTTTTTTTGTGGTGGTATCTCATCATGATACAATCATTAATTATTTGAATGAAACAGTTTCCAGTATCACTTGTGAAAGTTAAATTCACAACGAAATACAAATAGTGCTAAAAGACTTGGACCCCATGTCTTGGGATAACTAGGATTTTTTCTTGTATCTATAGTATCAATATTATTTGCTTAGCTTTGCACGTATGTCTAAAAGTGTGCGAGTCTTGAGAAAAGTGCTAAAAAACAATAAAACATAACTCAATAAATAAGATTATACTTACCGTTGCTGGTGCAATCTAGGATCGTAAAATTCTAACCATTACATCCGTTGCTTCCCCGAATTGACGGGGTAAAGGATGAACCAGAGAAAGGGCACAGTTCACACAGCGTGACATTTTTAATACAATTGTTTTGATTTTCTGCACAGTCTCGGACCGTAGTCGCAAACAAATGTTCTAAACAATCCACACCACTAGCACAGAAACAGTGCAATGGTCTTCAAAAAGATATCTTGTTCGTGCAGGAATCCGAAGACTCTACTGGACACGTACTCGACGTAATAATAAGTTATTTGTTATCATAAAAACACTCAACAACTTATCAAATAAAACAAAAATTCGTTTGATGCTATGTTTGACTTGACAGTGACTTGAGTTTTGATGACAGTTCACCTTTCATTTGCCCCTAGTAGTGTTACCAACAGTTAATCTAAATCACCCTGACCAAAACTGATTTTTTAACTAATGAAAGATTGTTAATTAGGAAAGAAATATTTTTTAATAATATTAATTACAAATAAAAATATGAATCACGCGGGAATATCTTATATTTGAAATATTTTTTAAAACAGCATCAGCCACTACATATCAGTTTAAACCGATTACGGGGAAGTTCTTCAAGTTGTCAACACTGCTTTCACTTTAAGAAAGCCATTTTGAAAATAATGCAATAAAATCGAATTAGTAACTATTAAGATACAAAATATAAACCCCACATACGATTTCGATCAAGATAAGTAAGAAAAGTTAAAAAAAGATTTCATAATTTATGACTATATTTTTGTTGCTACACTGTTTTCTTTTATAGCGATACTAGTTCTGGGCAATGGCCTTTGGAGTAATTCCAAAAAAAAAATACTTTTTTCGGTTTTCTTTCGTTCATGATATCTCTTGAACGAATTGACCAATTTTGACCGGCTTGACGGTGATCGACGTATTTTTTTTATGCAATTTTATGAAACTTCTATCAGACTTTTGAGCTTGAAGAGCTCAAAAGCATAGAAAAGCCATCTTTTTAAGCTCGAAGATCTTAAAATAACACATAAATTGTAATTTTGAGTTTTTGAGCTCGGAGAGCTCAAAAATATCATTAATGCAATTTTAAGCACCTAGGTATGAAATTCGTGGGAAGTTGCACGGATGGCCTTCAAGGTTTACCATTTTTCTATTTTTTTTTTATATTTTCTTTACTTGCATCTTACTTATAAAAAATATCGGCCAAGTTTGAAAAATTCTGGGCGTCTAATAATGAATTAACGACACTTTTCAATCCAGATGTTGTATCGCAACGAAATAGCAGGTATGTAGTAAAGCCCAGACCATCCTAGGTCCGTTCCCACTTCTCTATGCAATGGGCTAAAATTTACCGTAGGTCACTCAGGTATATAAATTATCTTAAAACAGCAATAAATAGGTATCAACAAATATTATTTAAAGAAGATTCTACAACTTTTTCAAAATATTGCAGATGTCTTATTAAATATTAACTTTATTAACTTATTTGTTTGTTAATTATAGTAGTATATTTCAATTTGCAATATTTTCGTTTATCAATGTAACATGAAATCTTACGTTTTTTGAGCAATTAAATTGTTCGGATTCGAGTTTTTTTCATTCCTTTGCATTTTCTGAGAATATTTACCACAGTAATGTATATATTTTTTTACATTATCAGAAAGAAGAGATTTCAACGAACAAAAAACCCCCAAGTTTTTTTAAAAAGCTGATATTTTAACGCGAGATTTTTCGATTGAAAATTAGGGTGCTTTTTTGATATTAAGCTAAAATAAGGCGAAAAAATAAATATTTTAAATCAAATAAATTACAGTGTATTTGGGGCTTAATAAGGTAAGTTTCACCAAATTTTGTAGAAAAAAAAAAAATTTTGAAAAGATAAAAACAAAAAACCAAAAACTTGGTTATTTGAATTTTTCACCTAAATTTTGAGGTTATGTGAAAAAATTGTGAATACAAAAGTTGTAAATCTTTTTATTACCTACAACTTTGCCATTTAACTTTTTTCCATAGGACTCAAAGTTTTGCCGGAAATCAAGAAAAACCATTTTTTACCCTTAAAAACTCACCACCACCACCACCACCATTTTTGAAGGCTTAAGCCCTGGTCTAATATTGATGTTTGACGTATTTCCAACAATGAAATAAAATAATTTATTTTAGTCTGTTTCTTAAGATACAATGTGAGATGTGAGTTAATGCTATAAAAACAGACACACCAGTCTAGAATAAAAAAATGCTTTCGCTATATAGTATTGTATATTATGTTCTATTTAAACAGAAGTGAAGGTGATGATTGTATCATCATTTACCGGTGTTTTAGCCACTATTCATTTCCTGTGATGAGTCCATTGTTGCATTCAGGTAAGTCCCCCAAACGTAATGCTTTTGGTAGTTCTAGTCTTTTATTTAACACCATTTTTATACATCATTTCAATGCTGGCACAAATAGAAAATGACTACGATTGTAATATTGTCCAAGATCACAAAAATACACACTCACACGGTGGAAATAATTTTATAACACTAATTTTAATAAATCACAACTTTAAATCAGCTCAGAATCACTGCTTGAGGCGAGATTTGATCTTTGTTTTCGCAAGTGTAGTCGAGACCACGCCTCTCCGCTCGTAGTTGGATCCCCTAGGACCCATTTTCGGGTCCGAGGGGATCCAACTGCGAGCAGAGAGGGCTGGTGAATTATGTAAAATATTGTTAAAAATATATTTAAATTACGAAAATCTGACAGCTCGGATCTGCAAGAGTGACATAGGTTTTGCCTTGCCAAGGCCCACGGACCATCTGAATTGTTCTGAATAACGTAAGTGCCAAAATTAATTTTCAGATTTTATAACCTAAAAGTATAACCAAATCAAAATATGTTAAAAATTTAGCTAGATAAGATTATTTGCTATGTTTTAAAGCAGTTTTCATAAACTCAATCTAATTCATTACGCCATGAAAATGAAAATGGAAAAAAGACAGATCGAACTTTGCAATTTTTTTCTATCGAGAAAATTTCTTTGCATCGTTTATTCCTTAAGAATTTAGGTAGACCATAAATTCAAAAAACATAAACCTAAATATCAAATCTCTATTATAGGTACTTTACGAGAAAAATCGATTCTCAAAACGGCCTTATTATTCGCTTATCGCCTTAAGCCTTAAGCTTATTTATAGAACAATTTAAATTGATAGGGATTAATATCATGATACTATGATCACTACTATTCCATATCACCCGGGATTTAAGTGAATAATTTTAACAAAAAGCGGTCTTTGTGACTTAACCATAATGGATATATAAGGTGTAACTATTCATACACTAAATATTTTAAGACAATCATCTAACGGTTATAACGAAGCCATTTCAAAGGATTTTTTTTTCTATCTAAGTATATTTTATAAAAAAAAAAAAAATTAAAATCACTTGACCCACAAAATAAATACTGGCTCCTTATTTTTTCAACATCCATTACGCCCGCGCATGACGGGCATCGCCCGTCGCCGTGTTGTCGGCGCGGTGCGTCTCATTCATAGAATAGGGAGTAATGGTTTTATGCAAGATGTCTCAAGAAAATGTAAATTTCGTAAAAACAAAAACACTTAAAAATTTTTTTTTCGTTGAAATGGCTTCGTTATAACCGTTAGATGATTGTCTTAAAATATTTCGTGTATGAATAGTTACACCTTATATAGTATATGCCCTTGCGGACTTTTTTGTAGATATTGATGTCTTCTGTAAATCACTTTGCTCTATTGTCAATAGTTTTCGCAGCGTACTCGATATAAAGCTCTTTTTTGTTATTTTGTACACCTTGGGTTACATTATCGAAGTTTACACACGGATCCCTAACTTTTTTGAAAAATATTCTATAGCCTATGTTCATCAGGGATAATGTTCAGTACTATACTGACAGGGACACTCCTGTATATGCATGCTTCTTAGATATTTCAAAGGCTTTTGATATGGTGTCCTATGATAAGTTATGGCATAAATTACGATGTGAGACGAAATTGTCACATGACGTTATATCGCTGTTTGAGTATTGGTACAATAATCAGCAGAACAGTGTCAGATGGGCTGTGACGCATTCGGGCGTATACAGGTTGGAGTGTGGCGTGAGACAGGGGGGATTAACGTCACCGCGTCTCTTCAACCTGTATATTAACCGGTTGATTGGGGAGCTCAGCAGCACTAAAGTCGGTTGCTCTATTGATGGAGTTTTTATAAACAACATCAGTTATGCGGATGATATGGTGCTGCTGAGCCCTTCAATTTCAGCTGTACGAAAACTATTGAGTTGTTGTGAATCTTACGCGGAGGCCCATGGGCTTAGATATAATCCTAAGAAGAGTGAATACATGGTCTTTAAAGCGGGTGCTAAAAGCTACTCGACTGTACTTCCTGTCACTCTTTGCGGGTCACTTTTGAACAGAGTAAGTCGGTTCAAGTATCTGGGTCACTGGGTCACTGATGATTTGTCTGACAATGCGGACATTCAGAGGGAACGTAGGGCGCTGTCTGTCCGGTGCAACAAGTTGGCTCGCAGGTTTGCGCGCTGTTCTGCGCAGGTGAAGGTAACCCTGTTCAAGGCGTACTGCCAGACCTTCTACACATGCAGCCTGTGGACCAACTTCACTCAGCGGGTGTGCAGCGCGTTACGTGTCCAGTACAATAACGCGTTCAGGATCCTGTTGGGGCGTCCGCGTTTTTGTAGTGCATCAGTAATGTTTGCTGAGGCCAGAACTGATGATTTCTACAGCATTATTAGAAAACGAAGTGCGTCGCTTCTGCGCCGCAGCCGCGACATCTCGGACGGGATCCTGAGTGTGTTATCCGAGCGGTGGGGTTCACCTTTCTTGCGGAGGTGGCTGCAACTGCATGCCAGCACCTGCCCTTATTACACATTCAGTCAAAAAAGTATCGGGAATGGATGATTTGTTTATGGTTCCAAATTCAAATTTTTGTTTTTTTGTAGTTGTTAGGTTGGCACAACTGTTTTCCATTTTGGCGCGGAGTTTGAGTTGCATCTGTTATTTATATTAAATACAGTGCTGGTTTTAGTAATATCATATATAGTGTGTATTGCGAATTTCATAATGGACAAAAATATCGAACAAAGAGTTTGTCTTAAATTTTGCATCGCCAATGGAATTTCGTGTTCGGAGTCACTGAAAATGTTACAGAAGGCTTACGGTGAATCGACTTTATCAAAAACTCGTGCTTATGAGTGGTTCAAAGCGTTTAAAAGCGGTCGAGATGTGATGGAAGATTTGCCTCGCTCTGGTAGGCCGTCAACGTCTGCAACTGAAGTTAATATCGCAAAAGTGAAGGAAATAGTGACTGAAAATCCCCATTCAACTCTGAGAGAGATAGCCGCCGAACTTTCTATATCTCACAAGTCGATCCGTACCATTTTAACTAATCATTTGGGTATGAAACATGTTGCTGCTCGGCTAGTCCCAAAAGATCTGAATTTTCTCCAAAAACTCAATCGCATGAAAGTCGCTGAGGACATGCTAGAACGAGTCAGTTCGGACCCAACATTCATGAAACGCATTGTTACTGGTGACGAGACGTAGGTTTACGAGTTTGACATGCAAACTAGTCAACAAGCTTCGGAGTGGCGCCTTCCAACTGAACCGAAACCGAAAAAAGGAGAATTCGCGGCGAGAACTGAACTCAATTCCGGAAGCAGCGTTTAAAAAATGTTTTGATGAATGGATTATTCGTTGGCGCAAGTGTATCGTTTCTAAAGGAGCATACTTTGAAGGTGATAAAATAAATTTGGATGAATAACAGACATTTTGTGTATTATTGATCTTTTCCCGGTACTTTCTTGACAGAGTAGTATACTGTAGGTAATATGTTTTATAATGATATTTTTTATTTAGATTCAGTGTTTACCAACATACTAACATAGTTAATAAGCTCATACTGTTACTAACCATAATGGATCTGGTAATCTGATAAACGAAATAAACGAATAATGTAGGATTCAAATCAGTCTAGTAGTTTCGGAGTCTATTCAATTCAAACAAACAAATCATTCCTCTTTATAGTATTAGTGTAGATGTAGACAAAACATCATTAATCATAAACGAATATAATAAATCCTAACGTCATATCTACATATTTTATTTACATTTTCGTGCTGTTTCGCAGCTATTGGATGAAGAGTCGCGGCGGCTGGCGCTGCTGCTGTCGCTAGAGGAGCTGCAGCGCGAGCTGGCGCTGCAGCAGCAGGACATCGAGCGCCTGCACGCTACGCTGCGCCGCCTCGCGCCGCAACACTACCGCACTGAGCTTTCTCCGTCGCCACCCATGTCAGCGTCTACAACACCTGGATTACCCACATCGGAGCATTCAACACCGCCCACATCGGAGCATTCAACACCGTCCACGCCAGAGCATTCAACACCACCAACGTCAGACTGTCCACCACCGCCGTCGATACCAAAGTATCCTTCACCGCCGATACCAGATTGTCCTCCATCGACGTTACCAGATAGTCCTCCACTGACGTTACCCGACTGTCCTCCTCCGCCGATACCAGATTGTCCTCCACTGACGTTACCCGACTGTCCTCCTCCGCCGATACCAGATTGTCCTCCACCGCCGTAACCGGATAGTTCTCCACAACCGATACCAGATTGTCCTCCTCTGCCGATACCAGATTGTCCTCCCCCACCGATACCCGATTGTCCTCCACTGCCGTTACCAGATAGTTCTCTGCCACCGGTACCTGTTTGTTCTCCGCCACCGTTACCAGTTGGTCCTCCACCACCGTTACCAGTTGGTCCTCCACCACCGTTACCATTTGGTCCTTCACCACCGTTACCAGATTGTTCTCCACAAGCGATACCTCTGACTGTCCTCTACTGTTGATATAAGTGCTTCACACCTCGGATATCAGAGTCAATTTTCTCCAATATCAGACTATTTGACCTCCATGGAAACGATGCTGAAGAAAATAAACCGTCTAATTGCGAGTTCGATTCTCACATGAAGAGTGGGTTAGTTAGTAACCATAAACTTTCTTGTACGGTCTCCTTTTATTTTTGATTTAAATTAATTAATTAGGGTTCCGTACCTCAAAAGAAAAAAACGAAATCCTTATGAGATCACTTTTTTGTCCGTCCGTCCATCTGTCCGTCGAATCTTTTTATCTTCATCCTTATGAGATCACTTTTTTGTCCGTCCATCCATCTGTCCGTCGAAGCCTTTTATCTTCAAGTTCACCTCACCTTCTTTTCTCAAGAATCAAAATTTATAGGGTATTTTCCGTTGACGTAGAACTATGAAATTTGGCATGTAATATTGTTATATTTGTACTATAAGTACAGGAAAAGCGTGAAAACTACACATTTCTAATACAATCATAAAAAAATATAAATTAATTTAAAGTAATTGGTACCAACAAATTTGTACGGAGCCCTCGGTGGGCTAGTCCGTCCGGTTTTTTATTGTTTGTTGTTATAGTGGCCATAGATATACACACTCTGTGGAAATTTCAAACGGTTCTTGAGATGCAGCCCGCTGATAGACAGAAGAACAGACGGACGGACGGACGAATGGACGGACGGAAAGACAGACAACGTACCGGACGGGCGTGATCGGCTGGAACGGGGGTGTGATGGGGTAGGTCTATCCTTCTTCTAATCCTTCGATGTGAACTGTGACCACCCGACTGCGTCCAGCCGCGCTGATGTCCTGTACCGGGGGTACTGAGGTTCCCCGTACCACGCGTGCAATGTTCTTCTATCTTGCTATTTACTTGTTGTCTTCGGGGTAGATTGGGGTGAGGGATGAATGGCTTACCAGGGTTAAATAATATGCAGGAATTTGATAACACTGCAGCTAGTGGTTTAAGGGAAAATTCGCGTGTACTTTGATTCTAGTTACAAATACTACTACTAGGTTACTTTGCTGTAACGAGGCCCAAAAACCACTAACCGTTTTAGTTTTATTTTTTACTATCATTTTAACTATGGTTCTATTACATTCCTGGCTATATCTAGGTCTATTCTAGGTCTGGATAGGGGTTGATGCACCTCTCTGTAAATCCCCTGAAATTCCCCGTCGAACGGAGTGAAAATCAACCCTTCAACCCTGCCCACTAGTGGGCTTGTTGCATTTGAATGTCGAAACTGTCTATTAAGAGTTGACTTCCCGAAAAACTGTGCCCCATGGGCTACCAAACTATCTATAATAAGGTAGGTGCATCATCCTTCTATCCAGATACACAACTTTTGAAGCCACCCCTCTAAGGGTGGAAGTACTATAAGGTCCGGAACCCGAAAGGGGAAAAAAATCTGTGTTTCTATATTTTCCCAATTTGCGGCTTTATGCCTTGCCTGACCATAAAGATGTGTATATATCTGGATAGGGCTCAGTGCCAGGCTTCCAATGCCTATTATTTGAAGCCTATATACCTAGATTTTCTGTATGTCTGTTAAATGAAGGTGTCTGTAAATAGTGGTTTTTTGCTATCCACTCCGTTACCTTTGAGTAACTGTCCTGTGTAGGTATGTGTGGAATGTTCAATACCTGTGTACCTTCATTACCTTTGACTTTTACCAATCATCAAAACCATACCTTTTAGGGATTACCAGGAATTTTCTTCTACCTGGCGTTAATCCCGGCTATTGCCAGGGTCCGCCTTCCTACTTAGCTTCCTCCACTTTGTCCGATCTTGAACATCCTTCTCAGTTAGGCCATTGGCTCTCATGTCGGACTTAACGACGTCCAACCAGCGCTTGCGAGGGCGACCACGGGACCTAGCCCCAAGAACAGCCATATTCATGCATCCCCGACCAACGTACTCCATAGGGCGGCGCATGATGTGGCCATACCATCGCAGACGACACTCTTGCAGTTTTTCCCCCACGTCACGGACACCAAGACTACCTCTGATGAAAGAGTTGCGTATGCGATCGGATCGCGTTACGCCACTCATCCACCTCAGCATCTTCATCTCCTTGACGCGAAGCTCCTGGGTGTGTCTGCTTAGTGCTGGCCAACATTCACCGCCGTACAGTAGGACAGGCCGTATGATGCATTTATATATCTGCCCCTTGAGCTTCGGAGGCATTTTGCGGTCGCATACAACGCCCGTTACCTCGCGCCACTTCGCCCAAGCCGCGCCTATACGTGCTTGGACATCGTCGTCCACGTTGCCAGACTCGTGCAGCACGGATCCAAGGTACCTGAACGTATCGGACTTTCTGATCAGGTCCGAACCTATTCGGATGAACCTATTTGAATCCGTGCCGCCACAGGACATGTACTCAGTCTTCGCCACATTTAGTCTCAGACCACCGTTTTCAAGCGTGTCCTTCCAAATGTTGACTTTGCGCTCAAGATGGGCTTTGTTCTGATTAACGAGGGCGATGTCATCGGCATACATCATCAGCCATGGGGGCTTATCTTGGATGTTTGCCGTAACTACATCGAGCACTACGTTAAACAAGAACTGGCTAAGATCCGAGCCTTGGTGAACGCCAACAGATATTGGGAAGCCATTCGATTCGCCAACAACGGTCTGCACAGAGGACACGGAATCGCGGTACATGTCTCTGATAATGTCAATATAGGCCTCGGGAACGCCCTTGAAGCGCAGTGCCCATCAGATGGACTGCCGAGGTATACAGTCGAAGGCCTTCTGCAGGTCTAAAAAGGCCATATGCAAAGCTCTCCTTCTCTCTCTGTAAGCCTCAGCCAGATTCCGTAAGGCGAATACTGCGTCCATGGTGCTGTTACCCGCCCGGAAGCCATATTGACACTCAGAGACAGTACACTCTCTACGGAGCCGTGTGTCAATGATGCGCTCGAAGAGCTTCATGGTGTGGCACATGATCTTGATACCGCGGTAGCTACTACAATCCTGTACGCTACCTTTGCCTTTGTATACAGGGATAATCAGGCTAAATCGCCACTGGTTCGGCATTTCTTTGGTGATCAGGATGCGGTTAAAAAGATCCGTCAGAAGGTCCACGCCATGTGGGCCCATCGCCTTCCACAATTCAATTGGCACATTGTCAGGCCCGACCGCTTTCCGGTTCTTCATGTGGCGAAGAGCAATGCGGGTTTCGTCGGGGAAAATAAGGGAAATAAGTCCAAGGTTAGGAGGCGGTTCGGGAGGAAGGTTATGGGGATGCTGTTTGTTAGACAGCTCCGCGAAGTATGTACACCATCTCTCCTTAACAGAGGGGGCATCGTAGAGCAGCTTACTCTGGGCGTCCCTTACACAGAGACATTTGCTAATGTCCCGTGTAGCTTTCTCCCGGGCACGCGCCAGCTTAAAAATAAGCTTTTGCCCCTCCGCAGTTTCCAGCTTGTCGTACAAGGGCGCCAGACTTTTGCTGCGGGCTCTGGCTACAGCTTTTTTGCAAGCGCGCTTAGCCGCTCCATATGCCTCCCTGTCATCCGGAGAGTTGGACCCTTGCCACTGTTTAAATAAAACCTTCTTCTTCCGAGTCGCCTCCTGCACCCCGTCATCCCATCACCACGTCTCCTTTTCTATGGTGCGGCCACCACGAGAAGTGCCAAGGACGCGCTTACCCGCATCGGTGATTGCTGAATGGATCCTACTCCAGATCTCTTGAGCGGACTCATGCGGAGCACTGATCTCGAGATTCTCGACCTCCGCGATGAAGTCCGACTGCCTAGGACCATCAAGCAACCACCACATAGTGCGGGGTTTGCGTTTTTCGGTCACTTTCTTTTTCGGTACAACGGCAAAGTCCAGGACAAGGAGGCGGTGTTGAGCCGTTAGGCTTTCACCTGGGATGACTTTGCAGTTGGAAACCTTGCCAATGTGGCACCGTCGCACCAGCAGGTAATCTATTTGGGTTGAGTAGGCACCACTACGGTACGTAATAAGATGCTGGTGCTTCTTCTGAAAGAACGTGTTCGCGATGGCTAGGTCAGACAAAGCGCAGGTGCTGAGTATACTGACTCCCTCTGCATTTAGCTGGCCATATCCAAAACCACCGTGAACACGTCCGTACTCTCCAGCAAACTGACCTACGTGACCGTTGAGATTCCCCCCAACCAAAACACCTTCGGAATTCGGAATAGCGCGTAGTACGTCCTCGAACTCATCCCAGAAGGCCTCCTTTTCAGACTCACAGCAACCAGTTTGAGGAGCATAGGCGCTGATTAGGTTCGTTACCGACCCTTCGATCAGCACCCTAACTCGCATCAACCGGTCGCTGCATCGGTCTACTTCAAGGAGTCCATCCTGAAGGTCCTTAGACAGCACCACGGCCACTCCGCCCCTGCCCGTTGGTGATCCGGTGTACACTAGCCGGTACCCCTGCCCGATGTCACGTGACTTATTTCCCTTCCAGCGCGTCTCCTGAAGGAAGGCGCACTGGACCCGACGCTTCGCAAGTACGTCCGCGAGTTCTCGGCAACGTCCGGTTAGCGGAACTTCTTCTTGGGTACTATCCTCTTTAGCCGTGCCCGTACTCGACACGGTAGCCCTAGCCCACTTATCGCAGGTTTAGGGCAATGGGCCTGCGCGTCGTTATGCGGCGACGCCCTAGCCCGAGTACCCGTCTTCAACTTCTTGTCCATTTTAATATTTGGCTGAAGTTGGTTTTACGTGGGGCGACCAGCCGTCTGACCCCCACAACCCTACGAGAGGGAAACCAGGTTAGCCAGAGCCTCGTCCGTTGGACAGCAGGGTGCTACGCTAGCAGGTGAGGTTGGCTTGGGTCTTAAGATGGTAACAGACCCCATGCACCCCATGGGTTGGCTGGGTTACCAGGAATGTGTAGGGGAAATGTGTAGCCCTACCTATCTATTTACTTTAATGAAAATAAGTTCCCCAAGAACATCTTATGTGTCCGGGGGAAAACGACAAAATATATGTTTATAATAAATTACATAGCCATGAAACTATATATGAAAGTACATAAACTCTTAACTTTCAAATACATAAGCTTATACATGGGCTTTTATGTAGGCGAGTTATACAATACTAAACGCTTCGTCGCGAACATTTCTCCCGCCTTGCAGCGCAGTGACGACTCGTTGCGATGTCGGTGCGGCGCTGCTTCTCGCCGCCGGTGAGCGACGACTGTAGCTGCGACGCCCGTTGTCACGGTGACTGTTGCCTCGGTGACCGTTGTCTCGACGCTCGTCGCCCCGGCGACTGTGCCTCGAAGCTCGCCGGCGCGACGCCCTTCATTCTGACCCGTAGCTCCGACGCTCTGGATAATTTCGGTAGCGGGATCAGCCTCTTCGTCGGACGCTTAATAGTGCCGCCAGATGCGCGCACCTCAGCGGTCCGGACCTCTCCATCCGCCCCAGGGAAGACTGCGGTGATGGGGCCTCGCGGCCACGTGTTGCGAGGCAGCTGGCCGTCTGCGATGAGCACAGAGTCGCCCACCTGAGACCAAGGCCACGGCTGTGGGGCTCCCGCCGGTGTTGGAGCTCGGGTAGGTATTCCCTCATCCAGCGGCGCCAGAACTGGTTGGCGAGCGCTTGTAAGCGCCGCCAGTGTTTCTTGCTGTAGACGTCTTGCTCGGTGAACACAGATGGCAGTCTGGCCGAACCACCGAGTAGGAAGTGGTTCGGCGTGATGGATTCGTCGTCTTTGCTGTTGACTGATACATGTGTCAGCGGGCGGCTGTTTACCGTATACTCTGCCTCACACAACAGTGTGGACAACACCTCTTCGTGTGCGTGTTTTTCTGTGAGTACGGTGTCTGTTTTGAGTGACTGATTACAGTCGACTCCTCTTTTCCATGCTTCTTGGAGTATTTGCTTGGCGCGTACTGTAACTGTTGAGGCTAGGCCAAGCACTATTTCGAGTGCCTCTCTTCGTGGGCACGTCTTTTTCTAAGACGTTATCGGTAGACGCGCTAGAGTCAGGTTGAAACCTAGCGTGTCTGCACTTGGTCTCCAGATTAAACCAAGTATGTTTTCTATGTGCATCTTCGCGTTCCAATTCTCTGCGAATATAGCTGTGCACGGTGAGCGGGGGCTCCCTCTCTTTTATTGCCTCTCCACAGATATCGGAGGGCGTCTCTGTCTCTTGTCGGACTTTCACCTACATAAACATTTCGGTAATATCACCGGAAATGGCTATGGGGTGTCTGCGAAACCTTATCGTGACGCCGGGCAGCGACTGTAACAGGTCTGGCCCTGTGAGTAGGATGTCGTTCAAAGACATTCCATTCGATTTAGCTGCGGAGTCGTGTATTATACGGAACTTCTCTGGCTTCATTGGGTTGAAGTCATCGAAATGGGGTAGGTACCAGGTTCTTCCTGGTGTACTATTTTTGGGCGCTTTCTCAGCGTACCCTTTCTATAGGAGCGAGTCCATCTGTTGTGTGTATCTATCTCGAAGAGTCGGATTTCTATCAAGTTTCTTTTCTATAGAGACAAGCCGCTTGTGAGCTGTCCCATAACTATCAGGCATTTCAAATTTATCTTGCTTCCATAGCGTTGCTGTTTCTATGTGCCAATCTTCTGACTGTTTGGTATGTCGTTTCAAGATGTCTCCTGCCTTCTTTTCAGGATCAGAATTTGAACGTTGAGGGTTGATTATCAGTGGTTCTAATGCGAAGTATTCACGAGCTGTTCATCAAGGTTTTCATCTCTTGATGCTGTGTGGTTCACGTAGTGCACCTGTTACCGAGTATTCTAGTGTGCGCGCCATGTAAAGTCCATCCCAGAGTCGTGAGTGACACTATGGGCTGGTGTTTCGGGCTTCTTCTTACTTCACTGGCTAACAGTAGATGCCAGTTATCTTGGACAATCAGAATCTTGGGCGCGCCGAATTCATAAACCAGCTGTTGCTTCAAGTCGCTGAGATGCACGCGCTCTGAACGGCACCCTGTTTTTCAGCTGACTCGCGAGTGCTACTGTGACTCTGCGTGAGCAAGGAGTGTCGATCATGGTGTCACCGATTGCACCAATCTTCAGTGGGTCGATACGGCCTTCGGCTCCAACTTGTCTGGCAAGGGCCTCGTCGATCAATGATACGGTTAATCCATCTTCGAGAAGGGCGAACGTGGATGCCTCTCCCGCCGCCACCGGTCCAATCACTCGGACCGGCACCATCTTGAGGTAGGCATGAATCGACGCCGTTCGCGAGCTGGCAACCACTTCTTTGGTAGACACCAAAGACGTGGTTCGATGATCTTCGGCTTTTCGGCGGCCACTACAGCGGGCTTCTTGTCATAATGAAGTAGCCGATTGTGCATGGCTGTACACGCCTTGATGCCACACCTCTTCGGTTTGCACTGGTGCCGCTCACGTCGTAACTTCATACAACGAAAGCATAAGTTGAGCTTCTTTGCTAGCTCCCATCTCTTGTCGCTGTTGCCTTCTTTGAACTTTCAACAGTCGCGTTCTATATAAGTGTACATATGGTTTAAAAGTAGTTCTTATCCAAATCATATTATGTAGACCGCTGTAACATACCCATAGGGCGTACAATATCAATAGTAAATATTTTTCTAATTAATTAATAAAATTCAAATCTATTTTATCATTCAAAAATACGTTATCATTAATCAATACTATCGCTCGTGTCTAAATACATTAAAATTCGTCAGTATTATTACTTTAAAATAATTATACAAAATAAAATATGTCAGTCTTTTCAGTCACAGTAATGAAATAATTATAATAATATTAATATGTCAAACTAAATTTAAATAAGAAGTCAATAACAAATTAAATTACAAATTAATAAAAATTATATAACAAACAAATATAAATTAATTATAAAATAATACATTACAGTCAAATTGAAACCCAATAACAAATTTAATTCAAAATCATTCATAAAATCAGCATTGGTATCCCCAATATTATCAAATAATCGGATGTAGTAGGCTTTTAACATCTTTCATTTTATAATCATTAATATGATAATAGCATTTCGCAACTAAAAACTCGTGTAGGCTTTTTTTTAATTGGTCTACATTTTTCATTTCAAGTATGTGTTCAGGTATAGATTTTAGGTGCCATACCAAGAAAATTTTTATTAAAAATAGCTTTTTTATGTGGGATTGTGCATATTTTATTTTTGTGGCGTAAACTATTTGGGTGATTGTATAGATGTATGTTTGTCTTAACATAGCTTGCTACTTCGTATATGTAAAGACAGGGAAGTGTAAGTAGTTTAAGCTGTTGGAAATGTTGCTTACAACTGTCTGTAATTTCAATGCCACATATTGCTCCTATGCATTTCTTCTGTGCTTTGAACACTATTTCTCTATCGGGCGAGTTCCCCCAAAATATAAGTCCGTATCGCAATGTAGATGATACGTATCCGTGGTACGCCATTAATAATAAACGAACTAAAGTTTTTCTCAAACTGTTTCTATGTCGAGTCGATCTAAATTTTCTAAGTGTAGAATCTTCTTAAAATTTTTAAAGTCCAATATCTTATAAATTTTTCTAAATCCCAGGTTCTATCTTCAAAAATTTTATAAGTGTCGGGTTCAATCCTCAAAATTTTTTCTAAGTTCCAGGTTCAATCAAAAAAACGTTTCTAAGTCTCGGGTTCAATCTTCAAAATTTTTTTAAGTCCTAGGTTCAATCAAAAACTTTCCCAAGTCCAGGATGAATTTCCAAATTTTCTCAAAATCCAAAATTCTTCTTCAAGGGTTGGTTCTTGAAGGGTAGTTTTCTTCAAGGGGTAGTCCTCACGATGAACCACGATGCTGACCTTGAGGCGTCTTCACAGGAACGTCAATTGACGGCTAGCTTCGGATCCGCTTCGGGTGGCGTCTTCAAGGGTTGATCGACTGGAACGGGGGTGTGATGAGGGTAGGTCTATCCTTCTTCTAATTCTTCGATGTGAACTGTGACCACCCGACCGTACCGGGGGTACTGAGGTTCCCCGTACCACGCGTGCAACGTTCTTCTATCTTGCTATTTATTTGTTGTCTTCGGGGTAGATTGGGGTGAGGGATGAATGCTTACCAGGGTTAAATAATATGCAGGAATTTGATAACACTGCAGCTAGTGGTTTAAGGGAAAATTCGCGTGTACTGTGATTCTAGTTACATATTTTATATTTCTTCTGGCGGTGACTACGAATTTCTATTTTTGTCTATTTACTAACGTACTAGGTTACTTTACTGTAACGAGGCCCAAAAACCACTAACTGTTTTAGTTTATTTTTAACTATCCTTTTAACTATGGTTCTATTATATTCCTGACTATATCTAGGTCTATTCTAGGTCTGGATAGGGGTTGATGCAGCTCTCTGTAAATCCCCCGAAATTCCCCGTCGAACGGAGTGAAAATCAACCCTTCAACCCTGCCTACTAGTGAGCTTGTTGCATTTGACTGTCGAAACTGTCTACAAGTGTGAACTTGTCTATTAAGGGTTGACTTCCCGAAAAACTGTGCCCCATGGGCTACCAAACTATCTGTAATAGGGTAGGTGCATCATCCTTCTATATAGATACACAACCTTCTATCCAGCCACCCTTCTAAGGGTGGAAGTACTATAAGGTTAGGAACCCGGATGGGGATTTTTTTTCTATATTTTCCTAATTTGCGGCTTTATGCCTTGCCTGACTATAAAGATGTGTATATATCTGGATAGGGCTCAGTGCCAGGCTTCCAGTGCCTATTATTTGTAGCCTATATACCTAGATTTTCTGTATGTCTAGTAAATGAAGGTGTCTGTAAATAGTGGTTTTTTGCTATCCACTCCGTTACCTTTGAGTAACTGTCCTGTGTAGGTATGTGTGAAATGTTCAATACCTGTGTACCTTCATTACCTTTGACTTTTACCAATCATCAAAACCATACCTTTTAGGGGTTACCAGGAATGTGTAGGGGAAATGTGTAGCCCGACCTATCTATTTACTTTAATGAAAATAAGTTCCCCAAGAACATGTTATGTGTCCGGGGGAAAACGACAAAATATATTATGTTTATAATAATGTTTGGTTTGTTACCATACGTCTTTTGCTGATTGATATTGATTGATAGGGATGCTAAATGCTACAAGTAAAACTATGTTATTCACTTGATACGTGTATTGAGTCCACGACCTTAACTAACGATAAATGAGGTGTTGCTATGACGCGGTCCGAATGTGAACTAAAGTTGATGTAAAATGTGTGTTAATTAATTACAATTCAATTATGATGAGAGAGCATTTACGCAATGTGCGGTTGCACCGTACATACTCCCGGGCGCGAGATGACTGACGCTGATGATGCTTAGATATGGTAGTGTTAGTATGATCTGATGATATAAGGTGATAGAACAATTTTTACTTATGTTGCTAAATTGTTAGTTGATGTTTGTAAAACTACATTTTTTGGTAACAGGTGAAGTTGCTCTATCAGTTACGAAAGCACTTGAATTGGTTTCTACTATCGCGCACTGATCAGTACGAAACACTTCACTTGCGCACTGCACACTTTGATTTGCTACACTCGCACTAAGGTCATTATTACTGGTTCGGTAGTGCACGGAGGGTTGCCCAGGTTCAGGCTCCAGGTGCACAGTGCGTCGCCTTCGCCAACGTATGCATGCGAACGTAGAGAAGGCTAGCCCTGCCGCCCCAACAACGTAGATGGCCACGTACTGGTGTATATCGTGAAACGACACCCCGTCAGCGATGGTCACCTCTTCCGAGGCTGCTTTCATCTGTTCTATTTGCTCGGAGATACTTTGTAGCGAAGATTGATAGCTTTTTTCTTTGTACTCGTAGTGTGGTACTGATAAAGTGATAATATTATTGACAGGAGCGATCTCTACGGCAATAATATCGGGCTTAATTTTCAAGTCAGTCGTTTGTTGTTTGTGTGTCGTTATTATGAAGGTCTCGCCCTTGATGACACAGTTGTTTCCGAGCACAATAACATTCACTCCGGTCACCTGTTCAGTTGTAATTTGATCCCCACATATGATTCTCAGAGTACATTGTCCGCAACACGTAATTATGAATGTGTTTATTGCATTTAATTCTGTCCATGTTGTTTTGCATGTTGCGCTTATGGTTGTACAGGTATCATCTTCTGGATTTTTGATGCAGAAGTTGTTGTCTGAGTCTCGTTGATATACAGGTTTTTGTAGTTGGCATAGGTTTGTGTATGTATTGAACCGTATGCATTTTTGAAGTTCATTAGCGGATATGGGTAACATACTTACCCATATCCGCTTATACATATCCATATGAACTCTGATATTAGTAATATACTAATCATACGACTACTTTCTTGGTGTTGAATAGGTATCAGGTGGGTTAGGTCGTAACTCTCTCTGTTTAGTAATGGGATTTTTATTTCAAATATGAAGTATTCACGCGTCATGCGTGCTCTTACTTGCATAATTTGATAGATCTTGTACAGGTCTGATACAATGCTGTTGATGGGTAATGATAGATCTTTGGGCATCTGATTTGAAATAATATTTAGCTCATCTTGTAGTTGAGCTGGCGTTATGATATGGACGTTGAAATGTTGGACGTTAGTGATCGTGTCCAGCAAAGAATCTTGAATGTTCTTTAAACTGCTTGGAATGTTGTTTGCAAATTAAAGTTGATAAAATGAAGTCTTCCGTGATTGCTACTTTCTCAACCTCATTCTTCAATGTGCTGATAGCTTGATCTATGTTTATTAAGTGCTGATTAAATATTTTATGCTGTTTTTCCATTGTCTGTTCAACTCGTTTGAGCAGGTTGTTCTCAGCTTCAATGATAGATGTTTGATTGCGCCAGAGATTAGCAAGATGTTTTTGATTTTCTCTGACTAATGTAATGTCTCGTTGGTATTGTTCGGCGAAATTTTCATCTAGTACACCAAAAAGACTGTTCGCAATGTTTCCGATCCCGTTGATAAGGCCTCGGCGGTTACGTGGATGCGCTTCGAAATGCTGACTGAGTAACATACGGTCGTAGTACTCCAGTTCCATGAATCCGTGACGTAGTTGTAACATGATAACGTCACAATGGGATTTGCTTTTAGTTTGTGTACATAAGCTTTCAAGGTGTTTCATGTAAATATTAAATATTTTACACCCGTGCCAATACGGTTGCATGTCGTAATATACGACTATTTTCCATTGATCTTGTATTAGATCCATTTCTGATATTTTGTCAAAGTAAATTGCTTGTTTCCCTTGTAGTTGTGTTATGTTGTATGCAGCGTGTGCGTTGCAAGTTAATGTTAATATTAGGAATAGTAAGGACAAGATTGTAGAGAAAGTGTAACTAAGCCTAGCTCTTCTTCGTTGTTTTAAGTTTACTTTTGGTGATAGTTTAGTCGCCTGTTGGACTGAAGCTGACACTTGTTTGTGGTCTCCTTGATCTTTGCAATCTAGTAAGGGAGTTAACTTGACGATAGGCCGTTTCATTGTGCCATTTCTTGTTTGTAGTGTGACTACTCTGACGTACCCATCACTGCCTGGGTGCACTTGCATCACCCTTCCCATTGCCCATTTACCTGGTGGTAGGTTGGCGTCTTAAATTAACACCAAGTTACCGACTTTGATGTTTTCTTGAGGGCGTCTCCATTTTGACCTTGTATTTAATTGTGTTATGTATTCACTTCGCCAGCGTTTCCAAATATCTTGATAAATCCTTTGAGTTAGATTCCATCATGTGCGTAGATCTTTCTCTGTTTCGTACAGTGTTAAATTTGGACCACTTGACAAGAAATGTGCGGGTGTAAGGAAGTTCAAATCTGCTGAATTTTCGGTTAAAGGACATATCGGCCTTGAGTTCAGACATGCCTCCAACTGATATAGTATTGTATTATACTCTTCGAACGTTAATTTTTGCTCCCCTATAACTCTCTTCAGATGATATTTTAGGCTTTTAACGGCAGCCTCCCATAGTCTTCCTGCTGATGGCCAAGAAGGTGCGTTAAAATGCCAATCGATTCCCATTTTTGTTATTTCTGCCTGAAATTCTTGATTTAATGTGCTTCTTAATGTATGATATTCGTCCTGTAGGACTTTGTTGGCTCCAATAAAGTTGGTACCTTGATCGCGAATATATTCTGTGGGGCTCCTCACCGAGCTATTATTCTACGGAGAGCAGCGAGAAATGATGATGATGTCAAATCCGACACCAACTCTAAGTGCACGGCTTTAGTTGCCATGCAAATAAATACGGCGACATAACCCTTGGTGGTTTTTATTCCACGACCCTTGTTGGCCTTGATATAGACATGTATAGACATTTCTGGTGGTAAATCTCCCATAATTTGATGCTGATTGCTGGGATTGTAGCGACGACACTTAACGCAACGTCGAACTCGGAATTTAACTGCTCTGATTCCGCCTACAATCCAATACTGTTGTCGTATAAATGCTGAAGTTAGCTGAGGTCCGCCATGAAATGCTAGAACGTGAGCCTCGCCAATCAGAACTTCCGTTACACGACTGCTTTTTGATAGGATTATTGGATGTTTCATCTGATGATCTATATTGGCATGTTTGAGCCTCCCGCCAACTCGAAGAAGGCCGTCTTGATCAAGAAACGGATTTAAATTCAATATTTTGCTCTTGCTTGATATGGGTTTGCTCTGTTGCAATTTATGTATTTCCTCTGGAAAATCGGTTTCTTGAACGTATTTAATAATAAATAAATAAATAAAAAAAGCCTTTATTCAGATAATTCTTAACATAATACAAACTTAATTCTTGCTTTTTCGTTTAATTTTAACTCTTAATCTATTTATTCTATTCTTCATCAGTTTCCCCGTCTGTTTGCCTTTTGGCAAAGGCCTCCTCTAACTCTTTCCAACTTTTCCGGTCTTTCGCTGTCCTTGTCCATGTATTTGTATTGCCTACCGCCTTCTTAATTTCATCTGCCCATCTTCTAAATGGTCTCCCTCTTTTGCGATTGCCATCCTTTGGGTACCACTCTGATATTGCTCTACTCCATTTGTCCTTTCCTCTAGTCGTATGACCTGCCCATCTCCATTTTAGTTTTTTTACTTTTACTGTTATATCTTCAATTTTCGTTTTCTGTCTAATTGTTCTGTTTCGGATTCTGTCACTTTTCCGTTTGTTTAGCATACTCCTTTCCATGGCGACTTGGCAGACTTCCAGTTTTTTCAAGTTGGTTTGTGTCAGCGCCCATGTTTGGCAGCCGTATGTAAGGACAGGCAGTATGCAAGTATTAAATAATCTGGTTTTTATAGGCATAGCCATTTCTTTATTTTTCATAATGTCTTTAAGGGACCAGTATCGTTTCCAAGCTTTGCCTATTCGAGTTGCAATTTCTTTTGTCATGAATTCGCCGGTGGATATCAGTTGGCCAAGGTAGATATACTCAGTCACATACTCAATAGGGTTGCTGTTGACCACAATGGGTACTTGCTCTCCGTTGGACATGATTTTCGTCTTTTGTGTACTCATTGATAGTCCTACCTTTCGGCTTGCCTTATCGAGATCGTTGAGCATAGTTTGTAGATCTTCTGGATTTGTCGCGAAAATGATTAGGTCGTCTGCGAATCGAAGATGGGTTAGGTTTTCGCCATTGATATTTAAGCCCAATTTCTCCCACGCCATTTCTCTGAAGATGTCCTCTAGGACTGCCGAAAAGAGTTTTGGTGAAAGCGGGTCACCCTGCCGAACCCCTCTTTGGATCTGAATCACATCTCCCTCCTTCTCTAATTTCACCCGAGCAGTGCTGTTTTTGTAAACATTTTGGATTAATCTTGTGTATTTTTTATCTACTCCCTGGTTGTTTAGAGCTTCCCAAATTTTTCCATGATCCAGGGAGTCAAATGCCTTGCAGTAGTCTACAAAGCAGCAGTAGAATGTAAGCTGATATTCTGTATATTTCTCAAAAACCTGTCTAACAACATGTATGTGGTCAATTGTTGAGAATCCACTTCTAAACCCTGCTTGTTCCCTTGGCTGGTTCTCGTCCAGGACTCGAGTTATGCGGTTTAATATAATTTTTGCAAAGATCTTGTAAATGTTGGACATGAGACTTATCGGTCTATAGTTCCCTATATCATTTTTATCTCCCTTTTTATGCAATAGAATTATTGTCGAGGTGGTTCATTGTTCTGGTATGTACTCGGTGTCTATTACATTATTAAAGAGGTAAGTGAGGATTGGTATCATGGTATCTTTGGCTTGAATAAGAAATTCATTAGTGATATTGTCTGACCCTGGAGCCTTATCTTTATTTTGTGATGATAGAGCTCTCTCTACTTCACTTTGGAGTATTTCAGGTACCGCTTCTGTATTGAACATTACAGTAGGTTGTTCTGTATACTGTTTCGAGTACAGCTCCTTGTAGAATTTTGTAGCTACTGACATGATGTCTGGCCTTTTCGTTTTGATCATTCCTGCCTTGTTTTTCAAAGTCGGTATCCTGTCCTTTTTGTCTGTAAGTTCTTTGATCGCTTTTTTAACTCCACCTGTTCTAGCGATGTGTTTTTCGAAGGTTTTGAACGAATTTAATCAACTTTAATTTGGCAACTCTTATTTCTTGAAGAGTCAAATGTTTTGTTTGTGCTATTTCCTTATATCGCAAACGTCTATACAATCGTAAAAGCATAGCGTAAACGTTTATAAGCTGTGTGAATGAACTGTACTTTGATATCAGGCGACGTAATACACTGCAGCTATCGGCACTTTGATGGATTACATTCACTTGTAATAAATTGTTTTTATTCTTTTTGATTTCTTCATCAGATGAACAGATTCTGTTGTGATTTTTGATGTTGGTTCTTTCTTTGCGATGATACTAGGAAGCCACGAAGGACCCTTCCACCACAGCGTATGCTCCTCAAACTGATTTACGTTCAAACCTCGACTGCCACAATCCGCTGGATTATCTGCTGATTTAACGTAGTGCCAGCAATTGGCAGGCATGATAGTGGTAATTTGACGTACACGATTGGCTACAAATGTTTTCCATCTTGTTGGTTCACCATTCAGCCAGCCTAACACAATCATGGAGTCTGTCCATCCGTAAATGTTGAGTTTGTAGTTTGATAGACACTGCTGTACCTTAGTCATTAGTTTTGCTAATAAGAGAGCTCCTGACAGTTCTAATCTTAGCAATGACACTGATTTGTTCGCCGGTACAAGTCTAGTCTTCCCAACTAGCAGTGTTGGGTTTGATTGCTCACACACACCCCTTGATCTGAACATATATTACACACGCAAATGCCTTCTGAGAGGAATCGCAAAAACCGAATAATTCAATATTGTCATGTTCTCTTGTGTTTATTTATCGTGGTACTTGTAGTTTGTTTACACGATTAATGTTGCTTTTAATGTCCAACCATTCGCTTAGTATGTCTTCGGGCAAGGGGTCGTCCCAATTGAGGTTACGTAACCATAAGATTTGAAAAACTTTTTTTAGCTTTGTTGATAGTGGTGAAAGCCATCCAAAAGGGTCAAATAACTTTGAGATATCTAACAATGTTCTTTTAGTCATTGGTGTAGTTGTTTGTTCGATTTTCATTTCAAATCGAAAAGTGTCTTCCTTGGGCTCCCAAATGAGTCCCAACGTATTTGTTTGTTCTGATTGCTTGAAATTGAAACTATCTTGAGTGTTGATCTCGGACGGTATGTGTTGTACGAGTAATAACTCAGGAACATTTGTTTTCCATTTCCTGAGGTTGAAACCTAGACTTCAAGAGATTGATTAAGTTCCTTATGAGCTGCTGTGCTGATTCTGATGTATGCGATCCATGTAACAAATCGTCGACGTAGAATGAGTTTTCTAGTACATCTGTCGCTAAACTGTACGTGTAATTTGGTTTTTCGTCATGTGCAAGTTGTTTTTTTTTTTTTATACTATAGATAGGCACGCGTTTGACCACTATCTCACCTGATGGTAAGTAATGATGTGGTCGAAGATGGAGCACGCTTGCCTATAAATAACCTATTCACTCTTGACTTAAAGACTCCCAGGTTGTAGCTATCGGGAAACACAGACTCCGGCAGGGAATTCCACTCCTTAGCTGTACGCATTATGAATGTGTTACCAAAACGTTTTGTGCGTATGGGTGGGATATCCACCGTGTACCGGTGGCGCATCGCCGTTCGTCTTGTGGTCCGATGATGGAACGGGCTTGGCGGAATTAAATTATGCAATTCCGTCGCACATTCCCCAAAATGCAACCGGTAAAAAACCGACAGGCTAGCTTTGTTTTAGCGTCATTAATGATAAATATGGTGCGGCCTTGGTGCCATAGGTTACTGTGGTTAATTGATATTCCTGTATAGGCTCTGCTGTTGAGTTCCGCCAAACAATCTTCTGCAATGCTTGATCATCTTCATTTATCTTAATTTGTCGGAACATTTTTTCTATATCTGCTGTGTATGCGAATTTGTACTGTCTCCATTTAAGAATCAGAGACAGAAGGTCTTGTTGTAAGTTTGGTCCTGCTTCCATGACGTCATTTAGGCTGTAGCCGGTTGATGTCTTAGCCGATGCATTGAATACCACCCTCAGCTTTGTAGTGGTTGAATCGGGACGCAGGACGCTATGATGTGTCAAAAAACAATCGGGCTTGAAATTGTTTCTTGAAATCTTTATGTGACCTAATTCTTGATATTCAGTCATGAATTTTTTATATTCTTCTTGGATGTTGGGATGCTGCGTGTGCTTCCTCTCCAGCAATTTGAACTGCGCTACAGCTCCCAGCATCTCGGCAAAATTTTGTTTCAGAGGTAATCTTACTTGATATCGACCATTCTCTTGACGTGTTGTAGTTTTCTGGTAATAATCAATTGTTTGCTGATCTCCTGATGATAGTGTGGTCTTGTCTGAGATTTCTTCAATTTCCCAGAATTGTTGGATATCGTCTAGGTTGTGCAAAATGACGTTACACTGAAAGTTTTGTATGATATCTCCGCTTAATATCCAGCCGTCAATATGGATTCCGCCGAAATCGGTCAACTGGGGATCTTCTAGCGTATGCCATTCACATCTGGAGTGAAGCCATAGAGAAGCACGGGGAGGCACTAGCAGTCTCCCTTGACATCTCGAAGGCCTTCGACAGGGTCTGGCACGATAGCCTTATTAGTAAGCTTCCTTCCTTCGGTCTGCCCGCCGGTTTGTGTCATTGGATCGCAGACTTCCTGAGGGATCGGTCTATCCGAGTGGTCATTGATGGCTGCTCGTCTGGACTGCTGTATATTAATGCCGGGGTTCCTCAGGGTTCGGTGCTTTCGGCAACACTGTTCTTGCTGCATATTAATGATCTGTTTAAACCCGGTACCTTTGGGTATGCAGACGACAGCACTGTTGCTGAAAGATACGTATCCGACGCACGAGCTGGTGGGTCGCAGATCCGGTCTCTCCGGGAGGCAATGGTTGAGCGCTTGAACGTGTCCTTCCAGGCAGTCTCTGAATGGGGCGATGCCAATCTGGTCAAGTTCAATGCTGCTAAGACCCAAGCGTGTCTATTTTCTGCCAAAAGGAGCCAATTCCACCCAGCTCCATCTTTCCGAGGTTTAACCGTGCCGATAACCGACCAACTTGAGCTTCTTGGGGTTACATTAACATCTACTCTCAATTTTGGCCCTTACATAGAGGCTAAGGCTCAAGTGGCTGCAAAGAAGTTGGGGATTCTGGCAAAGGTAAGACGATACTTCGCGCCGGAACAGCTGCTCAAACTCTATCAAGCGCAAGTTCGATCGTGTATGGAGTACTGCTCTCATCTTTGGGATGGATCTGCCAGATACCAACTTGATGCCCTTGAGACAATTGAGAAACGAGCCAAGAGGATCATCGGCAATGAGAGGCTTGTCGCGACGAAGCTCCAAAGTCTTGAACATCGACGACGAGTTGCTTGCCTGTCGGTTTTTTACCGGTTCCATTTTGGGGAATGTGCGACGAACTTACGTTAAAGTCTCGATCTGCTAAAGTGATATTATCTAAAAATGCCCATGTTGGTTTTTCGAAGGTGCGGTTAGGCAGCTTTTTTATTAATTTATTCATGATATAAGCTTCTACTTCAAACTCAAAGTTGTTGTGAAGTGATGCACACTTGATATTTATTACTCCTTTGCAGTTTGATTTCTTTTCTCCGATTCCCCAGATGACGCCTGAGCTGTTCCTACGTACTATGCCCAAAATTTGTGCTGCGTTTTCGCTGACGAGGGACATTTGTGAGCCTTGGTCTAGTAGAGCTCGTTATATCTGAAATGATCCATTCTCATCTTGAACCTTGATCAGGGCCGTTGGTAAAAGTACGTCCGGCTTGTCTTGCTGTAGTGACGCATGCGAGTTTCCGCGTGACAGCTGCGGCGTTTCGGATTTCAAGGCACGTGTCGTGTTGTCGCCTGCTTTTGCTGTGCTGGCAACTGATGTCCGATTTGATTGCGTAAACGCTGCATGTAGTAGTGTGTTATGACTTCCGTTGCATTCGCGACACCGTTTACTTGAAATGCAAGCCAATAAAGACAATTTTGGCATATGTCGAGTTTTGACAACGTTTTTCGCCTGTTTTGTGGTGTCATTTCGAGGAATTGCTGACAATAAAAAATGCCATGGTCATTTGTCTTGCAAATCGGGCACTTATAAATTATTTTCGTCGAATTGATATTTTCGTTGTTTTTCGATTGCGAAATAGTTTCTTCATTCGCAGCGGATGTTTTTTCATAATTGTAATTTGATCTTGATGTTTTTCCAGAAAATTGCTTGTTTGATTTGTATGATTGACTGTCTTGTTTCCTGCCTGCAGACACCATTGCTGTTAACTTGCCTAAGAACGAAAGGAACTCTTGTAGCTTAGGTATTGCCCTGGGGTCTTTGATAGATGTCGTAGGTTTCTAAATCTAATTTTGCTGACAATAGATGTATGAGTAATGGGTCCCAGGAACTAACTTCTACCCCTAAGTTCTTTATAGCATTCAAACTCTCGACGGTGGTGTCATGCAGACTCTTGATGTGCTTGATAGTTGCTTGAAGTTTGTTAATGTGGCCAAATGAGAACTACAAATTAAGTTGAGATTATTCAATAATCTCAACTTCATTTCGAGATTCGAATCTCCCAACTAATGTTGTAATTATGTGATGATATGTGTAAATGTTGAATTAATTTCTCAGGTTCTCCCTTCAACTTGCTTTTGAGGTACTGCAGTTTTTGAGCGTTAGACAAAGAGTAGTTACCGTGAATTGATTCGGTAAATAAGTCCTTGAAAGATGTCCATTGTTGATAGGATCCGCTAAAAATTGGAATGTCTAATTTCGGAGTTGACTGCGCTTTGTGAGCCACAGACCACAACTTACTATTTACTGCCCTTTTTATGTTGTTGTAGATTTTTTCCTGCTTGGAGTATGCTTGCTCGTAATCTTCATCCATGATTTCCAGTTCTCCTTCTAATTCCCAATGCAATGTATCAATTACCGACCATCTCAAATGTAAAGTCTTCAGAGCATCTTCCATCTCCCACTTCTCGGACATTTCGTCTAAATTAATACTTCGTATGGTACGCTGTAATGCTCTGAAGTTGCTTGATTGTTTTTTGAGCATGTCATCCGTCTTGCTGGATGTTCCTCTTGATAGTACTTCTGGAGATGAATTTTCAGCTTGTTCTTCATCTCGCTTGCTTGTTAGAGACGTACCTGATGATGATGGTTGACCTGCTTGCTGTTGAGGCCTTGTCTCCAACTCCGGAAATACTGGCTGCCCTGCTTTCATCAGTAATTGCTGTTGATTGATTAACGATTTAACCGATTTGTACAGCTCTGCTGCCCGCTCATATTCATTCTTTGTAAAATATGGGTGAGACCTGCTTTCCTCAGTACAAAGTCGATCATGATTATATTGGAAGTCAGCCCAATACGCTTCCAATGTTTCTAATCGCCTTTTAAAGTAATCACGTACCTTACGGGTCGAACTGTCTTTCTTGATGTTGGAGACTAACTTGCTCATAGCCTCGTAGATCTCGGCTTGGTTCGCGTGAATAGCTTCCATGATGAAGTTTTTCCACGAAGTGATAATTGAAACAGTCTTACTTGTGTTTGGTGCTTAACTCTCGAATCCTCGACTCCCCGGATGGTGCTCCTTTCTTGCTAGTAGCACACACACGCGGTTTTAGAGTTATCGAACACAGAAAATTTTACTGATAAAGTTACACTGATAGAAGTTTTGATAGTAACTAATATTTTTTGATTTGATAGTCACTGTTTACAAAAGGCTCGAAGGACTAAAAAGATGTTTGGATTGTTACCATACGTTTTTTGCTGATTGATAGGGATGCTAAATACTACAAGTAAAACTATGTCTCTGAAGGGGGTGATGCCAATCTGGTCAAGTTCAATGCTGCCAAGACCCAAGCGTGTCTATTTTCCGCTAAAAGGAGCCAATTCCAGCCAGCTCCATCTTTCCGAGGTGCAACCGTGCCGATAACCGACCAACTTGAGCTTCTTGGGGTTACATTAACATCTACTCTCAATTTTGGCCCTTTCATAGAGGTAAAAGCTCAAGTGGCTGCAAAGAAGTTGGGGATCCTAGCAAAGGTGAGACGGTACTTCACGCCGGAACAGCTGCTCAAACTCTATCAAGCGCAAGTTCGATCATGTATGGAATACTGCTCTCATCTTTGGGACGGATCTGCCAGATACCAGCTTGATGCCCTTGAGTCAATTGAGAAACGAGCCAAGAGGATCATTGGCAATGAAAGGCTCGTCGCGACGAAGCTCCAAAGTCTTGAGCATCGACGACGAGTTGCTGGCTTGTCGGTTTTCTACCGGTTGCATCTTGGGGAATGTGCGACGGAATTGCATAATTTAATTCCGCCAAGCCCGTTCCATCATTGGACTACAAGACGAACGGCGATGCGCCACCGGTACATGGTGGACATCCCACCCACATGCACAAAACGTTTTGGGAACACATTCATACTGCGTACAGCTAAGGAGTGGAATTCCCTGCCGGAGTCTGTGTTTCCCGATAGCTACAACCTGGGAGTCTTTAAGTCAAGAGTGAATAGGTTACTTCTAGGCAAGCATGCTACATCTTCGACCTCATCATCGCTTACCATCAGGTGAGATGGTGGTCAAGCGCGTGCCTATCAATAGTAAAAAAAGGGTGTTGCTATGACGCGGTCCGAATGTGAACTGAAGTTGATGTAAAATGTGTGTTAATTAATTACAATTCAATTATGATGAGAGAGCATTTACGCAATGTGCGGTTGCACCGTACAAATAAATTACATAGCCATGAAACTATAACTATGAAAGTACATAAGCTCTTTAACTATCAAATACATAATCTTATAACTATAAAATACATAAGCTTATAACTATACATGGGCTTTTAAGTACGCGAGTTATACAATACTAAACGCTTCGTTGCGAACAGGAGGCAACGGGTTCTTTTTTCAAAATAAGAATCTAATTATTTGTAGAAGCAGAAGCAAAGTACAAATTGTATTTTTTTCGGCATTGACACCGGCTCGCCTATAACTTAGTGGCTTCAAATAATCTGACACCACTAAACAGTTGCTCACTTGGTACTGGACTGGACACTGTAGCGTGAGAGCTAAATATGGGTATGGAACCACTTTGGCATAGACCCCGCCGCTATTTTATTTTTTTTTTTCAAAGTTGCGGCGCATTATCTTACATTCGTATATGGGTAAAGGATACTTAAATAATTAAAAAATGTTAAATGGTGCCCTTAAGTGTCACGTTGCCGAGATTTCAAGGTAAAGTCACCTGGATGATAAAACTCTGTTCGAAACAAATAGCAAACAAGTATGCGGAAACTCTTTAATGTCCACGCACCCATGTTATATGTCTACCAACTACGACGGTGTGATGCGGCGATACGATATCTTGTGAAAGATCTGCAATTGCAAAGAAGGCAAAGTTCTGTGGCATCCCTAGTATCTAGTAAGTAATTGAATTGGTAGTATACTGAATTAGTTCAGTAGAAATATTTGTTACGCGCTCTCGTTACAGCAGAGATAATTTGATCATTTATAGAAAGCATAAGCTTTAATTTGTCCAACAAGCAAAGTAACGAGATCCATGGGAAGCGTACACTGGGCGCGGAGTGGTTCGATGCACTGCGGCATGCGGCGCGATGTGGGCGCAGCGCTGCTGGCGTGCGGCGCGCTGCTGGCGCTGGCGGTGCGCGCTCAGGACGCCTGCACCTATGCGCACTCTGGTGAGACTCCCGCTACATCTCACAAACACTGCGGACGCACTACTCAGAGCCCCAAATCTTTAAATACATCACTCGGTGAATGTCAACGAAAAACTCTCGCTAATATACGTATACGTTCTCATATTATGAGAACATATGGGAACAGATGGCAAATGCATATTTTCCATCACTTCATTATTTCTACTGGAACAGGTTACCTGATGGGGCTGCCACTCCAGCTGCCAGTCACGTACCTGACTCCCGGAGCGTCCGCCTGGGAGGTCGCCGTGCCAGTGAGTACCAACAGATCTGCTTTACGTACCTCACTCCCGGAGCGCCCGCCTGGAAGGTCGCCGTGCCAGTGAGTACCAACAGATCTGCTTTACGTACCTCACTCCCGGAGCGCCCGCCTGGAAGGTCGCCGTGCCAGTGAGTACCCACAGATCTACTTTACGTACCTCACTCCCGGAGAGCCCGCCTTGGAGGTCGCGTGCCAGTGAGTACCAACAGATCTGCTTTACGTGCCTGACTCCCGGAGCGCCCGCTTTGGAGGTCAAGTGCCAGTGAGTACCAACAGATCTGCTTTACGTGCCTCACTCCCGTTGAGCCTGCCTGGGAGGTCGCGTGCCCGTGAGTACCAACAGATCTGCTTTACGGGCCTGACTCCCAGAGCGTCCGCTTAGGAGGTCGCGTGCCCGTGAGGACCAACAGATCTGCTTTACGTGCCTGACTCCCGGAGCATCCGCTTTGGAGGTCGCGTGCCTGTGAGTACCAACAGATCTGCTTTACGTGCTTGACTCCCTGAGCGCCCGCCTGGGAGGCTGCGTGACCGTGAGTACCAATAGATCTGCTTTACGTGCCTGACTCCTGGAGCGCCCGCCTGGGAGGTCGCCGAGCACGTGAGTACCAACAGATTTGCCTTACTGTCAAATGACTGCGTTGGCCAGTGGACTCAGCCATTAACATGCGTAAGGATTGAGGGAGAGCCGTGACTTGAAATATTTAAAATATTAACCAGGCCCGGGTAGACGTCCACGTGCGCCTCAAAGAGCTCTCAGCTATCAGCATAGAAGACGGGGCCCACTAGGGCCAGTGCCAGCTGGGGCTGTGGACTTTGTTCGAAAGAGGCAACCTACCCTGGAAGGCAAAGGGCACTAGGAGGAAAACGGATGGGTTTTAGTCAGTAAGAGTCTGACACTCCCTTCTGCTTCACCCAAAGCGTGAGGAGTCATTTAATGATTTCCCATCCTTAAAAAAAACCTCAAACCTAACAACAAACTTTAGACTATTAATTATTCTAACATAAATCGCTTATATTTGGAAATATACTTACGACTATAGCGATCATAACGGTGAGGGGTCCGCAGGTACCGGAGGAGTGTGCGCGCGCGGGCTGGCAGGCGGCAGGCTGGGAGGCGCTGGTGTGCGACTCCGGCGCTCGGCCGGCCGTGCGCGCCACCCGCGCCAGCCTGCTCGTGCGCCGCGCTCCTTGCCCGGGGGTGTATGCCACCGTGCAGCTCACCGCGTACTGCATTTACCCCTACCCACCACCGCCAGTCGATACGTCACTAAATATTCAGCCTGCACAGCAGAACATGCTTCTTGCACGCCCAAAAATGCAGAATACTCAGCCAAACATACAGCCTGAACAGCTAAACATGCAGTATGCACGACCAAATGTGCAACTTGGACCGCCAAATATGCAGTATACACAGCCAAACATGCAGTATGCACAGGCAAACATGCAACCTGGTCAGCCAAACATGTTCCCTGCACAGCCAAATATGCAGTATGCACAGCCAAACATGCAGTATGCACAGCCAAACATGCAGTATGCACAGACAAACATGGAACCTGGTCAGCCAAACATGTTCCCTGCACAGCCAAATATGCAGTATGCACAGCCAAACATGCAGTATGCACAGACAAATATGCAGTATGCACAGCCAAACATGCAGTATGCACAGCCAAACATGCAGTATGCACAGCCAAACATGCCACCTGGACAGTCAAATATGCTCTTTGCACAGCCAAACATGCAGTATGCTCAGCCAAACATCCAACCTAGCCAGCCAAACATGCAGAATTTACAGCCAAACATGCAACAGGCACAGCCAAATATGCATTATTCACCGCCAAATATGCAGCCTAGACAAACAAACATGCTCTCTGCACAGCCAAACATGCAGCTTGAACAGCCAAACATGCAGCTTGAACAACCAAACATGCAGCCTGCACAGCCTAACATGCAGCCTGAACAACCAAACATGCAGCCTGAACAGCCAAACATGCAGTCTAAACAGTCAAACATGCAGCCTGAACAGCCAAACATGCAGCCTGCACTCACAAACTTGACTGAACCAGTGGCATCCTCAACAAACCCCACAGTAAAGCAGTCGAAGCTATTGCTCAAATCGTCGTTGTTATCTACTGAGGATGAAAAAGCCGAACCAAGGGTAAAGCCAGAACCCAACCGTCGATTGTGCAGTGACTCTGGCAGTTATCGCTAAGTGCCTAGCATGGCTGCATGATGATTCTATATACGAGTACATACTCGTACGTGTCTGCTGTTTATTTTAGGCTTGTGTTTAAACACCGCCCAAAAAAGTACCTATTTTACTACCAAAAAAGTTCTAAACGGTTACCAAAACAGATAAATGGTCACCAAATAATATTCGAGAAGTAGCGCTCGCCGGCCGCTACCGCGGCACCGCTCGCTTCGCTCGCTCGGCTCGCGCGCGGTTAATCACAATTCTAACGTAACCTAACCTATTTTATCCAGTTTGTAACCCCAAGCCTACTGGTGACCATTGATCCATTTTGGTGCCTAGGCTTAGAGTCTTAAAAATATTATTTTTGGTGACCGTCTAAATTATACCCTTTATTTTATTCGGAGCTAGTTCGCACTGTCTCAGAATTTATTGAATTTTGTGTTAAGTTATTAATTGAATTATTATTAAAAACAATTATTCTTGAATTTTTCCATTTTTTTAATACGAGTAGTTATAATGTGAGTTTCACATTTAAATTACTTTTATTTCATACACTAGCTAAGACACACTGTGTAACTATTTGTTTATCCCAAATAAATAAATAGTTATTTTGCTATTCGCTGCGGAAACCAAACCAATGAATCAAAGATCTTAAAATTCGGTCCCGCCATTCATGAGATATACATGGTTTAACTAACCAAGTAGCGTTAGATAAACCTGAGGTCCAAAAAAAAAATTTTGGTCTCTTTTACTATCGATAGGCACGCGCTTGACCACTATCTCACCTGATGGTAAGCGATGATGTGGTCGAAGATGGAGCACGCTTGCCTAGAAGTAACCTATTCACTTTTGATTTAAAGACTCCCAGGTTGTAGCTATCAGGAAACACAGACTCTGGCAGGGAATTCCACTCCTTAGCTGTACGCATTATGAATGTGTTTCCAAAACGTTTTGTGCGTATGGGTGGGATGTCCACCATGTACCGGTGACACATCGTCGTTTGTCTTATGGTCCGATGATGGAACGGGCTTGGCGGAATTAAATTATGCAATTCCGTCGCACATTCCCCAAAATGCAACCGGTAGAAAACCGACAGGCTAGCAACTCGTTGTCGATGTTCAAGACTTTGGAGCTTCGTCGCGACGAGCCACTCATTGCCGATGATCCTCTTGGCTCGTTTCTCAATTGACTCAAGAGCATCAAGCTGGTATCTGGCAGATCCATCCCAAAGATGAAAGCAGTATTCCATACACGATCGAACTTGCGCTTGATACAGTTTGAGCAGCAGTTCCGGCGTGAAGTACCATCTCACCTTTGCTAGAATCCCCAACTTCTTTGCAGCCACTTGAACTTTTGCCTCTATGTAAGGGCCAAAATTGAGAGTAGATGTTAAATGTAACCCCAAGAAGCTCAAATTGGTCGGTTATCGGCACGGCATTAAATGTATACTAACCAGTAGACAGGACATAGCGAACAAAATCTTAATCCAATACTTATATCCTAGTGGTCATAAGTCGCTCAGTCTAGTATGTCACCTCTGCATGTCAAGTCGTATTTATGACCGCTTTATTCACCAAAAGAAAAACATTTTCTGCGAAAATATACCGAGGTGCGCAATATTCTGCTGCAAATCTTGTTATGGTAAAAAAACTGGACCTAACTTCGGTTTCCGTAACAATCATTTTTTATATTAGCGCAGCAATTAATTAAAATTCAATAATTTAAATAAATTGTTCTAGAATTTGCATTTTTTTTTAATACGCCCTCTATTGCCGAGTAGCTTAGCCTTGTCTGGTAAGAGATGTAAGTAATGTTATTTATTGATTTTGTTATCGATAAAATGGGTAAAAGCGAACTTGTTTACTTCCTTGTTTGCGGATTCTACACGTCTGGATCCTGGTGGCGCGAGGCCCCCTTTTTTTTCCTAGTGGATGCGAGTAGCGTATGTCGAGCATTCGCATTCATCAAAAGGACGTCCGTAGGGTACTGCATAACCTAGACGTGAACAAGGCTAGTGGCCCCGATGAGATACCAGCAATTGTTCTGAGGACTTGTGTGCCTGAGTTGTTTCCGATCGTGACACGCCTATTTCGCCTTTCGTTTGAAACTGAAAAAGTTCCGAAGGCTTGGAAGCAAGCTAACGTGCAGCCCGTGCCCAAGAAGGATAGTCGAGCTGACCCGTCGAATTCATCTCGGTAACGTCCATACTCTGTAAGACTATATAACGCGTGCTGAATCATAAGCTCCTGGCGTACCTAGAAGTTAATAATATCCTTAGTGACCGACAATACGGGTTCCGCTGAAATCGGTCAACTGGGGATCTTCTAGCGTATGCCATTCACATCTGGAGTGAGGCCATAGAGAAGCATGGGGAGGCACTAGCGGTCTCCCTTGACATCTCGAAGGCCTTCGACAGGGTCTGGCACGATAACCTTATTGGTAAGCTTCCTTCCTTCGGTCTGCCCACTGGTTTGAGTGATTGGATCGCAGATTTCCTGAGGGATCGGTCTATCTGAGTGGTCATAGATGGCTGCCCGTCTGGACTGCTGGATATTTATGCCGGGGTTACTCAGGGGTCGGTGCTTTCGGCAACACTGTTCTTGCTGCATATTAATGATCTGCTTAAACCCGGTATCTTTGGGTATGCAGACGACAGCACTGTTGCTGAGAAATAAGTATCCGACGCACGAGCTGGTGGTAGTGGGCAGACTGTCTCTGAATGGGGTGATGCCAATCTGGTCAAGTTCAATGCTGCTAAGACCCAAGCGTGTCTTTTTCCGCCAAAAGGAGCCAATTCCACCCAGCTCCATCTTTCCGAGGTGCTAACGTGCCGATAACCGACCAACTTGAGCTTCTTGGGGTTAAATTAACATCAACTCTCAATTTTGGCCCTTTCATAGAAGCAAACGCTCAAGTAGCTGCAAAAAAGTTGGGGATTCTAGCAAAGGTGAGACGGTACTTCACGCCGGAACAGCTGCTCAAACTCGTATCAAGCACAAGTTTGGTCGTGTATAGAATACTGCTCTCATCTTTGGGACGGACCTGCCAGATACCAGCTTGATGCCCTTGAGTCAATTGAGAAACGAGCCAAGAGGATCATCAGCAATGAGAAACTCGTCGCGACGAAGCTCCAAAGTCTTGAGCATCGACGACGTGTTGTTAGCCTGTCGGTTTTCTACCGTTTACATTTTAGGGAATGTGCGACGGAATTGCATAATTTAATTCCGCCAAGCCCGTTCCATCATCGGACCACAAGACGAACGGCGATGCGTCACCGGTACATGGTGGACATCCCACCCACATGCACAAAACGTTTTGGGAACACATTTATAATGCGTACAGCTAAGGAGTGGAATTCCCTGTTGGAGTCTGAGAGTGAATAGGTTACTCCTAGGCAAGTGTGCTCCATCTTCGACCACATCATCGCTTAACATTAGGTGAGATAGTGGTCAAACGCGTGCCTACCATTAATAAAAAAAGGAAAATGGGGTAAGTGAATAATTGAACATAATCCTGTAGTTTGATTAAATGTCAATAGAGGAACAAGGCCTATTCTTTCAAGTAGGTTTCTGTTATTTCAGATTTCCGAATATAAATATTCGATAACGCGAAAAGTGGCTACGGACGGTTTGTACAGGTACACCGTAGAGAAGAAAACTGGCTTCCAGCCGCTTTGCATCAGCTGCAAATCGAGAAAATTACTACACAAATAAAATATCTCGAATATTTAAGGCCTAATTATAAACTCGTTTGAAAGCCCTTGTGACTGTTCCTAAGTTACCCTAGGCTGATAAAATTTTCGTTTTTCCTAGAATTAACCTAATTACTAAGGTCGGTCCCGCCGTAGGCAGGAGGGCCCCATAGCCTTCCGCTTGGCACTGTAGAGCTCGCCTCCAGACTGGACACTCTTCCACCGATACTACGAAATGAATTCTCAAAACTACTACCTTGTCCGACCTTTGAGGCTGCGGGACAAGGAGGGGATAAAAGGTGAAGTTACTATTGGGAATTCATGGTTAGTATACTTTCAGTCAAAAAAGTATCGGGAATGGATGATTTGTTTATGGTTCCAAATTCAAATTTTGTTTTTTTTGTAGTTGTTAGATTGGCACAACTGTTTTCCATTTTGGCGCGGAGTTTGAGTTGCATCTGTTATTTATATTAAATACAGTGCTGGTTTTAGTAATATCATATATAGTGTGTATTGCGAATTTCATAATGGACAAAAATATCGAACAAAGAGTTTGTCTTAAATTTTGCATCGCCAATGGAATTTCGTGTTCGGAGTCACTGAAAATGTTACAGAAGGCTTACGGTGAATCGACTTTATCAAAAACTCGTGCTTATGAGTGGTTCAAAGCGTTCAAAAGCGGTCGAGATGTGATGGAAGATTTGCCTCGCTCTGGTAGGCCGTCAACGTCTGCAACTGAAGTTAACATCGCAAAAGTGAAGGAAATAGTGACTGAAAATCCCCATTCAACTCTGAGAGAGATAGCCGCCGAACTTTCTGTATCTTATGAGTCGATCCGTACCATTTTAACTAATCATTTGAGTATGAAACATGTTGCTGCTCGGCTAGTCCCAAAAGATCTGAATTTTCTCCAAAAACTCAATCGCATGAAAGTCGCTGAGGACATGCTAGAACGAGTCAGTTCGGACCCAACATTCATGAATCGCATTGTTACTGGTGACGAGACGTGGGTTTACGAGTTTGACATGCAAACTAGTCAACAAGCTTCGGAGTGGCGCCTTCCAACTGAACCGAAACCGAAAAAACCACGCCAAAGTCGATCAAAAGTCAAAGTCATGTTGACTGTTTTCTTTGACTATCGCGGTGTTGTGCACTCTGAATTCTTACCGGAAGGTCTAACGGTAAATAAAGAATATTATTTGAGCGTTATGCGGCGTTTAAGAGAGCAAATTCGACGAAAAAGGCCAGATTTGTGGAAAGAAAATTCTTGGATTTTGCACCACGACAATGCGCCTTCGCACAAGGCTATCATTGTGAACGAATTTTTAACCAAACACTCAACAAATACCATCCAGCAACCACCATATTCACCAGATATGGCTCCTGCTGACTTTTTTCTTTTTCCTAAACTCAAATTACCACTTCGTGGCACCCGTTTTCAATCGATAGAAGACATAAAGGAGAATTCGCGGCGAGAACTGAACTCAATTCCGGAAGCAGCGTTTAAAAAATGTTTTGATGAATGGATTATTCGTTGGCGCAAGTGTATCGTTTCTAAAGGAGCATACTTTGAAGGTGATAAAATAAATTTGGATGAATAACAGACATTTTGTGTATTATTGATCTTTTCCCGGTACTTTCTTGACAGAGTAGTACATACGTAAAACAATAAATAATTATGGAACAATAACGAGATTACAATGTATAAACCTAAGAAGACAAGAGGACTGAAAAAGAGAAAATGACACGTAACGCTTGTGTGGAAATAGTTAGTTTTAAAACGCGATAGTGAATTTCTTTACAATAATCTAGAGACCCACCCCAGTGATGTACGGCCGTCTTACGACTGACTGTACATCATACGTGTGCCGTCGATCCTAACGTGCATAAGCCTAGAGAGAACCTGCTGCAGTCACAACAGCACACGTTCCCTACACTCAAGCATGTCTTACACAATCCTAAGACAGATGACTGCGAAGTGCCTCTGTCATTGAACAAGACAAGTTTCCAGAAATACTGGACGCGCGCTTAGTGCAGTCTTGGTAGAGAGTTTGTCTAAAGTCAGTTTAGAGTCATTGTTATATATAGTCTGTTGCTACGTTTAAAGTACACTCTTAGGAAGGCTTTCTCCGATTTCCCTAGAACCAAACACAGGTGTCAGTTACTTCGTTTAAGTCAGAGAGGGTAAAAAGGTAGGATAATACACACAGCACTCACCCATTAGTTTACCAACACAACACACATATTAACACTAAATTAATCTAACTTATATTTAACTTAATAAATAATAATGGCTAAGGGTTACAACAACAACGCAAACTCGCCATTTGGTATTGACTAAGTCTTCTAGACTATCTAACACCAGCCTATAGATTATGGCGTCTAGCCATTTCAGAGACAGCCTCCGGCCTAATCAACCCTAGCTCGGTTATCCTAGTTCCGTACGTTTCCGAGTCCTAAAACCAAGTGACACCCACACCTTCAGCCGGCCTCCGGCCTCTCTGTTTCTCAACAGATGTGGTCCCTCCTAAAACCTTGGTCGAGCGCAAATCGATCCCTTTTTTGTGTGATTTCTTAATTGTTTTAAGAACTCGCTTGGGTTTTGCTCCGAGTGCAATCTGTGGCACAAAAGCTGCTTTTTTGTTGATTTATCGGGTACGAAGTACCCAGACGCCTTTTCTAATAATGTTATCCGCATAAGACTATCGACTTTTAGAATCTGTGGAGAAGGTCGCATTTCAAATAATGTAAAATATTGCATTCGACAACATGTGTGCGTATCCTAAAACAAATAAGTGGCTCTCCAATGGCTACGCAATTTTAAAAGTGAATAACATAGTTTGTAATTCTCAAAATAAAGTGACAGGTTGGCTCTTACCATTATAAGGACAATTTATGTTTTTTCCAAGTGTCTGACAAGTGTCTAACATGTGAAGCGTTTCGAAATAAATTTTAGGAATGAGGGATAGTCACACCCTTATTGTTGCTGCCAGTTTGTTTACGTACGGCTTCTGCTCTAGTTTACTTTTCATGGATCACTGACCATACCTAATAAATTATATTAGTAATTTGCCTACAAAAAGAATTTTCTAAATACATAATTTGTAACACATTTGCTCAAAAATGCATTTACGAAACCTGTATACATTATTCGAAAATTAAAAATTACGCACCGTACAATGAATGTGTGGTAAAATAGGTACTCTCACGCTCCTCGATAAAGTAGGTACTTACGTACCGTGCGTATCCGTAACAGTTGTATATTTTTTATTTACAAAAAGAAAATATACAAGGTTTTCCACCAAGGTAACCTTGGCAAGCGTTTAAGCAACGCTTGCCAAGGTTGGTCCTTGAAGATGGATATCCAAAAAATTATTAACCAAATTATATTCAACTTTCCATGGCAGGAGAATAGCGAATATAATAGAATAGAATACTCTTAATTATGTACACCATATAAGTTACAGAAAAGATAGATGAAGAAAACATTACATAGGGTGACACAATGGGCGGCCTTATCGCTAAAAGAACAAATACCACAGATTGAACATGACCGCTGCATAAAACTAAAGCTCATTCATTTTAAATAGGTTAGTACTTTAAATTCATCTAAATTAAAAATGAAACATCTGAAAACTAATGCTTATATTCATTTTAAGCATTTTGAAGTTCAGTTTTTAACCGACTTCTTCAAAAAGGAGGAGGTTCTATGTTCAGTTGTATGTATCTTTTTTTTTATGTATATTCACCGATTTCTCCGCCAATTCTGACCCGATTTTTCGAATTTTATAAGCACATACACTGTATTTCATAATTTTTCTAACGCAATTCAGATATTTCTGCCTGGTAATCATCATTTCATGTTGCTGAGCTGATGATGGTATCCCATGAAAAATGTTTGTTCAGCTATATTTTCGCCAATCGTTAACCGATTTGGATGATTCTTTTTTGTTTGGAAGAATATTTTTTCGGACTGGCCCCATTTAAATTTGGTGAAGATCTGGTGAAGAACTTCGGAGGTAGGCAATGGAACTCTTCAATAAATGATAGCAAATGGGTCGGGATTTCTGAAATCGCATGTCTGTTGATTTTTAACAACAGTTCATAACATAACATCACGCCGGTATGCTGTGTTTGTGTATTTTTCACTTTTTAGTGGTACCTGCGTACTACTAAAAAGTGAAAAATAAAAAACTTTTTAACAAAAAAATAAAACCAACTTCCAAAAACAAAACACTGCAAGTAAAAAATAATTTTAATTTCGGATGTCGCTGTTCAAAACCGAAAAAACAAAAACACCGAATAATAATTTAAATATAATATCATCAAAATAATAAAAGATAGCAGTTAATAAACTAAATGAACGTTTGTCTCAATTTAATACAAAACAGAACATGAGACAAAGATGAGACGACGATGTAGTTCTTGCAAATTCCTGGCATTTTAATACTGCAACTTTCCGACAGATATCTAAAACCAAGAAGTTTATCTTATTAACTATTGAAAGCATCGAAAGTCGATGTCTGTAAATGGTTGGTAACATCTCTAGCACACATTGGCCACCTACCGGACAATAGCTGAATTCATATTTCTTAATTTAAATGTCAAAAATCAAAATGGAATGTACTTATATATGTTGCCAAAGAAAATAACTATGGATGACATCATAACTTATCGTAATATTAAATTATGCAGATCGAGTACACTCTGTGATATAACTGCGGACAACTCAGCCCTTTTTGACACAACTATGATGAGCTTGCCAAATACCTCTTTGAATACCAGTCAGACAAAATTATTGATCTACAGGAGAAAATTAAACAACTGTCTAAAGAGTTACAAAGTGCCCATCAGGAAATAAAGAATCTTAACTCTGAAAACTTTCGACTTAAGACTGATGTACAAAAATATATTAAGATAGTAAATGCATACAAGGAAGTAAAAACTACCGAAATAAAAATGTAACCCCTCTCTCAACACGGAAAAGAATAACTAAACAAAATAAACTAACGCCTATGACAAAAAATAACGAATCTATTACAATGACACTAAAAATAATACACAGCGAACAAGCAAAAGGCACACAAGATATATCTGCAGAGGTTATCGAAAATACAAATACACCTGGAAGCAGCAAGAAAGCAGTCATGGAAATAGACTCGTCCATTGACAACCATACCATTGAAACCAACATCATTACTGAAGCTCTACAGAACAGCACCGACACATACCTTTGTCTAAGTAAAGGTTTAACAGGCCGGGAAAATAAACATGAAACTGAAGCACATATAAGTACACTCCACAGCAATATTCATACTCAAATGGTAAAAATAAATAAGGGAACAAACTTATCAAGTACGGAAAATCATAAAATACACAAAAAAAAGACAATTATCATTGCGGATCAACAGGGACGCTTTATACAGAGAACCCTGCAAAAACTTTTAGGAGAAAGCTTTTTAGTCAGATGTTTCTGGCCCCAAAATCGATCCCTGGGGTACGCCCGCTACTATATTTTGCATATAAGATTTATTGCAATTGCTATTACCATTACCAATATCCACATACATTTTCCTGTTCTTTAAATATGAAGAGAAAAGTTTCAAAGTTTTGCCTCTCACACCATAATGCTCCAATTTTGCAAGGAGTAATTTGTGGTCAATAGTATCGAAAGCTGAGCTCAAATCAAGGAAAATGCCAGCTACCCTGATTTTTCTATTTAATTTATTAATAATGTCTTCCACCAAGGTATATATAGCGTCCCCGGTTCCGACATTTTTTTGGTATCCAAATTGTCTCAAGTGCAAAACCTTGTTTAAATTAAGATGAAGTACAAGTCTACTCTTAATAATTTTCTCAAAAATTTTGGAAAGAACGGGGAGCAAAGAAATCGTTCTATAGTTTTTTGGATCTGTTTTTGAGCCCTTTTTGTGGAGTGGGATAATTCTTGCTATTTTTAACTGTTCCGGAAACACACCTTCTGAAATGCATTCATTGTAAAAAATAGTTAAAGGTTCAGCTAATATATCTAAATTTTCTTTAATTACTGCTATCGGAATTTCGTCATAACCGCATGATTTCTTATTTTCCATACTATTAACTATTTTCACTATCTCACATGGAGTTACAGGCGCAAAAATCATGTCATTTAGAACTCTATTAGTGCTGTTTTCAAGTAGCTTTAGGGGATCTAGATTCTGGAAATTACTCAAAAAACATTTGCAGCTAAAATGATTAACTAAAACGTTTGCAACATCTAAGGGATTTTCTATAATTTTACCGTCCAATTTAAGCAAAGGAATCTCAAAATGCGGTGCTCTTATTTTATTCGTGCTTTTGTTAACAACTCTCCAAACCTCTTTACCCAAATTACAAGAACTGTTAATAGTTTCACTTATTGTTATTTTTTTGGCCTTAGATAGTACCCTTCTGTATATTCTTATATATTTTTTCTTATAATTCTGTACACTGTCTTCTAGCTTACTAGTACCACCAGCACTCAACAAACGTTTCATTTGGCTTGATGTTTTAATGCCTTTTGTCATCCACCTTAATTTGAAACCATTCTTGAGTTTAATTTTTTGTTCTCTCTTTCTATAACAATTTTTGAAACTTGTAGCAAAAGTCTTCAAGAACGTGTTGATTCCCATACCACTCCAATCAAAGCTAGGCGGTTTTTGGTGTTAAAGACTCTTTTATTTACAACTATATACTTATTTTTATTTGATTTATCAATTGTGTTATCTAACAAAAAGTCGCCCAACAGCGCACCGTGTCCATCTGCCAAGCCATTATGGTCTACATCACATCGTCCAACATAATCATCAGGCAGATTAGTTATAAAATAATCTAGACAAGATGCGCAATCGTTGCGAATAAACGTAGGTGTATTAATAAGCAGTCGGGGGTGTATGGGGTCCGTTGCCATCTTAAAGACCCAAGCCAACCTCACCTGCTAGCGGTGCACCCTGCTGTCCAACGGACGAGGCTCTGGCGAACCTGGTTTCCCTCTTGTAGGGTTGTGGGGGTCAGACGGCTGGTCGCCCCACGTAAAACCAACTTCAGTCATATATGAATGGAGAGAAAGAAGTTAGGTAAGGGTACTCGGTCTAGGGCGTCGCCGCATAACGACGCGCAGGCACATCGCCCTAAACCTGCGATAAGTGGGCTAGGGCTACCGTGTCAAGTACGGGCACGGCTAAAGAGGATAGTACCCAAGAAGAAGTTCCGCTTTGCCACCTGGAACATTGGCTCCCTAACCGGACGTTGCCAAGAACTCGCAGACGTACTTGCGAAGCGTCGGGTCCAGTGCGCCTTCCTTCAGGAGACGCGCTGGAAGGGAAATAAGTCACGTGACATCGGGCAGGGGTACCGGCTAGTGTACACCGGATCACCAACGGGTAGGAGCGGAGTGGCCGTGGTGCTGTCTAAGGACCTTCAGGATGGACTCCTTGAAGTAGACCGATGCAGCGACCGGTTGATGCGAGTTAGGGTGCTGTTCGAAGGGTCGGTAACGAACCTAATCAGCGCCTATGCTCCTCAGACTGGTTGCTGTGAGTCTGAAAAGGAGGCCTTCTGGGATGAGTTCGAGGACGTATTACGCGCTATCCCGAATTCCGAAGGTGTTTTGGTTGGGGGGGATCTCAACGGTCACGTAGGTCAGTTTGCTGGAGAGTATGGACGTGTTCACGGTGGTTTTGGTTATGGCCAGCTAAACGCAGAGGGAGTCAATATACTTAGCACCTGCGCTGTGTCTGACCTAGCCATCGCGAACACATTCTTTCAGAAGAAGCCCCAGCATCTTATTACGTACCGTAGTGGTGCCTACTCAACCCAAATAGATTACCTGCTGGTGCGACGGTGCCACATTGGCAAGGTTACCAACTGCAAAGTCATCCCAGGCGAAAGCCTAACGGCTCAACACCGCCTCCTTGTCCTGGACTTTGCGGATGTACCGAAGAAGAGAGTGAACGAGAAACGCAAACCCCGCACTAAGTGGTGGTTGCTTGATGGTCCTAGGCAGTCGGACTTCATCGCGGAGGTCGAGCATCTTAAGATCAGTGCTCCGCATGAGTCCGCTCAAGAGATCTGGAGTAGGATCCATTCAGCAATCACCGGTGCGGGTAAGCGCGTCCTTGGCACTTCTCGTGGTGGCCGCACCATAGGAAAGGAGACGTGGTGGTGGGATGACGGGGTGCAGGAGGCGACTCGGAAGAAGAAGGTTTTGTTTAAACAGTGGCAAGGGTCCAACACTCCGGATGACAGGGAGGCATATGGAGCGGCTAAGCGCGCTTGCAAAAAAGCTGTAGCCAGAGCCCGCAGCAAAAGTCTGGCGCCCTTATACGACAAGCTGGAAACTGCGGAGGGGCAAAAGCTTATCTTTAAGCTGGCGCGTGGCCGGGAGAAAGCTACACGGGACATTAGCAAATGTCTTTGTGTAAGGGACGCCCAGGGTAAGCTGCTCTACGATGCCCCCTCTGTTAAGGAGAGATGGTGTACATACTTCGCGGAGCTGTCTAACAAACAGCATCCCCATAACCTTCCTCCGGAACCGCCTCCTAACCTTGGGCTTATTTCCCCTATTTCCCCCGACGAAACCCGCATTGCTCTTCGCCACATGAAGAACCGGAAAGCGGTCGGGCCTGACAATGTGCCAATTGAAGTGTGGAAGGCGATGGGCCCTCATGGTGTGGACCTTCTGACGGATCTTTTTAACCGCATCCTGATCACCAAGGAAATGCCGAACCAGTGGCGATTTAGCCTGATTATCCCTGTTTACAAAGGCAAAGGTAGCGTACAGGATTGTGGTAGCTACCGCGGTATCAAGATCATGTGCCACACCATGAAGCTCTTCGAGCGCATCATTGACACACGGCTCCGTAGCGAGTGTACTGTCTCTGAGTGTCAATATGGCTTCCGGGCGGGTAACAGCACCATGGACGCAGTGTTCGCCTTACGGAATCTGGCCGAGGCTTACAGAGAGAGAAGGAGAGCTTTGCATATGGCCTTTTTAGACCTGCAGAAGGCCTTCGACTGTATACCTCGGCAGTCCATCTGGTGGGCACTGCGCTTCAAGGGCGTTCCCGAGGCCTATATTGACATTATCAGAGACATGTACCGCGATTCCGTGTCCTCTGTCCAGACCGCTGTTGGCGAATCGAATGGCTTCCCAATATCTGTTGGCGTTCACCAAGGCTCGGCTCTTAGCCCGTTCTTGTTTAACGTAGTGCTCGATGTAGTTACGGCAAACATCCAAGATCAGCCTCCATGGCTAATGATGTATGCCGATGACATCGCCCTCGTTAATCAGAACAAAGCCCATCTTGAGCGCAAAGTCAACATTTGGAAGGACACGCTTGAAAACGGTGGTCTGAGACTAAATGTGGCGAAGACTGAGTACATGTCCTGTGGCAGCACGGATACAAACACCATCCGAATAGGTTCGGACCTGATCAGAAAGTCCGATACGTTCAGGTACCTTGGATCCGTGCTGCACGAGTCTGGCATCGTGGACGACGATGTCCAAGCACGTATTGGCGCGGCTTGGGCGAAGTGGCGCGAGGTGACGGGCGTTGTATGCGACCGCAAAATGCCTCCGAAGCTCAAGGGGCAGATATATAAATGCATCATTCGGCCTGTCCTACTGTACGGGGGCGAGTGTTGGCCAGCACTAAGCAGACACACCCAGGAGCTTCGCGTCACGGAGATGAAGATGCTGAGGTGGATGAGTGGCGTAACGCGATCCGATCGCATGCGCAACTCATACATCCGAGGTAGTCTTGGTGTCCGTGACGTGGGGGAAAAACTGCAAGAGTGTCGTCTGCGATGGTATGGCCACATCATGCGCCGCCCTATGGAGTACGTTGGTCGGAGATGCATGAATATGGCTGTTCTTGGGGCTAGGCCCCGTGGTCGCCCTCGCAAGCGCTGGCTGGACGTCGTCAAGTCCGACATGAGAGCCAATGGCCTGACTGAGAAGGATGTTGAAGATCGGGCAAAGTGGAGGAAGCTAAGTAGGAAGGCGGACCCTGGCAATAGCCGGGATTAAAGCCAGGTGGAAGAAGAAGATTAATAAGCAGTCGGAAATTATAACATGCCAGTAAACTCATGAATTCAGTCCGGATTTTGCTCTCTACCATTAAGTCCACATTAAAATCACCACTAATAATGCTTTTCCTATTGAACAAATATTCCAACAACTTCTCCATATTTACCATAAAATTTTCAAAATTCTTCACATTAGGGGTACGGTAAAAGCAACATAAGTATTGACCAGTACTAATATCCTTAATACAACACACTTCAAAGGCTTCCATCTTATACAATTTGTTTATAAAATCTATATTTTCTACTGTTCTGCCTATGTGCCCCAAGATTAGACTCCCCCCTCTGATTTTTTTGTTTCTCGTATTGTATGAGATTAACTTGTAATTTTCGAGACTAAATACATGAATTGATTTATCGTTTAAAAAATGTTCTGTTATACATATATAAAGTCTACTCTCCTGTCTAGCAAATTTATGTACACTTCTAGCTCCCTTTTTTTGTTACTGATACCACATACATTTTGATGACATATGAACACATTTTTCTGAATTGGGGAAAACTTTGAATCACGTTTGCAGCAAGAATCGATACTAGCACACAAATCATTCACGAAAAAAGTCTGACACCTGTATGAGGTTGTCAGTTTGTGTCATGGAGTCAACATACTCTGTATATAAATGTTTGGAACCTTTATTCAACGAGAAATCTGTTTGGACACTGACATCGTTGAAATATACCGGCTTCATCTGTTTGCAATTAGCTAGTGATTCCTTATAATTTCGCCATTTGTTCATGTATTGCACCCTTAGGATATGTCTAAGAACAAGTCTGCATGCATGTAATTTGTTTAAACGTTGTACAGACTTACCGAAATCCGAATCTAGCTGAATAAAGGTTGAATTATCACAATTGCGACACACTAAATTAAGTAGGCTGTTCAACATTTTTACGCTTATAAAATTATTCCAATAAATATTTCCTATCATAACATTAGTATTACTCAACTGACACAACGTGTAATGTAAATGCGATTGCACCACCATCGGGCTCTTATCGTTAGAACCCGCCAGTATCAATACAAAATCTGATTTAGTAAAGTCTCCACACATAGACAAACATGACTTCAGTACTTCATCCATGGCTGCGTAGGGTTTTACCACAGAGGTTACAGAGAAATTATCTCCCAGGTAATTTTGCAGAATTTGACGCACACCACGCCCACTTTGATCTGCGAAAATCATGAGCCTATTTGTCTTCATCTGGCTGGAATCATAGCTTACTTGTAGCTCGCTTATGCAATCTGTTAACTGTTGCTGCTGAGCTGCATGTTCGTCGTCATTCTGTATTTCATTAGTTTGCGGCGAAACTTCCCTTACTTCGTTGTCTAAGGTAATTTTGTGTATTTGAGGTGAAATTTCCCTTGTGCTATGTATGTTTTTCTCATGATCACAAGATTCATTCTGATCTAATGACATACGCAAGCTATCTGTGACGGAGCGTCTACTCCGTTGCCTAGCCGAAAGTAATTGAATTCTGTGTGGTTTCAAGGGACTACTACAGATCTCTTTAAGAGCATTTATTTGTTTCTGCTGACGCGATACAGTTTCTCTTAATTCATTATTGTCAAGTATTACATTCTCTAACTCATTACGCGTGCTATCCAGTTCCATCCTTAATATTGTGAGATTTCATTCTTCCATACATCATTTGAGTTATTATTTACAGTGGGTAGTTCGAAACTTCGTATATTTATGTCAAGGTCTGAGTTACTTAATGATGAGTCGAAGTTAACGGAATCGATAGATTTCGATTTAAACAACTGTTTACGCCGTAGTGTAACATTGTTTTCCAGTGACATTGTGGTTTCTTTAAAGCGCTTTAAAGAAATCTATGTTATAAACTTGTATTATGATTTTATTATTTTACAAAAAGAGCCTCTGTTCGTGGGATTCGAACTCGCACCGCGGCACTTATGTTCAAATGTTCCACCCGTTTAACCAACCACGCCAAACGTTCGTTGAACTGAGCGGCGAACTTGTGAGTCCTTTTCTTGTTAATGAATATTTTGAAAAGTGACTGGCCGTTAAAGATGATTCATGCCAATAGAATTTTTAACACACTCTTTGTCCTTTTTGTTTTGCAAGTCATCACTTTTTCAACGTTATATCTTATTTTTAGCACTGATTTAGTACACTTATCGTCACCTAAATTATATCATCAGTTTTTAGTGGCTTTATTCGTAACGTTTTTTAGTTTTTTAACAATGTTTATTTGATATTTGTGAACTTTTTGTTTAATTTATTTAGAAAAACCTCACTTTTACTGTGTTAAAAACTAGTAGATATTATGTTGTAATTCAGTTCACTTTTTACTTATTTATCACTATATTATAGTCACTAAGGTATTAATGCCGATTTAGAAAAATACTTTCTGTATTGTCTTTTGCCTTGTAGAAAAACCAGTTACTTTATCACCACGATTACGTTCACCAAATATAAAGACAAAATTATATTTAAAAAAAATTGTTTACTTAATTTTAAACCAAAAAAAACATGACTGTTTGCGAGAATCGAACTTGCGCCTCGGACCGTGAGATCGTGAATAAATTATGTAGGGATGCCCAGCTTTTTGGCCGCAGTTTGGGCTTTGCACTCGATGGTAGCACCAAAGTTGAGACTGGATGTCAACTCCATGTCTAGGAGCTCGAGCCAGTCAGTCACAGGAACAGGTGCACTCGAAAAGTAGGATTTTGGTCAAAACGACTCCTTTTTGCGGTAAAAAGAGTTGGTGTTTTTGGTTGGTTCGTTTTTTGACACCGACTTCCGAAATTAAAGTTATTTTTTAGTATGCAGTGTTATGTTTTTGGAAGTTAGTTATTTTTTTTGTAAAAGTTTTTCTAGTGGTACGCAGGTACCACTAAAAAGTGAAACCACAAACACAGCGTGCCGGCGATATGTCATGTTATTAACTGGTGTAAACAATCAACAGGCATGCGATTTCGGAAATCCCGATCCATTTGCTATCGTTTATTGAAGAGTTTCTTTACCCACCTCCGAAGTTCTTCATCAGATCTTCATCATCAGTCCGAGAAAATACTCTTCAAAACAAAAAAAGAGTCATTCAAATCGGTTTACAATTGGCGAAAATATCGCTGAACAAACATTTTTCATGGGACCCCATCATCAGATCCTGACTTATACCTACATTCCAACATTAACTCGGCAACATGAAATGATGATGACCAGGCACAAATATCTGAATTGTCTTATAAATTTAATACATAACATTGTATGTACTCATAACATTTGAGAGTCTCCCTCGATTTTCATGGGATCCTATCATCAGATTCTATTTTAGTGCTGATGGGAGCACCTCAGGAGTATAGGCTTTCAAATAAAATAAAAAAGTATTAAATCAGTCCATAATTGGCGGGAAAATCGGTGAACACACATAAAACCACCTCCTTTTTAAAAAAGTCGGTTAAAAAGTGAACAGATTGTCGTCAACCCACTGGGAGACAAGGCTTAAGATCAAAAAACTATGGGCAACTTTATATGGATCGTGAGTCCAGCGTTGTAGTACTTTTTTACCTACCTTCAAATGAAGATCCGAATAATCTCAACATTATATTCTATGGCAGCATTACTATAATGACTCAAAAAAAAAATTACAGGGGTTTCACACAAAAAAATTATGACATAATGGTGCGCATACCTAATTTGATCTACATGTTGGCAGTCAAAACACGTTTTTCTGTTTTAAGTGTCGCCTTGGACTTAAAAAAAATTGATGTAAAAATGTTCAATTCTTCATTTCAGTATTGGGATAGGTTTGTGGTAGAAAAATACCTTTGAAAATTAAACATCTTCATTTTCAAAACTATAAAACAACCACTCAATAAACTACAAAATGATGTATTGGCGCGCATCATTAGGTCCTTGAAAAGCGACCTCCGCCGCCTTAGTACTGAAAGGATTAATCCGATTAGGGCTCCAAGGACTTTGCACAAGATCTGTCTATTGGTTAAAGCTAGCTCACGAAGCCAAAGACCGACGATGGCAGAACCATATGAGGAGATCGAGACATTCTACGGAAAGTTATACACGTCAATGTCTAAACCAGTTACGAATCTAGCTAACGACTCAAGAGCTAGATTGACCTGGCACTATTCCGAGGATATCCCGAGAATAGTCTGTACATGAGATTAGGATGGCTCTGAAACAGCTTAAAAACAACAAGGCGTCCATTGAGGGCCAAACTCTTGAAGGCGGTTGAAAAACCGGCGCTTAAGGCCCTTTAGAAACAGATATTCAGTCATACTCGAGGGGAAAACGCTAACGGCATGGAGCAGAGGTGTGGTGGTACTCTTTTTTTTGAAGGGCGACAATGGCCTACTTGAAAATTGCAGTCCCGTCTCACTTCTGAGCCCAGCCTACAAGCTGTTTTCCAAAGTCATCATGTCTCGTCCGCAGGTTTGACAACTTCCAGCTTCCCGAACAAGCCAGATTCCAAAAAGGCTTCAGCATCGTAGACTACATAAATACGCTGCCGCAGGTTACACAGAAGGCGCTTGCCTGCGGACGGCGAGCATTGGGTGGCTCGCCGTCTGAACAGAACCAGGTCCGGGTCGGCGGTGCGCTGCGATCCCAGCGCGCCTCAAAGAGATGTCAGCACGGAAGACAGGGCCCGCTAGGGCAAGTGCCTGTTGGGGCTGCGGAATCTGTTCGAAAGAAGTACCGTAGCCCTGGAACGCAAAAGGCACTAGGAGGAACACGTATGAGTTTTAGTCAGTAAAGAGTCTGACACTCCCTCCTGCTTGACCCAGAACGGGAGGAGTCATTTGATGATTTCCCATCCTTAAAAAAAAAACGTTCTGGGGTCTGTGGGATCTATTACAAAAGATGTGGCTGATGTAGTTTAAGGAAATGTAGATGTTTGAGGAGTTCCATTGTTAGTTATGGCATTTGCAAGCTTTTCGCCAATACTTACAAAATACGAATACACCGTGTTACACGACTGAGTAGGTAAAGGTGCAAAGTTAGTAGTTGCGTAAATGTTTTTTTTTTTATTTAGTGGTATTCGTTACACGTTTTATAGTATCCCATAGGTTTTTTGGGTGTTTGCTGGCCTTGTTTAATTCTTGTGATTCATTCATTTTTTTACTTTTTTGTGAAGGGCATCCCTATTTCTCATGCACCGCAATAGACCTGGAGTAATCCACGGTTTTAGAATTTTCTTTTTTGATGGAATTTTTTTAACTGTCGTGTTTGCAGAAGTGACTGAAGTCAATAATTTGTATAAGTTGATCGGTGGCTAAATTTGCATCGCCAAGAGAGAACAAAGGCGTAAAATCTAATTGCAACTTCGACATATCGAGCCCCTCACTGCCTATCTTGGCGATGGTTGATCCAGCGACCGTTAATAATCGTTGATTGTGAATACAAAGTAACGAGGAACAGTGATCTGTCACTGTGGAGCTGTAGACAAATGTGTAGGTGGGGTTTTTAGAATCGTGTGATCTAAGCAATTTCCCAACCTTGTTGGGAGAGTATGGGGCAGGGAGAAAATTTAAGTAGTCGTGCGAACGTGAATGGCGAGACAATTTAAGTAGTCGTGCGAACGAGTGTCAAGCGTGGTGGGTTTAATATCAAGGTTTAGGTCACCCGCTATGACTGAAGAAAAGTAATGATGTTGTCTATTGACGGCGAGCGGTAGATGTAAAGTACCGCTACATCGGAAATAATTTTTATTATGAGCTCTGAAGCTGACTGGTCTTGAGTCTAGTTCTTCACATGTAGCCAAAAGGTTTGATTTTAGATATACCACAACACCATCACTCTGGTTTAAATGTTTGGTGGTCTTATAGACGGTGTAATTACTCGTATTATCCAAAATCGGGATATTAGTATTGCTATAATACTGTAACCAACACTCGGTCAGGACGACCAAATCACAATCATTAGTAATACGATGCATGAGATTACCCTGAAAACGTGAAAGGAAACAGAAAGACAGAGTTACTTTCACATTTATAATGATTATAGTTGAATAATCATTATAAATGTGAAACGTGTGAAAAGTGAAATGTGAAAAGTGTGAGTCTGCGATCGCGAGCGCGAGCGAGCGAACGTATCGAAGATGTCGCATCCGAATCCGAACGCAATGATATCTAGTAAAGTGAAGTGCAGTAATTGTAACATAGTTATTTGCGAGGTCCTGGCGTTTATTCAGAATAAAATAGACGTCATGGACGAGGAGAGTATTGTGCGGATATGTTCAACTTCGTTCACCGCGGAAGACATAAACGATGCTAAGGATTTGCTGTATGAATCGGTGACTTCTAAGAAACGCAAAGTAACACGGAAGAGGGATGGAAGATCGCAACGAGATCTTTATGATGTTATTTCTGTTTTTAAGGAGACAGATCCTGAGGAAACTCCAATATTTGTCGCCAGAGAATTGCAGAAATTACCACCAGTTACATTCGATCACATAGATGCCACAAGATTGTTAAAAGATATACTTGTGATACAGAAAGATCTGAGATTATTAAAGGACACGTATGTATCATCAGATCAACTGCATGAGGTAAAACAAGACATAATAAATCTGAAACAAGCATCTTTGGTCAATAATTATGAATGCATGAATATAAATAAAAATCGTGGCGGTGGAGGTATGTCTAACAGCTGCTTTATGGACAGCGGGCCGTTGGGCCTACCTCACATTGAAGAACATAGCATGACTCATGACTCAGCTGAGAGCGCAACACACGACGAAACCTGCGTAGGGGCAACTGTATCGCGCGCACGGATCGACTGTGCGCTGTCCCGCTCACACAGGTGCGTTGCGCAAATGAGGCGAAGCATAATATGGAGGCACGTTACGACATCGCGGTTTCGAACAGCGAATGCTCGCCTCCACCTAAACGGCAAGCAAACCTCACTGTGGACAAAGGAGCGTCTATGAGTCATCAGATGGCATCTACGCCGGTAAATCAAAAAACATTAGCGCGTATTGTTGCTAAAGATGGACAATGGAAGGATAAGAAGCAGTCGGAGGAATGGACTTTGATACAGCGAAAAAAGTTGAGGAATCATCATACTATTGAAGGCAAAGCCCTTAATCAACCTAATGAGAAATTTAAGGCCGCGGATATTAGAATACCTTTGTTTCTAAACAATGTAGATAAGAGTACTTCGGAAAGTGATATAATGGCTTACTTAGTGAATAAAACGCAGGTTAATGTATCTTTGCAACGAATCAACGCAAAGATTCAGCGAAAATATAATGCGTACAAAATTTGTGTCCCAAAGTCAAAGATTACACTTTTCTTAGAAAGTAGTTTATGGCCGGAAGGCGTCTCTGTTAGAAGGTTTGTGGAATACAAAAATAGTGATGGAAGGCAAATCAGAAAAGAAAACCAATAATACGACTTTTGTCAGTTTCAATTGTCGGTCAATAACAAGATCAATTGACTGTGTTAGGTCGTTATGTCAAACAGCTGATATAGTGGCGTTACAAGAAACATGGCTCATGCCCCATGACATTTCATACCTAGGAGGTATAGACCAGGATTTTGCGTATACTGGCAAATCAGCGGTGGATACGTCGGCGGGGATGTTGCGGGGCAGACTGTACGGCGGCGTTGCTATATTATGGCGCAAGAGTGTGTATCCGTACGTATCTATAGTAGAGTGTGAAAATGTGAGACTCACAGCCATTAAAGTAGTGCTTGACGATCGACAGTTTTTAGTGTTTTCGGTTTACATGCCGACAGATACTACGGATAACATGGCCGATTTTACGGACTGTTTGAGTGAGATGAGTGCAGTGATAGACAGTTGTGGCGTGGAAACGGTCTTCATACTTGGGGACTTTAATGCTCACCCGAGTGCATCGTTTGGTAAGCATCTCATGAATTTTTGTGTTGATCAGTGCTGGGTGTGTGCGGATATTGACTTTTTGGGATCACTATCGGACTCATACACATACATTAGTGACGTTCATGGTACTAGATCATGGTTAGATCATATTGTTGTGACCGAAGCAGCGAGGCGGTCAGTTTTAAATGTTAAAATTAAATATAATATCTCGTGGTCTGATCATTTTCCTATTGAGCTGATGTGTGATATTAGTACTCTAAAACCAAAAGTTATGCATGCCAAGACTGTACAGAACAGTGTGATATGGGGTGTAAGGGATTTGTCTCAATTAAAACAATGCAGTCAAGAGTGTACACACAAACTACGTGACGTAGATTTCCCTCTGGAGTTTAGAAAATGTGCAGATGTATTTTGTAGCAATTTAGGACATAGAGGTATTATAGACAAGATGTATTATAATATAGTTAATATTTTACAAAATGCAGCATCAAATTGCAGTAAGAAAATAGTAAATAGTTTTCAAAAGAAAAAGCACTTTGTTACGGGATGGAACAAATATGTGAAAAAGGCTCATGGTGACGCTCGACTTTGGTTTCAGGAGTGGGTTATTAATGGAAAGCCCACAGCTGGTCCTCTTTTTGAAAATATGCGAAAATCGCGTGGTACGTTTAAGTCAAAGCTTAAATGGTGTCACAACAACCAGACACAAATAAAAATGGATATTTTAGCAACACAACACACAGCTAAGAATTTCGGTCAATTTTGGAAGGAAACCGGTAAACTAAGTCCGGGGTCGGGCGTTCCAGTGAGCGTCGAGGGTAGTAGTGGGCCCGATGAGATTGCCAACCTGTTTAAGGAGCACTTTAAGGTCTGTTCACCTTTGGCAACTGGGAATAAAGAGACTGAGTCACATAAGGCACGATGCGAGGACATGTTTGTACAGATTACAGGTAGGGATGTTGCGCAGGTGGTGAAACGCATGAAGCGAGGAAAATCCCCTGGCCATGACTCATTGAGCATAGAACACTTGCAATATGCGGGCGACCACTTGCCAAGGGTGCTAGCCATGCTTTTCACCTTCTGCGTGGGGCACTCATACTTACCTGATGCGTTGATGAGAACCATAGTTGTCCCTATTATTAAGAACAAGACAGGGGACGCTTCGAGTCTGAATAATTACAGGCCTATCTCGCTCGCAACTGTGATTGCTAAGGTACTGGATAGTGTGATTGACAAATATTTAGATAAACATCTTAAATTACATGATGCTCAGTTCGGATTTCGGACTGGGCTGTCTACTGAAACAGCTATACTGAGTCTCAAGCATACTATCCAGTATTACACCAGCAGGAATACGCCAGTTTACGCCTGTTTTTTAGACCTCTCCAGGGCATTCGACCTGGTTGTGTATGATAAGCTGTGGCAGAAGCTGTCGAGTGAGACTGAACTTCCTGACGGATTTACGTCGCTCCTTAAATATTGGTATGGCAATCAGCGTAACAATGTCAGATGGGCGGGATCACTATCGGATGCGTATAGGTTGGAGTGTGGCGTAAGACAGGGTGGTCTGACGTCGCCCAAGCTCTTTAACTTGTACGTAGATCGGCTGGTCCGTGAGCTCAGCGGTACCCAGGTAGGTTGTTCGATTGATGGAGTTTTCGTTAACAATATAAGTTACGCTGACGATATGGTGTTGCTGAGCCCATCGATCAGTGCCCTCAGGCGCTTAATTAAGTTATGTGAGTGCTTTGTGGAGGCCCATGGGCTCAGGTATAACACGGCCAAGAGTGAGATGATGGTGTACAAGTCCGGTACGAAGAGCTATGACACCGTACCTCAGGTCACATTGAATGGCAGTGCTCTCAAAAGAGTGGCGCAATTTAAGTACCTGGGCCACTGGGTCACCGAGGCCCTCACAGATAACGTGGATATTGAAAGGGAACGCAGGACATTGTCAGTCAGAGCTAATATGCTGGCCCGTAGGTTTGCACGCTGTACTACACAGGTAAAAATGACTTTATTCAAGGCGTACTGTAACACTACCTTCTTTTGATGGAGGGAGAAATCGCCTTTTAAGCCCAAAATTTCCTCCAACTTAGCTGTATCCTTCGTTCGACCTCTTCTTCGGTATTTTTGTTTTCAAATGATAATTGTTTTCTTAAGTACACATACCCACTTACATTTTCTAAAGCCTTGCCGTTTAGGTTGATAGGGGAAGCTATGCTGTTCGTCATCACTTTTGTTTTGTCCTCATTCATTTAAGGCCTACTTTTTCACTTAACGCATTTATCATTTCTTCCAACTTGGGGCCAGTCTCAGCGAAAAGAACGATGTCGTCCGCAAATTTGAGATGATTCAAGTGATGTCCAGCTACTTTAATACCTTTTTCCTGCCAATTAAGTTTCAAAAATATACTCTGCAATACTGCAAAAAAAAAAATTCGGTGAGAGTGGATCTCCCTGTCGTACTCCCCTCCTGAATGTTATCTCCGATCCGCGGTTCTCTAATTTGACTCTACTACCTTTATAGATTTCTTTTAAGGTTTCTATGTAATTGCTGTGAACACCACATTCGCCGAGGGCTATCCAGATCGAATCGTGTGATATACTATCGAACGCCTTGGCGTAGTCAACAAAGGCAAGGTACAAAGGTCGATTAAACTCTTTGTATTTCTCCACAATTTGTTCTATTACATGGATATGGTCTATTGTGGAAAAACTAGATCGGAAGCCTGCTTGTTCGACAGGTTGGAAAGAATCAATTTTTGGGCTGAATCTGTGCAGGATCGATGTAAATAGCTTGTATAAACCCGAAAGAAGACTGATTGGGCGATAGTTCCCTATGTCTTTAGGGTCCCCCTTTTTATAAAGTAATTTTATATCCAATCGTTTCCATTGTTCTGGTACCTGACTTAAATTAAGAGCTATGTTAAAGAGGTAGCTCAATGGGCTAACTAGTGCATGAGCTCCAATTATTAGGGCTTCATTCGGTATACAGTCCGGTCCAGGGCTTTTGTCGGGTTTGAGTCTTTTGATGTTGGCGATAACTTCGGCTTCATTGATTTGTTTTAGATCTCCTTTTTCTTCGTGGTATTCTAGTCCATGGTACTCTTCCTCGTTGTTGTAAAGTACTCTGTGAAAACCATATAGCCTTGTGTAAAATTTCGTGGCACTATTTATGATGTCCTGCCTAGTATTTGTTTCACTATTTTTTGTATTTACACTTAGAATCCAGTTTTTATGAGTGTTTAGTTCTTTAAAAGGTCTCTTTGTGCTTCTAGTCAGATAAGATGTGTAAGGGATGAAGCTGGAATGCTTCTATTGGAGGATGAAAAGATTAAGGATAGATGGAAGGGCTATTTTGAAAGCCTGATGAATCAGGAAAATATCTGGAGTAATGTTTTAAAGAATAAACAAGTGAATGAGGGGTTAGTGAGAATGATCAGTGTGGATGAAGTGAGAATAGCAGTGAATGAAATGAAGAATGGTAAGGCAAATGATCCAGACGGAATTCCAATTGAAGTATGGCAGTTATTAAGAGTAGATGAATGGACGTGGTTAGCTTTATTCTTCAATAAGTTGTTGCTGGAAGAAGCCATACCTGATGAATGGTGCAACAGTTCGTTGGTGCCCATCTTCAAGAACAAAGGTGATGTGCTGGAGTGCAACAACTATAGAGGAATAAAGCTTATCTCACATAGTATGAAAGCCTGGAAAAAAGTTATTGAAAGGCGGTTGAGAGAAAAGAGTGAAATCTCACAGAACCAGTTCGGTTTTATGCCTGGTCGGGGTACAACGGATGCCATTTTCGCTATCCGCCAGCTGTGCAAGAAATATAGAGCTGTGCATAAAAACCTGCATATGGTATTTGTTGACCTCGAAAAGGCATATGACCGGTGCCTCGTGAGGTTTTGTGGTGGGCCCTTAAGGAGAAAGGTGTGCCTGGGAAGTATGTGCAGTTGATCAGAGCGATGTACAGTCGAAGCAGTTCTCAAGTCCGGTCTACAGTGGGCACCACCGACAGCTTTAGTGTAGCAGTCGGTTTACACCAGGGCTCGGCCCTCAGCTCTTATCTCTTCCTGATGATAATGGACGCTCTGACGTCGGACATCCAGGAAGAGGCTCCTTGGTGTATGCTGTTTGCTGATGACATTGTGCTGGTTGCAGAAAGCGGCCTAGAGGTCCAGAGCAAATTGGAGACATGGTGGCAAAGACTGCAGAGTGTTGGCCTGAAATTGAGCAGAACCAAAACAGTACCTGTTCTGCGATTTCGGCGGTCTCTCCAGTCCGATACCTATAGCTCTCACCGGAACGCCTATACCGATTTGCTCCGACTTTCGGTATCTCGGGTCGCTTGTCCAGGGAGATGGCGATATAGACCGAGACGACGCACCGGATCAACTCAGGATGGATGAAATGGCGACAGGTCACTGGAACAACTTGTGACCCTCGGATGTCCTTCAAATTAAAAGGGAAAACCTGTCGTAATGTATGGATCAGAATGTTGGGCTGCGAAAAAGACGGATGAAAATAGATTGCATGTAGGGAAGATGAGAATGTTGAGATGGATGTGTGGAGTAACGAGAGTGGATAAAGTGAGAAATGAGTACATTAGAGGCACTTTAAAAGTGGCGCCAGTGACGGAAAAGTTAAAAGGGATCGCTTGTCTTGGTATGGTTATGTGAAGAGGAGGGATGAAACGCATAGAACTAGAAGAGTTATGAACATAAATGTGGATGGATGGAGAGGGAGAGGAAGGCCAAAGAAAAGATAGATGGATTGTGTGAGGAGCGATATGAAAGAAAAGGGAGTTAGTGATAGAGTGACGACTGATAGAACAGAATGGAAGAATAAAACGTGTTGCGCCGACCCCAAGTAACATGGGATAAGGGCAACAAGATGATTTGTGCTTCTGTAACATTTTATATTTTTCTCGATTATATTATATCTGTGGTTTTTGTAGTCTTTTTTAATAGCCTTATTTGTTTGGTTGAATAGTTTAGTTATTTCTTTTTTTATTGCTGCTGTATTTTTTTTTTATTAGTTTTGTTCGTCTGACTAAGAGGTCTCCTGTATGTGAAGAAAAAAAAATGTTTACTCTATCTTGTTTTTCTATGTTTTCTTTCGTTTCTATACTCTTTTTGATAATTGATTCTAGTTTGTTGTAGAATGTTTGGATGTTTTCGTTAGGGTTTTCTGTCTCTAGTTCTTGAATGTTTTTGTTCAAATTGATTTTATACAATTGTATGTCCTGCTCTATCTTAAAGGTATTGGAAGATGGTCTGTAAGGTCTGCTTTTCTGTATTCCCTGCAGGCAGTAGTAGGCTCTGACCATTTGATGATCGGATGGAAATTGGATTGTATTTAATACATCTACATTTTCAACATGTTTTGGATAGTTTGTTAAAATGTAATTGATTTGGTTTTTCGTGTTTTGATCGGCGGAGATCCAGGTCCACATACGCCGATTTTTCTTTTTGAAATAGGTGTTCATAATTGCCATTTTGTGTTCGCACGAATATCGTATAAGTCTTTGACTTCTTTCATTTCTAGTACCATAACCATGTATTTCCATTATAAGGTTTTCATATTTCTTCGGTTGTCCTACCTTAGCATTAAAGTCTCCAATCACAAGGATAAATTTGCCAGCATGGTTGTAAGCCTTTTCTAGAGTGTTGTAGAAGCTCTGAATTTCCTCTTCTTTTGCGCTGCCGGTTGGGGCGTAGACTTGTATTATGGATAGTACACTGTTATTATATTTCATTTGAAGCATAGCTACTCGTTCAGATAATGCCATAAACTCTATGATGTTGTTTTTGTGTTTTTTCTTAGTCAGAAAGCCAACTCCATGCAGCCCGAGTGTTTTTTCTTTATAACAAAATATATAATTTTCGTGTTCTTCAATGTTGCAGCCCATTTTTCTGACTTATGCTAAGCCAATTTTTTTTTTATTTATTTAAAAAAGGAACAACAAACAGCTACAATATAAAACAAAGAAAACAAATTTACACAAAACATATCACAATAAAAACTTAAAACTTAATTAAAATTACTTAACTATCGTGCCATACAATATAAAATAGATAATTTGAATAAATAGAGAGATGGAGAGCAAAAAATGTATGAAAGCTTTTTAAGTATAAGATCTTTGAACCTATTGACAGTACATGTAAAAAATATGTTAAAAAATCCTATTATTGGACTCAACCATTCTGCGAACAGGCGAACGCAACCCAGAATTGGACTTGCAAGAGTCCACCGCAACAAATCTGCCAGCGCGTACCTTTCGTCTGTGGACTGTCCTAGGGACCGCATAGTATATCATATTAGAAAAAATCAATGCAGTCAAATTTATTTCTAACAATATTATATAAATTTACGGCTTCCAAGTACTGACGTCTATCTTCAAGTGTAGTAAGCTTATACTTTGTAAGTAAATTTTGGTATGACAAATAGTGAAATTGTACTGAACAACAATTATATCAAATTCTACATTTTACACTGAGTATATAAATTATAAAAATCTTACCTTTGATGCTAGAGATCTCACATTATACGTTGATTGATGACATTATTAGTAAGTTGTTAGTTATTTGGGTACGTATCAAAATCCCGAAAGTTCATAATACCTATGGTTGAAATACCGACGTCCAAAACACCGAAATTCAAAATACCGACAGTTTTAAATGTCGATAGTCGTTATATCGAAACACAAAATACCGATGTGCAAATGCCCGAAAGGACGAAATCCCGAATGGACGAAATCCCGAATGAACGAAATACCGATGGATGAAATCCTGAATCAGAGTATCGAATGTCCTAGGTTAGGTTAGGTTAGAACAGTGTAAATAAACGCGCGAAGGCGAGCGAGCGAAGCGAGCGTGCCGCGGCAGCGGCCGCCGAGCGCCACATTCCCTCTATTGTTACAAGTTATTATTGTTATAATACGGTGGCAATTTCGGGATTTTGTACCTCGGGATTTTAAACTTCGGGATTTTAAATTTTCGGGCAAATGAACTTTCGAGATTTTAAACTTTCGACCAAATAACCATTCGGCGTTTCAATTATCGGGATTTCGTCCATCGGTATTTTAAAATTCGGTCTTTTAAAATTCGGGATTTTGATACGTACCCGTTATTTTATTGTTTTTTCTTTTTTCCTTTCGCAGGAGGTTTTTGGTCGTTTTCCCCCACGAGGGCCAATCGGCTTGGGGAAAGGTGTTTTTAATCTTTTGTTCTGTTTTTAGTTTTTCTTTTAAATGATGAAAGATGAAATAGCAATTAGACAACGGCTAGCGGAAACGCTAGCCGTTGTCTAATTGCTATTTTTTCTTGTCTGTTGAGGAGGTTGAGTGAGAGTTAGACCAAACCCTCATCTCATCAAACGCATTTGTTAAAGTTTGATGTTTTCTCGGCTGTAAATAATTTTGCGGGGAGGTAGACAATTGCCTCTTTCGTTTGTCCTTGTCGCAGGTTGTTTCCTTGACTACGAGTTTATCGTACTTGATATAAGCTATGTTTCCTTTATTTCTCTCCTCTATTAGCTTTAGTTGAAGAACCTTCCTCTTTTCTAAAGTTTCCTTTGAAAAGTCTTCCACTACATATAACTCCTTTAATTTCTTTTTATTTTTCATGATTTCGTTCTTTTTCCATCTATTCACGAATGCGAATAGCGTAGGCCTTGGTTTATCGCCTTTGTTTGTTTTCCAAGCGATAGATTTGATTAATTTCATAGTCTTCTAAATTAATTTTTAATTCATCCGCAAAACTTTTTCGCACATTTTTGAGTAATTCAGTTGTAGACTTTTCTTCTTCTTTCAACACATATATTATTATATTATTCCTTTTTCGGTCTCTTTCCATAAACTCTATCTTCCTTTCCATGTTTTTTACCTTTATTTTTAAATTTTTATTTTGTTCTAATAAAGGTATTAATTAATAATCTATTTTTTTCACTATCGTTTTAGTTATTGAATTTATTAGTTCTATTGTTTAAATTTGTATCTTAATTTCCATTTTATTAAATAAATGTTCAAATTGATCTTCCATATTTTTTTTTATTGCTACGTGTTATGGACCATTTATAAAAAAAATGGTAATTTTATTTTCTTCGATGGCAACACTATTGTTACACTGACATTTGTGTTGTCATATAGAATGACACTTGGGGTGTATGGGGTCCGTTGCCATCTTAAAGACCCAAGCCAACCTCACCTGCTAGCGGTGCACCCTGATGTCCAACGGACGAGGCTCTGGAGAACCTGGTTTCCCTCTTGTAGGTAACACAACAAGTAATCAACTGTATCGATTGACGAATCAAACTGGTTTCTGCAGGAATCGAAGTTCTCTAGCAGTAAAATGTTGCACACTTGCTTCTCCAATCCACTTTGGACATTGGCAGAATAGTCGACATCGGCTTTGCGTGCCATATATAAAAAATAGAATAGAATAATAGAAACTTCGATCCAAATCCAATTATTATTGAGCAGTAGTGAGTAGGTTTATTAATATATTTTGCTAACCTTAAGTGTCTGCCAGTTTTCTGCGTCTCGTATTTAAGTGAATCCCAACCAAAGATCCCAACAGATGCACGACAATGGTGACTTCCCGCACTCAGCTTCACTTGGTTCTTTGTTTGGACGCGATGTAATTGGATGACAGTGGCTTTTAACCATTTTTTAAGGTTTTTGTTTCGGAACAGTGATACCGTGATGTTTACGGTTTGACACCGGTCGACGATATTTAAATAGCCGATCACTTATATGTTTTGATTATGTACTGCTTAGCTCCTTGAAGATATAGCGTGATGATTACAATATCTAAGGATATGTTTTTAAGGGCTAAAGTGAACGAATAGTTGAAAGTTGAACACAACATTTTAAAAAACGTTGATACGTAATTTTAAAATCTTTAAATGTCTATAATTTTTTTCCGGCCACCAATTTTAATAAAACTTTGATTAAATATTGCTCAGAAAAAAACTTATTTTCACTTTAAAAACCCCAACAAAATCTGTTCAGTATTTTCAGAGATTAGCGTGTACAGACGAATGGACAGACAAAAAATAACGCTAATAACGATTTTTATATTTTTAAATGTTTTTATTTTTATTTTAATCAAATATTTAAAAATATAATTATATGTATAGTTAACGGAATAAATGAGATAATAATAAAAGTATAAACCGTATAAGTCGGTACAAGCGGCGAATGGAGCGATACACTCAGAATCGCACATTCCAAAGCAATGAGAGGTGGGTTTATAGGGCTTGGGAGCGACCAGACCAAGCATATACTCGGCATACTCAAATGACTCAGACGGAACTTGACGCCCTGGATAGAAGGGTACGTTCACTGCTTACCGCAAATTGGATGCATCACCCACGGTCATCGGTGATGATTGTGTATATCCCGCGGAAGTGCGGGGGTCGTGGCTTCTTAAATGCTAAGACCCTGCACAACCGCGAGGTATGCAGCCTTAGGGAGTACTTCCTAGAGGCCGACGTGGGTATGCATCGAGATGTGGTAGCGGTGGACAAAGGCCTCACCGCGCTCTCCTTGGCTAACGAGAACTGGCGCAAACCTGTGGTATTAGATACTAACGACCGCAGGGAGGTATGGCAGAGCAAGGAGCTTCACGGACGCTTTTATCGGGTCCTACATGGGCCCGATGTAGAATTCTTAGCGTCTGTAGCCTGGCTTCGTTTTGGTGACCTCTTCGGGGAAACCAAAGGTTTTGTCTGTGCAATTATAGACGAAGTTATGATGACTAATAACTACCGGAAATACATTGTGAAGGACGGTACGATTGACATATGTCGGGCATGTCACCGGCCCGGGGAATCCATCCGCCACATTATTTCCGGTTGTTCTAGTCTGGCTAACGGAGACTATTTGCACAGGCACAACTTTGTAGCCAGGATTATCCACCAGCAATTTGCTCTTAAATACAATCTTGTGGAATTGGAAGTACCGTACTATAGGTATGTGCCCGACCCAGTTCTCGAAAGTGGTAGTTGCACATTGTATTGGTATCGGTCTATCATCACTGACAGGACTATTGTTGCCAATAAGCCTGATATAGTGGTGATAGACCGACTAGAGCGTCGCGCAATGATTGTTGTTATAGCAGTCCCTCATGACGAGAACCTCGTGAAGTCAGAGAAAGATAAACAAACGAAGTATCTTGACTTGGCTCGCGAGGTTGTCGACATGTGGGATGTGAACACATCAGTTACTGTGCCGATAATCGTGACGGCCAATGGCATTATTGCCAAGAGCCTCGACCAACATCTCAAGAGGATCTCGTTGGGCAGCTGGATCAAGGGCTTGATCCAGAAAGCAGTACTCCTGGACACGGCGCGCATCGTTAGGAGGTTCCTCTCTCAGAAGCCCTGACCACCGGTAGCTTGGACCCTGTTCCCGATACCGGTGGGTTACTATTTTTTATATTTTTAAATGTTTTTTGTATTTTTATAGAAATATTTAAAAATGTAATTTGTATTTTTATAGAAATATTTAAAAATGTAATTTGTATTTTTATAGAAATATTTAAAAATGTAATTTGTATTTTTATAGAAATATTTAAAAATGTAATTTGTATGTACCTATATATAAATAAATAAATGGATTAATAATAATAATAGATAGCTAGATGTACTCGGAAGATGAAGAGTATGAACAGGAATACAGCAAGTACAAACAACTGTACGTTGACATCAAGAAGTTGGTCAATAGCAAGATGTATTCCGTTTCATATCGGGAAAGTTTTACACCGAAAATTGAAATACTTACTTTCTCGAGAAACTTTCACAAATGGATATCATTTAAGGACTTATTTCAGAAGCAGTCCATAATAACAAATCCATTCCAAATGCCCAGAAAATGCAGTTATAAAAAGGTAAACTAAAAGGCAAAGCAGAAAAGATCATTCAACACCTCAATATCAGTTCTGAGAATTACCAAATCTGCTGGTACCTATTGAACCATAGGTATAAAAATGACAGGCTTATTTTTACTTCACACATGAACATACTGCTGTCAATACCTACAATGCAAAACCAAGTCGACACACAGATCAAGAACATGTTCGACACCATCAATGAATGCATGAACGCCTTGAAAAACCTTGGCATAGACGTAATCGCTATGGGGCCAACGGTCGTGCATTTACTTACACTAAAGCTGGATACCCAGACACTCAGTGAATACACTCAATCATTAAAAAATCCTAGAGCCTTGCCAGTTCTAGCAGATTTTCTTAAGTTTTTAGAGAACAAGTACTTACACTGCTTTCGAGTCAACACGGCGCAAGCACCATACATCCAAATCATCATCGTCGTCATCTCCAAGTAGCAACAAAGATTCTGAACATCAATTCAACAAAAAGGATCAATCAAAACCAAACAATTTCAACAATAAAAACGATTCCACAAAACCGTTTTTACGCAGTTCCGCTGCATATTACCTTCTATACAAAGAAGACAGCCACGTAATATTCTACTGCAAACCATTTTTGGAATCTGGGTCAGAAGAAAAAAGAAACACAGTTCAAAGGTTTAACTCATAAAATACTAAACATAATAGACCTTAATAAGAATGAACTTAAATCGAAATTAACAAACTGGCTTTTTCAACAGGATTATTCAAAAACAGAATCTTTGCTTACATTCATCGCATAAATTTCATCTTAAATCTCCCAAAATACCTAAATGCACAAACACACGCACTCGTATACACACGCCCAAATATACTACTAACAAACACACACACACACATACACACACCCACACACACACATACACATACACACACACAAACGCTTACTGCATGGCTACAATTTTTTTATTTTTTTTTATTTGTACATACTAATCCATTAAACCAGTTTTAACCTGTAAGCATCTATAAACTTAAAGGTAGATCGACACACTCTGCTTGTTGTAAAATTAAAATGTAATAATCTTTAGCCGAACACTGTCTCTTAAGATACAGGATACCCTAGTTTAAGAGGCAGGGTTTATCAGTTTTGTATACAGATTTTTCTAACCTACGCGAGCCCTACCAATTCACCAATTGTTTATAAGATTACTCTGTAATACCTTTACGTAATAGTTATATATCTGTAATTCTTGAAGCAATAAATTTATTATTATTAAATATTAAAAAAAAAAAACTTGTGTAAAACTGCATGGTTGATCACAAAAATAAATCATGCTGCTCTGAATCAAAATGCAGGGTGTCAAAGAACTCATAACACTGTGCTACACGATGCCCTACAGACAAACGCAGTGTCCAGTAACATGAATACGTCACCGTCTACGTCACGTGAAAACAAAACACGAAGTAATGTAACACATGTTTCCAAGGAAGCTATTGTTGGAATTCTGATTGCAACAGCACTAGTCCGTATACAGTGGGCTAATGGGGAATATCAAACAATGAGGGCTTTTATAGATCAAGGCTCTCAAGCCTTCCTCATCACTGAGAACGTAGCTCATTTCCTGAAACTTCCGCGCCGAGCATGCAAAGGCGTCATAGTTGGAGTCAGTGACAATCAAACCAATTGTAAGGGAATTCTCAGTCTTGTGGCATCCTCATTACACTCCAATCACACGTTTCAAACAGAAGCTGTTGTTATAAAGAAATTAATTAACAACTTGCCAAATCATAGTTTCTCAAAACCATCATGGGAATATCTTCAAAACATCCAGTTAGCAGATCCAGACTTTAACGTTTGTCGATCAATTGATTTATTGCTGGGGGCAGAAGTTTACTCAGAAATCGTCATGTATAGTAAAGGCAAAACAATTTCTACCACTAGCGTAACAGACACAGTTCAGCTAGATTTTAAGCGGCAATGTCAAGTCCTATCAATGCCACGTTATCATTAACAACATAGAAGACATTCAAAGGTTTTGGAGCATTGAAAATGTCACCGACCCCGATACAAACATGTCATCTGAAGACAATCAATGCCTTCAACAATTTAACTTGGAAACAGTACGTCGAGATGATGGCAGATACGTGGTTAGAATGCCACAAAAGCCAGATATCAAAGAAAAATAATTGGGAGAATCTAAACAAAGAGCTCAATTTCATCAACTGGAAAGAAATTTTTTTAGCAACAAAAATATTTCCGAAAATTACAAAACATTTATTAACGAATACATCAAACTGGGTCACATGCGCGAGTGCAGACGGAAGAATTTGTCGGATTGCATTTTACCTCACCATTGCGTTTTACGCCCGGACTCGGCAACAACAGCATTGCGGGTGGTTTTAAATGCATCAACAAAAACATCGACAGGCTACAGTCTAAATGATTTAATGTTTAAAGTGTACCGAATCCACAACAGGATTTGTTTACACTAATTCTGAGATGGAGGCAATGTGAATATGCAATCACAGCTGACATTGAAAAAATGTTTCGACAGATCTTCTGTAATGAAAAGGACCTACAGCATCAAAAAATTATCTGGCGTGATTCACCTAGCCAAATGCTAAGAGAATGTGAGCTGACAACAGTCACCTATGGCACCAAAGCAGCTCCATTCCTGGCCATGATGACGCTAAAGCGTCTAGCAGAAGACGAACGTTTAAAGTATCCAACAGCATCAGCTGTACTTAAACAATGTTTTTACATGGATGACCTTTTAGCTGGACGTCACAGCCTACAGGAAGCCAAAAAACTCAAGGCTGACCTTGTTAATTTGCTGAAATTTGGTGGTTTTAATTTTTGAAAGTGGTCATCAAATAAAATCGACATAAACGATGATGCAATATCAGACAAGGAACCAGCATTCGAATTCAGGAATCAACCAAAACTTAGGGACTACGTTCACATGTTCAGCATGACCAATTCAAGTTCCAAATGAAGATAAACACATCATCATTAACACCAACCACGAAAAAATATTTACTGTCTTATATTTCAAAGATCAATTATCTATAATTATCCACTTGGCTGGCTGTCTCCAGTCTCTACCAAACTAAAACTTTTGTTTCAAAAGGTTTGATCGTTAAATCTGCATTGGGATGACGCAGTACCTACAAACATCAATGAAGAATGGCTCAAAGTAAAGAGCGAGTTACCAGCAATCGAACATATGAACGTTCCAAGATGGCTACAAATGACAAAAAATGCAAACATAGAGTTGCATGGGTTTTGTGACTCATCAGAAAAGGCCTACGCATAATATATGCCATAATTATCAATCAGGAAAGGCCGGAGTGTCAATCCCCTGTGATTACAGTAGCAGGAAATTTAAAGCTCGTGCCGGTCAACAAATCAATATCTTTGCCTAGATTAGAGCTTTGCGCTGCGCACTTATTATCAAAACTGACGAAAGTTGTCCAGAACTGTTTATCAAGTAACAACATTCAAATGTATGGCTGGTCTGATTCAACGGCAGTACTAGGTTGGCTCCATGGTGACCCGAATCGCTGGAAGCCCTTCGTGGCAAACAGAGTAGCACAAACAACTGAGATAATACCAGCATATAACTGGCCCTATGTGAAATCGGCTGAAAACCCTGCTGATTGCGCGAGCCGAGGAATCAGCTGACCAACTGCAACATTCTCTTTGGTGGCAAGGACCAACTTGGCTATTAACATTCAAAGAAAACAAAGATCAAGAACAACCAACCTACGTCACACAAAAAGAAACCAGAAAATTTATTTATTTGTTTATTTATTTACATACATACAAATATCCTTACAGGCTAGACCCAATGCGAAATTGTAGCACACATTTAAAACTTAAATAGTTCCCTGTTTTTTATAACAAATTGTATGAGTAGCTATTCTTGTAAATTCACCCAAAGTGCAACAGAATATGTCTATGTCCTCAGCAATGAGGTTGAGAATGCGGAGCGCGCTCGTTAGCGGCGCCTCGCGCAGCAAGTTAGTACGCGCGCGCGGTTCTGCCAGCAACCGTGGTTGTCGACAACGCCCCACATACTCGTCTGGCACGACTAGTTCCACCTTTTGCAATATAACCGCATTGTGTATCTTCCCTCTTATTATCTTAAAGATATAAGTCACTAGTGTGAGTTGCCTCCTGACCCTCAGTTCATTATATCCGACCATACCCAAGACAAATAGAGTTGGATACATCAATGGATAAAATGGATATACGCCAAATTCCCTCATATATAAGTACCTAATAAATTTATTTTGTACCCGCTCCAACATGAGACTATATTTAGTTTCATGTGGAGCCCAGATAACTGCGTTATATTCTAGTTGGCTTCTTACGAAAGCATTGTATAACGCCGTTATAGCTTTCATGTTTGTGAAGCCTTTAACCGTTCTAAGCACAAATCCTAGGTTTCTATATGCTTTTTACATATCTTAACTATATGATCACGAAAGGTGAGCCCAGTGACGAAACTAACTCCCAAGTCCCTCACTTCAGTAACCCTATCCATCGGCACTCCGTCTACCGTATAAGTATGCGTGATGGGTGTGCGTGCGCGCGAAAAACTTATGGTCACACACTTAGATGTGTTAAACTGCAGGAGATTACTCTTGCTTCAAGCTACCACTCTGTCTATATCTCTCTGCAGTCTCTCACAGTCAGTCACGTTTGTGATGGGGAGATAAAGCTTGAGGTCGTCGGCAAACAGCAAACACTTAGCCTCTTGCACAACGTTTGGTAGGTCATTAATCATTATGAGAAATTCCAGAGGCCCTAAATTAGTACCTTGGCTTACCCCAGATCTAGTATAGTATGAATTCGATTGAAATCCTGCTTAGTCAACATACTGTTGGGTGTCACTCATATAACTAGCAAAAAACTTAAGTAAATGCGGGGTGAAACCGATCCCTGCTAACTTTTTCAGCAACACATCATTATCCACTAAATCAAAAGCCTTTTTAAAGTCGAAATAAGCAGCATCGGCTTGTCCCCCACCGTCTACTATCGGCACCACACCCGCCATGTAGTTGAGTAAATTACTGGTAGTATTTCTACTCGGCCGAAATCCATGCTGCGCGTCTGTGAGTTGTGAGCTAACTTGCTGAAAAATGCACCTATGAATTGCTGATTCTAATACTTTAGCCATTGTTGACAACACTGCAACCGGTCTGTATTCTTCAATTTTAGTTCCCGAACCTCCCTTCGGTACCGGTATGACCCGGGTAATCTTCCACATCTCGGGAAACTCAGCCGATTTGAGGCAAAGATTGTAGATGTGCAACAGCGGTTTCGCTAATCCCATTCGACAGTCCCTAAAAATGTACGGCGTAATACCATCAGGCCCTGACGATTTTTTCGGTTTAAGATTCTGCAGGGCGCGTACCACGTCATCCAACTCCAATCTATCAAGATGAACCCGCCCTGCTCCGTTCTGACTGCCCGCTTCCACTATCGCCACATCCACATCTAGTCTCGGTTTGTCAACACTGTACACTGAGTAAAAGTATTCAGCAAATTCTTGAACCGCTTGTTCACATGTCAAAGCCTCTCCGTTCTTTAAAATCTTTTGACTACTAGTGTTACTTCTTTTAGAATTTACATAAGACCAAAAAGACTTAGGGTCGCTCGACATTTGGTTTTGTAAACATTGGCAATATTGTTCCTGTGCTACTAAAATTCTCCCTTTTACTTGGGACCTACACTGAGCAAACATTTCGTAATCATTCCTTAAACCACTCCTTTTATACTTACTATGAAGAGCCGCTTTGAGTTTTATGTCGCGAATTATCTCACCTGTATACCACTCGGGATAAATGTACCTCGAGCGTATACGACTTCGCTTTTTCTTGGGAACACAGTCATCTAAAATTGAATAAATCGTCTCATAGAAATACTTTAAACTCATATCTATTGGAGAAAGAGCAAAATGGTCTATGAGCGGCCAACAACGAAATAGGTATTAAATGAAAGTACTATTACTAAGGACTAACTTTTACTATGAACGTAACATTGCAGCTCATTTAGAAAAAAAAATACATATAGGTAAAATACTTAGATAATAAGTGCAAGAAAATGTGCAAACCCATTTTATAAAATACTTATTAACATTAGTTTATGTCTTCAAAAGTATTTCAAAACGTTGTCAGCATACCGTTTACAAGACTCAGCTCAACAATGGGTTTACTACATGGACTACCTGAGTTCGAACGGCCCAATCAGCTTCGAGTGCAAACAAAAGAGCCGAGGTGTGGGGTGCGTGTGCGTCACTCGGCGCAGTCCTTCGCTTACCCTTGTGACGTTGTGTACTGTGCGCTCATCTACGGATTCTTTTTCAAACGTTTTGACCCTGGCTACCCTCTGGACTGTGTTTCTTCCTAACCTGATAACCTGGCTATTAACTCTGAACTTCTGTACGTTTGTGCTTGTGTACTTGGACTCTGGACTTGTGTACGCCAACGGAACATTATTGAAAAATGGCAGAAAATCGACCTATATGTGTTTTGTGCAATCGATCAGTGGTTAATAGAAGAAGGTTAGAAATAACCCATGCTCTTTTTGAGGAAAATGCTGCCAATGCTCAATATATTATTGAAGCTATAGCTCCACAGCAAGTAAGTATTTTTAGACTATTTTTTGGTTGTTTTTACCCGTATGTACGCACCCTATAGCGGTGATGGCCTCATAATATTGTGTCACGATGTGCATATGCGACACATCGTTGGGTGAAGTGTGGGCTCTTTATTGAAAGTCCACGTTACAGTTTTGATTGTATTTTTATGTACGTCCTTTTAGTGAATTATGTTATTTCCTTAAGCGTATGGTTCTTTTCTAACAATACTTAAGTTATAGTCAAAACAGATCTTCTCTCTCTTTTACACACATGGTGCATATGGAAACAGAGCCAACGTTATCTAGCTTCGAAATATAATAGAGGCCAACCACTCATTAACAATGCGTATGAGCATGACTCATTCGTCACGTTGAAAAAGAGCTCGGCATGTTCTACTATACAACACATGATTTAACTGAAACTGCTGTGAGTTTTTAAATACTATGTTATAAACTATTTTCCTTTTCAGGTTGAATACAACGGCCGAGAATACGTTTGTCGACCCTGTTGGCAACGAGCTCAACGGGCTGTGCAGCCAAACAATAACCCTGCCCCGCACGAATGTGTTCTTCAAGTGGAAGAATATTCACGAGTGCCTAGCACCTCGGCAAACTGTATGTTTGACAGATGCCGTAGTGTTTCACGTCGTCGAATGCCTGAGAATGTAAGGATTACTCTTATGTTACATTCTAACTTATTCATACCAGACAGTGCCAGAATATATGATGCACATTTAACATCAAATGATTGGGAAGAGCTCATTGATAGTCCAAATCTCAGACATGATTTTAACAGCTCTCATTTTGTGCAAATACTAGAGCTTTTTAAAAAAGCTGTTTTAAATAAAAATATTCTGGACTTTGAAGATATTGCAAATATGGATCCTAATGAGATTCATATTCGATTGGGCGTTAGCAGAGATCAATTCAATACAATCTTGGAACAAACGCCTTCTTTGTCTGAGTCAAACGCCAAAACAAAACTAGCCATTTATTTAATGAAGTTGCGAACTGGTGATAGCAACGAGAGATTAGCCACGCTCTTTAACATAAGTAGAAGGACTCTAGAAAGGCATTTAAAAACCGCGCGTGATGCTATATCTCTGGATTTTAAGCCACGACACCTGGGACTCGACCATTTAAATAGAAGAATGGTCGCTGACCGTAATCTTATTGTACCAAACGCGTTATTTGGAAATCCCGAGTCTTCTCCAGAAGAAAGGAAGGCAGTAACAATCATGGATGGAACATATATTTATATACAGAAGAGCTCCAACTTTTCGTTCCAGCGACAGACCTACAGTCTACACAAATACGAAAATCTATTAAAACCGTTCTTAATGGTGTGTTCCGATGGGCATATAATTGATGTTTGCGGGCCCTATGCTGCTACCGACTCAGATGCCAGTATTTTGGAAAGAATTATAAATGACGAAGAAGGCACATTTCACTGGTTTTACCGGGCTGGCGACATATTCATTTTAGATCGTGGGTTTAGAGACGTCTGTGGCGATTTGGAGCGATGCAACTACAGTGCCTATATGCCAGAAACCAAAGACCGCGGTGCAGACCAGCTTACTACTGAACAGGCCAATAGAACTAGGCTGGTAACTCTATGCCGCTGGGTAGAGGAAGTTATAAATGGCAGGTTCAAGCGAGATTTCAAATTGTTTAGGCAAGAATATTTTAATCGCGCCTTAAGTCACATGTTTGAGGACTTTCAAAACGCAGCGGCACTCATCAATGCGTTCCAAACACCAATACAAGATAGTATTCATGCATCATCGTTCGTAAATATAATTAATGAACGTTTTGAAATACCGAACCTCTTAGCGGACTATGTTATCCGTCATAACATAAATAGACAGAGGGCATCATTTGAAAGACTCAGCAGCGACCAACCTATTTTTGAAGACTTTCCGGTTTTTTCTGAAGAAGACCTAATTCTGTTTGCACTTGGCACATACCAAATCAAGTTGGCTCGCAGCTACTACGCTGAACACTTAATTGAAGGCTTATACAATATCGAAGTATACCGGGAGCGACAAATAAGTCAGCTCAGAGATTTTATTGAAGAAGAAGATATTTGGTTATTACGTGTGCGAATACAATCTAGACATGTAAGGTCCAGAATATATTATTCTTATATTGTAATTAACCGACAAAGACAAAATAGAGAAGCAATTGCTCATTATTATTGCAGTTGTTTGAGTGGAAGGCGCACAATCGGTTGTTGCGCACACGTTATGTGTGTAGTGTGGTATCTGGCATGGGCTAGACATCAAGACGAGGATATTTTATTACCGGCATCAGAACTCAGTGCTATTATTGTACATTAAATGTATGAATGTGGACGAGGCAAAAGGAGTATGTAAGGATCGTAGCAAGTGGCGTTCTGTGGTTTCTGCCTACCCCCATGGGAAAAGGGCGTGAGTTTATGTATGTAAATGTATGTAAAATAAATGTATTGAAGTAAACAAGTCATTTTATTTTATTTCCTTATTTTTAAGACTAAATCTTAGTAATTAATACGCTAAATCACAGGCTTACATATCTAAAATAAAAATGTATTTAGTTCCATTAATAATGACACTACAGATATAAAACTTCTTGAACCCGTTATTGTAGGGTGATATTAAACCAAAAAAAAAAAAAATGTTCCTGGCCGCTGATAGACCAAGTGCCGTACGATTTTGCCCATTCTCCTTTAAGTTAAATAAAGGAGCCCAGTCGACGGCTGCGATCTTTGAATATAATAGAAAAAAATCGGCTTTATTAAAATTCCAACTGACCTTTGTGCGCGCTTCCGATGTCGATGTGCTCAAATTTGGCTCTAAGTGGGTATTAGCACGTAAACACGGGCTCACGGACACCTGCAGCGGCGGGTGATAAGCGTCCACCGGCACGAGCGGCGACTCCGCCGCGCGCACACTCACACACTCTTCCTCCTCAAAAGTACTCAATATTAAGTCCAAACATCGATCATTGCAATTACTTATTCTGTTGCACTGGGTGAACCCACAATATGTTTTAAGAAATTCATAATATGAATTGATGCTTATAGTACACGAATGTAAATTAAAATCTCCTATGACTAACACTTCACGATAATTATTACAATATTGTTCAATGATTCTAAACAACAACTCATATTCCTTCTCACTACTATTAGGTGGGATATAAACAACACATACAAAACATAAAAACCTATTACGTAAGTAAACAGTGGCACCAACTAGTTCAAAAACATGGTCATTAATGTCTACGTCGCCCGGTACAGGTACTCGCAGCTCGATTCGCGGTGTGGCCACGAGACACGCGCCGCCTTGTTTTCGTCCATCCGCTCGGTCACATCGCAGTATAGTGAACCCAGGAGGGATTAATTCCGTGTCACAAATTGATTCATTTAGGCCAGTTTCCGTGATAGCATATAAATCAAAGATATGACTTGATATTCCTACATAAAACTCCTCTAATTTAGTTCTCAGACCTCTAACGTTCTGATAATATATGTCTATAGTAGATCTATTCCGAGGTTTTAGATTTTTGGAATGGTCTACGAAACCAAACCCATTCACAGAACTCCACATTTATTGGCCAATTCTCTGGTTGACATAATATGTCATATTTACTCTCCGGTACTCCAATCATGAAGGACCCATATCCCTCTCCGTTTTAGGTTTGATTCGTTCTACTTTAACAGGTGTTTCCAATCCACAAATGTTTCTTACATATATTTCTAAGTTTTCTTCTTTAGTCTCCTTCTGAAGACGCCAGACGTGTAAATATTTATTTTTTTCTGTTCCTTGAATTTCATTTACAGAAGTACTTCCTCCTCTTTTCACATCTTTATTGGGATATCGGTTTTTCTTCCTATTTACGACTGTCCAATTTTCTTCTCTATTTAAACTTTTCCTCTCTTCTTCTGCTAACTCAACTAAGCTAGTACTCCTTTCACTCACTTTACTTATTGATAGTGGTGTTTTGTTTTTCGATACTGAACTTGCGGATTTCGTGGCCACACATTCTTTGATTGGTGTAAGATTAGTGGAATTACCAGTTACCCTCTTGTTTTGATTTTCCTTAAGAATGTCGACAAATGTTTTGGATGATGACATTATTTGGCCCTTAGGTGCTTCAAATCTCTCTGTACTATCCAGCTTAAAACTTTCCTTAGTAAGACGGGCTCGTAAGAGTTCGTTTGACTTTAATAAATCTTTGACTATTGTTTCTAAGGTATCTACTTTTTTTGCCTTTTCTTGAACTACCTCCATTATTTTTTGCAAATCTTGCAATTCAGTCTCTGCCTTGATAAATCTGTCAAATTAGTAAAAAGCAATGTAACTCAACAAAATGAGGATATTGTTTTAATATTGTTGAGCAAATACAGCAACTTCGACCGAGCAGCGCGCGTACTTACTTGGATTTTGTACGCCATATCTCGCAATCAACATTAACCGAAGTATTTGACTGTCAGCGAAATAAAAATCGCTAAACATCTTTTTATCAAACAATTGCAGTTGTCAGTATTTAAGGAAGAGATGTCAAGTCTCGGAGATCAGAAACAAATAGACGCGAAGAGCAGATTGCTAAAGCTGAACCCGTTTTTGGATCAAGAAGGCCTACTGAGAGTCGGTGGCAGACTGAACAACGCCAAGATGAGCCTGAACATGAAGCATACTCTCATCATTCCCAACAACACCCACCTCAGTGACTTACTGATCGACCAAGGACATCACATGAAACTCCATGGGGGAGCGAGAGTTACTCAAGGTTGGCTTTTTTTTTTTTACTAATGATAGGCACGCGTTTGACCGCTATCTCACCTGATGGTAAGCGAGGATGTGGTCGAAAATGGAGCACGCTTGCCTAGAAATAACCTATTCACTCTTGACTTAAAGACTCCCAGGTTGTAGCTATCGGGAAACACAGACTCCGGCAGGGAATTCCACTCCTTAGCTGTACGCATTATGAATGTGTTCCCAAAACGTTTTGTGCGTGTGGGTGGGTTGTCCACCATGTACCGGTGGCGCATCGCCGTTCGTCTTGTGGTCCGATGATGGAACGGGCTTGGCGGAATTAAATTATGCAATTCCGTCGCACATTCCCCAAAATGCAACCGGTAAAAAACCGACAGGCTAGCAACTCGTCGTCGATGTTCAAGACTTTGGAGCTTCGACGCGACGAGCCTCTCATTGCCGATGATCCTCTTGGCTCGTTTCTCAATTGACTCAAGGGCATCAAGCTGGTATCTGGCAGATCCATCCCAAAGATGAGAGCAGTATTCCATACACGATCGAACTTGCGCTTGATAGAGTTTGAGCAGCTGTTCCGGCGCGAAGTACCATCTCACCTTAGCCAGAATCCCCAACTTCTTTGCAGCCACTTGAGCTTTTGCCTCTATGTAAGGGCCAAAATTGAGAGTAGATGTTAATGTAACCCCAAGAAGCTCAAGATGGTCGGTTATCGGCACTGTTGCACCTCGGAAAGATGGAGCTGGGTGGAATTGGCTCCTTTTGGCGGAAAATAGACACGCTTGGGTCTTAGCAGCATTGAACTTGACCAGATTGGCATCGCCCCAATCATAGACCGCCTGCAGGGACACGTTCAAGCGCTCAACCATTGCCTCCCGGAGAGGCCGGATCTGCGACCCACCAGCTCGTGCGTCGGACACGTATCGTTCAGCAACAGTGCTGTCGTCTGCATACCCAAAGGTACCGGGTTTAAGCAGATCATTAATATGCAGCAAGAACAGTGTTGCCGAAAGCACCGACCCCTGAGGAACCCCGGTATTAATATCCAGCAGTCCAGACGAACAGCCATCTATGACCACTCGTATAGACCGATCCCTCAGGAAATCTGCGATCCAATCACACAAACCGGCGGGCAGACCGAAGGAAGGAAGCTTACTAATAAAGCCATCGTGCCAGACCCTGTCGAAGGCCTTCGAGATGTCAAGGGAGACCGCCAGTGCCTCCCCGTGCTTCTCTATGGCCTCACTCCAGATGTAAATGGCATACGCTAGAAGATCCCCAGTTGACCGATTTCGGCGAAACCCGTATTGCCGGTCACTAAGGATATCATTCGCTTCTAGGTACGCCAGGAGCTTATGACACGCGTTTCATAGTCTTACAGAGTATGGACGTTACCGAGATGACTCTATAATTCGACGGGTCAGCTCGACTACCCATCTTGGGCACGGGCTGCACGTTAGCTTGCTTCCAAGCCTTCGGCACTTTTCCAGTCTCAAACGAAAGGCGAAATAGGCGTGTCAAGATCGGAGACAACTCAGGCGCACAAGTCTTCAGAACAATTGCCGGTATCCCGTCGGGACCACTAGCCTTGTTCACGTCTAGGTTACGCAGTACCCTGCGGACGTCCTTCTGATGAATGCGAATGTTCGACGTACTCGACTCGCATTCACCAGGAGAGGCGGAGGGCGTCGCGCCACCAGGATCCAGACGTTAAGATTCCGCAAACAAAGAAGCAAACAAGTTCGCTTTCTCCTCAGCGGAGTGGGCCAGCGTCCCGTCGGGTCTCAGCAGTGGTGGTAGTGAGGGGCGGCAGAAGTTCGATTCGAACGACTTAGCCAGGGACCAAAAAGCCTTACTACCTGCTGGGTATGAAGCAAGTTTGTTCCCTATTCGGCTAATGTGGTCAAACCGAGCCCTCCGCAACACCTTCTTGCAGGACTTAGCAGCCCTGTTGAAGGCTCTCTTCTTCTGACTCACGTCATTTGCTTTGCGCGTACGAGCGTCGACCCATGCTAGGTACGCCGCGTGCTTAAACGCATCGGCGCGATTGCACTCGGCACCAAACCAAGGACGAGCTTCGCCAGATATTGCTATGTTAGAGAACGAAATGTAGTACTCCATTCCCCTCCGCAACACATCCGTCACGGCGTCCGCGCACGACGTAGCATCAGTGGAAGAAAAGCAAGTAGGCTGTCAAGGGTAACATGCGAAGAAAGATCGCATGCCATCCCAATCTGCTGACTTGTATCGCCATACCCGCCGGGTGCCTCTTGGGCTAAGATCGGGCGGAGAGTAGACAGACACAGACTTCACCAGACAGTGGTCGGAACTACCCAGTGGTGATGAAATCGACACCGAATAGCGGTCTGGATCTATTGTAAGCAGAAGGTCCAAGCAAATGGCAGTGTGCAAATCAACATCCGGCACCCTCGTTACCCCCTGGACCAGCTGGGTAAGATTTAACGCAAGCGCTAGCTTTCGCGTCTCTCGTCCAGCATGGTCTGTGCACTGGTATGGGAAGAGCCACTCCTGATGGTGGGCATTGAAGTCCCCCAGTAACACCAATTGGGCAGAAGGGTACCGCTGCTGAGCCGCATCCGCCGCCTCACTCAGGTGCTGTGTAAGCCCAGTTGTCTCCAAATCACCGTTGTGCGAACGGTAGACGCATGCGTAGACAATTTTGTCTAGACCTGTGTCCACCATAGCCCACAGCGTTGAGAACCTGGAGTCTTCAAGGTAGCGGAGACGCCGATAGCAGATGTTGTCCCGGGCGTACATGCATACGCCCGCGCGGGGTCTAAAGTGGTGCTCCAGGGTAAACCCAGGGTAAGACAGGTATGACACGTCCGACGGACTTCCGATCTGCGTCTCCGACAGGAACAAGAGCGCTGGTTTCTCGGTCTCAAGATGGTGATGGACTGCGGCGAGATTTGAGTGCAGACCTCGTATATTAGAGAGGTGCACTTTATGCGAAAGGACGTGCTGCTGCTGTACAGCTTTTCTCTTTTTATTCCTGTTCATAAAAGTGATGGAGGTTGAGGAGAAGGAAGTGAAATGAGGTTCCAAGCTGCTAACCTTCAGGCACGCCCTGACAGGACGACATCTTTGGGGGACTAGTCTGGAGACTGCGGGGACGCCCGAGCCCCCCCGGGAATGTCCATCGGGCCCTTTCATCTGGTCGCCAACCAGCACGATGGTGCATTCCGGGATTTTTCGTCAGATGGCGGGGCAGCCTTTCATGTGTGGCTAGCACACTACTTGGGCCCCCAACTATCTGCGGTCGGCCAGCGGCGCACCGTGCCTCGGATCCCGCTACCCTCCAAGACTAGTCTCCCGATACGCCCATGCCAGGGCTAGCCTGGCTGATCTGCCTGCATTGGAACAACTATTTCGACCCAACTCCTCTGAATTGGCTACACTGAGCATCGTACCGGAACACAGCTAAGCCGCTTGGCGGTACGTCTTTGCCCAGTGGGTGGTCACAAGCCATCGGCCGAAGCCTACCACCAGTTAGTGTCACCTGATTAACACCACCCGGGGACCACGTGTAGGGTCTTACATTGGGTATTCTCCTACGGACGCGGGTGACTCGGCCCCCAGGCTACGTCAACAATATTGGATTCTGGGAGAAAACCGGGCCGGTCAAGAAGTAACTGCGTCAAGAGCCGAAGACACAATCCAATCAAACATGAACAACTGATGGGCGACCTTCCTTTAGCACGCAGTAATCCGACTTGACCATTTTACCACACTGGAGTTGATTTTACCGGGTTTGTCGACATAAAAGCAAGCAAGGGTTGAGGTATCAAGACCACGAAAGGGTACATCGCTGTGTTCGTTTGTTTGACCACCAAGGCTATACACATCGAGCTAATATCAGTCCTGACCTCCTCATCTTTCCTAGCGGCTTTGCGGAGAATGGCAGCTCGAAGAGGCACCCCAAGTCATGTCTACAGTGACAATAGCACAAATTTTGTTGAAACGAGAAGAATTCTAAACGAAGAATACATACCATTTAAGACACTTTGGACAGCATTTTTTTAAAAGCTATTACCAGTATGGAGATTACCTGGCATTTTAATGCCCCTTCATGGCCCAGTGCCGAAGGCCTTTGGGAAGCTGCGGTCAGGAGTTTGAAATATCATCTCAAACGAGTAATAGGAGATCAGAGTAGTTGACGTTTGAAGAATTTTCGACTTTGCTCGCTCAGCAAAGTTTCTGAAGATTTAAACTGTCTAACACCATCTCACTTTTTGGCAAGCGCTTTGACGTTGACAATCATAGAGACAAAGAAAGATCCACGGACAAGATGGCAGCTCACACAAAAAATATTTGATGACCTGTGGAAGAGATGGCGAGCTGAGTATATGTGCCAGCTGTCAACTCGCAGTAAGTGGCGAAAACTTCTTCAGAATTTGAAGATCAATGACATCATAATCATTCACAACATTAATCTATCCCCGGGAAAATGGCCCATGGGCCGAGTTATTGAACTTCATCCAGGGAAAGACGGATACGTCAGAGTAGTGACCCTGCACACAAAAAATGGGACACTCAAGAGACCAATTACAAAATTATCCGCTTTGCCGATCAACGATAGCAATCAAAGCCACGACGAAAACCAAGAAGGTCAAACAACAAATATTAAACATTCCAAGCCAGTTACATCAAAATTATGCAACTTCATAATTACAATACTCTTACTTCTGATGGTTATTTTCCCAGGAACATGCGAGCACAAAATTACCAAAGTTGCAGAAAATAAAAACATATTTTTCGATAAACTAGCAAACATGAGATTGGAACGTGCAGAATGGAAACTCATCGTTTATTGCGATATGGCTCCGTATTGGCAAGGAATTAACCTACTGCAACAGTTTGTCTCTCATCTGGATAGCATATGTTCAAAGGATCAAATAACACAATGCGACGTAGTCCGATTACAACTGCGTCACGGGTACAACGAACTTGAACACTACAATAACGTTTTACTTGGTCAACAAGGTCAAGTTCGCCGACGTCGTGGGCTTATCAACGGCATTGGCTACGTCGCAAATAGTTTATTTGAAGTTTTGGATGCTTTCGCTGAGCAATATCAGAAAGATACTGCCTTATTCAGACATAATCAAAAACATCTTAACCAGCTGTGGAGAAACCAGACGTCGTTGTGGAGGTTGAACTAAATGTAATCAAAAGAATTGAAAATACCCTGGACAAGCGGCACAAAATAAACAATCAATATATTACCCAATGCAACACGGGCATGAAAAAACTGGAAGAGGAAATCGCCCCCATTGTGGTAATTGCCCCCATTTTTGGTGTCGGATCGCACAGACGCTCGACCTCCGGAGTCCGGTCACCCTCAGTATGACTGACAGGAACCGACCAGATGCTGCGTCAGAATCAACACAGCATCATCATCCGGCAAGATTGTGTCAGTCACACCTTGGTCCGGTCGCTCCCATTCCCTATATACCCACCTTTCATTACTTCGGAATGTGCGATTCTGGGTGTATCACTCCACTCGCCGCCTGTACCTACGAATACGGCTTGCCCATGCATAAACCTTCTGCTTCAGGAAGTCGATGCGCTCTGTGACACAAGATAATGTAATCTCGGGGATTGACATCAGTCGCCGAAAACGCCCGTCTCACAAAGCGCATCACTCTAGGGCGTGTGTTGCCCTCCCTGAAGCGGATCAGTTTGCCGATTAGCGCTCTGGCCTCACCTATACGACGCTCGATCCTGCACTGCCAAGCTGGTAGGTCTAGCTGGTAGGCTGGTTTTGGTCGTGTAACTCTGTCATTGGTTATTTTTATTTTGACATGAGCTACACGACATGCCGCTACAGCCGCGCAGTACATGATCGAATGTACATCGGTGAGGTTATCACAGTTATCAAAATGGCTTGACAACTGCGAATCCAGAGCAGCCACCAGCGCCCTGTTCTTGTTATGCATGGGCAAACGAGTTAAGCGTGGTCTAAGTTCAGGCGGCATGTAGCGGTATTCCCGAATAGCACACTCCAAAGCACTCCTCAATTCGTTATTGCACTGGGTACTTACGTTTGTAACCCTGTCATTATTCTCCTCGTCAGCGTGGCTGGGCAATTGGGTTGACGATGCTGGTGCCACAGTCTGCGACGGAGGAGCAATGACATGCCTACACATTTCAGTGCGGAGGCGATCAAGCACACTATCATCCAACATACGGTTACGCTGGATGAACAGTCGTTGGGCCGATACGCTGGCAGCTGGTTCAAGTACCTGAAACAGAGAGAGCATCCGACCACGGTACGCAGTCAGGTTAGTTCCCCCCCTCTGTAGCCCCAAAGTATGAGCGTATTACATTCTCATTTATGGTTTGAGTCCATTTTATACGCTGCACACTTCCACCGATAGCGGGGACCCTGTCAGAGACCGGTGGGCCTCGAGGTCCTAAGCTGGCCGGTGGTCGGCCTCGTCCACGCCGACGCGCAGGTGGTGGTGTCGTCGGCGGCGAGAAGTATTCGTCGCTCGAGCTCGACGCAACTGCAGCTACCGGAATCTCTGGACTCGCGGCTGGCGCAGGTCCCGGCGGCTGCGAGGCGGAGCTCAGCGACGAACCCGAAGATGGTGTTTGTGCGGCTTGTAGTCGTGCCCGGTGTCGTGTCAACATTTTGTTTCCTTATTTTCAATTTGTTTTTCCATTTAGTGTGTTTTTTATTTTCAAAATAGGGATGAAAAATTTCTCACGTCAGTTGGCTTGACAGCCGAGCCTCAGATTATTATTATTATTTCCTTTATTGAACAAATTAACCTACAAATTACATTTTTAAATATTTGAAAAATTAATATAAAAACATTTAAAAATATAATAAATAGTAGCCCACCGGTATCGGGAACAGGGTGCAAGCTACCGGCGGTCAGGGCTCCAGAGAAAGGAACCTCCTAACAATACGAGCCGTGTCCAGAAGTACCGCTTTCTGAATCAAGCCCTTGATCCAGCAGCCTAACGAGAGCCTCTTGAGGTATTGGTCGAGGCTCGTGGCTATTAAGCCATTGGCTGATACGACTATCGGTACAATGATTGCGGAATCCACATCCCACATGTCGACAACCTCGCGAGCCAAGTCAATATACTTGATTTGTTTATCTTTCTCGGTTTTCACGAGGTTCTCGTCATGTGGGACGGTTATGTCTACAATCATTGCACGCCTCTCGATTCGGTCCAATACCACTATCTCAGGCTTATTGGCAACAATAGTCCTGTCAGTGATGATGGACCGATCCCAGTACAATGTGATATTGCCATTATCGAGAACTGGGTCGGGAACTTAATTATTTTTATTATAATTAAGTCGCCATCTAAGCCTTGGCTGGAATCGCCGTGATTTGCGCCATCTTGTACGCATGGCGACGCGTGCGAGCGCGTCAGCCGCGTACAGCGCCCGCACGTCCCTCAGTAGAACAAACAGAGGATAGCGTGAGCTATGTAGCTCCCGCCGCCACCGCTGCGGGTCGTCCTACCATCGCTACCACCAACAGAGGGTCTTCGCCGTCCGTTCGAACTCAATTCAATGATATACCTTAAGCTTAGTTTATTTAATTCTGTAAGCCCAATTGTTAGTTGTCATCTTGTATATCATCATCCTTCATTTCATTCACTTCTTCTGGGGCCCGGAGCATGTACAGTGTAAACACGTACAAATTAAACAGCATTGTGTCAGCACTTTACTTGCTACGCGCAGTCTATACTTTAGTAGACAAATATCATTAAATTCGCGTGTTCATTCATTATTCATTTAATTTAATTAATCAGTCAATAATCAATCAATGATTTTAAAAAATCAACCTCATATGGTATTATTTGCTGACGATACGTCCTTAACTTTTAAGATAGATAGACGTTCCATAAATCTTGACGACGTAAATAACGCCCTACAGCAGGTCCAAAATTGGTTTACTGCTAATAATTTAGTATTAAATGGGAAAAAAACTAAATGCATCAGATTTGCCTTACCGAACGTTAAAAGAAATGATTGCGACATAGTATTGAACAAGGAGAAACTTGAATTCGTCGAAAACACGGTTTTCCTGGGGATTACGCTTGACTCAAGGCTACAATGGGGTCCTCATTTAACATCTCTTGCGGGACGGCTAAGTTCAGCAGCATACGCTGTCAGAAAAATCCGTCAATTTACCGATATAGATACCGCGAGGCTGGTCTATTTTAGTTACTTTCATAGTATCATGTCTTACGGTATCTTATTATGGGGACGTGCTGCAGACATCGAGTCTATATTTATCCTGCAGAAAAGAGCCATCAGAGCCATTTACAATCTCCGTCTGCGTGATTCCCTAAAAGAACTGTTTAAGGATATCAACAACATGACGGTACCTTGTCAATACATTTACGAAAATATTATGTATGTTCGGAAAAATCTTCATCTCTTTAGCAAGATTAGTGACAGGCATAATTTTAATACTAGAAATAGGAACAAATTAGATCAACCCCGATTCAGATTGGCCAAAGTACACACTTCTTTTATGGGGTACTGTATTAAATTTTATAATAAAATACCAGTTGATATTCTCGAACTGAATGAGAGAAAATTTAAAGCATGCATAAAACGCATACTATGTAGACAAGCGTATTATAAACTGGAAGATTATATCCTCGATAAAAACGCTTGGCTAAATGCTGGTCCTGCTCCACAGTCACGGCTGCTTAGGTCCACTTTTTAGGTTTCTATGTTTTTATATTTGGAAGAGATGCTCGCTCCTTTTAGAGGTTCTTACATTATTGCGTTTATTTATTCTTATATACATACAAATTATATTATTATATTAATTACTTATTTATTCTTTTTGATGTAAGATCTTAATCGTTCTCTTTATTAATTTATTTTTCATTATTTCGTCATTGACAACCATAGTTTTGTGTAAAGTAGAAGCATATTTTTCAAATTTTGTAAATGTGAGTACCATGAAACCATTTACATTTTATGTGCGTAGTTATAGTTTTACTTGTTGGACATGAACGAGCATGGTGGTTGAGAGCATGTCATGCTCACTCAAATGTCTCGCTGATGGCGGCGCGTGGGTTTGATCATTCGGTTCCCTTCGAAATGGTTGAGCTGAAGGGTGCCGATACACGCGTCATGTTCGTGAACAGGCGCCGTCGGTTGAGACTGGTCATCTCTTAACTGCCATTGGCTTATTTTAATCTTTATATTTAAAATTCTTATAATAAGCCCTTTTTTTTTCCTTTGCATTGTCCTCACATGCAGAAGCAACAAGTATATGTAACTTGAAATTTTGTAAAACCAGAACATGATTTAAAAGAGTGTCCGTGGAGTTTCTTGCACGTTCTTCTCCATAGAGATCTACGCTTTGGAACGTGCAAATAGCTTCCATGTTTTTGACTGACCGACCTTGACGTTTCAAAAGTGCCTGTGAATGGTTTATTTGAAATAAAATGCTTTGAATTTTTTTTGAATTTTGAATAAACCTTATTCTTACGTATTCTTGCGTATCATTCAAAACTATCATCATTAAAAGGTGTAAAGACCCTACAGTGCGAGTCTGACTCGCAGTTGGCCGGTATCTATAGCGCCGTGAGCCCGCGTTCGCAAAACGTGGGTGACCATCTTAACACACCGAATTTTCACCATGCCTCGGAAAGCACGGTAACCGTTTGGTCCCGGCTGTCATTTGTAGATCTTTGGCAGTCAGAAGCCAAAAAATTTAACTCCTGGCTTGCCAAGAAGTTCCGTGTTACCCAGTTATTGAGTTGTGGTCGCGAAGGTGTGATAGGCAGCCGCTCTACGTAAAATACGTATTCAGCTTAATCGGGTTTGTCTGTAAGCCGACCAAAATTTAGTTGGGATAGTGCTATCATCTCCCATGATGATATAACACAAATAACTTTATTATTATTTTGTCTACTTTGAATGTTTATTTTATTCTACCTTTAAAAAGGTTGTTAATAAGAGTATCGATATGTGTTATTATAATTTTCTTGCGAGCAACTCTGAATCATATTTTGACGGTTTGAATTAGTTGACGGTGTGTCGCTATATTCGATTTTTTAAACTTTCGATGCGGGAGTATGAGGAGTGTGCGGTTCGCTCGGGGAGAGGGATGCTAAATCACGCCTTTCGAGCTGGCAGAAATTATTAACCTAAGCTCTTTATGTCTATCGTTTATAACACTCACCTGTAGCCACACATAATATTTGGTAATCATTTTCATGGAAATGATCTCGACATAACCTCGTCGTTAATCCTTACGGCAGCTATCCACTTCCTTCTTATGATAGGATTTATTGGGAATCTGTGAATGCCCACGTTTTTACACCCAATTACACTACACTTAGCCATTTTAAAGATATATTGTGATCAATTTCTAAATAATTCTATACAATTTGACAGATACTTTGGAAAAATCGTATGCAGCGGCACTTTGACAGTTGTCTTCCCCATTGAAATGGGATTAGTCCGGGAAAAATCTCTTCCAATCAAAAAAATAATCATCCATTTCGGTTGACAATTGGTGAAAATATCGCTGAACAAACATTTTCCATGACATCCCATCATCTGATCCTAACTTACACCTTCCATAATCAGCTCAGCAACATGAGATGATGATTACCAGGCACAAATATCTGAATTGCGTTAGAAAGTTTATGAAAAACAGTGATTGTGCTTATAAAATTTGAGGGTTTACCTCGATTTTCATAGTATCCCTACATCAGATTCTAACTTGGTGACAATGGGACCACCTCAGGAATATAGGCTTTGGAATAAATAAAAAAAATTAAATCGGTTCAGAATTAGCGGAGAAATCGTTGAACATACACAAAAAAAAAAAATACATACAGCTGAATATAGAACCTCCTCCTTTTTGAAGAAGTCGGTTAAAAATAAAATTATCCTATGCGATAGAAGTTTCTGTACAGATTACAGAAAAAAGAGAACGATGTCTCTAAATACACATTTTATCAGAAATCATCAACAAAAATTAGATTAGTTCCACTATCGGCCAAGATAATATGGTGCTGATCTAAAACTGCAACATACACCGCCAATGAACATTTTAAATATTTCACGTTTGATATGATGATACGGAACCCTCGGCGCGCGAGTCCGACTCACTCTTGACCGGTTTTTTGTTTAAGGATGAGAAATCACCAAATGACTCCTTCCGCTCTGGGCGGAGCAGAAGGGAGTGTCAGACTCTTGCTTACTAAATGTATACTAATTAATACCTTTGCGATCCAGGGCTGCGGTGACTCTCTCAAAATTCCGCAATCCTGGCAGGCACTGTCCCTAGCGGGCTCCGTCTACTATGCTGACATCTTTTAGAGGCGGGCGTGGAACACAGCGCGTCATCGACCCGGACCTGTTCCTGATCGGACGGCGAAGCCGCCCAACGCTCGCCGTCCGGCTTATCAACATCTTAGATTATTAAAAAAACAGAAACTATATTTTCCACCAAAATTAGAAAAAAAAAAAAATAGTTGAAATATTCTTGTGTAGACCAAATGATTTATTTAATCAAAATAGGGACTCTTTCGGTGCAGCGTTCATAGTCGTACTTCAGTAACACGCGGTCGGTCGCGGCGTAGACACGTCGCGTCGCGCGTGATGCGTCCGATCATCGTCCGACCGACGCGCGACGGCGACGCAAACTCGGCAGCACGCAATGTAGAAGCAGTGCGCGTCGAGTGAACGTGCATTGCTTACATAGATAGATGTGGTAAATATATATTTCGTTCCAAACATCAATTAGGTATATCACATTTCCGCCAACAATAATAAGTACAGTGTACCCAAGTCATAATTCGCTCCACGTATTAGTTACAGTGAATAGTAATTTTATTGTTCGAATAAAAAACATTCTGCCGAACATGTACAGAATATAGAATAATAGGGGTGTTCGGTAACAATGAGCCAGCAATGTAGTAGAGCGGCTTTCTGTCAGACAGGCAGAGTGTCGCGAGCAGCTCGCTGCCGCCCGCTGCAGCACCCAGGAGACACGATGGCACCCCGCTGGCTGGCGCCGCTGGCGGCGCTGCTGCTGGCGAGCGTGGCCGCGCCGCGCCCGCCTCGCTCCAGTCTTCGCGAGCAACCGCCAAGCGTTTGTGGATTCGCCAATTACGGTTAGTTTTTTGCTTGCTTAAGGTCGACGCGCGCCCGTCTGCATACCGCGGCACGGGACCGTCGCGGTGCGCCGCGGTATGCGCTGGGTGCCGCCTGCTGACCGATCCGGTACTGAGCTTATACAAGGTGTAATTAGGAATAACTGCACACCTCTTAAAGGGTCATTGTGACTACCTACTCATCTTCATGACATTTTTTACCATGGTGATAAATTGTTATCACAGTGTTTTGAGTTCTGTTTTTGTATTTTATAGCTACATACTATTTGTTAGGCCCGCTATACATTGTTTTCATAAACCTACCTATTAATAAGAGTATTATATAACATCATTAGCATCTGCCCGCGGTTTTGCTCACGTGAAAAGTGTTTGGGTTGTCACCCTGCAGCCTTCGCAGACATGCTTTCTAGGGTGGTTTTGAATGAGTGTGCCAGAACATTGTTATCCCTGTGTTTAATTAGTTTAACTCTCTGTATTTTTTTAATTAGCTTCTGTCCGCGATTTTGCCCGTGTTAACTTTAGAACTGGCTCCAGACATAAGTTTAAAATGTGTAATCCCAATAATAATGTGAAAGATGAAATACTGCATAGCTGTTTCTGGCAGTTTTCGCTAAACGTTCATTTTGGTCGGCTCCTGCGGATCATAGCGTGATTTTTAATAATAATTCCGACCCCGAAAAAACATCTTCTTGATTGTCGTATCCTGGTGAGTCAGCGCTCATAGTTCCAGTCCCAAGAAAACTTCTTTATGATTTTGGTCGAGCGTGCGTGACGTCAAGCGTTATTATACTTTTTACTAACAAGTGACGTCCCGTCCCTATAACTTTGATGCATCTTACCTTTGTCAATGTATATCGATGTATGAGTGGTGTGACGTGTGCTGTGCAGGCAGCGCCGTGGGCTCGGAGCAGCGGCTGGTGGAGACGCACCTCGCGCCGGGAGTCGCCGACTGGAATATCGTCGTGCCGGTGAGTCACTCCTACACATCGACACGTTAGAGCATCACTCGCCGTCCGACACGAGTCACGAGTCACGAGTGTACGTCGCTGTGCAGATGCCGCCGCCGTGCGCCGACGCGCAGGTGACGGGCGTGGATATGCAGGTGTGCGACGCCGACGCGCCGCCCGACGTGTCCATGAGCGACGTGCGCTCGGCGCGCGTGCACCGCACCGGCTCGCTCGCCGAGTTCGCCGCCGTCAACGTCACCGTGTACTGCATCCTGCCGCCGTCCACGACCACCCCGCCGCCGCCCACAACCCCCCCGCCGCCGCCCACGACCCCCCCGCCGGCATCCACGACTCGCCCGCCGCCACCACCCATTCCCCCACTACTAATCCCACCGCGTTCTTCAGAGCCGCTGACTCCAGCCTCTGATCCCACAGACTTGAGCTCCCCGGACGAAATGTCGAATGAATTAAAGTCTTTTGAAGTTTCTTCTAACGAAGAGACGTCGGAAGAATCAGTATCAATGCTCTCGGCGTCGATCGAACAAACAACAAAAGTGAAGCCGACTTCGAGCACAACAACAACAGAAAAGCCGACTTCAAGTACAACAACAACAACAACAACAGCAAAACCGACTTCGAGCACAACAGCAAAGCCGATTTCTAGCACAACAACAGCAAAACCGACTTTGAGCACAACGCGGCCGATGTTGAGCACGACGTTGCCGCCGATTCCGGAGGAGACAACAGCGCGCGTTGAACTCACACACCCACCCGATAGGACGACCCGTCCCAAGGGGAAAAAACCACAATCAATACAAGTCACAATTAATATTACACCAACCGACCAATTGTCTACTGAGGAAGAAATGTCTACGGAGTCGCATACTTACGACGGTGAGCTGCCTTCTGTATCGAATAAAGAGAAGGAAAACGAAGTGAGGCCATCGCATAGTCCCAGTTTGTCATCAGAACCGTACAAAGCGACACCGCCACGATTTCCTGAGATGCCGCCGCGGAAACACAAGAGGCATCCGCGCCGGCCAGGCGGGCCACTGCACCGGCCGCCGCCGAGCGCGCTGCAGCTAGCGTCCGGCGCGCCCGAGTCGCCGCTCTACGTGCCGTCTTTCCCGCCTCGCACGTCCTTCGCCGCGTCCCCGTTCGCCTTTGCGCCGCCCTACCCCATCGCTCCGCTCTACCGGCCGTTCGGCGTGACCGATCCACGGCTGAGGTTCCTGCAGCGTCGCCAGCCGCTCATGTTTTTCCGGCAGTTTTAACTCTGCTTGCTTAAATGTTTTATAGGTTGACGTTCAGCTTGCGATCTTGTGTCGACTGACACTCCACCAGAGTGAGGTCGACTGGTTCGGGTAACGCTCGCACCATGCAGCATAAGCATCCCAAACACTTCACATGGCAGCTGTATCATGGAAAAAAGGGAAAAAATATTACTTTCACTGAGTGATGATTAATTTATAAATATTCGACGTCAATATTTTACTTTTGATTGACTACCAGTACAATTCAAAGACATAATTTCAAGTATAAGTAGAGAGAGATACAAGTTTACAGAAACATAACATTTAAAATACAATAGAATCACAGAACATCTACTTAGACAAAATTTCTACCAGAAAGTGACACTATTTTGTAACACCTTGGACCTGTGTGCTCAAATAAACGATTTGATTTGATATTAATTTTCATTTATGATCTTCACGTATGGATGAATACGTGTAAATTTGTTGCATTAGTTTGAAGCCCCGCCGGAGTGGCGCTTGTGTGGGATTAGTACTTATGCGGGAGTGGCGCGTGTGCGGCGCTTTCTGCCGTGAAGCTTTGGAAGTAGGTAGTAAGTTACCTATCTCAGGCAGTCGGTGCTTTCAGAAGCGGTCGGTGATAATTTTTCATGGGCGAGGAATCGACCTTTCGTTCCAGTTTTAGAACATTAGGGCAACTCGACTTAATCGGTGAGATTTAGCCACAACCTAAGGTAAAAAATATCCAGGTTCGAGAGAAAACCTCAGTCAGTACCCATTTTAGGCCCAACTTATAAACAACAAATTTTAGTCGTCCGTTTTAGTCGTCTTACAACGACAACACATTAATTAAAAAATTACATAATTGTGAACATTCAAAATTATAAAAAAAAACATTACGTAATTATAATTTATTCATAATGACACATGACGTAGTTTGAAACACCCAGGTCGAGCGCAGTCCAAGTGACGTGTTTCAAGGACGGCGGGGAAGGGGACGGTGACATTGTTTTGGTATGTAATTGCAATGTTTTATTTATTTTCTATGAACTTAATAAATTATTTTAATTATATAATCGCGCCTAGAGGTAGTTTATATCGGGCTCATTAAGTGGGCCGCCTTGATAAGACGACTAAAATAGCGCCGTGTATTATTTAGGTTTAGGTAAAAAAACGGTCAAGTACGAGTCGGACTCGCGCGCAATTTGTTCCGAAGCGAACGAACCATGTTTTTTTCAACATGTTACTCGTACTTAGAAACTTTTGTATCCTGTCTCTTCTGTCTTCTTGTTAACTTTTCTTGCAATATTGTATAAGTATCTCTTTCAAAATTTACGTCTTTGATTTTTTTAGATCAGGGGAGGAATAGTTGATTTGATATATTTTCTTCATTTTCACAATTGAATATTATAAAATTACGAAAAAAAAATACATTTGAGCGCATAAGGAGCACTTTCATTATTTTGATGTCATACAATTACAATTTCTAACATATTCATACAATTTTAATTTGCCCAAAAAAGTGACCTCATAATCAAAGTCTTGCTCTATACTCGTACTTATACTCATTAGTTAGTAGCGACCCGCCCCGGCTTCGCACGGGTCATGTGCATTGTTTATGTTTATTTAGTCCAAACTAACAAAGTGAACATCTAATTACCAGAATCAATAAAATCGTGGTTCACCTGAAATAATAAATGCATTAGACAACCGTAAACGACGTCTGCTCTCAAGTGTCTGCCAGTTCGGGACATCTCTACCTCCGTTATAATTGTTTGGTTGCGCGACTTACTTTAATTTTGAGATATATATTTACAAATTATAAGGTGTAAACGGCAATTTTGCTCTAAATTAAACACTCAATATGACTAACAAATTTATTAAGATAAGGATTTGTACTACGAAAACACTTCTGCAAATAAAGCAGTATTTTTATATCAAATTTGAATATCATAAAACAAGATTGAAATTTTTTATAGAAAAAATGGTTATTTTATTTAACATTATTGGGATATACCCCAAACAAACTAAACGGAAACTAGGTTAACATGTAACCCACACCAATGTTCGAAAAGTAATAGTATACAACATACATTTTAGCGTGCGTTGATATTGCAGAAAAGTAGGTATGAAGTACTCGTACTGTTATACGGCCTTGGATAAATGTCTTTTTAAAAAAAGACAATTTAATTAAGGAAAAGGGTTTATTGTATAAGCACTTAATAAACACTTTAAAACAAAGATATCTTTTGGCAACCGTTTGTGACTGAGGTCGGGAATGGACTGAGGCGCGCAACTTTGGGCGCGTAGGGCAAACTGTTTACTGATGACCTAAGCATGACGTCATCTATAGGGGTGCTGAGCTAGTCTTAGGGGTCTAATATAGCATGGGGCGCCGGTGTGGGCGCCTACTTTGAGGAAGCGACCTGCCCGTTACCTCAACTCGTCCCAGAGGGTGATGGCCATCCGGCTTGCCCGGGGATACCGCACGGTCTCTGGCGAGGCGGCGAACCTCCTTGCCGGACTGCCGCCATGGGATCTAGAGGCGAGAGCCCTCGCACTCATTTACGAATGGCGTCTGGAAGTGCTACGCCGGGGCGAGACTCCTCTGCCGTGGCAAATCGCAGTACGGTGGGCGGAGCTCCGGCAGGATCTCATGGCAGTATGGAGACAAAGACTGTCCCAACCCAGCGCTGGTCACGCCACAATTGCGGCGATAAGTCCCCTCTTTGAGGAGTGGCTAGAGCGGCGCCACGGCGTCCTTACTTTCCGCTTGACGCAGGTACTCACCGGACACGGTATTTTCGGGAGGTACCTGTTTCGAATACGGCGGGAGGATACGCCCGGGTGTCAACACTGCGAGGATCGCCCGGAGGACACGGTGGAGCATACGGTTGAGGTCTGCCCTGCTTGGGCGGAGCACCGTCGTGTCCTCGCCGAGGCGATCGGCGGCGGCGATCTCTCGCGTCCGGCCCTGGTTCAGGCTATGGTCCGAAGCGAGGAGACATGAGAAGCGGTCACCTCCTTCTGCGAAGCAGTAATGCTAGCAAAGGAGGAAGCCGAACGTGTGAGAGAAAGGGAAACCTCACGCCCTAGCCACCGCAACAGAAGAAGACGCCCCGGGCGTCGGGAGTCGCAGGGCGATTTTCGGCCACCGTAAGCGCGAGCCTCCGGACGGCGAGCATTGGGTGGCTCGCCGTCTGATCAGAACCAGGCCCGGGTGGACGGCGCGCTGTGTTTCACGCGTGCCTCAAAGAGCTGTCAGCGTAAAAGACGGGGCCCGCTAGGACCAGTGCCTGCTGGGGCTGCGGACTTCGTTCGAAAGAGGCACCGTACCCTGGAACGCAAAGGGCACTGGGAGAAACGCGGATGGGTTTTAGTCAGTAAGAGTCTGACACTCCCTTCTGCTTCACCCAAAGCGGGAGGAGTCATTTGATGATTTCCCATCCTTAAAAAAAAAAAGGGGTCTAATATAGCAGGGATATAACACCTCCCCCTTTGAGAAGAGACTTGGGGTTGAATTTATACAAGTCTCTGTTAAACTCGAGTTCTAAGTGGAGCAATAGGGATGGATATCTCTTGTTCCGAATCCTGTCTGTCAGTCATGGTCAAGGTTTCTTGAACAGGAGGGTTCGGTATCTTATTGACATTAAACTTAAATTTTAAACGTCTGTTGCTGCCAGATTTACAAATTTTCTTAGAGAATAAGTAAGTTACAAAAATTCAAAATTCAAAATTCAAAGCATTTTATTTCAAATAAACCATTCACAGGCACTTTTGAAACGTCAAGGTCGGTCAGTCAAAAACATGGAAGCTATTTGCACGTTCCAAAGCGTAGATCTCTATGGAGAAGAACGTGCAAGAAACTCCACGGACACTCTTTTAAATCATGTTCTGGTTTTACAAAATTTCAAGTTACATATACCTGTTGCTTCTGCATGTGAGGACAATGCAAAGGAAAAAAAAAGGGCTTATTATAAGAATTTTAAATATAAAGATTAAAATAAGCCAATGGCAGTTAAGAGATGACCAGTCTCAACCGACGGCGCCTGTTCACGAACATGACGCGTGTATCGGCACCCTTCAGCTCAACCATTTCGAAGGGAAACGAATGATCAAACCCACGCGCCGCCATCAGCGAGACATTTGAATGAGCATGACATGCTCTCAACCACCATGCTCGTTCATGTCCAACAAGTAAAACTATAACTACTCACATAAAATGTAAATGGTTTCATGGTACTCACATTTACAAAATTTGAAAAATATGCTTCTACTTTACACAAAACTATGGTTGTCTTTGACCAAATAATGAAAAATAAATTAATAAAGAGAACGATTAAGTTCTTACATCAAAAAGAATAAATAAGTAATGAATATAATAATATAATTTGTATGTATATAAGAATGAATAAACGAAATAATGTAAGAACCTCTAAAAGGAGCGAGCATCTCTTCCAAATATAAAAACATAAAAACCTAAAAAGTGGACCTAAGCAGCCGTGACTGTGGAGCAGGACCAGCATTTAGCCAAGCGTTTTTATCGAGGATATAATCTTCCAGTTTATAATACGCTTGTCTACATAGTGTGCGTTTTATACATGCTTTAAATTTTCTCTCATTCAGTTCGAGAATATCAACTGGTATTTTATTATAAAATTTAATACAGTACCCCATAAAAGAAGTGTGTACTTTGGCCAATCTGAATCGGGGTTGATCTAATTTGTTCCTATTTCTAGTATTAAAATTATGCCTGTCACTAATCTTGCTAAAGAGATGAAGATTTTTCCGAACATACATAATATTTTCGTAAATGTATTGACAAGGTACCGTCATGATGTTGATATCCTTAAACAGTTCTCTTAGGGAATCACGCCGACGGAGATTGTAAATGGCTCTGATGGCTCTTTTCTGCAGGATAAATATAGACTCGATGTCTGCAGCACGTCCCCATAATAAGATACCGTAAGACATGATACTATGAAAGTAACTAAAATAGACCAGCCTCGCGGTATCTATATCGGTAAATTGACGGATTTTTCTGACAGCGTATGCTGCTGAACTTAGCCGTCCCGCAAGAGATGTTAAATGAGGACCCCATTGTAGCCTTGAGTCAAGCGTAATCCCCAGGAAAACCGTGTTTTCGACGAATTCAAGTTTCTCCTTGTTCAATACTATGTCGCAATCATTTCTTTTAACGTTCGGTAAGGCAAATCTGATGCATTTAGTTTTTTTCCCATTTAATACTAAATTATTAGCAGTAAACCAATTTTGGACCTGCTGTAGGGACATATAATACGATTATAACTACGAGAATGATTATAAGAATAGAATAATGTGTTCCATATTTAATAATATGATGGTCTTGAGAGTGTTCAAGGACTTTAACGTCGCTGAGAAGAGACTGCAATTTATTTTTATTTTCTTTGTTAAGATCATCCAGATCTATGTCATTTAGATAAACAGGGGAAAAAATATTTAAAACATTATTTAAATTGACAATATCACAACAAGTGTCATTGATTAGATTAAAATCTGGTACATGATTAATTGGCGAGGTGATATTTAAAACATTTAACTTAGGTATAAGTGTGGTACTTCTAAAATAACCAATACAGCCATAAGGAATGTTAAGTATTCCTGTCCCTAGTATAGTTGTTTCATACAAGTTGGATTTGACACAGTCAATAGAAATTTTGTTAGGTTCTGATTGTACATAGATCCATCTATTGTTAGTTAATGGTTTCCAAATGTCTAGTTTTCCAAATATATTTTTCATTTCACATTGTAATGGTTTCTGGCTAATCACTTTTGCTAAAAGTTTACTTTCACAAGTAAGTTTTGCTTCGGTAGAGTAGATATTTTCTATGTCACAGATGTAGTTGCCGGGTCCGATTATTTTACACTGTTCTAGGTTATTTAAAGTGCAGTATTGGGATTTGTCTTTGGTCATTGCTATGTATTTGTTACTAGAGATAATTAGGCTAAATGAATTCGGTACTTTGGTACTATGAGGATTTGGGAGAGCAATGTTGTGAAACAATATGTACTCCTTGGTGTTGACCAGTGGCACTTGTAGTACAAATATTAACTTATTATTAATATAATGACATTGGAGCTTAGAAATACTTAAGATGAAATGTACTGACTCAATACCTAAGGTTACAGGCAGCTCAAGGTCGCTTGGCAAATGTCTGTAGTTATCGACAAGCTCTCTATGTAGTTGTGTCGGCGTCATACTAGACGGATGCAATATGTTTTGACTACTAAATAAGATGGCATTAATTATATCTTCCAATTGGAATGACAAGGTAATTACTGATGTTTCCAATACGTTTAGGATCTTGTTGACTTTAGTTAATATATGAAGTCCATTAGTAATTACAGAAATGTTTTTTATATTTAGGGAGAGGTTGTCGATAGCTTCGTTTAGATTTACTTCATTTATTTTAATTTTTTTCAGAGTATTATTGAAACATTTTATTACAGAAGTGGTTATTAAAATATTTTCTTTTATCATTGAAGTCATCCGTTTCTCATCGTTTTGCAGAGATGTTATTGCTTCATCATACTTTAAGGCGTCATTTTCATCTAAGGTACCAAATATCTGTTTTAATACAAAATCTATTCCCCCTATCTAAGCACCACGTTTATTTCTATTATCTATTAAATGAGAGATAGATTGGAATTCTTTTTCCATATCTTGGAATCGTGCTGTTAGAGGTTGTAACATACCATTACATTCTGCATTACCTTCTATTATTTTAGTTTGGTTGCACAAATACTTGGTTTCTTCTAAGGCATGTTTAACATTCTGTATGTGTGGTTCAAAGTGTGAGATGTCTACAGGTAATGAAACGTTTAATTGTACATGATTGATTTTAAGTTTACCTAAATAGTCAAAATATAAGCCAGAGCTCGTGGTGATTGGCTGGATGAAGTCTTGGTGAGGTTGACCCCGAACTGGACTGTAAATAATAACTAGTGTTATTAACGAACTAAGGTAAACTATCCAATTTTATTCTATGTAATGATAAAATGTATCTAAACTAACTTAAGCTAAGTATATTCTTGTTTATGAGATAAACAGAATCGCCAACCTTATACTGGATTGGGCGAGTGCGAGTGTCATAATATGTTTTTGAGGTCTCTTTAGACCTCTTTATAAAATCTAATGCTTTTTCTCGTGAACATTTCAGTCGACCTTGGAGCATACGGACATAATCTGGGTAAGTTGCACCCAGGGTTCTGTCATAAATAGAGTTTGGAATAAATGGTTTCGTTCCAAACATGAGCTCATAAGGTGAGTAATTTGTAGTGGTATGGATACTGGTATTGTAGGCAAGCATAGCTGTATAAATGTAACGGGGCCAGTTTGTTTGTTCGTCATTAATATAGGATTTTAAATACTCTTTAAGAGTAGAGTGACTTCTTTCCAGGGCGCCTTGTGTTTGAGGATGATATGGCGATGACCAAAGATTTTTTATCTTTAAAAATTCACAGGTTCTTAAAAAGGTCTGATGTAAAGTTGGTGCCCTGGTCGGTAAGAATTGTTTTAGGGACACCAAAAATATACGAGTATAGTGAAGTAAACATTCTGAAGTTTCTTCAGCTGTAGTACTACGTATAGGATAAGGGGAAGAGAACTTAGTTAAATCGTCCTGTATGGATAGTATATGTTTTAGTTTAGCAGGTCCCGCTTCAGGGTGTGGGCCTACGATGTCGAGAGAGATCCGTTCAAATGGTTTAGTAGAAGAGCTGGTGATTTGCATAGGGCTGCGGTTTATTTTCCTTAGAGCCTTATTTTCTTGACAAGATTTGCATTGTTTGACATAAGATTCTATGTCACTGCGCATGCCTTTCCTGTAATAGGATTATTTGATACTATTATACATGCGAGTGGATCCCAAGTGGCCCGCTATTGGGATATCATGATTATCGTGTAAAATTTTCTTAATTCAAAGCATTTTATTTCAAATAAACCATTCACAGGCACTTTTGAAACGTCAAGGTCGGTCAGTCAAAAACATGGAAGCTATTTGCACGTTCCAAAGCGTAGATCTCTATGGAGAAGAACGTGCAAGAAACTCCACGGACACTCTTTTAAATCATGTTCTGGTTTTACAAAATTTCAAGTTACATATACTTGTTGCTTCTGCATGTGAGGACAATGCAAAGGAAAAAAAAAGGGCTTATTATAAGAATTTTAAATATAAAGATTAAAATAAGCCAATGGCAGTTAAGAGATGACCAGTCTCAACCGACGGCGCCTGTTCACGAACATGACGCGTGTATCGGCACCCTTCAGCTCAACCATTTCGAAGGGAACCGAATGATCAAACCCACGCGCCGCCATCAGCGAGACATTTGAGTGAGCATGACATGCTCTCAACCACCATGCTCGTTCATGTCCAACAAGTAAAACTATAACTACGCACATAAAATGTAAATGGTTTCATGGTACTCACATTTACAAAATTTGAAAAATATGCTTCTACTTTACACAAAACTATGGTTGTCAATGACCAAATAATGAAAAATAAATTAATAAAGAGAACGATTAAGATCTTACATCAAAAAGAATAAATAAGTAATGAATATAATAATATAATTTGTATGTATATAAGAATAAATAAACGCAATAATGTAAGAACCTCTAAAAGGAGCGAGCATCTCTTCCAAATATAAAAACATAGAAACCTAAAAAGTGGACCTAAGCAGCTGTGACTGTGGAGCAGGACCAGCATTTAGCCAAGCGTTTTTATCGAGGATATAATCTTCCAGTTTATAATACGCTTGTCTACATAGTGTGCGTTTTATGCATGCTTTAAATTTTCTCTCATTCAGTTCGAGAATATCAACTGGTATTTTATTATAAAATTTAATACAGTACCCCATAAAAGAAGTGTGTACTTTGGCCAATCTGAATCGGGGTTGATCTAATTTGTTCCTATTTCTAGTGTTAAAATTATGCCTGTCACTAATCTTGCTAAAGAGATGAAGATTTTTCCGAACATACATAATATTTTCGTAAATGTATTGACAAGGTACCGTCATGATGTTGATATCCTTAAACAGTTCTCTTAGGGAATCACGCCGACGGAGATTGTAAATGGCTCTGATGGCTCTTTTCTGCAGGATAAATATAGACTCGATGTCTGCAGCACGTCCCCATAATAAGATACCGTAAGACATGATACTATGAAAGTAACTAAATTAGACCAGCCTCGCGGTATCTATATCGGTAAATTGACGGATTTTTCTGACAGCGTATGCTGCTGAACTTAGCCGTCCCGCAAGAGATGTTAAATGAGGACCCCATTGTAGCCTTGAGTCAAGCGTAATCCCCAGGAAAACCGTGTTTTCGACGAATTCAAGTTTCTCCTTGTTCAATACTATGACGCAATCATTTCTTTTAACGTTCGGTAAGGCAAATCTGATGCATTTAGTTTTTTTCCCATTTAATACTAAATTATTAGCAGTAAACCAATTTTGGACCTGCTGTAGGGCGTTATTTACGTCGTCAAGATTTATGGAACGTCTATCTATCTTAAAAATTAAGGACGTATCGTCAGCAAATAATACCATATGAGGTTGATTTTTTAAAAGATGGGGTAGATCATTAATATATACTAGAAAGAGGAAAGGACTCAAAATAGAGCCTTGTGGTACCCCCATTTTGACTTTTAAACCCCGTGAATTGACACCATTTATTTGAACTTGCTGCTGTCTATCATTTAAGTAAGATTTTATTAGACTGAGTGCAAGTTTACCTAGTCCGTAATGTCCTAGCTTTAGGAGCAAGGTTTCGTGATTTACACAATCAAATGCCTTGGAGAGGTCACAAAAGATTCCTATGGCATCTTGTGCCTCTTCCCACGCTGAGTATATGTGTTTTAACAACGTGGCACCAGCGTCAGTCGTACAACGACCCCTGGTAAAACCATACTGTTGATCGTGTAAAATTTTATTGATGTTAAAATGATTGAGCATCTGATTGAGCATTACTTTTTCAAACACTTTGCTAAAAACCGGCAAAACAGATACAGGTCTATAATTATTGGTGTCTTTGCTGTCGCCCGATTTAAATAGTGGTATAACCTTACTATATTTCATTATATCCGGAAAGACTCCTTGGTCTACACATAAATTAAATATTAAAGCCAAGTATGGTGCTATAGTTTCATTTATGAACGTGCACACTTTAATAGACATTCCCCATATGTCTTCGGTCAATTTGATTTTGATTTGCCGGAAAGCTTTTATGACTGTCACAGGGTTGATATGTTTGAACTGGAATTCAACCGTACAACCTGGAACGTTAGCTTTTAATAAATTATATGAGACCTCAGGTGAAGAATTTAAATATTCCGTAGTTTTAGTTGGTATATTGGTGAAAAAATTTACAAATTCTTGAGCTACTTCTAAATTAGAGCTTTTGGCACCATGTGTCCAGTAAATAATCAGTGTTTCGTTCTTTATTTCTATTAGTTTCATTATTAATAACTTTCCAAACTGTCTTTATTTTATTTTCTGACGATTTGATCTTGTTGCTAATATATAGGGCTTTAGCTACCTTGCAAGTATTTCTGAACACTTTAGAATATTTGTTTACAAACTTATTAAAAGAATCAGTGTTTATGACAGGCTTAAGGCCATATAGCTCATATAGTCTTTCCCTACTTATCCTAATGCCTTTAGTCGCCCAGTCACTAAATACATACTTAGGGAAAGTATCCTTAGACTTCTTTTCCAAAGTTGCATTGAATTCCTTTAGAACCACTGAAAAGAAATTATCATAAAATTTATTAGCATCTTCAATGTTATGGCCTAGAAAATTTAACTTATTTTGTAAGGTACCATTGAATTTAGCTAGTTTGCCAGTTGTAATTGGCCTATATTGTATATGAATTTTTTCCAAGGCTGCTTTAAACTGAAATGTTACCAATTGACCACTATGATCAGAGGGAAGGTAATTAACTATGGCTTTATCTAAATATTCACAATCGCAGAATACATTATCGATACAGGTTGAAGAAGTTGGTGTTACCCTAGTCGGTTCTGTAAACACATTAGACAAATTAAACGATTTAAAAAGGCTTATAAATCTGCTGCTATTTGAATTAATTTCTAAAATATTAATATTAAAATCCCCACAAATAATCGCGGGCTTGTTACCTGCTGCAAGTTTCGCAAGGATATCTTCCATTGTTGACTCAAATAAAGTAAAGTTTTGAGGGTTTGGGGGTCTGTACACGCACACTATGATATGCTTATCTAGCTCAACACAGGACAGTTCGATGCAATGTTCCACTGATAAGTTAACGATGTCATTACGTTGCTTAAATTTTAAGTTTTTTCTTAATAAGATGAGGGAACCACCACGTAACATAGATTTGCGGTTAAAACAACTGCCCACATTATAATTTTCATAACTAATTAGCATCTGGTAATCCTTCAACCAGTGCTCACTAAAACATACAATGTCAAACATTGTTTTTTCTAAAAACATTTCAATTTCTAATAATTTGGAAGAGACACCCTGAATATTTTGATGAAATAATTTCAAGGCATGCTGCTGACTCCCTTTTTGACAACTATTTACTAAAGAGCAAGAAGATACCTAATTTCAGTGGGAGTAGGTAGGTGGTGGGTCTATTATGGTATATATGAATTCTGATACTAGTATTGTGGAAAAGGTAAGTAAGGATGTTATAAATTTTAATAAAAGAATGTTTTTCGAAAGGGTTTTTTATGTCAGATATGGCAATTTCGGTTATATCTTCAATCTTTATGATATCGTTTTTAACACGTTTCAGTGTTTCGAAAATTTCACCATATGATGATTCATCAAAGTGACGAACCTTTATGAATAGGAGGTAGAATATTTTATCATTAAGAGTGAGTCCTTGGAAAGAGTATAACTCCTTTTCAGAGTTAACAATGTCTTCGTTATTTTCGAAATTGTCTAATATTTCTTGCACATAAGGATTTGATTCGTCCAAATCGATTGCAGTAGGTATGACCTTAGACGAGGATTTTAGGAGGCTCTCATTGTGTTCTAAGATTTCTGTGTTGTACGAATTATCTTTATCTACCATTGCTTTCAGGAACGTGTTATAGTTGTCAGAAGTGTCACTTTGCCCATGTCACTTTTCGCTGACGACAGTTCTGTAACCATAGCACCTAAAAATATACTCAACTACCATACTGACTCTAGTGATTCATTGATTTCTATAATTACCTGCCTAAATGATAATAATTTAAAAATTAACCTTAGCAAAACTAACATTATGCATTTTAGACAACGAGAAAACTTTCGCAACACATCAAAATTTAATTTAGTATATAAAGATAATGTAATACAAGAAGTTGAAACAACCCGATTTTTGGGATTAATCATTGACAAGCAATTAAATTGGAAAACACACATAGTTGAACTTTGCAAAAAAATGAGTACTTCATCATATGCTCTTTATAAGTTGGCACTAACTGTCAACATAGATACTTTACTTACAGCATATTACGGGCTTGCTGAATCAGTTTTAAGATACGGAATAATTTTTTGGGGCAATTCAACTGAGAAGGACACTGCTTTCAAAGCACAAAAGCGTTGTATACGTGCTATGTTTGGGTTACTAACTACTGACAGTTGCAAACCAATGTTTATACAGCACAAAATTCTAACACTTCCGTCACTATACATATTGGAGATATCGCTTTTTGTAAAAACCAATCCTCATTTGTTTCCCCCTTTGATCGATAATAGAAATAGACGTGAGAAGTACAGACTTTGGGTGCAATCTCTCTCTGCAAAAACAGCATTTTTGAGAAAAAGTGTAATATGCATGGCCCCATTAATATACAACAAACTACCTAATTATATAAAGGTAATGAACATTAATTCGTTTAAGAGAGAACTAAAAAAAATTGCTAATTAGTAAGGGGTACTATAATATTACGGAGTTTTTAAATGACAAATTTTGATAATTTTATATGTGATAGTTTTATTCATTTTATTGTTTTAATTATTTTTGGATTGACTGTTATTATATAATTATTTGATTTAATTTTGACTATGTATAATTTAATTATTTAATAATAACATTTTGACATGCGTATCATATTGACGAATTTTAATGTATTTTGACATGAGAGATCATTAATTTATAATGTATTTTTGCATGATAAAATATATTTGGTTTGGATTATAATTAATTAATGAAAACATTATAAATATGCATATTGTACGCCCTATGGGTATGTTACAGCGATCTACATATTACGTTGATAAGAACTGCTTTAAACCTGTGACAAGCAATAAATTATTTTGACTTTTGACTTTTGAAGGTAAGTCTGGACATGCACTAATTGATGGTTGTGGAGAGGTTTCAGGTTGGGCATCGAGAGTTGGTATTTCACCGGGTGTAAGTTCCTGTAATTCAGGTAAGTCAGATAGGTCATCTCCGACGTTATCTAGACCGAACTCGACAGAGTTAAAGGATGGTGGGGATATTAGTAAATCCATAAGATCACTATCTATATTATGAGAGGGATCCAGTTCTGGACTGGGGTTAGATTCCTGGACATTTTCAGGATTGATAGGATTGACAGGGAAACGAGACAGTGCGTCCGCATTAGCGTTGATTTTACCCTTTCTATATTGAAATTTGTACTCAAATTCCTCCAGTTGTAAACGCCAGCGAATAAGTCGAGATCCCGGATCTTTGCAGTTAAAAAGCCATTGCAATGGTTTGTGATCCGTTAAAATTGTGAATTGATGGCCGTATAGATAGGGTCTGAATATTTTAGTGCCGAATATTATGGCAAGGCATTCTTTATCTAGAACGCTATAATTGCACTCTGCATTATTTAAGGTGCGAGAAGCATACGCGATAGGGCGGTCTTGCCCGATAGTTCCTTGGGATAGTATAGCTGAGATAGCATAATTCGAGGCGTCACAAGTTAAGAGGAATGGTTGAGTGAAGTCTGGATATGCAAGAATCGGAGCAGAAATTAGTTTATTTTTTAAGGATTCAAAGGCAAGCTGTTGCTCGTTTTGCCAATTGAATAAGGTATCCTTTATTAGTAAGGATGTAAGAGGTTTGGCGAGTTTGGCAAGATTGGGTATAAAACTTCTGTAATAAGATACCAATTCTAGAAAAGATTTAATATCTTTAAGAGATTTTGGAATTGGGAAATCCTTTACGGCTTTAATCTTCTCGGGATTTGGTCTGACACCATCTTCGCTTATGATGTGCCCTAAATAAGCGACTTCTTTTCTGAGAAATTCGCACTTATCTGGTTGTAACTTTAAATTGAATTGGCGGAGTCTTTCAAAGACAGCTTTTAGGTTATTAATATGGGATGGTAAGTCATACGAATAGATAACGATGTCATCGGAGTAAACGAAACACCTTGTACCTTGAAGGCCAGCAAGGCAGTTATTCATTAATTTTTGAAACGTAGATGGACCATTTTTAAGTCCGAATGGCATTCGGTTGAATTGGAAATCTCCTTGAGGCACGGAAAAAGCAGTTTTATGAGATAATAGGAATTTGGTGAAAACCAGATGTGAGGTCTAAGGTAGAAAAGTATTTACTATGCCCTAATTGATCCAGAATTTCTGATATTTGTGGGATAGGTTCTCCATTTTGCGTTGTCCTGTGGAGTCTACCTTTTTGGGTACTATCCAGATTGGTGAACTCCAAGGAGAGAGAGGGTTCTATAATGCCTTGATCGAGCATTTTGTCTTTCTGAGTCTGTACTTCCTGTTTATGACATTCTGGGAACCTATATGATTTGATATGGATAGGCGTGTCGGTCATTGTTTTGATCCGATGGTTAATGGCGGAAGTACAGGTCAATTGATCATCGGGCTAATGGAAGGTATCTGAATATTGGGCGTAGAGTTCGATAAGAGCTTCAGTTTCTTCGTGATTGAGATGCTCTGTTCTTAATAACTACTACTTCATTGGTTCTTGAAGTAGTAGTTTTTTGAGAGTTATAGAAAGTTTGAAATGCAGTGGAGGCTAGAGGCATACTATTAAGATTTAGGTTAGATTTAACCGTTATACCTATAACGGTTAAATCTAACCTAAATCTTAATATTACCGTTGCTAACAACTCTGAAGTACCTACTTCAGAGTTGTTAGCAACGGTCAAATTGACACGGTTATTGCTTTTGACTTTGACAATACGATTGGATATCAACAAGTGTTCTGAAAGACGTTGGTCTATTATGATACCTTCAGTAAGATCGGTATTCTGAACTGAACATTTAATTACGGTTTCTGTTCGAGGTGGAATTATATAACAAGGATCGGAGAAAAGTAATTTTATATTCAGGTTTTCTATTTTCAGGATGTCCTGGATATAGTCAATTTTACAGCCAAAGGCGGCTAGAAAATCTGTACCTATTATACCATCATAAGGTAAGTTGATATTCTTTACAACATGGAATTTGAACGTTGCTGAATGTTTTTTACCTAGTTTTAGTTTGAGTTGAAAATGACCTTCGGTTGGAGTTGGTTCATCACCAGGGTCGATACCCTTTAATTTAATTAATTCTTTGACGATTGACTTTTATTGATACTAGACTCTTTTAATAGACATATAGCAGAACCTGAATCTACTAAGAGAGATAATAGAACATGGGATATCTGGGATTCAACCAGAATATGAGGTAGTAATCTTTTAGTAGTATCAAGATTAATTTCATAAATCTTGTTGGATTTAGAAGACATAGTAGTAACTTGAATATTTGAATTTGAATTATTGAGTTGACCTTCGGTTTGGGGCTGATTACCTTGTTGGCTGGTCTTGGATTTAGTAAGTTGACCGTCGATTTGGGGCTGATTACCCTGTTGGTTGGTCTTGGAGTTAGCAAGTTGACTGTCGATTTGGGACTGGTTACCCTGTTGGTTGGTCTTGGAGTTAGTAAGTTGGGCACTTATTTGGGGCTGGTTACCCGTGTGGTCCCTGGATTTGGAAGATTTAGGAGGATGACAGGTATCGGCTTTTGGACACTGTCTCGTGCGACACCGATTCGAGACTTTTACTCGTTTAAAGAAATGGAATCAACGTCTTCCTTGAGACCTGATTCATCGGATTGTTCAACTGAAATCACCTGAGTAGGTGGTTTTGTTGCGTTTTGGCTTTTGCGATTGATGAATTCTCGTTTCTTATAGTTGGATATATCATGGCCTGGATTTTTACAGTAGCGGCACACGACATTAGAAGAAGTTTGAGAAACACTTTGTGGTTTCTGAGAATTATTTGGGTTCGGTTTGGCATTAGCTGGTTTACTGGTTTTATGTTCCAGTTGTGGGCGTTTATATAAAGTTTGTTGTATCCGTTCCTCAGATACGGCTAAATTGATGGCTTGATTTAGATTCTTAGGTGACCTACATCTCACAATGTTTGGAACTCTGGGATGCAATCCCACGAGGAAATGATAGAAGGCGAGATCCTCCATGGCTGCTGTACGACCAGGTAGTTCCTTGGCTTTATTAGTAGATAAGGATATTTCGGTAAGAAGTTGTGAGAGGTACGTTTCCACGCGTAATGCGTATTGGCTTACATTTTCTGACTGTTCTTGTTTACTTTCTTGAAGAACAGCCAAGAGATGGGAATAATGTTTACGCTCACTAAATTGCGTTTTTAAGAAGTCTTTAAGTTGCTCCCATGTCATAAAATCTTTAATTGAGCAGGCGGTTTCTGCTTTGCCATTTAGTTGGCTGAGGATAAATTTGAAAAGAATTTGTTTCTGAGATTCTGAAGCGAGGTCGTAGGCATTGTCGCAGTTCACTAGAAATTAATTTAGGGTTTCCCGTTTACCGTCGTAGGATTTTATGAATTTGAACAAGATATTTAGATCGATTTCTGACATCATGAGAATTGCTTTGGTTTGTCTAGTTACACGAGGAGATGTGACGGGTGACTTCACAATTTCGCTATCACTAACTAGCTTTTCGGGTTTTGGGATATCTAAAGAAGTAAGAAGTGATTTACTGTCTTCTGCTTTGAGTGTTCTTTTCATAATAAAACGTTCTAAAACTCGTTTTAAAGCGACGGAAGACACAGTATTATACAAAAATTTTCGTTAAAAAACTGTCAAAAGATACAATATTATATTTTAAAACAAGAAGTTGAAAATCACTGGTATTTAAAACAGATTAAACAATGACCAAAGACTTACAGTAATGACGCGTAGGCGACGGCGATAACGGCGAGCAGGAACATTCCGATTGATAAGGTGGTGCGACTGCGCACCGGGAAGCGACGAAATAAGATTTGATTTAAATCTTGGATGACTTTGGATGCTCTCAGGAACTAGCCCGTCGACTCGTTCACAGGACGCAGGGTGACACGAAGAGAAACCAACGAAGTGAGGTGATTGGTGAGCTTTGCGGGACTCTTCCCACTGGTATTGGTACTTTTCTTGACGACGGAGAAAAAGGGAGTAATTGCGGTGAGGGATGCGACACTTCCTTTTCGAGTTTAGTTACTACTTAATTCTGTTAATTTAATTAAATTATCTGTCTGTTATGTGCGAGTCCCAAATAAACATTTTTTCTTTCTTTCTTTCTTTTTCACTCCACTTTGAGCACAGGATTTCGTTAAGCACTTAGCACTTAGGCTTTAGAACAGCACTCATTACACTGAAGAAAGTTTCGCAAAGTTTTTCACGATCTGGATTAAGAGTTTATTGATTTACGGGATCCGGAGTCCACGTAACGGTTGCCAGATACTGGAGATTTTCGGATCCCACCGCTGCCACCAAAATGTTATACGGCCTTGGATAAATGTCTTTTTAAAAAAAGACAATTTAATTAAGGAAAAGGTTTTATTGTATAAGCACTTAATAAACACTTTAAAACAAAGATATCTTTTGGCAACCGTTTGTGACTGAGGTCGGGAATGGACTGAGGCGCGCAACTTTAGGCGCGTAGGGCCAACCCTTTAAAGATGACCTAAGCATGACGTCATCTATAGGGGTGCTGAGCTAGTCTTAAGGGTCTAATTAGCAGGGATATAACAGTACGTATTTATAATGAGTATAAAATGGCTATTCTATTCTTAAGATTCAATAGCCATCTTTTTGAACTTATGGTGTGAAAGCGCGAAAATATCCAAATTAATGAAGTGGGTGTTATACGTATCTACAATGCGTCATAGAGGCGCCTGTGCACCAGCGTGAGTTCTGCACCTTGCGGTATATAAAAGTCGGGGCACACGCACTTCTCGGCGCATAATGGTTCTGGGTGCAATGTAACATAGGTTATTGGTTATATCTGGACAATTAAACCTGTTATAACACAGACCATGAAGCATCATGGCCATCAGTAGGCTTCATCTTGACTCCAAGCTTTGAAGGTTATAAAGCTTGAATAATTGAGAATATGGTAATTTAGACTTAGTGCATCTGTAGTGCATAGCACGTAAATATTTTTGTTGAACCATTTCAATTCTTTTTGTATAAATATAAAAAAATGTGACTCCGAACCGGTACTGCGAATTCCAATTGAGAACGGACCAGAGCTTTGTATAGAAGTAAAAAAGTAGATGATCTTTTGAAATCACTTGAAGAACACATAACGAAGCCAAACATACGACGCCTTATTAATGATATGGCTTTTATCAGTAAAAAAATTGGTGCTGTAAACATATTTAACTCTTTATCATATAACGTTAGTTAAATTCAAATTCAAATTCAAAAAAGCATTTTATTTCAAATAAACCATTCACAGGCACTTTTGAAACGTCAAGGTCGGTCAGTCAAAAACATGGAAGCTATTTGCACGTTCCAAAGCGTAGATCTCTATGGAGAAGAACGTGCAAGAAACTCCACGGACACTCTTTTAAATCATGTTCTGTTTTACAAAATTCCAAGTTACATATACTTGTTGCTTCTGCATGTGAGGACAATGCAAAGAAAAAAAAAGGGCTTATTATAAGAATTTTAAATATAAAGATTAAAATAAGCCAATGGCAGTTAAGAGATGACCAGTCTCAACCGACGGCGCCTGTTCACGAACATGACGCGTGTATCGGCACCCTTCAGCTCAACAATTTCGAAGGGAACCGAATGATCAAACCCACGCGCCGCCATCAGCGAGACATTTGAGTGAGCATGACATGCTCTCAACCACCATGCTCGTTCAAGTCCAACAAGTAAATCTATAACTACCTACTCACATAAAATGTAAATGGTTTCATGGTACTCACATTTACAAAATTTGAAAAATATGCTTCTACTTTACACAAAACTATGGTTGTCAATGACCAAATAATGAAAAATAAATTAATAAAGAGAACGATTAAGTTCTTACATCAAAAAGAATAAATAAGTAATTAATATAATAATATAATTTGTATGTATATAAGAATAAATAAACGAAATAATGTAAGAACCTCTATAAGGAGCGAGCATCTCTTCCAAATATAAAAACATAAAAACCTAAAAAGTGGACCTAAGCAGCTGTGACTGTGGAGCAGGACCAGCATTTAGCCAAGCGTTTTTATCGAGGATATAATCTTCCAGTTTATAATACGCTTGCCTACATAGTGTGCGTTTTATGCATGCTTTAAATTTTCTCTCATTCAGTTCAAGAATATCAACTGGTATTTTATTATAAAATTTAATACAGTACCCCATAAAAGAAGTGTGTACTTTGGCCAATCTGAATCGGGGTTGATCTAATTTGTTCCTATTTCTAGTATTAAAATTATGCCTGTCACTAATCTTGCTAAAGAGATGAAGATTTTTCCGAACATACATAATATTTTCGTAAATGTATTGACAAGGTACCGTCATGATGTTGATATCCTTAAACAGTTCTCTTAGGGAATCACGCCGACGGAGATTGTAAATGGCTCTGATGGCTCTTTTCTGCAGGATAAATATAGACTCGATGTCTGCAGCACGTCCCCATAATAAGATACCGTAAGACATGATACTATGAAAGTAACTAAAATAGACCAGCCTCGCGGTATCTATATCGGTAAATTGACGGATTTTTCTGACAGCGTATGCTGCTGAACTTAGCCGTCCCGCAAGAGATGTTAAATGAGGACCCCATTGTAGCCTTGAGTCAAGCGTAATCCCCAGGAAAACCGTGTTTTCGACGAATTCAAGTTTCTCCTAAATACTTAGTTAACCAATACCCAAGAACCTAAATCTGATGCAACGACCTTTTCAGTAAAATTTCAATGGAGTTTTACATGAGCCGCTGCCATTATATGCGGCACGCCGCCGTTGTTATGTGCGTAATGTCCTTAGTGACCGACAATATGGGATCCGCCAAAATCGGTCAACTGGGGATATTCTAGCGTATACCATTCACATTTGGAGTGAGGTCATCGAGAAGCACGGTGGGTTCTAGCGGTATCCCTTGATATCTTGAAGGCGTTCGACATGGTCCGGCACGATAGGCTTATAAGTGAGCTTCCTTCCTTCGGTCTGCCCGCCGTTTGTGTGATTGGATTGCAGATTTCCTGAGGGATCGGTCTATCTGAGTGGTCATAGATGGCTGCTCGACGGACTGCTGAATATTAATGCCGGAGGTCCTCACGTGTTGGTGCTGTCGGCAATATATTTCCTGTTGCATATTAGGGATCTGCTAAAACCCGATATCTTAGAGTATGCAGACAATAGCACTGTTGTTGAGAAATACGTGTCTTACGCACGAGCTCGTGGGTCGCAGATCCGGTCTCTCCCACTCCATCACATCTCACAGTTCCACCCAGCTTCATCTTTCAGAGGTGTAACAGTGCCGATAACCAACATATTTGAGCTTCTTGGTATTACGTTAACATCTACCCTCAATTTCGGCCCTTTCATAAAGGTAAAGGCTCAAGTGGCTGCCAGAAAGTTGGGATCCTGGCAAAGGTGAGACGGTACTTCACGTCGAAACAGCTGCTCAAATTCTGTCAAGCGCAATTTCGATCGTGTATGGAGTACTGCTCTCATCTTTGGGACGAATTTGCCAGGTACGAGCTTGATGCCCTTGAGTCAATTGAGAAACGAGCCAAGAGGATCATTGGTAGTGATAGGCTCATCGAGTCAAAGCTCCAAAGTCGGCTGCATTTTGGGGAGCGTGCGACTGAATTACATAATTTAATTGCGCCAAGCCCGTTCTATCATCGGACCACTAGACGAACGGCGACGCGCCACCGGTACATGGTGGACATCCCACCCACATGAGCAAAACCATTTGGGACCACATTCATAGTCCGTACAGCTAAAGAGTGGATTTCCCTGCCAGAGTACGTTTCCTGATAGCTACAACCTAAGAGTCTTTAAGTCAATAGTGAATAGGTTACTTCTATGCAAGCATACTCCATCTTCGACCGCATCATCGCTTACCATCTGGTGAAATGGTGGTCAAACGTATGACTATTAATAGAAAAAGGAATTTATATTTTCTTCGTCGACGTTATGAAAAGGCTATCAAAACTTGATTGACATGCAGCTGTTTTGTAGACTATCCCTAATGAAAAGTTGAAAATGCGACAAAGCGAACTTTTGGCTTTCAAATGAGAGCATTGTCAATTATTTTTTTATTTTTATTTAACAAAAATATCCGCAGACATATTATCAAGAAAAAAGATATTTCGAACTTTGTATTTTTTTTTCAATCGAGAGAATGTCTTCGTCTCGTGTATTCCTTCAATTGAATACTAGGTCATGTAGTCAAAAAACGTATACCTACCACAAATTTACATTCCTGTTTCAGGAACCTAACAAGATACGCTAAAATGAAAAATGGCCTCATACTGATTGAATCACCTGAAGTGAAGTTAAGAGAATAGGTTTATAATTTCTGGCACTTCGAAAGGCGTGATTGCTAAATCCCTCTCCCCGAGCGCACCGAACCCTCTTCTCGTTCTCCCTGACCAAAAGTTCAAAAAAATTAATATATATGTATGTATGTATGTATGTAAATCGGGCTGGTTTCCGCAACTCCACGACTAAGCGCGTATTTTGCGTGTAGGTGGGACAAATGCGTCATTCGATCCACCCCAGCTCCCCAAGGAAGGCCAGCAACGCCTTGGTGTTACTAACTATCTCGCAGAGGGTACCTGGGTTTCCGAAGTACTTTGCCCTGTAATCCGCAACCACCGGGCAGCTTAGAAGCAGGTGTGCTGCTGTCTCATTCTCCTCCATGCAGGCTCTGCATAGCGGGCTGTCAGTGACTCCTATAGCATAGAGGTGTTTATTAAAAGACCCATGGCCAGTTGTTACGGCTGTGACTGAACGCAACTGTTGTTTAGTCAGTCTTAGGGCTTGTTTTGTGAAACGGCCATTTATAGAGGGAAGTGCCTCCTTGGCCTGCCTACACTCACTATGGTCAGCCCATAGCTTGTGATGTTTATCTCCGGTGCGTTTCCTTACCAGATTGCGTAAGTACCCGAAAGGCAGCGGCACGATGGGCTCAGGTCCCATTGCTGACAAACTAGACCCCTTCGGGCGAGTTCATCCGCAGCGTCGTTGCCTCGAGATTCACTGTGTCCCTTGATCCATTGAATGGTTACTTTGTTGTGTCTACCAACCTGGTTTAGACGTTGGTGACACTCGAGAATCAACCCAGAGCTCACTGTGTGGCTGTTCAGAGCTTGCAGGACAGCCATGCTGTCCGAGAGTATGCGTATTGAGTGGTCCTTAACTTCCCTGGTTAGGATGGCTGATGCCGCCAGAGAAATGCCCATGCATTCAGCCTGGAACACTGTGTTGTGGACCCCCAATGGTGTGGCTATGTGGATATTGAGATCCTCTGAGAAGATTCCCGCACCAGTACCTGTACCTGTTTTTGATCCATCTGTGAAGATCCGCAGCTCGGCGGGGCAGAGCCCCTCGCACCGATGATCCTCATGCAATTGGATTTTGTATTTTTTATCGAAGATAAATTGCTTGGGCACCCGGTCATTGATTGCCTTTGTTATGGGGAGTTCATTGTTGAGCTCCTCGAGCAGAGCGGTGTGTCGTGTGTCTCTCTTACTCCAGAGACCTAATGTTTTAAGGCGTACTGCTGCCATCGTCGCTTCCTGTTGTATAAACAAGTGTAGCGGAGGGAGCCCCAGCATGGCTTCCAGCGCCGCAGTTGGAGTAGTCCTCATGCAGCCCGTCGTTGCCATGCAGGCCAGCCTTTGCATGTGTTGTAACTTGTTTACGGCTGTAGCTAGCTTTGAGCGTGGCCACCACACCACGGCCCCGTAGGTTACCATGGGCCAAATTACTGCGCTGTACAGCCATAGTATTATTTTGGGAGATAGGCCCCACTTCTTCCCTATCATTTTCCTGCATTGCCAGAAGGTAATGCAGGCCCTGTTTAGTTTGTAGTCTAGGTGATTACTCCAGCTTAACTTACTGTCTAGGATGACGCCTAGATACTTTACCTCGTTAGACAGCTGGAGCTCTGTATTGAAGAGCATAGGTAGCCGGTAGTGGCCTAGTGCTCGCTTTTGAGTGAACATGACTAATTCAGTTTTCGTGGGGTTTACCGACAGATCATATTCGTCGCACCATCTTTCCACGATGCGTAGTGCTTGTTGAGTAAGGTTGCAGATCGTTCCAGTCACTTTCCCTGACACTAGGATTGCGAGGTCGTCAGCATAACCTATCGTGTAGTAACGATGTGCGTTGAGTTTGGTGATCAGGTCATCAATTACCAGATTCCACAGAAGAGGGGAGAGTACACCCCCCTGCGGGCAGCCTCTGGCTATCAGAGCCAACTGCTGCTCTTCCTCAAGGCGAACCACTCGTTTGCTTAACATATTAGTTATCCAGTCATTTAGTACCTGTTCCACGCCGTGTTTGGAGAGAGCGGCACTAATGCTGGAAAAGTTTGTCTTGTCGAAGGCTCCTTCGATGTCTATGAATGTGCCCAGGCAGGACCCTTTCTGGTGAATCGCTTCCTCAATCTGGTTCACCACCAGATGAAGAGCGGACTCTGTCGACTTACCCGAGCTGTATGCGTGTTGGTTACCATGCAGTGGTATTGTTTTTAAAACGCCATCACGTAGTTCCCTTTCACACAGTCTTTCCATTGTCTTTAGTAAAAACGAGGTCAGACTAATAGGTCGATAGGATTTAGCGTTTGTGTAGTCACTTTTACCTGGCTTCGGAATGAATATGACTTTCACTTCCCTCCATCCTTTAGGAACGTATCTAAAGGCCAGGCACGCTCGCATTAAGAGCACCAGTTTTGTTGCAACAGCGGTACCTCCCCACTGTAGTAAGGCAGGAAACACGCCGTCGGGACCTGGTGCCTTGAAAGGTTGGAAGCTTTTGATGGCCCACTGAAGTTTTTCCAGCGTAATCATCTTTTCTGCATAAAGCCAGTCATCATCTGATGGTGTTTGGATAACGTCAAGCCATTCATTTACCTGCGCGAATACGCTGCCTGGGAAGTGAGTTTCTACTAGGAGACGTTGCGCTTCTTCAGGTGTCGTGGTCAACGTGTTATCGGGTTTCCGGAGTGTGGCGATCTCAGGTTTGTTCTGTTGCGCCAGTATTTTCCTTACCCTGTTTGCTTGTTGGCATGATTCAATGTTACCACAGAATTTACGCCACCCTGTAGTTCTTCTGAATCTGATGCATCTCTTGTAGCTCGATTTGGCCGCGTAATAAGCGTCCCAGTCCTCATCACTACATGTGTTCATGGCTCTGTTAAGAGCCTTTCTTACCTTACCGCGTTTGCGCTCCAGGTCTGCACCCCACCAAGGTTGTTTACCCGGTGTGTCGCGCGGAATTGTTTCTGGGCAGGCGATTCGGTAGCTGTTTATCAGCGATTCGGTGAGTAGTGTTACTTGCGCATCGATCTGTGCCGTGTCCGCAAGCAACTCCGAATCGCATGATGGTACAAGCCTTGAGGTAAGGTTGCGTGTGTACACCGATATATCCGTGTTGCGAGGATTACGCGTAGGTTGTTTGGGTGGTATACAGACCTGGATGTCGAAGCGGATCCACCTGTGGTCTGAGCAGGAAGCCTCATTCGAGACTTGCCACCCAGTGATTAGTTCCGCTGCTCCCTCCGTAGCCAGAGTCAGGTCTATGATAGTACGACTGCGTCTGGTCACAAAGGTTGGTCCCGAACCCGTGTTTAGTAGGGATAGGTTAGTAGTGAACAGATAATCAACTAATGTCTTACCCCTTGCGTTTTGCGTCTCCATCCCCCACAGTGGATGGTGTGCGTTTGCGTCGGTCCCAATGACAATCTCATCCCTGCTGTTTTCACAGTGCGTGATGAGGCGGACCAGGTCGTGTGGGGGCGGTTCCTCCGCCTCAGGCATATATACCGAGGCGAAGACGATAGCCAACTTAGTGGCTCCCCGCTGTATGTTCAGCCTAGCAGCAGAGACATCTCTGCAACAGAAGTCGTTTAATAGCTGTGTTTTAAGGTTACCTGTGACATAGATGCACGATCTAGGGTGATCATGGTCCGCAGTAACAAGGAGCTTACCACCAAGATTGGAGAGTCCTCGTATGTGGCCACCCCTAATCCACGGCTCTTGGATCAGGGCAATGGCCGTGTGTTGAACCTCCAGCCACTTGCGGAGTTGAGCCGTCGCGGTCTGGCTGTGGTGGAGGTTAGCCTGCACGACTTTACAGGCCGACAAAAGGGACGCCATCACCGGCAAGACCCTCCTCTCTCATTAATATATAACAACAACTAATTCGAACCGCCAAATGATTCAGGGTTATTCGCAAGCAAATTATATAAACATAACTAGCTGACCCACGCGGCTTCGCTCCCGTCAACTGGCTACTACCCTACCTACCCTACCTACCCTACCTACCCTACCTACCCTACCTACCCTACCTACCCTACCTACCCTACCTACCCTACCTACCCTACCTACCCTACCTACCCTACCTACCCTACCTACCCTACCTACCCTACCTACCCTACCTACCCTACCTACCCTACCTACCCTACCTACCCTACCTACCCTACCTACCCTACCTACCCTACCTACCCTACCTACCCTACCTACCCTACCTACCCTACCTACCCTACCTACCCTACCTACCCTACCTACCCTACCTACCCTACCTACCCTACCTACCCTACCTACCCTACCTACCCTACCTACCCTACCTACCCTACCTACCCTACCTACCCTACCTACCCTACCTACCCTACCTACCCTACCTACCCTACCTACCCTACCTACCCTACCTACCCTACCTACCCTACCTACCCTACCTACCCTACCTACCCTACCTACCCTACCTACCCTACCTACCCTACCTACCCTACCTACCCTACCTACCCTACCTACCCTACCTACTATAATTTGAGATTTAAACTATCCTATCTCTCAAGTTGGATCGAACTGCACATGGTGTGCGAATTTTATTATAATCGGTTAAGTGGTTTAGGAGTCCATTGAGGACAAACATTGTGACACGAGATTTATATATATTAAGATTATATTTAATATTCAAAGAAGACAAATAATAAAGTTATTCGTGTTAAATCATCATCTGCCTTTCATCTGCCAGACTATATTCTAGTCGGCTTCCAGTCAAACACGAGTTATGCTGCATACGTGACCGTACCTGACCCCCACGTAATACGGAACTTCTTGGCAAGCCGGGCCCCGGGTGGTGCTAATCAGGTGACACCGACTGGTGGTAGGCTTCGGCCGATGGCTTGTGACTACCCAATGGGCAAAGACGTACCGCCAAGCGGCTTAGCTGTGTTCCGGTACGATGCTCAGTGTAGCCAATTCAGAGGAGTTGGGTCGAAATAGTTGTTCCAATGCAGGCAGACCAACCAGGCTAGCCCTGGCGTGGTCGTATCGGGAGACTAGTCGCGGAGGGTAGCGGGATCCAACGCACGGTGCGCCGCTGGCCGACCGCAGGTAGTTGGGGGCCTAAGTAGTGTGCTAGCCACACATGGAAGGCTGCCCCGCCAACTGACGAAAAATCTCGGAATGCACCATCGTGCTGGTTGGCGACCAGACGAAAGAGCCCGATGGACATTCCCGGGGGGCTCGGGCGTCCCCGCAGTCTCCAGACTAGTCCCCCGAAGATGTCGTCCTGTCAGGGCGTGCCTGAAGGTTAGCAGCTTGGAACTTCATTTCACTTCCTTCTCCTCAACCTCCATCACTTTTATGAACAGGAATAAAAAGAGAAAAGCTGTACAGCGGCAGCACGTCCTTTTGCATAAAGTGCACCTCTCTAATATACGAGGTCTGCACTCAAATCTCGCCGCAGTCCATCACCACCTTGAGACCGAGAAACCAGCGCTCTTGTTCCTGTCGGAGACGCAGATCGGATGTCCCTCGGACGTGTCATACCTGTCTTACCCAGGGTTTACCCTGGAGCACCTCTTCAGACCCCGCGCGGGCGTATGCATGTACGCCTGGGACGACATCTGCTATCGGCGTCTCCGCTACCTTGAAGACTCCAGAGTGGAATTCCCTGCCGGAGTCTGTGTTTCGTGATAGCTACAACCTGGGTGTCTTTAAATTAAGAGTGAATAGGTTATTATAATATATAAGAAGCGTGCTCCATCTTCGACCACATCATCGCTTACCATCAGGTGAGATAGTCGTCAAATGCGTGCCGATAAATAGTACAAAAAAAAAAGCCGGGAGTCAAGTTTATTGGATTCTGACTGCCAAAGATCTACAAATGACAGCCAGGACCAACGGCTTAACGTGCTTTCCGAGGCATGGAGGAAAGACTTTGTGTTAAGATGGTCGTCCATCTACAGACTAACCTTGGCAAACGTTGCTTTACCGTGAAGATCGACCCGTGCGGCTGTTATTCTTTAGCCACGAGCTCCTCCATTTGTGGTATATCCGGTGGTCAAATCGGATGTTCAACTTTATTTTGCCACCAAGCTAAGGCCAAGGATTGCAGTTCAAAGTTTTCAAGACATTGATTATTGCATTAACTTCATTCGAAAGTTCTAATACAATTGAAGAACTTCCGAATCATATTCATCGCTGATGGTATGTAATAATGTAAGAGTCTATTATTATTATCTATTTATTTCGGACAGAATCCATAAGTGTTAGTAAACATTTTTCTTAAGAGCTATGTTAGTAGGAACATAATACAACAAAATATATTTTTCTTAAAAACTACAATTTTTCCGTCACTATTCCCACCCAGTGTTCCTGTATAGGACATTCATGGCGGGATGCAATCATTTGCAAAATGCTTTAATGTCTTTGAAATAATGACGCCATTTTCTTAAGCCCTATAGCGTGGAAACCGTTAACAAGCGCGTTTGCAAACATTTGTGACGCACTACAGTGTCGCGGCAACCCCAACAGCATCCTGTAAGCATTATTACACTGAATACGCAGGACGTTGAAGGCTCGCTGCGTATACCGAACCCACAGGCCGCTCGAGTAAAAAGATTGGCAATATGCCCTAAAAAGTGTAACCTTAACTTCCTTACTACACCGAGCGAACCTTCGGGCCAGCAGATTGCTCCTCACCGCCAACGCCCTGCGTTCTCTTTCTATATCTGGGTCATCTTTTAAGTCCTCTGTGACCAGATGACCAAGATATTTAAATTTCTGCACTATTTTCAGAACCGTCCCATCGATCATGATCGGAGGCACTGTACAGTCTGTTGTCAACATTATCTGACCCACCCTAAAAACAAAAGAATTTGGACCCTCTGACAGTAACATTAAGGTTTATTCAATTTATACGAGCTTATCAGACAAGTGCTCGAGGACTTGATGAACAAATACAATAATAATACAGACACGCAAATTTGATCTTTAGCATTAGGTTTTAAGTTATAACTACTTGTTATAATATAATTAGTGTAATAGCTTGTTTTAATAATTGCGTTCAAGTAATTCTGGTCTCGTGGTCTGTGTATAAGACTGAGAAAAACAAGTTGCGAGATCAAATCCTGCGACGAAGATGTTGTTTTGCTTTCAATTAAGAATTTATTCCAAAACTATTTCTTGTATTATTGTAAAGAACTATTGACGGATAACCTTCAAATATAAACTTTCTAAAATGGTAATATTTTCGCATAACTTGTAATAAGTGGGTAGTTGAAAAATAAATATTTGTATTCATTATAAAACTGGTATTCAAATGCTACTAAGGGTATGCAGTGACTACGCGCAAACATATTTTACCTTGCCTTACTAAATTGCAAAAACAACGTCTCTTTACAATTTTTTATTTTCTATTTTGTAGGTTGTTTTTTTATTATGATGTCTCAATGGAGTGATTATTTAAAATACAAAATAATCTATTTGCACGAGGAGAAGGTTGACTGCTTGTGCTGTGCAAGAATAAACTTTATGAAAGTATACTATATGGTTCAAATTGTTTAGAATATTGCGTCTAGAAATTACAACTAAAATCAAATTTTAATGCGCCTTATAAGAGTTGAGTTGGTCTTGCGGTCACTAAGGTAGTGCGATGTTCATCGTTATCTTATTTTTGCTCAGCTGTTTTTTTTAATTATTTCATAACATTTATTTTACCTTTCTTTAATGGACGACATAGGGTCTTGTCTTTTTAAAAGGGCAGTTTGTATAGAAATAAAACTAAACAATTGCAAGTTTAAAATGTTTATTATTTCATTAAAACACTTAGTTAAGATAAAGTAATTAAATGCTCATATATTTCCAAATGAATATACATTTTATATTAGTATGCCATAATCAAATCTAACCATTTATAAACATTAAAAAAAGTGTGCTTATGCTTAAATGTTTGTTATCGAGAAAATGAATTCTTCTGTGAAATGCTTTACAGATTTATAGCTGCCTATATGTAGTGAATAAACATGTTATTTAAATAGAAAAATCTATTTATAACAATAACATCACCACATAATCAGCAACATTTTAATGGTTTAACAGTCAATCCATTGAGCATTTACTTACATGGTGTGTGTAAAAATGCCTAGACACTAGATTAATTAGTAGCGGATTGGCGCACCGTCCCCTGCTATAACTTGCTGTAAGCGGCTACGCATACCGCGCACCATATTCCAACACAAATCTTTGCCTCTCATGTGCTGTCAAGTCGATGTCACGATCTCAGCCAAGTTGTGTTTGTTTCGCACTTCCGTTGTGTCCCAATTTAAATCCATTTGACCCCATAGATTTTCAATAGGGTTCAAATCAGAACTTTTAGATGGCCAATTAATAACTGTTACACCTTCTTGAGCAGCTAACCAATCCTGCACAATGCCTACACGGTCGATGGAGCATTATCGTGCATGAAATAAATATGTGATGTTGGATAGGCAATTTGCACAGTCGGCAGCATGACGTCACGCAGAATCTCCAAATACAAACTACTATTAAACCTACCACCAACTTCCACCAATTCACCAGGTCCCATAGACGACAGTCAGCCCCAGTAGTCCAGGGTTATTCTACCGCTGGTTCTACAAGGTAGCAAGCACTTCTCATTGTAGCGTTCTCCTTTCCTTCGCCATAAAATTTTACGTCCATCTTTGTCCGATTTAAATTATTTTTCATCAGTGAAGATCACAACATTTTCTTCCCAATTAAAATTTAAATATTCCTGGCCAAAACGGACCCTTTCTTCGCGATGAGCAGGTGTTAATGCAATTTTCAGTGCCGGTTTATAATTCCTTATCCCAGCAGCGTGTAAATGCCTTCTCACTGTTTCCACTGAAATATTGTGGTTTATTGCGGTTACACGAATAGGCAAAAATGGATTATTTATTTATTTATTAATACTTCATGCACACGAATGTACAGAGGCGGACTTAATGCCAGAGGCATTTTCTACCAGTCAACCCTTGGGTGATGCAGAGACAAGTAGTGGTAGGTGCAATTTTGAGCAAAAAACGCGATTAAAAGATATTTAATAAATACAAAGATATATATATATATATATAAAACTATACTTACAATAGGTACTATAATAGATATACTCAATGAACAAACAAATACACGAATATACTATAACAGTTTATGGAAACAAACAATGACTAAGAACTTAGCGCTTTGACGATACTACTGCCTCCTCTTCCCAACCCAACCTCTTGCGAATATGCTCGCGAACTCTGACCTTGAAGGTCAATCGGTTGGTTGCCATCCTGATTTCCTGGGGTAGCGCATTCCACAGAGAAATAGATTGAATGAAGAAAGAACAGTGAACGAAGTCAGTACGGTGAGAGGGACAATAAAGAAGACGGTTATGCGATGAGCGTAAGTTTCTATTGTGGTTAGCGCAAATGTATTGAAAGTGGGGTGCTAGATAATTAGGGGAATTAGGAGAGTTAAGAAATGAGAACAAGGTAGTTAGCGCCCTCTGTTCTCTGCGCTGGCGTATGGGTAGCCACTTCAGAAGAGACCGATGCGCAGAGACGGTCATATTTTCGCAAATTAAAAACAAATTGAATGCAGTAATTTAGAAGGCGGTCAAGTTTGTTGAGGAGATCTGCATTCAGGTCATAGTAGCACACGTCACCATAATCGATGATGGGAAGAATCAGGGTCTGTACAAGCATTGTCTTCGTATTCGATGGTAACAAATTTTTCAAGCGATACAGAGCCCGCAGCGTTCCCGTAACTTTCTGACTGACGCTAGCAACTTGAGCCCGCCAGTTCAGGGTACTGTCGATATGCAAGCCTAGGTCCTTAACGTCAGTACTAATGGAACGACCGTACTATCGAACAGAACAGGAGGCAAAGTTGCACCATCCAGTTTAGCCACGTTTCGAGGACTCCCAATAATGATAGCCTGACACTTGTTAGGATTCACTGTAACACCAAATTTTTCGGACCAGGTTTGAATAGCTGTTAAGTCCCGATTTAACTTGTCAACAATGTCAGGTATTTCATCGACCCTCCCTTGACAGTACAGCTGCAGGTCATCAGCATACAGATGATACGCACACTGAAGTTCGGAAGTAATGAGATTAATGAAAATGGAAAACAAAAGAGGAGAAAGTATGCCGCCTTGAGGAACGCCAGTTTCTAAATCACACCAGTTAGAGGATGAGTCCCCAAAGTGAACCGACTGCTGACGATCCTGAAGGTAGGAAGCGAACCATTCCAGCGCGTCAGGGGAGACCATAATATAGGACAAAATGGCCAACAGGATGTCGTGACTGACGGTATTGAAGGCATTCGAGAAATCGACCAACACCAGAACTGTGACTTTAGTGTCTTCCAGTCCTGCCCTTATATCGCCAGTCACTTTAAGAAGGGCGGAAACAGTGCTGTGCCCGGGCCTGAACCCAGATTGTAGGGGGCTTATCAGTGAATTACACTGCACAAACTTAGTGAGTTGTTTGTGGACACAAGCCTCAAGCACTTTGGATAGAAAGGGAAGAATAGAAATTGGGCGATAGTGGCTTGAAAGAGTGGGATTGGGGACTTTGGGCAATGGACGAACATAGGCTTTACGCCACAAGGTAGGGAATTCTCCAGAGTATAAGGAAAAATTTACAATATGGGTGATGGCAGGTAGGAGGTGATCCAGAATAGTTATTATCATACCACGAGTGATATTATCACATCCTACTGCATTGGATTTGATGGAGAGTAAGATCTTTCTGATCTCCCCCGGCTCGACTGGGACGAAACAAAAAGGGTCAATATGAGGACGCGTTAGACCAAAGATCAGCGACAGAGTTTGTTGTTTAGTGAGACGATCCATGGTAGGTACAGTGGAGAAATGTCGGTTGAGATCGTCTAAGTTAATGGAATTGGGAAGGTCTCAATGTCGCGGTTTGCCGATACCTAGTGTTCCAAGGAATTTCCAAATATCGGCAAAAGAGGAAGTAGAAATATTTTCTAGAATGAGGCGGCGTTTAGCATTGCGTATCATCTGGTTGCATCTATTCCTTAATGCCTTAAATCGAGTCCAGTTCTCATCAGTACGATCCCTCTTATATTTACGGGACGCACGGTCCCTGCGTCGCATGGCCATCTGTATCCCTCCCGTCATCCAAGGTGCAGGAGGACGTTTCAATTTAACTTTTCTGACTGGAGCATGGATGTTATAAAGGTTGACCACAACATCGTTGAAGATCGCAACCTTATCGTCGACAGAAGTGGCCTTCGTCAGCGACTCCCAATCAACCACAGACGCATCCTTTCTAAGTTTCTCAACGTCCATTCTCGCAAAACAACGCCTGTACAAAACCCTGGCTTTAGGTTTCGGAGGTTTAAGGATATAGGAAAGGAAAATCATGTCCATGAAAACCATGGGAAGAGACGAGGGAAGGATTCGAGGTGAGGATAAGGTCGAGCCAGGAGTCATCGCCGGCAGTATTGTGGTGAGTAGGTTGCAGTGGTAGCACATGCAGACTAGCTGAAATGGAGAAACTTACGAGAACGTGGGGAATTTTGGGCAAGGAGGTTTGTATTGAAATCACCCATGATGATGTGGTGTGCATACTCAGAACCCAAGGATTCCAGTACCGATTCGAATTCAGTGAAGTAATCGACAGTAGGGGGACAGTAGACAACACCGATAACAGTTTTGGCTCCTTTGACGCAAACTTCAAGGAAAATAAACTCAGCAGAAGCAGTATAGTTTGAAGAGGAAGAAGCAAGTATTTTATAAGGAAAATCTCTTCGAAGGTATATGGCAACACCACCTCCTCCTTTACCAATTCGGTCATTCCGTATGAGTACGAAACCAGTGAGAGGGTAGGTGGTGGACAGAAGATGCGGTTTGAGCCAAGTTTCAGAGATCAGGATGGCGTGAACGTTGCTGTTATTGAACGCATCATAAAGCTCGCTATAATGACTGGCAACGCTTTGAGCGTTAATATGGCATACATTCACCAACCGACTGGACTTGTCTTCAAAGTTATGCCGCAAAAAGTCACCAAGAGTTTCACCAAGAGAACAAAAACTTGAGTCGCTTGAAGTGACAGCAGATTCGTTAGCTGAAAAATAAGTCTCATTGTCTGACATTAATGAAAAAGATAAAAGTATACAAATAATATATAAATACAGGGTGTCCGGGATATCGTAACGCAAACTTCGCGAAAAGGCTACACTTGATGCGACTAATCAAATTGTGGAAGTCATTAATCTCGCTAATGATCGGTTACAGAAATTGTCATTTTCGAGCGCGCAATGTATTGTGAACAACGCGATCCAAACACGCGACAGCGTTGTACGGAGTACGTACCTACACTTCTTGAACACACTCAAAGCTGCGACGCCGCGCGAGCTTCTGTCGTTAAATGTACTTACCTAAGAATATCGCCTACCTATCGCCGACCACAATATCACATAAAATCATTTTTAATCACTCAGAAATACCTACGGTATCTAATGATGGTAGGAACATGTTTATGCAGAATTCAAGAGAAGAAAAGCATCGACAAGCTATGTCTTTAGTCTCATAAAATCACGATTCCGATAAGGATTGATAAGATAATAAAAAAGAAAACTTGTAAGTAGGTACCTACATTGAGATCCGTTCACGTAGGTATAAACTAATGAACTATCTAAGTCACTTTGATTGTACCTACCAATATCGCCTTTCGCCGACAACAATAATACCTATCTCATAAAATGAATCATTTTTATCACTCAGAAATACTAACCTGCTGATGGTAAGAAATTGTTTTTGAAGAAATAATAGAAGGGAGCCATAAGATTAATCTCTTAAAATAATGATTCAGATAAGGATTGATTATAAAAAATAAGCTTGAAGTACCTACATTGAGATCCGGTATCGTAGGTAACTACCGAACCGCCTCACTCACTTAGAAAGTACCTAAGTACCGACGAATAACACCCGTAGCCGACAACAACTGACATGTTTACGCAGAAGTTAAGGAGTCATAAGCTTAAGCATGTTCCACAATGATGTACTTACCGAATCCAATGTCCAATCCAAGGTGACCTTGGTTGGAGCTTGGTTTCCATCCGCGAATTTTGTACCTATGAATTCACCCAAACAAGGTCACCTTGGATGGGTCGCTGGAATACATCCTTGTGGAACATGCTCTCTTAAAATCACGAACGCGATTCTGATAAGAATTGATAACAAAGCCGGCCATGTTCGAGTCGGACTCACAAACAAAGGGTTCTGTAAGTACCTTAACTCAAAAAACACGCTTCTTGTATGCGAGCCCCTGTAAATTACCTAGTCCTATGGACGGACGGACAGCGGAGGCTTAGTGATAGGGTTTCGTTGGTTACGCTTCGGCCTACCTACATTGAGATCCGATAATGTAAGTACCTACTACTAACTCACCTTAAGGTCGCTCACCCCTGGGTTCGAAGTGGCCGCCGCCAGCACGCTCGCATATCTGAGCACGGCCCAGAGTTTCAACGTGGACACGGAGCAGAAACTTTGGGTCCTGAGCACACTCCTCACGCAACGTCGCAAACACATGCACGACGCGATTCCTCATCTCGGCTGCGGAAGCGCACTCGGACACAAACACTTTGTCCTTGACGTAACCCCAAAGAAAAAATTGAATGGGGTCGAGTCTGGTGAGTGAGCTGGCAATGGCTCCGGGCCGAATCTACCGATCCACCGATTCCACAAGTCCAGATGACATTTTTAAATCAGACACACAAACACAGAGAGAAAATTAGTTTTGGGATCAAACTAAAACTTATCTTCTCTAACGTTCCGAAAACAGACTTTCACAAAAAGCACACTCGTTCGCGATCAACGTCAACAAGAAACTGGCAAAAATCCATCACGAAATGTTCTTTTCGAACTCTCTTTTGATTTCGCCGACATACCTACGTGCAGTACAGTGGCGGAACTATCATGGGTGGCTATTTATTTATTAAATGATTTTTTTTGTTGAAATACTTAACCATGTAGTTACTTGATCGCCTTAAAAAAAGATTAAGATCTAAGAGAAGCTGCAAGAAACCGAACCAATTGAGATAAGCGTAACATTACTTTTTTTAATTTAAGCCTTATTATGATTTGTGAAACGTGTGCCTATTAATAGTAAAAACTCCGGGAGTGCCGGCAGAAGTGAAAACTTGAATACGTGCTTCTCTCCCTCCGTGTTACGAATTTTCGATCAGGTCACCATCTCACGCATTTTCACCAGGGTCACGTGTCTTGACGCGAGCTTAACATTTTTTTACCCATCACAAAAAAAGTGCACAACGTCGCTAAAGAAGCTTTCACTTAAAAAAAAAATCTCGGTCAGGTGTCACCATCACCACTAAGCGAGACACTGAACCGCCCCTTACACTCTGTTCAACAGAATACCTAGATCGGCTCGATTGTCGGCATGTCAAAGAGCGCGCTACGTATTGCCGCTATAAGAAAATACGATTTGGCGACACACAACAAAATAACCGATTTGCGTCTTTAAGCAATTATTTTAATGTTGGAAATCGCTTACTTTATTTTGTTGTGATACGTATTATTTTCTAATGACGGCAGTCTTTAGACGGTATTTTTGAGCGGTGCCTTTGACATGCTCACTCGCAGGTACCTACTTGGCATGCGTTGACCTTTCGTTTGAACTTTGCACAGCTGATAGCTACCTAATTTGAAGTTTTATTTCCATTGCTTTTTTTTTGTGAAAATAGTGAATTAATGACTTTTTAATTAAAAATCTTATTGGGTTAGGTCACAATTACGATTATGAGCAGTCTAAAGTAAAAAAAACTCCTGAAAAAAATGAAAAAATGAGGAAAAAGCCGACGAAAAATTCCAAAGCAGGGGTGTCCAGAATCATGTCCTGGACCCCTGGAAATCGTTTGTGCGTCGATGTCAGATACACGCTGTATAAGATAAAATAAATTATAAGTATGCTATTGCTGTAAACAGATCGACCAAGGTGCAAATTCTGTAACTCTGCACCACCCACCAGCTAACACCAACACTAAAAGCAATGAAATTTAAATAATATGGCAGCACTAATCATACAAAAAAAAAAACAATTACTGAACAAAATCATTTTCTACGAAAGCAAAAGTCTGAAGAAAACCGTAGTTCCCCTTACAAGCACAGAAAAGAAAAAAAAAAAACGTAAACATGCCTCTTTCAACTGCAGAATAACATAATAATTATAACATAAATTATAGCAGCAAACAAAAGATTTCTTTTTTTTTCTTATAATAAATACTAAGTCCATAGAATCTACTTAGAAATTTCTGAACGTAGACTTAAATGTCAACTTCATTTCTTACGTCAATTTGACAAGGTAGCAGAATAGACAATGATGAATGAAGTATAAATATTGTTGAATGTTGACGGCATTGAAAGAGCAAAAACAAATTAAAAAGCAAATTCCCCTACATCTACATGAAAAATCTAATTAAGTAAACATCGACGGCACAAACTAAGAGAAGAATAATATGAGACGGGAAAACTACATGGTTAGTAACCATTTCAAATCTGTGAAATGATGAAACATCGAAATAATAACAACATAACGACAATAAAAACATTATTTACGTGCTACGTTTTTCAGGGTTCCAGCAGCATCCACACTTCTTCCGCTCGTAGATGGGTTTGCGGCCGGCGCCCTGGGAAACTTCGCTATCATGGGCTTCAGCTCGTCGGTGGACGTTATCTTGTGCCGACTGCCGTCCGAGGTCTTGATGTGAATGACTCCATCCTGCGTCCAACACGACCGCATACCGAAGTGCTCACGCGCCCTCCCGAAGACAGACTGCCTGGCCTTAGTCAAGAACTCCTTAATAGATATCTTGGAGTCCTTCAAACCTGTTTTTGCTTTCCAAACTGAGGCCTTGAGGTCAGAACTGGCAAACCGGACTAGAATAGGCCTTTTTATTTAGCACATCCAAGATAACCGACGTGCTATCTTCAGTCTCCACTTCGGCAAGTCCCTGGAAAACTAAAGTCTTTCGTCGGTGCCTGGTCTCCAATCCATCTATTTGTTTAGCACACTCGTTTATCTGGCTTCGCAGCAGTCCAAGCATGGAGAATATGAGCTCACGGAAAGCACGAAACTCATCAGCTATCTTTGCAACAGTGTTTGCTTTAGCAGGCCCCGCGCTCTGGATTTATGCTTCAAGCTCACCCATCTTCCTCAAAAAGTTTTCCTCAAGAGTTCTCTGAGCAGCGAGGACTTTAGCAAATTGAGACATGATTTTGAGTGAAGTGCTGACTTTTGAAAATTGTGATAGTGATGTGATCAGCCGGCAGGTGGTATTTGTGAGGTATTACAGTGTCACATGGAGTCACAAACGTGAGTACTTCAATACCAAAGGTTGTAGACTAAGTACTGAAGTAAACTTGATCAGTTTGTTGACTTATTACAATATTAATAAAAAAATTAAAATTTTGAGAAAAATCCGAATGTCTTTACTTTTTTAACACCTACCCGCGAATCCAATACCCGCGAATTATCAACATGGCTTGAAACAATAGCCCGGTGGCGTTCGAATTCGGGACTATACTTGATGGCTTTTACTCCTGGACGAATCCGATGAATATTTCCATTGTCGTCATAACGTCTTAGCCATAGCCTGACCGTATTTCTCTACAACAAAAAAAAAACATTTTTGGAACCGTGTATGTAACTTGTAAGGAATAAACTACTCGTTAATCACAATCAATAAAATAAAATAGGTATAAAAAAACACTTACTGCTATATTAAGTCGACGACCAATCTCTCTAATTCCAACATTCTGCTCACGTAAAAATATGATTTTATGTTTGGTATAGTCATCAAGTTGCGACATGATGCTTTTTTACACCAAATTGCTAACGAGTTATGTGGAACGATTTACAAATGTGTGTGCGCAGTCACTGCTATTAATCGTAGTGTAACTTTTGTCACTTATATGAATTTATTATCTACTTCACAAAGCAAAACTATGCTTTACTTCGTATCCAACCATTCTTGGTAAATTTAAATTCTCTAAACTTAAAGTTTTTTTTAATTTACCCACCTGTTTACAAGATAAGTTATTAGGCGTAAATCATATTGGTCGTTCTTTAATAATGCAAGCAATATTGTAGTTCCTTTTTTAATTGATTGATTGATTGATTGATTCCGGCCTATAATGTACACATAGACAGACTTGAACGCGTTCAAAAAAAGTTTACCAGGTGCTTGCGGTTTAAAGACCATAAATGTCCTTACAGAGCGGATTACTCAGAACGGCTAAAATACTTCGAGTTGGACTCATTGAAACGACGAAGAACTCTTAACGATCTAATAATACTTTATAAAATTGTAAATGGGTTAACATCAACTTCAGATCTCCTAGACAAAATCAACATAGACGTACCTCGCCATTCTCAACTGCGATCCACGCGTACCACTAGAACTTTTGTCACAAAACCATGCCGCACAAACTTGGGTCGACATGCTCCCCTAAATAGAATGTTGGGTTGCTACAATAGAACCTGCTCTACCGACAGCGGTATCGATATATTCTTTGACAGTCTCCCAAAATTCAAAAGCAAAATTATTAATATAGATTTGTGATCAGCTGCCTATTATAGTTGTGTTTATTTATCTCAAACAAACATAAATATATAATTTACTAATGATTAAATTTACAATTTAATCTAATTTAATTATTTTTAATTTAATAATAATTCATATAATTAGTTAATAAGTCCTCGTTTCACTTTTTTTTGTATTCCCTGTTTAATTTTGTTTAATTTTTGCCGTTGAATCGAATATTATTAAGTATACAATCCAAATGTATTGATTATTCTATTTCCTTTTTTTAATTTTATGTAATTTTTATAATAATCATGTAGATATGTACCTATATTTTTGCTAATTATTTTATAATGGAATGATTTAATTTAATTATTCATGCAAATTCTGTAAATTAAATATAAATTGTAAATCTTTAATTGAGAATGCTGTGCAGACCTATAAGTGATATATTTACACAGAATTGAAGATTTGTGATTGCCAGTTATTGTTATACTTAATTGTAAATATGTCGTTGGTGTGCCTTACTTAATAAATAAATAAATAAATAAATAAATTGTCATTACAACTAATTAAAAAAGGAACTAATACTATGTGGAATGTGTTTTCGAACCCACATGTTGTTCGTCGCCAATCCAGCATCACACCGCTATGCCACAAGAACTAGTCGAGAATACGCGAAATTAAAGATTGGGTTGTAATTATATAGAGTTACTTAAAAGCTTTTCAACTTTAAAGTCGACGAGATAATGATTAAAATAGCTTAACAAAATGATACATAATGCCGGTGGCTCCGACAATGTTGGGTGGGTTTACCTTAACGTTACGTGTTAAAGATCAAATTTGCGTGTCTGTATTATTATTGTATTTTTTTTTTTTTTTTTACTGAACATAGGCACGCGTTTGACCACTATCTCACCTGATGGTAAGTGATGATGTGGTCGAAGATGGAGCACGCTTGCCTAGAAATAACCTATTCACTCTTGATTTAAAGACTCCCAGGTTGTCGCTATCAGGAAACACAGACTCCGGCAGGGAATTCCACTCCTTAGCTGTACGCATTATGAATGTGTTACCAAAACGTTTTGTGCGTATGGGTGGGATATCCACCGTGTACCGGTGGGGCATCGCCGTTCGTCTTGTGGTCCGATGATGGAACGGGCTTGGCGGAATTAAATTATGCAATTCCGTCGCACATTCCCCAAAATGCAACCGGTAGAAAACCGACAGGCTAGCAACTCGTCGTCGATGTTCCAGACTTTGGAGCTTCGTCGCGACAAGCCTCTCATTGCCGATGATCCTCTTGGCTCGTTTCTCAATTGACTCAAGGGCATCAAGTTGGTATCTGGCAGATCCATCCCATAGATGAGAGCAGTACTCCATACACGATCGAACTTGCGCTTGATAGAGTTTAAGCAGCTGTTCCGGCGTGAAGTATCGTCTCACCTTTGCCAGAATCCCCAACTTCTTTGCAGCCACTTGGGCTTTTGCCTCTATGTAAAGGCCAAAATTGAGAGTAGATGTTAATGTAACCCCAAGAAGCTCAAGTTGGTCGGTTATCGGCACGGTTAAACCTCGGAAAGATGGAGCTGGGTGGAATTGGCTCCTTTTGGCGGAAAATAGACACGCTTGGGTCTTAGCAGCATTGAACTTGACCAGATTGGCATCGCCCCATTCAGAGACTGCCTGTAAGGACACGTTCAAGCGGTCAACCATTGCCTCCCGGAGAGACCGGATCTGCGACCCACCAGCTCGTGCGTCGGACACGTATCTCTCAGCAACAGTGCTGTCGTCTGCATACCCAAAGGTACCGGGTTTAAGCAGATCATTAATATGCAGCAAGAACAGTGTTGCCGAAAGCACCGAACCCTGAGGAACCCCGGCATTAATATCCAGCAGTCCAGACGAGCAGCCATCAATGACCACTCGGATAGACCGATCCCTCAGGAAATCTGCGATCCAATCACACAAACCGGCGGGCAGACCGAAGGAAGGAAGCTTACTAATAAGGCTATCGTGCCAGACCCTGTCGAAGGCCTTCGAGATGTCAAGGGAGACCGCTAGTGCCTCCCCGTGCTTCTCTATGGCCTCACTCCAGATGTGGATGGCATACGCTAGAAGATCCCCAGTTGACCGATTTCGGCGGAACCCGTATTGACGGTCACTAAGAATATCATTCGCTTCTAGGTACGCCAGGAGCTTATGATTCAGCACGCGTTCCATAGTCTTACAGAGTATGGACGTTACCGAGATGGGTCTATAATTCGACGGGTCAGCTCGACTACCCTTCTTGGGCACGGGTTGCACGTTAGCTTGCTTCCAAGCCTTCGGCACTTTTCCAGTCTCAAACGAAAGGTGAAATAGGCGTGTCAATATCGGAGACAACTCAGGCGCACAAGTCTTCAGAACAATTGCCGGTATCCCGTCGGGACCACCTTGTTCACGTCTAGGTTACGCAGTACCCTACGGACGTCCTTCTGATGAATGCGAATGTTTGCCATACTCGACTCGCATCCACCAGGAGAAGCAGGGGGCGTCGTGCCACCAGGATCCAGACGTGAAGATTCCGCAAACAAAGAAGCAAACAAGTTCGCTTTCTCCTCAGCGGAGTGGGCCAGCGTCCCGTCGGGTCTCAGCAGTGGTGGTAGTGAGGGGCGGCAGAAGTTCGATTCGACCGACTTAGCCAGGGACCAAAAAGCCTTACTACCTGCTGGGTATGAAGCAAGTTTGTTCCCTATTCGGCTAATGTGGTCAAACCGAGCCCTCCGCAACACTTTCTTGCAGGACTTGGCAGCCCTGTTGAAGGCTCTCTTCCTCCGACTCACGTCATTTGCTTTGCGCTTACGAGCGTCGACCCATGCCAGGTACGCCGCGTGCTTAAGCGCATCAGCGCGATTGCACTCGGCACCAAACCAAGGACGAGCTTCGCCAGATTTCGCTATGTCAGAGAACGGAATGTAGTACTCCATTCCCCTCCGCAACACATCCGACACGGCGTCCGCGCACGACGAAGCATCAGTGGAAGAAAAGCAAGTAGGCTGCCAAGGGTAACATGCGAAAAAAGATCGCATGCCATCCCAATCTGCTGACCTGTATCGCCATACCCGCCGGGTACCTCTTGGGCTAGGATCGGGCGGGGAGTAGACGGATACAGACTTCACCAGACAGTGGTCAGAACTACCCAGTGGTGAAGAAATCGACACCGAATAGCGGTCTGGATCTGTTGTCAGCAAAAGGTCCAAGCAATTGGCAGTGTGCGAATCAACATCGGGTACCCTCGTTGCTCCCTGGACCAGCTGGGTAAGATTTAACGCAAGCGCCAGCTTTCGCGTCTCTCGTCCAGCATGGTCTGTGCACTGGTATGGGAAGAGCCACTCCTGATGGTGCGCATTGAAGTCCCCCAGTAACACCAATTGGGCAGAAGGGTACCGCTGCTGAGCCGCATCCGCCGCCTTTTTTTTTTTTTTATAACGGGGGAAATCCTCATGGATGTCCTCCGCCCTGGGGCGGGCGGAGGGGTCTGTCAGACTCTTACTGACTAAAACCACCCCGGTGCTCCATCTCTCACCAACCGGGGATCGCGAGAACTAATGCGACTTCCGTAATCCCCGGCTGGTGCCGGCCCGCCTCTGCAGGCCACCTCGGGTCAGCGGGGAAGTGAGGTGTTTGACTCCCCCCGCAACGTCAAAGAGGGGCGCACGGGAACACCACGCGCCGCCACCTCGGGTCCGAATGAATGGGGGGCGACGGATATCCCCAAGTCCGACGCCTCAGGACCCAGTTAGGGGGGGCCGGAAGAGGGCAGCGTATGCCCTCCTCCGACGCCCGGTGCGCCTACTGCGGGTCGGGAGAGAGGTGGAGATCTCCCTCTCCCTTTCCTCAGCCTCCTTCTGCGCGACAACTGCTTCACAGAAGGAGACCACCGCGTCCCAGGACTCCTCGCCGTCGACCATAGCACGAACTACGGCCGGCAGCGAGAGATCACTGCCTACCACAGAGATGAGGGCACGGCGTGGCCCCTCCCAAGCGGCACACTCTGCCAGTGTATGCCGCGCCGTGTCCTCCCGACAGTCGACGCAGTGGTGACACCGAGCGTCCGGCTCCCTGCCTATGCGACACAGGAACCTCCCGAAGCAGCCATGCCCCGAGAGGACCTGCGTCACACGAAATGTCAAGGAGCCGTGCCTTCTCCCGAGCCACAGGTCGAGCACCGGCCGGATGGCCTCGATAGTGACGAGGCCAGCGGAAGGGCGTGAGAGCCTGTTCCGCCACTCCGCCACCAGAACCTCGCGCAACTGCGACTGACGCAGCTCAATGTGCCGCTGCATCAGTCGCTCGCCGCGCGCCCGCGCGTCCTCACGCCACCGGTGCAGTGACGCGAGGACTTTTGCCTCCAGGTCCCAAGGCGGAGATCCGGCCAGTACGCAAGCCGCCTCGTAGGAGATCGTGCGATAACCCCTGATGACTCTGACGGCCATCACCCTCTGCGGCTTCCTCAGAACAGTGATGGTGCCGGCCGTCAGGTCAGCCGCCCAGATCGGGGCCCCATACAGGGCCATCGATCGCACGATCCCCACGTACAACCGCCTGCAAGCGGTGCTCGGGTCCCCCAGATTGGGAAGCAGCGTTGACAGCGCCCCAGCCGCGCCCAACAATTTGGGTGCCAGCCGCCGGAAATGGGGGCCGAAATCCCACCGGCTGTCGAGCACCAATCCCAGGTACTTCATGGTGGACTCGACAGCGATACGGGCCCCCCCAACAACTATGTGCGATCCCGGCGGTGGCGCCCGCCGGGGACCATGAAAGGCTATGGCCTCCGACTTGTTGAGGGCCACCTCCAGGCCAAGGCGCCGTATGCGGCTCACCACCTGTGAGACCGCGGCCGTCGCCAGCAACGCTGCCTCCCTGTACGAGCTCCCCCGGGCAGTAACCAGCGTGTCGTCAGCGTAACACGTCAGGTCCACACCCGGCGGAAGCTCGCCCCTCAGTACCCAGTCGTAACCGATGTTCCACAGGGGTGGGCCCAACACTGAGCCCTGTGGAACGCCGCACGACATGGTGTGCTGATGTCTGCCATCACGTCCCAGATAGGTGACACACCTGTCCGCCAAATAAGCCCCAATGACGCGGCGGAGGTAGGGAGGCACTCGATGATAACGCAGTGCCTCCCGAATACAACTCCAGGGCAGCGTGTTGAAGGCGTTGGAGATGTCCAAAGACACCGCCAACATCACCCCGCCCCGGGACACTGCTTCCTCCGCCAGGACTCTCACTCGCGATATCGCCGTGATAGTGGAGCGCCCATGCCGAAACCCGAACTGGCATTCAGCCAGGTCCGGCCCCTCTCCGCACAAGTGGCTGACGAGGCGGGCTGCGATTATCCGCTCAAACAACTTTCCCACCTCGTCCAGCAGCACTATGGGCCGGTACGCGGACGGCGAGTCCGCAGGGCGCCCCGTCTTCCTGAGCAGGTCCAGACGACCAGATTTCCACTGAACGGGAAACTGGCCCTGCTCCAGGCACGCTGAGTAGAGTCCTCTCAGATGGGGCTCCAGCTCCTTCAGAGCGAGGGCCAACACGCAACCGTGAATTCCATCAGGCCCCGGGGCAGTGTTTTTCGCCCGGAGCCGCATCACGGCCGCCCTCAACTCTGCTTCTGTCACCTCTGGGACGCTGGCGTTCTCTTCAAGCTCTGCGGTTGTGGGTAGAACCATCGGCGGCGGAGTATGCTCCGCTCGTGCCGGGAAGAGGGCTGCGACCACGTCTTCCAGCAGCTCAGGTTCGAGACTCTCCGTAAGCGGAGGCGCCCAAGGTCCGAATTTCCCTCGAACCGAGCGATATGGACGCCCCCACGGATCCCTGTTTAGAGTCTCTAACATCTCTTCCCTGGCACGCGTCTTTGCCTCGCCGATGGCCAGCCGCAGAGCCTCCTTAGCCGCGCGGTACACCTCATACAGCGCGGCTTCTTCGTCAGGAACCCGACGACGTCTTCTTCGGTATCGGGTGTACCGGCGCCTGACTCGCACGCACGAGATGCGCAACTGCTCAATCTCAGCGGACCACCAGTACACCTGGCGCCTTCTGGGTTGTGTGTGGACCCGGGGCATGGACGCGTCGCTAATTTGCGTCATCGCCCAGTGGAACCACTGCGCCCCCTCTTCGACGTCGACGGGTCCAGTCGTTGTCGACTCCCGGATCCAGGCCTGCACAATAGCGGCCTCCTCGAGGAGCTCCCTATCGAGGCGCTTGCGCGCCCAGCGCGGACCGTCCGTTCGTGGAGCCGATTGACTGCGGCCGCCCGCGGTCTGGGGGGAGACGTCAAAACGGATGTATCGGTGATCCGATAACGTCTCCACCTCCACGGCGACATGCCAGTCGCGGACACGGCTAGCGACAGTAGGGCTAGCAAACGAGACGTCCACTATGGAACCGCCCCGCTGCCGCACACACGTGTACTCCGAGCCCCGATTCAGGACGGTCAAGCCGGTCGTGACCGCCCACTCCTCCAGTGCCTCACCCTTGGCATCGGTGACCGGGGATCCCCACGCCGCAGATTTGGCATTGAGATCCCCGAGCAACAGCACTGGGCGTGGGTGGTACCGGTTCACGACGGCACCTAACTCAACAAGGAAGCTCTCGAAGTCGGCGAGGCTCTTGTTAGGTGAGAAAATACACTCCAATAGTGCCGATGCCGTCCGCGAGGGCGGCCACCCAGCCGTGACCTCGGGACGGGTCGGCAAGAGCCCCGCCAATAATGGCCACCGAGTCGTCCAGGTCACCCACCCAATCATCTCTGGGGGGGACGTAGTACGGTTCGGCGACCACAGCCACATGAATCAACCACTCTGCCATGCTCTGGAGTAAGAGATCCTGAGCCCTGGCAGAGTGGTTGATATTGCCCTGGAGGAAATGGAATTGTGCCATTATGCGCAATCCATTCCTTCGGCGCCATTCTCAGGCCGGGAGTCGGCCGAAGAGCAACCAGGCTGCGGGGGATGTAAATAGTCCCCGGCAGCCTTGGTTGCTCCCTTCTTTTTCTTCTTTTTCTTCTTCTTGCCCGTCTTGGGGGCGGGCGCGCCACAGGCCTTGCCACCCACAATGTGCTCCGCGGGCCTCCCTGCAGCTGTACAGAGGCTACAGTTTGGCGTCGCGGAGCATTGGGCCACCTTGTGGCCGGGCTTACCGCAGCGATAACATAGTTCACTGCGGTCAATTGCGGCGGTGCAACGTGCCCTGACGTGCCCAGCATCAAGGCATCGGTAACACCGCATAGCCCTGGGTTGCAGCAGCTTCACCCGTGCTGCCACCCACCCCACCAGAAGACGCCCGCTGTCGGCGATCTTTTTCGCCGCCGCTACCGGGCACTTTATCCAGATGATGCCGAGCCCGGCAGCGTCGGCGCGAATCTCGCCTGCCCGCACGTCACCCGGCGGACATCCCCCGCTTCGAGCGACGGCCGCCACGACCTCCTCCGGGGTCGTCGAGTCGTCCAAGCCATTGACGCGCAGTTCAGCGGTCTTCACGGGCCTGGACACTCGAACGTCCTCTCCATTGAGGACCTCCCTCAATTTGGCGGCCAGGACATCCGCCTTCTGGCTGCCATCAGGACCTGCCACTTCGAACAGCCGCGCCCCCGTAACCGCCGACTTCATTCTAAAGCCGGTCGGTGTGCCCAAGTCGGGGAACGCGACATTGGCCCTCACCTGCGTGAGGACCTCCTTGTAAGTAAGGCCCCTCTCGATGGCTCCGGGCTGCAGTGTGATTACCACAGCCGCGGAGCGTGGGACCCTACCCTTCCGGGACCTCCGCTTCTTCTTCTTGGGCGCGGGCATGGACTCACTGGAAGCCAGCGTCGATGCCTTCTTCTTGCGGCCCTTTTTGACGACCGTCGTCCAAGCCTCTGAGGTGGGGCCGGAGGCGGTCGCCGGGGTCGCATTTAAACTGGAAGGGGTTGCTGACGCAACCTCCACGGTCTTCTTGGGCCCCTCCGCGGGCTTTTTGCCCCCCTTTCCAGCTTTGGCCGCCACAGTCGATGGCCCTGGCCTTGCGGCCTCCTCCATCCTCCTTTTGTCCGCCGCTAGCGGTGGCCGGAGGTTTTGGGCCGGGAGAAGCCTCGTTTCTAAGGCCTCCAGGCGGGCATTCATCATGCCCCCACACTGCTGCATGCAGATGCGGACGATCTTCTCGATGTCCGCATCGGTCGCAAGTGCAGGGGCAGGGTCCGACGCTGGAGCCGTAACCACCGGAGAGCCGGCAGCTGCGGGAGCCGCATCCTTCTGCAGCCGGGCTTCTCTTTGCGCGGCAACCTCCCTTCTGAGGTCCTCCAGCTCAGCTCGGAGACGACCGTTCTCCTCCCACAGCTTCGCCGTCTCCTCAGAGCTTGTTCGAACAAGGAGGACCTCAACCGCCTCCTTGATACCCTCAGCCGCCTCTTTGAGGGCGCGCGTGAACGTGCCCTTCAAGCTGCCCGATTTTGTGGCAACTTTCAGGACAACGTCCACGCCGTCCAGAACTTGGCGACTGAGTGCCGCCGCCGTCAGGTTCTCCCCGGAACCTGCTTGAGCGGCCCGCCGCTCTCGAGCCTGACGAGCCATTTCGCCGACCTCGTCAGCCGCTACCGCTTTCCGCTGAGCCCGCTTTGCTGCATTTGCTTCCGCTTTATTGCTGTCTAGCAGTAGCGGGGACGGAGACGCAGCGGAATCTCCACTAAAATCAGCGAGAGTGGTCTCATCGCTCTCTGCCTCTGGCGGCCGATCCAGGCAGACTGCCGGAATCGGCGTAGCAGGCCGCAAAAAGCGACCCCTCTGGTCCCGCTGTCGAGTGGATGCTCCACCCATCACTGCGCGACCTCTCTTTGCTGTCGGCACCTTTGCGGCCGACAGTTCCTCCTCACTTGAGGATGGGTTTATACCCTCCCCGCGCGAACGCTTCCCCCAAAATTTTGAGAGGGCGCGTGAGCCTCCTCGGCTCTCGCTGCCGCTTCCGGCAGACTGGTCTACTTTCTCCGCCATATCTGGCCCATCGATGGTTTTATTTTTGTCAAACTTTTCCATATAGTTCCCACGAGCAGTGGAGGAATTAAAAGTCCACCCCGGCAGTGCCCCGTACCAAGGGTAAGCCTAAATACTGTAGGGGGTCGGCAGGTACCCTACAGGGGAAGCGCTAACGACTGGTAACCCCACCAGCCATTCATCCTCTCGCCGCGCTTCAAAACTTAGGATTGGGGGTTTTTTATCTTAGAGGTGTCCTTCCTCTGGGCCGGGCGGTTAAGCCAAGCCCCTGACGGCGGCATTATACATGCCTACGTCCGCTGTCCGGCCAACCCGGCTCAGCGGACCCGTCAGAAGCTCTCTCGACCGGATTGCTCCGTGAGGAGAGAGTGACTGCTGCATTGGTGCGCCTGCACCGCAGCAGCATTGGTCACATCCTTTGCCTATCAACAGCTGTCGATGGGACAGGAGCGACCCCATCTCCGACGTTCCTCCACAGTGCCCTCTGTGAATCAGAGGGACACGAGGAGGAACCGTCGTGGAGCAAAACGCTCCCCCCCCCCGCAGAAATTCGCCACAGACAATAGCCCCTCCGACATGGAAAGACTATTGCCCGTGCCCAGGGTGCACCGGCCCGATAACTGCTCTTTCCTCCGAACGCATTCGTAAGGAACCAGCAGCCGTCAGGCACACGAGGAGGTTTTCTGCGCGCACCCCCGCATCCGCCGCCTCACTCAGGTGCTGTGTAAGCCCAGTTGTCTCCAAATCACCGCTGTGCGAACGGTAGACGCAGGCGTAGACAATTTTGTCTAGGCCTGTGTCCACTATAGCCCACAGCGTCGAGAACCTGAGTCTTCAAGTTAACGGAGACGCCGATAGCAGATGTCGTCCCGGGCGTACATGCATACGCCCGCACGCGGTCTGAAGTGGTGCTCCAGGGTAAACCCTGGGTAAGACAGGTATGACACGTCCGACGGACATCCGATCTGCGTCTCCGACAGGAACAAGAGCGCTGGTTTCTCGGTCTCAAGGTGGTGATGGACTGCAGCGAGATTTGAGTGCAGACCTCGTATGTTGGAGAGGTGCACTTTATGCGAAAGGGCGTGCTGCCGCTGTACAGCTTTTCTCTTTTTTCCCTTGTTCATTGTAAAAGTGAGTGAGGTTGAGGAGAAGGAAGTGAAATGAGGTTCCATGCTGCTAACCCTCAGGCACGCCCTGGCAGGACGACATCTTTGGGGGACTAGTCTGGAGACTGCGTGGACGCCCGAGCCCCCCCGGAAATGGCCATCGGGCCCTTTCATCTGGTCGCCAACCAGCACGATGGTGCATTCCGTGATTTTTCGCCAGTTGGCGGGGCAGCCTTTCATGTGTGGCTAGCACATTACTTGGGCCCCCAACTACCTGGCGGTTGGCCAGCGGCGCACCGTATATGTTCATCGAGTCCTCGAGCACTTGTCTGTTAATTTCATATAAATTGAATGAACCTTAATGTAACAAGCAGAGGGTCCAAATTCGTTTGTTTTTAGGGTGGATCAGATAATGTTGACAACAGGCTGTACTAGGTCTCTGATTTCCTGCCTTAAAAATCAGTACCATAAAATCAATACCTATGGACACGGCGTATTTTTACCGCGCTGACGACACACGTTTTGCGAACGCGGACTCACGGCGCTATAAATAAAAGGACCAAAAAGCAGATAGCATTACAACAAACGCACGTACAAAGCTATACAAAAACGCGCGACAAGTGCATTCAAAGTTCGTGAGTATCGAGTTTGTTTATTAACTGTCGGAGAAAGGTGTGGGGGAGGGGCATTGCATGGTTCACTTGTCACTCATACCACATCCGATAGCAGTTCAATTTTTTCTCCCATCTTTTATGTTTGGGCAATGTTTTAAAAGTAGTATTAAAATGACCATCACTCAATTTTCTTTCGCTCGTGCATGGGTTTATCCAATAATGTCGCTTATTTTTTAAACTATCAGTAACAAGACGTGCTGTCTCGTCAGACTCCATTTTACCACTGTTGAGGAGTCTGGTGAAAACACAGAGATTTCTGTATAAAATACATACGCGCCTATCGCCGTATAAGCGCGTTTGTATCGATACAAATCGGTTTACGATTATGGCGCCACAAAATTTTTGTACGTATGCAAAAATTAACTATCTGCACATGAATTTCGTTTAAAGCGCGTTAGCGCGCATCATCACGTCACATCATGCACGTTGTCAGCGCGTACAAAACACCGTGTGCAAAA